>CM053601.1:159004656-159061081 GCA_028646575.1 Pseudocheirus occidentalis
GCAGGCCGAGGGCTCCGAAGCAGCCCAGTGGAAGCTGCTGCTGCTCCGTTCCTGCTGCTGCTACACAGCCGCCTCCCGCTGCCTCCTTGCCCTGGGAGCAGTTTGGCCAGACCCGCTCTTTTCCTCCCCAGTTAGCAAAATCCACTGACCTTTCTCTTAGCCTTTTTTTCTTCTGGCCTGATAGATGTGGTAACTGTGCCTCCAGTGTAGCTGATCTGCTCTTCTATAAACTCGGCTCCCCGCCTGATGCCCCACGGCCTGAGCCGGCTGGGGTTTCGGCCGTGGGTCCCAGACTGCTGCGAAGAGCCCTGCCTGCTGTGCTGCCTGTAGTGCTTTCTGTCTTGTGGAGAGTTTTGGAGCTTGAAAATCTGTTTAGCGTCCCATTTTATGAGTTTTTTAGCGTGTTTGTGTGGGAGCTGTGGTCCTTTGCTGATTCTACGCCGCCATCTTCTCTCAGCATCTTCTAATCTGATTTGTGACCCCACAGAGCATGAGATTGACGTGCTAATCCCCAGGACATTTTCTTATTCTCTTCTTTCCTTTCCTTCTCTTAACAGTGCTCTCTCCTTTTTCTTTTCTTTTCTGTCTCTCACTGTGCTATTTCATATCCATCTCTGGCCCCCTTATCATAGTTGAGCCCTGGGACTCTGTACTGGGCCCTCTTCTCTCTCTTTATTTTTTTCTTTGGTTAGCTTAGATATTTAAGTCCAGTCTGTATTTGGATTACTCCCAGATCTGTATGTTCTGCCTTGTTTGTTCTCTTAAACTGTAGTGCTACATAATTAACTGCCTGCTGGACCTCTGCATATCCTGTAAGCCTCTCAAACTCCTTTTGTTAATAACAGAAGTTGTTATCGTCCCCATAAACCTTTCCCTCTTCCACATGTTTTTTTTTAATATTTCTTCTTTTAGATTTCTTTGAGGACCAAGGTTTATAATCTTCAAATCATCCTTGACTCCTGTTTCTTTACTTCTGTGTAGCTACTACATCCAGTCACTGGCAAAGTCATATTGATTATATCTCCACTAGATCTCTTCTAATTGTTTCTTTTTCACAGGTTTCTCATTGTTTCTTATGACACAATAGTATTCCATCACATTCACGTACCATAATTTGTTTAGCTGTTCCCCTATTGTTGGATGCCCCTTCAGTTTCCAGTTCTTTGCCACCACAAAAAAATAAATATTTTTGTACCTATGGGTCTTTTCCCTCTTTTGTTGATCTCTGGCATTTTTGTTGTTTGTCCTTCGTTTTTGAAAAGGACTAGTGACATCGTAGGATGACGTCTTGACTTGTGGGTGAATTGGATTTCAGTGAAACGGAGCTGCCAAAGTTGTCAGCCTCCCTCTCTTTTCTGGAATCCTCGAAGTCCAGTGTCAAGACCAAAGTCAGAATGACTGAGAGCTCCACAGCAACTTGCTTTGTGGCTGTTGGAACAATTGTTCTCATCTGCCTGTTCCCCTGGGGGAAGTCTTCACATGCTGTGGTAGACACTCCCTTAATTCTCCAATGGGTTTGTGGTCTGTTCTCAGCTTTCCACCTGGTTTAGCTCATTTGCCCAGATGGTTTACTGGGGTGTGGCCACTGTGCATGTATAGCTTTTTTGGAGCCACAGGTGACAGTTGGGTGAAGGTGGATACCAAGGGTTGGATGAGCAGCCCTAATAAAAGGGCTTGTCAAGCCCTGTACCAGAGCTGCCACACATTCCTCTCTTTGGAATTACATACTTGTAGTGGTATGGTTGGGTCAAAGTATGTGCATAGTTTAATAGCTTTAACAGCTTTGCCAGTCATGTATTAATGTGCTTGTTTTCCTGCGCTCCTTCCAATTTTTGTCACTTTTCTTTTTTGTCCAGTTTGCCAACCTTATGGGGTATGAGCAGGAACCTTATTATTATTTTAATTTGTACTTCACTATTAGTGATTTAGATAATTTTTAAAATATAGCTATTGATAGCTTGGATTTCTTCGAAAACTTCCTTTTTATATCTTTTGACCATTTCTCAGTTGAAGAATGAAGAAGTTTGTGAATTCTTAATTTTATAAATTTGCCTCAGTTCCCTATGGATTCTAGAAATAAGACCTTTGTTAGAGAAATTTGCTGCAAAGATTTTTCCCCCCATTTGCCTGTTTCTCTTCTAATTTTAATTATTTTAAATTGAATTCCTTTTCTTGCCTGATGTTATTAGCAGTATGCAAAAATGCTAATAGTTTGTGTATTTATTTTATATCTTAAAACTTTGTTGAGTTTTTCTGACCATTTCAGTTAGTTTCTTAGTAGATTCTAAAATTCTCTAAGCGAACCATCACATTGTTTGCAAAACAGTAATAATTTTGTCAACTTCTTGTTGCTGCCTTATTTCTGCACCAAGCATTTCTAGCCCTTTTTTGAGTCATAGTAGTTGTGGTAAACATCCTTAATTTACTCCTTATTTTCTTGGAGAGGTCTCTGATTTCTTCCTTTCCTCCCCATTAAAGATGTACTACTTATCATATTAAGGAAATGTTCATTTATTCCTGTACTTTCTAGCATATTTGACAGGAATTGGGTGTTAAATCTTATCAAAAGCTTTTCTGCATCTATATAAGCATAACATTTTCTTTGTTCTTATTATTAACCTGGTCATGTATATTTATAATCTTCATAATACTGAATCAGCCTTCTATTCCTGGTATAAATTCATCCTGGTCATAGTGTGTTATCTTTGTCACATGTTGCTGTAATCTCCTTGCTAGTATTTTATTTAATTTGTTTATATCAGTATTCATTAGGGCTGTTGGTCTATAGTTTCCTTTCTGTGTCTACTTTCCCAAATATTGGGACCATATTTGTGTCACAGAAGGAATTTGATAGGACTCCTTTTACTACTTTTCAAACAGTTCAAATAATATTGATAATTAATCTTTAAATGTTTGATAGAATTCACTTAAAATTTATCTGATGAGTTTTTCCTACCTTTTTCAAATTCCGTTATGGTCTTTTTCTGATATTGGATTGAGTCCTTTATTTCTTGTTCTTTTAATTTGGGAATTTTCTATTTTTGTGAATGCTAATTCATTTCATTTAGATTGTCAGTCTTATTGACATATAATTGGGTGACATAGATCCTAATCCTTTTTTTTCCCCCTTAATTGGTTGTAAACTCACTTTTTTTCATTTTTTGTTGTATATTGTATAAATTCTAGTTATTATGTATATTAATCAAATTAAAGAAACATTAATTCCCCCTTGACAATAAGTCCCTCAATAAATTCTACCATGCTGCCTCTTGTTTAGAAAGAACACTGGACTTGGAGTCACAGTGTATATAGTCGTAGTATTTTGCAAGAGGGAAATAGAGATTCAAAGATTTATTTTCCATAGATTTATTTCTGGTCCAGAATTAGGATCCAGGTCTTTTGTCTTCTCAACCAGTATTCTTTTCATAATGTTTAGCCTTCAGCCCTGTCATATGCTGAGATCCATAAATTCAGTTATCTCCATCAGCCTACTAGACATTTCTGCTTACATGTCATGGTGTCACCTCAAACTCAACTTATTTGCAACTTTTAAAAATGGAACACTGGGACTCAGGTGAGAGGACAGGGCTACAGAAATTTGAATTCTGTGGTAGTGAGTACTTTCTATTCTTACCACATCTAGAGTCTGGTGATCCATTATTAGCGCTACATTTTAGGAATAACATTGACAAGTTGGAGTACATCAGGACAGATTTACCAGAATAAGAGATTAGAGACCAAGCCATATTTGGATTTAAAAAGAAAAAAGGAAATATTTGTCCTGGAAAAGAGTTCTTCAAATAGTTGAAAGGGTTTCATATTAAAGTAGCATTAAATTTCTTCTAGCCTTAAAAGTGTAAAAGCCGACTTCAAGCTTAACATAAACAAAGAAACAAAAATAACCCCAAATCTTGGTAACTGATCCTATCATTTCCTGGCACCTAGAAGGAGAAGGAATGGAAGTGTCGTGAGATTTTATATTCTCGGACTCAAAGATCACTGCAGATAGCAGCTGCTGTCATGAAAGTAAAAGGCACTTGCTCTTTGGAAGGAAAGATTATCCATGGCAAATCTGGACAGCGTACTGAATCACCTTGTTAACAAAGGTCCATATAATCAAAGCCATGATTTTTCCAGTAACAGTGTATGACTGTGAAAGTTCAACTTTAAGGAAAACTGAACACTGCAGAATCAACACTTTGAAATTGTGGTGCTGGAGAGACTTTTTAGAGGTCCTTGGACAACAAGGAGATTAGGACAGTCTGCACTAAAAGAAATTAACTTAAACTGTTCAGTTCAAGGTCAAATACTAAAGGGGAAGCTTAAATACTTTGCATAATGAGAAGATAGGACTCATTGGAAAAGGTGTTGGGAAAGATTGAAGGCAAAAGGAAAAGGAGACAGCAGAGGATGAGATGGGTAGTGTCATGGAAGGAATGAATATGACCTTGGACACATTTCTGAAGATAGTGGAGCATAGAAGGGCATGGTGTGCTATGGCTGATGGGGTCATGAAGAATCAGACATGATTGAACAATTGAAAAACACCAAGCCTGCAAAGGTGATTAGGAGCAGGAGTTGCAGACAGACTGTAGAGAAAATAACCTATAATGTGAGGAAGAATTTTCCAAGAGAGTTGCAAAAAAATTATATGTCTTCTGTAGGAAGACATAGATTTAAAGTAAAAGGAACACATTGGACATTTAACCCATTTTCTTCATTTGTCAGGGGACAAAATGGGCCCGGGTAAGCTAACTAATTTGTTCAGAGTCCAACAGTTGGTAAATGACAGAGCTGAAATGAGTTGGAGCTTATCTGAGATGTCATTTAGACTAGAACTGTGAGATTCTGACTCCAAAATTCTCTGATTCTCTGATCTAAGCTTTGCCACTAGTCATATAACTATAAGAAAGTCATCTGACCCCTTCAAGGGATTGTTTCCAAAACTGTGAAGTGGAGATAGCAATGTACCATCCACATAAGAGAACTTTAAAGGCCATGGATTTGGAGTTAGAACCTGGGTTCAGTTCCCCATTCTCTGACTTAGAGCTTCTGTGACTTTGTGCAACTCACTTAACATCTTAGCCTCAGTTCTTCATCTGTAAAATAAGGGATTTGGCTTAGTTGACCTCTAGGTTCTCTTCAACTTTAAATTTATGTACCTGTTATTCCCATTTTACAGATGCAGCCTGGGTCTCAGTAAATTAAATGATTTGTCCATGATTATAAAGTCAGTAAATGTTGGAGCCAGGACTTGAACTTACGTCTTATGAGTCAAAAGTCCAGTATAATTGTCTTACTACTGTGTCATAAAACCTCTCTCCTTTACACATATGTAAAGTGTTCTCTAAACCTTGAAGAGCTATATAAATTCATGCTGTTATTATTAATTAAGTCAGTCAAAGAAAAATTAAGCTTAAAAAAAAAGCGATTTTAGGAGCAGCTAGGAGGCCTGGTGAATAGAGAACCAGCCCTGGAGTCAGGAGGACTTGAGTTCAAATTTGGCCTCAGACACTTAACACTTACTAGCCGTGTGACCTTGGGCAAGTCACCCCAATTGCCCTGTCTTCTTTCCTCCCTCCAAAAGATTAAAAAAAAAAGAGGCAGTTTTACATTACAGTATATTTATATATAGGCTCAAAAAAAAATCAGTTAAAATTTCATTACAAAATATATCCTAGATATAGTTGCGTTCCTTGGCTGAAATTTTTTTTATATTGATCTCATATTATGTCAAGTGTTCAACAAACCAAGTTGAATAAAGTTATGTCTTTTGAAATTTCACAAAATGTGTTTAGCATATTTTTTCAACTATTAATACTAAGATTATCATTTACAGGCTAAATAAACTTGAAGGTACCATTACTCTGGTCAAAGGAAGAATTGAAGAAGTTGATCTACCTGTTAAAAAAGTAGATGTCATCATATCAGAGTGGATGGTAAGTTATCTTTTTAAGCATTCTTTTTTCTTACTTATATGAAAGGATTTTTAAAATGATTGTAGTTTACAAATAGAAGGGTAAAATATCTTTGTTTTTATTTGCTCCAGTAAATTTTGTTGTAACTTCATATTTCTGTTTGTCTTTTTAAAAATGTGTTTTAATGTGTTTAATGTATGCAAAAAAAATTTGGGTTTTGTTTTCTTCTCCTTTCCCTGCCTCCTCCTCGTCTACCTCACTTTGTTGGTAAGTTCACTCAGTTTACCTTCTGGGTTACAATTGCTAGGTGTGTGTTTTCATCCATTTAATTCCTTCATATTGAATTTTACCCAAACTGTCACCCTTTTTAAGTTAGCACTTAGTCTCTGAGATTAGTTATTTTGATTAATTTTGTTCCAGTCTCTTCCTATGGGCTAATCCTTTTTTTTGTCCAATCCTTAATTTCTGAATTACTTTTATTTCCTTTCCCACTTCCCTTAAATTTCTTTTTATTAATTTAATTTTTTTTCTTTTTATCCCCTCCTCCCAGCCCAGAAGAGTAGTACCATTTAGAATTCTCCATCTACTCCAACCTGCCCAGTCTACACTTCTCACTTGAGTTTCATTCATTTATAGTTTCCTTTCATAAGATTTGTTAGTTTATTCCTTCCTCTTCTTTATTTCTTTATTCTGCTAGTCACTTCTGAAAGAGAGTCTCCCCTTCATGGCATATACATTTATGTGTTCTTCATTCTGTCTTTGTGCTTCATACAAAGTAAGGCTTCCAGAAGACAAAATTCTCTCCCTTCTTGGTCTATTCACCAAAATGATGCTAGACCTTACCCACCATTCCCTCTGCTTTTCTTGCTTATTTAATTTTTTTTGAGGTCCCAGAAATATTAATTCATGACAGAAATAATATGGTATGCCTGGAGTTGTTCTGTTTTCTAAGTCGGTGCCAACCCTACTCCATGTCTTTGCATTAGATCTTTCGCCTATCTTAAAATCTTACTTTCTTCTCACCTTCTCACTTGGGGTAGTATGTGGTTCTGAGAAACACTATCACTTCCAAACTGCCCAGGTCCCATAAATGAAACCTGTTGTTCCTTCTGATTCATGTGTGCACACTGTAGCATTCCTCATGTAGGATGAGACCAGTTTCTTCACTCCTCTGCCACCTTACTCTTGTTTCTCAGATCTTGTTGACTAATATCAGATATAAAGAGATTAATTCCTCTTCTTTCCTCTAACTCAGCTTGGCTGCGAATGTATCTATGTAAAGTTTCTCCTTCTCTTGCTTCCCCTGTCCCCACTCTAGTGACTTCTGACTTTATCCTCCCTTCTGCCTCTTCTCCCACACCTAGATACACACACATATACAGAGTCCTTTGAGAGGAAAACTGGGTTTTAGTACATGGAATATTAATTTAATGCTCTTTCCTTTTTCCCAATTTCTTTAACTGCCTCTTTAATCTTTAGCCCCCTCAGTTCAGTTTGTTTCAGTTATCTGCTTTGTTTTCTTTTTGGTCCTCAACAATCTAAGAATTATTTTTCAAACAACAGCCTGTGGGGATTAAAATTGCCCATCCTGCAGTAAAAAAGACTTGAGGCAAAGCCTCCATCATCCCCTTTAATGAAGTGGATCTCAGATCTTATATCTGAGATACCCCTTTCTTCTAGAATGTTGTATTTATAGTTTGTTACCCAAATATGCAAAAGAGGCATGGTGAAATACAGAATCTCATTGATTGAAAGCCAAAAAAGACATATTAGCAGGGGGGACATAGGTTGGGTGAAGCATGGGACATCTCCCCTCGCTAAGTAGTCATAAGACAGTAAATAAGATGGTTACTCGCTCCTGTATAACAAGTGAGAATGGTTCAGAGGTACAAAAATAAATTGGAGAACTTTCCATGTAGTTGAGGCACTTCTACTACACTGGGCTTGGTCACCATGATAAAGACAAACAAGGGTGGAGGACCTTGTTTTAGCTTCCTATGATTAAGCAAATGAACTTAAAATCTTTAGCTCACAACTCTGGGGACTAATATACAGAACTTACAATCACTACCCCTATGGAATCATATCAAATTTATTGATACTGATTGGAATAGAGTAGGAGTCATCAATGAATTAACTTTCTCAACCCTATCTAGACCCTATCTATTCAGTCATGAGATGATTTAAGTATTTAGTCTTTTTTTTTTCTTTTTGTTAACTGTACTTACTTGTGTTACATCTATTGCATGTGTTTTCATGTGGAATAGACTCCTTAACTTACACTTTTTTGGGAAGGAATAACTCAGATTTCTCTCTTTTGTTTACAATTATTTCAGTGATCAGCTTTGGAGGTTATATTATGGTGCCTGGGTGTGGGGGGTTAGGGTGGAGCAACTCTTAGTACTTTTTAGAAGGGGCACAATTCCCATTTTCATCTGATTTCTCATAGATAATTAGTAGTCCTGTGTTATTTGATTGGTTTTCTTTGATAACTAAAGGCTTTTCTTTTGACTACCTTCAGTATTTATTGCTTGATATTAAATTTTTCTAACCAACACATTCCTTGGTGGCAGAATCTTGTGGTTTCTCCCTTTCTATTCAGTCTGTGAGTCATAGGGTTATAGGATCATAGATGTAGAGATAGATTTGTTTTTAGTGGCAGTAGAATATAACCACTTCATTTTACAGTTAGAAAATTGAGAATTTGCTTTCTGTTTCTAATATTTCTTAGTAAATTTCATGTGTTTTTCTTGGCAGTATAATTGTCAGATTTTGGTTTTATATAATAAATATAGTATTCAGAAATTGCATGTGCATAATGAACTGACATAAATAATTGCGTTTAATAGTTAGTGATAAGAGTTTTAAAAATATTCTTTGGGGATGTATTTCCAAGTAGAATACCATCTTTTAATTTATCCTGTTCCTAATCATATTATTATATTACAGAGCTTCATGGCACGAGTCTTACAAGATATTTCTTCAGACACATAGATCTTAATGAGGGAGTCAGTATGACAACCAATGTTGTCATCATCTTGATAGTGACATTGCCAATGTTTATTTCATGTTGGTTATGCCCTTACTAGGGCATTATGTCAGTAACCTTTGTGTTGGTTAAGAAATTTAATATCAAACAACAAAACTTCTAATCGAAGTAAATCCCCATCCTGAGACCAGTATCAGTGAGTCAGTGATCCTAATAATTATTCTTGTGTTTCTAAGGAGATATTTTCATTTTTTTGCCAGGCTACTCAGTTTAGTGACATTTCAAATGCAGCACATTTCTTTTTTTAGAGTTATTTCTGCTCTGTTACCAAACTCCAGCACCGAAAGATCTGAATCATTTTTTTCTGATCATTTTTTAACTAAGTTAATAGCTTTGAATTAAATTAACAACAGCTACCATAAAATGCAAAATAATGTTAATTCAGTAATTATATTCAACCCTGTTACTTCTCCATTACTAATCTTAAACCAGCTTACTCTGACTCCATTCATTTTCTAGTTTATGATAATTTATTCAGTATCCTTTATGTGCTTTAGCACTTTGCTAAATTTTGTGTGGCACAGAAGAATACTGGTGGAAGTAAAACTATTTTAAATGAAAAAATTTTGTGACCCTTCCTCCCCCACCAAAAATTAGTCATCTGGCATTTCTTAAATGCTTATTATGTGCTGCAGATACCTAGAACATTTCTAAGCCTTGTTGCCATCCTTTTAATATTGATGCAGGGAAATGGGGGCAGGGCAGGTATTTATTAAGCCAAGGTATGATCCAGCTACAGTAACTCTCTTGCGGTTGTTCCTCACACATGACATCCTTAATTCCATGCAAGTAGCACCAGCTTTTCTGGACACACCCAGCTGCAAAGGTCCTCTCTCAAAATTAGCATTTTTTAAACATATTTCACATATGTATGTGTTGCCTCTCCAATAGAATATAAGCTTTTAGAGAATAGGGGATGTTTCATTTTTGTCTTTTATTATCCCTAACCCCCAACACAGTGTCTGGCATGTTATTGTTGTTGTTTGTCCTACATTCTTAAAGAGGAGCATGACATCAAGGAGGTGATGCCGTGAAATGCACGTGAATTGTATTTACTTTGGAAGATAGGGAGGGAAGGTAGTGCAAAGTCATCAGCCTCACTTTTTTCTCCAGAGCCATCTGGGTCCAGTGGCAAGTTATGGATCAGGACTAGTGGGGATGGCTCAGGATGCAGTGAGAGACCTTGGCCTTTTTAAGCTAAAGGTCTTCAACAGGTCTCAGTTTGACTGAGGCAGTGTCCATTCAGTGATTAAGGCTGTGGTCATTGAGGAGGCAGAGAATGGTTTCTTTTACCTAGTCAAAATAAAAGATCAATTTGGGAGGGGAAGACCCTCAGGGTAGGATGATTGTTGGGGGCAGTATGCTGAAGAAAATGCTTTAGGCCTCTGTCATTGTTCACTAAGATGTTTAGCTCTGTAGTTCCTCTTCACATAAAATGATATTAAGGGTTCATTTGTGGGTATTTCGAGGCTAATTTGAGAATTACCTTGGCCAAATGCCAAATTGAGTCATCTTGGCAGATGGAGAAATATCATTCATAGCATAGTATATAAACCCTTGGCACCTCCAATAGGACATTTTAGCAGAACTGATTCTCTGAGCAGCAGATGGTACAAACTGGTGCAAATCTATTTAGAACTGGAACCAGGTGTACTTTGTAAAATACATCTAGTGTTTTTAAGTTGCCCTCTTAGATTGATTTGGGTAGTAGTCAACTGGTGAACACATTTTTCATGTCCAGAGTTTTCTACAGATCAGCACTTGTGAGTATCCTTCTTTGAAAGTGTGAAAATTGTAGTGAAACAGGGTAATTTAGAATGTGCAATTCTTAGACACACTATTATTTTCATTTTCCCATTGTTAAATAGTATGTTAAATTGGAAGGGAAAAAAGCACATCCTTTAATTGGGCACAGATGTTTAATGGATGTATAATTCATTGTAGCAGTGATAGACATATCTTCCATGATACATATCCATTTTATACTGCTATGGTCCATTAATCATACCATAGCTTGCTGCAGATAAATCCTTTGTGTACAGATGTTTATGAACTTTGCTCATTGTTTCTGAAAGTATTTTATTTCAATAAGACTTATATTTTATAAGCAAATCACAATGTTTGTTAGCTTTTCATTTAGTGGTTTATTATTTGGACTTAAATGTTTTAAGAATTATCTGGCCTCATCAACACCTTTTATATTAGGTTTTCTGTTTATAACAGCAGCTCTTGTTTTTAAAAAATTAATTTTTTTAAAAATTTTCAACAGTCACTTGCATAAGTAAATTTTCTCCCTATTCTGCTCCAAGACAATCTGATATGAGCTTTACACATACATTCCTATTAAACACGTTTTCACATTAGTCATGTTGGATAGAAGAATTATAATGGGAAAAACCATGAAAAAAAATAAAACAAAACAAAAAAGAGAAAATAGTCTGCTTCGTTCTGCATTCCGACTTTATAGTTTTTTCTCTGGACGTCACTGGCATTTTCTATCATGTGTTCTTTGGAATTGTTTTAGATCCTTGCATTGCTGAGAAGGGCTGAGTCTATCAAAATCAGTCCTCGCACACTGGCTGTTACAGTGTTCTCCTGTTTCTACTTCCCTCACACAGCATCAGTTTGTATAAGTCTTTCCAGGTTTCTCCGAAGTCTGCTTGTACATCATTTCTTATAGTACAGTAGTATTCCATTATATTCACATACCACAACTTCTCTAGCTGTTCCTCAATTGGTGGGCATCCCCTCGATTTCCAGTTCTTGGCCACCACAAAAAGAGCTGCTATAAATATTTTTGTACATGTGGGTCCTCTTCCCATTTTTATTATGTCTTTGGGATACAGAACTAGTAGTGGTATTGCTGGGTCAAAGGGTATGCACCTTTTTATAGCTCTTTGGACATAATTCCAAATTGCTCTCCGGAATGGTTGGATCGACTCACAGCTCCACCAACAATGAATTAATTTTCCAACATTAGCCAACATTCTCATTTTTAAAAACTGTTTTTACTTGATGTTGTTTTTTTTTCAAATCATAGTTTCCCTTATTACTCTCCTCTTTCTACTTGAGAGCTAGCCCTTAAAGGCAAAAAATGAAAAAGAAAAGTAAGAGGAAAAAAATCAGCATAACTGATCAGTACCTCGAAAAGTCTGAAAATCTATGCAGTTCCAACATTTATGGATCTTCCACCTCTGCAAAGGCTAAGTGGGAGAATCTTCTCACATCTTTTCTTTTCAAAACTATGATTGTGCTTTGTCATTTTGCATTATTCACTTTTGATTTTTTTTGGAGGTGAATTACATTTTATGTATTATTTTCTTGTCTCTGCTTCACTTTACATCAGTTTAAGTAAATCTTCGCATGCTTCTTTGTGTTCTTCACATTCATCTTTGCTCACAGCATGGTAATAATCCATTACATTCACATGTCACAGTTTCTTAAGCCTTTCCCCAGTTAATGGGTATCTCCTTTGTTTTCAGTTCTTTGTCTATGCAAAAAAGTATGGCAGCTCCCATTTATATACATTTTGTTACCAAAGGCTTTTCCTCACAATAATCCTATGAGGTGGTTGTTGAATTAGTTATCGTCCCTATTCTATGGATGAGAAATCAGTGTTAAATTTTTAAATGCTGTTTGCATGTATTGCTCTGACTACGACAAGAAGCCTCAAGAAAATCTCAGTAATTAAAAGAGCTTGTTCTGACTGTTCACAATGGAGAAAAGAGGGGAAGCAATCCAGATGGTGCTCTAGGGATACTTGAGGAGTGAGAAAATCTTTTTTTCTGGAGGGAGAAACAGACAATCCATCTCTGAAGAAATGTTTTTTGAGTGAATCCCGAAAGACAGTTAAGATTGTGAAAGGCACAGATGGAATGCCAAGCTCTGAGGACAGCTGATAGTCTAGTTTGACTGACAAGCGAGCTAGAGCAAGCTGGTGAAGCCTAGCTGTGAGTTTGGAGTTTGTCTTGAAGAGAACAGAGTCATTGAACCTTTCTGGACGAGACAATGATGCGCTCGGATCTCTGCCTTAGGAATGTTTTTAGCAAGGGCGCGAAGGATGGTTTGAAAAAGAGGAGGGCTAATAATGAAGACCATTAAGACAGCTAATGCAAGAGGTAGTGGAGGTCTGATCTGAAATAAGGGGGACATTAGGGGATGTGTGTAAGGGAGTGGAGGGCAAGGCAGAGAGCTTTACAGTTAACCCTGTAGTTGTTAGTGCATTCTCTCCTTCAGTTCTATGTTTATTGTTGTTCAGTCCGCCCACTCTTCCTGGCCCCATCTGGGGTCTGGGGTTTCCTTGACAAAGATACTGGAGTAGTTTGCCACGTCCTTCTTCAGTTCATTTTACAAATGAGGAATTGAAAGAAGCAGAGTTAAGTGACTTTTTCAGGGTCACACAGCTACTAAGTGTCTGAGGTCAGATTTTAACTTAGGAAGATGAATCTTCCTGACTACAGGCCTGACAACTCTGTCTGCTGCTTCAAATAGAATGTAATCTAATGAGTGCGGGGAGTGTTTTTTGTCTTTTATCCCCCATGTTCACCACAGTGCATTTAACTTAGTAAGCCCTTAAGAATCTTTTTTTTTCCATTTGAATTTAATTGTTGAAGATGAAGGAGTGATAAAAAGTATAAAATGAAGAAAGATCAGTATTGAGAAGGGGGCTGTCCCTGGAGTGGGAGGGGAGAGGAAGGGGGAATAAAGAGCATTAGATCTGTAGATTGGTAGGTAATTAGCATCTTTTGAGAAAACAGTTGGTAGAATACTGAAGATGGAAAACCAGAATTCTAGGGTCTGAGTAGTCATTGAGTAGTGAAATCGATACAGCTGATATGGAATGTCTTTTCTGGGTGTTTGGTAATGAAAGAGAAGGAAAAACGGATAATACAGGAAATTGCCATTTGTGAGAGTTTCTGGTCATTAGGGTATTTACATTTGTATAAATCACTTAGGGGAGGGTCTAGATATGTATTAGTTTCTTCCTACTATAAATGCTTACGTTTTAATATTTAAGAAATCATCTGCATCTCCAAATTATTCACCATTTCCTCCTCTATTTTACTTTAAAGTTTGGATAAATTAGATTTTTACTTTACTTAACACTAAATATTTGTATCATTCCTTCTTTTGGTAAGCAAGAATTCTATAATAAAGAATTTACTTATTCCACAAAAATTTGATCAGTCCATGATAGTGACTGCTAAGTCTGTATTTTGTAAGATGAGATTTAGGGATGATCCATACCTTACTTGTCTGACTCAGTGCTACAGAAACAGAACTGTTTTTGATTTCGTTCTGCTGCAGCCTTCATGGCCATCAGTTAATGGCTTGTCTGAAAAATTGAACCCTTTACTCCAAGTGGATCCAAGTGATATGAGACTGCCATCTAGTGGCAACAAGGGCAGCTGCAGACAAGCTAATCAAAATTTTTTTTTTTTACCTGACAGTTGTAGAGATTGAGAATATCTTCTTTTCTTCATTCTGCTTGCCAACTTGATTTCTGGGAACATATTCCTGGGAAGAAAAAAATCAGACTACTGTTATATTCCTTTGAATGTGAAATGTTTTTTTGAAAAGGTGTTTTTATTAGAATATTTAATGGCTTTATTTAAAAATAAAAATTAGAACTCACTATGGTGTAATTGGTTTTGACATTTTAGTGATACATTATTTAGCTGTATGTAATTATTCAAAACCCTATAGATAACTTTTTTTTTTTTTTGCTTTTTGGAGGGCAGTTGGGATTAAGTGACTTGTACAAGGTCTCCTCCTCATTGGCTTTTTGGGCCTCTTTTGCCATTTGAGTTAATCTATTTTTTTAGGTGTTATTTTCTTCAGTCAGGTTGTTGACTCTCTTTTCATGATTTTCTTGCATCATTCTCGTTTCTCTTCCCAATTTTTCCTCCACTTCTCTTATTTGGTTTTTTAAATCTTTCTTAAGCTCATCTATGGCTTGTAGGCAGTCTTCATGTTTCTTGGAAGTTTTTGGTGTGGGAGTTCTGACTGTGTTGTCTTCCTTCCTTTACATGCTTTGATCCTTTTTGTCCCCAAAGAAGGAATCTAAAGTTCAGTTGCTGTTCTCACTTTGCTTCCTTTTCCTGCTCATGTTGCCAGGGAATTACTTAACTTTTTAGTTCTGTGGAACTGCTTCCAGAGGGGAAAGTTCTGTCCCAAATCACTGGGGTATTCACAACTGCTGGAGCTATTACAGGGTGCTGCAGCTCCCACCAGCTTTGGCTCACTGAAATAGCACCCAGGACTACCTCCCAAGACCATGATCAAGATCCAGGCAGTTGAACACAAGAGCACTTAGCTTCTGAATGATCACTTGGCTCCCCTGCAGTCTGCAGGCCAGGAGCTCTGAAGCAGTCACATGGAGGCAGCTGTGGGGGCTGCTGCTTCTGCAGCTTCCTTGACCTGGAGGCAGATCAGCCTGACCACTTTTCTCCCCCAAATTTAGTTGAGTTCCACTAACCTTTCACTTAGTCCTTATTTCTTATGGCTTGATAATTCTGGAAACTGCCACAGCTGACACTGGTCCACTCTCCTGAAGGCTCCAGGTGCGGCTTGTCCTGGCCGCCCCCAGGGCCAAGCTAGGGTTTCAGGCTGGGCTGGTTTCGGCTCCCAGCCTGCTGTGATGAGCCCTTCCTGCTGAGCTGCCTTCAGTAGGAGATATGTTTATCTGTATTTTTGTGAGTTTTGGAGCCCTAAAATTTGTTTAGAGTCATATTTTATGGGTATTTAAGGTGGCTATGTGGGAGCTGCGGAACCTTATTGCTTATACCCCGCCATCTTGGCTCTGCCCCCTTCAAACTCTTTAAATTTCCCCACAATTCATCCTTCCCTTATGTTCTTAGCTGACCTTGACTGTAAAGACGCAGTCCAAGGAGCTGGCCACCCCAGGTGTCACCACTATGTATGCTTGCATCAGATGACAAAGAGAAGGAATGTAGAGAACCTCTGCTTTCCCACGCAACAAAGAACAAAAGATGAACACAAGTGGAACTGCATTGGAATGGAAGCAAGCATCTCCATTCAATCCAGAACTGCAAAATAAAAGGATATGCAGAAGTCAGCAGTGACTAAGAGAAGCCTGCCCGTACCCTGATAAATAGATTTAAAGTCTTTGAGCATAGGTTGAGGTAGTAGGACTGCGTCAGAGTAAACTGTAAACAGCAGTAACAATTAAGAGATACTGTGGGTAAAGAGAAACAGAAGAGACAGACTCATAGTTCACATACAAAGGAACCAGAGTTGGAATTACACAGGATTATGCTGCAACTACATTAAAGAAAAGAGAAGATTGTAGTGTCTTCCAAAGGGCTTGAGATAAAAGCTTACCGCCAAAAACAGTATACACTGCAAAATTGAATATAAAACTTCAGGGTAAAAAACAGACCTCTAAATTGATTTTTTAAATTGAATTTAAAATTTTAAAAATGGGGCTTTTAGGCATTCATGATGAAAAGACCAGAATTCATAGTCAAAAGAAGGAAAAATACATACATGTGTACATATAGACAGAGAAATCCATTTCTTTTGATAGGAAAATAGGAAGGAAAGGAGAGAAGGGATCAGATATTCAGTTCGCCAAATACAGGGATTTCACTCCCTTGTTGAATTCAGTTGGGTCAGGGGGAAGAATAGGGAGGATAAATTAAGCGAGCAGTCTTAAGTCTAAGAATATAAAAAATAAGTATCTTTTTGAGTTGGGAAAGGATGGGAGTCTGAGAGGGATGCCCATAAAAATTAGAAAATGAACAAGTTATTGTTTATAAATGTGATGTAATACATCATTAATGCAGAACTCTTATTGACATAATTGCCAACCAAGATTCCAGAGGACTAATGATGAATATTACCTACTTTGTGATAAAGATTCAGGATAGGAATGAGAATTTTTTTTTAACTTGACTAATGGGAATATTTGGGTTTTTTTGACTATACATATTCACAATGAGTTTTGTTTTTCTTGTGTTATCAATGGTGAGATGGAGGTGAGAAGGTGGATCTTGGCTGATTAAAACAGATAAAACATTAAAAACCCCCAGGTCATAGTATAGTGAAATCTTTAACATGCAAACACAGGAGAGAAGAGAAACCTAAAGAGGAAGCTAGGTGGCTCACTGAATAAAGAACCAGCCCTGGAGGCAGGAGAACCTGAGTTCAAATATGGCCTCAGACACCTGACACTTACTAGGTCTGTGACCCTGTGACTTAACCCCCATTGCCCCACAAAAAAGAATAAAAAAAAAAAAAAGAAACCAAGAAAGGTAAATATATATAATCAGTTGAAAGGGACTAAACAATGATAAGATGCTTATTTTTAATTTTTTAAACTATTTTTTAATCATTAATAAAAATCTCTTTTTCTTCCCTTCCATTTTTTTCCCCATTGGAAAATAAAGAAAATCAAAACCTTTGTAGCAGATATGTATAGTTAATATACATGTGTATATAATATAGTTAAAGTAAAATATATATAGTCAAACCAAACACATCCCCACACTGGCTGTGTCCAAAAAACTGCACTCTGAGCCCATCATTTCTCTTTGAGGTAGTAGACAGCATACTTCTTAAATGGCCCTCTGGAGTCATAGTCATTAATTGCTTATATTTTAATGGGGGAAAAGAGGGTGCTTTAATTTACTAGTTGGTCTACCTGTACTGGTTTAGTGGTTGAGTTGGAAGCAGAATCCGGTTGTTCTTGATGAAAAGTAGGGATAGGAATGGGGTCGAGACTTATATTCAGTTTGCCAAATACAGGGATTTCACTCCCTTGTTGAATTCAGTTGGAAAACCAACTGCAGAGAAAATACATCTTTGTAGTGATCTCCCCATCTTAACCATGAAGAAAGAGACACCCTTGCAGGGTGTCTCACTGTCATAGCAAAATCAAATCTCTGAATTCTCCCAAACAATGGAAATCTGCAGTTTTGACCATTTCCTCACTAACCTTTTCAGTGGCTCAGTCAAGAAGCATTACTTAAGAGCTTACTGTGTCACAGCCACTGTATATAGAAGGGGACAATGCAGTCTAATGATTCAGCCGTGGGAGCTCATTCAGCAGGAGCTGACTTAGTTAGACTTAAGATTTAGAAAAGTCACATTGACACCAGAAGAGAAGATGGATTGGAGTGGGGAGAGATTGAAAAATAATTAGTATGGATAAAAAATAGAAGAGGTCCCAGGACAGATTGAACCTCTGGGAGCTGAAGAAGTAACCAAGTGAGGCGTATAGAAAGAACATAGAAGGAGGAACCGTGTTAGGAAGGTGTGCCGTGGATGAAGAACTAGCAAAAGAACCTGAGAAACTGTCTTTAGACAGATAGGAGGAGGAGAGCCAGGAGAGAGCCATGCCATGAAAACCTGTGCAGGAGAGGGTATGTAGGAGATGACTTCTAACAAATCATAGGGTTGCTGTTTAAACTTCTCTTACAGTCTCCTCATTTCCTTGGTTGTGAAAACCTCACCCTCTGACTCCCCACGAAGGAAGTTACCTTCTAGAGGCAGTAATAGGGTAAACCCAAAGCTTTCTTAGCCCCAGCAACATTTCCCAAACTTATCAGAATTCAACATATTCTTCAACGGGAACTCTCTGTCAGCAGAGTACTTCCTATTGGTAGGCTATTGGTCCAGAGAGGTGTTTATCTCTTTCTCTAGTCACTGTGCAAAAACATTTTACTTTCATTTTCCTTATGCTGTTGATCCAGCTTTTCTAAAACCATCAGTAAGAGCCTGGGGATACTGATTCTTGAAATAGACCTGCTATAACATGAGATATGGGTTTCTTTACAAAATCTCAGTGAAAAGCACAAATTTTATAGGAAAAATTGTATTGGGAACAACATTCAAAAACTTAGTGACACATTTAAAAAAGGGTAGAAACCTAATAAAAATGATAACTTAGTTTTATACTGGTTGCATGGTCAATAAATAGTGGTGGTAGTTGAGCCAAGAGGATAGCCTCATCTGCTTGCAGCTGCAGCTTGGAGGCTCAGGGGCTTCAGAGAAAGTATGTGCACCAGCCCTCTTCTGCAGACCACAGCTCTGAGTGTACCAGAAGAAAAACGATAAATGTGGAGCTTTACCTTGGGAAAGAACCGACATTCCTTGTGAGAGAGGGCATTGGGAGGATTGCAGCTTGTGAGTTATTGTGAAGTTGTGCACTTCCCTGCATTCTCCCTGTTTCTCATGGATGAGATTTTGTATAAGCTTAAGCAAACTTGTCGAATTGTTCCCTATCAATTCACATTTTCACATTCACAAATTCATATTTTCAAAACAAGTTTTATAGCAGAACTGACTGTACGTTTTCTTTCCCTGTCAAGCTACTTAAACATACTGGACGACTCCTGCAGGTCAGCGAGGGCCCCCTCCTTATCTCATTGACAGGGTTTTCCATATGAGCCTAACTTTGCTATAGTCACGGAGTCCCTCACTCTTGAATCTGACCTTTTAGTCCAACAAAGCTCCCTTCCTCTCCCCCCACCCTTTTTTTAAACATCTCCCTTCCCATTCAACCATGAGAACCTCTAAGTCATTGGGCTCCAAACTTATCAAATATCTCAGGCCACGTCTGTCTTAATGTCAGTTTAGTGATTCATGCTCAGCTTTTGAATGCATTGAAACCATCGTGGGCCATAAAATGCAATAGAAATAACTCCATATGTAATAAAGAATTAGAAGGATATTATTATATTGCTTATTCTGCCTGTGCCATCTTCAGAGTTGGAACACAGGATCAAAAAGATGCCCCAGATGACCACCTATCTCTCTTAAAAGGGAAACATCTCAGCCGATGTAAAACAAATCCATTCCTGCTGCACACAGCACTTTTTGACTCCAAACGTGTTGTTTGCCACCAAGCTGGTTACTAGGAACAGTCTTTTGTAATGAGGTGTACTGTAAGTTTTTTGAGATCTTGGGCACAGAATGGCCCCAAGTACTGTGCAGCAGAGACTCTTGAGTTATAGGATAAATGACAGTTTCACTCCCAATGACACTTTCTAAATCCTTTGCTGTTCCTGTTTCCATGCCTTTGCCAGGGGTTCAGGGACTCTTGACAACAGTTCTGTCCTCTGGACACAAACTGAACAAGATCGTTTAAGAATACTTGAGACGTTTAAAATCATTACTATTATCTCTAGTGATTCTTTTGTCTGAAGCTAAATATTCACATTTATTTAAACTTGTTCCCTCATCATTTTGGTTTCTCCTAGCATGCTCCTATTATCAGTGTTCTTTTTAAAGTGTGGTACATAAAGCTAGAAGAAAATATGACACATCCGATCTGGATCTTGTACAGCAGGGGCTCTCACTTCTCTTTGTGGCCACTATACTCAGTAACAAAGTTTAAGACTTCATTACCATTCTTGCTGCCTTAACACACTGTTGATTCAGTCACCTTGCTTTCAGTGACTATAACTCCCATATCCTTCCCCTGTATTAGCTATTTCTCTCACATTCTGTAAGTTTAGTTGATTGTTTTAGGCCAAATATAAGAAATAGCCCTTGGCCATATTGAACTTCATCATGTTAACTTTATCTTACTACTTTAACCTTTCAGGACTTTTATGGATACCAGTTTTATAATCTAGTGTTTTAGGTATACTTCTCAATTTTGTATCATCTGGGAATTCAGTAAGCGGTCATGTAGACAAGGCAGTGAGATAGGCAGAGGTGACTTGTCCAGGATCACACAGCTAATAAAGTATCTGAGGTTAAATTTGAACTCAGCTCTTCTTGACTCAAGGTCCAGCATTTTTATCTATTATACCATCTGTCTAAATCCAGCTAAATACAAAATGCCTCATAGTTCTGCCTTCTTCTTGTTCTTTGTTCCAGTCATACCCAGTTTTGTCTGGGGTTTTATTGGCAAAGATACTGGTGTGGTTTGCCATTTCTTTCTCCAGCTTATTTTACAGATTAGGAACTGAGGCAGACAGGGTTAAGTGACTTGCCCACAGTCACACAGTAAATGTTAGAGGCCAGATTTGAACTTAGGATTTCTGACTCTAGGCTCAGTGCTCTATCCACTGTGCCACTTAGCTGCCCCTTTTTGTTCAAAAGATGCATGAGCCATCCCTTTTAAAACCTTTTCTAGAATTTTACCAAGAATTAAAATTGTCAAGGTCATGGGTTATAATTTAAAATGCCCATCTTTTCTTTTCTGAAAATGTGGGTTGTATTTCCTCATCTCCAGTGCTGTGTCTTCTTTCTTGTTTTTAGATTGCCCAGAGCACCAGAGCAGCAGTTCAGCAATCATACCTAAATAACCTTTCAGTGGCTCGTGATGGAAACCTGAAGTCATTGAGGGAGGGTGACTCTCAATAATTCCTTTCTTGAGTTTTACTTCCTTGTTAACAGTTACTGTTCCATCCTTACCCATCTGGAGATCATTCTCCTTTGTAGAGAGAACAGAAGTATATAACAGAGGAATTTTCTGATATTACCTTCAACTTGTATCTCTCTACCTATTGCCAGGAATAAATTGAGTGTATATGGAGGATTGGTGTTTGCATATAGAATCTCAGAGGGAAAGGTGAGTCTTATTGGTGCTTGAATGTATAAGTAGGTAGGTTATCAAAGTGAATTTTGTATTTGGTAAGTTCTGAATTTATTTACCTCAAAAACTTCTAGTTCTGTTTTGAAGTGGTGATATAATTACCCTCTAAACCAGTGGTTCTCAACTGTCTTAATGCTGCGACTCTTTAATACAGTTCCTCATGTTGTGGTGACCCCAACCATAAAATTATTTTCATTGCTACTTCATAACTGTAATTTTGCTACTGTTATGAATTGTAATGTAAATATCTGATGTGTTTTCATTGTTACAAATTGAACATAACCCACAGGTTGAGAACTGCTGCTCTAAACTCACATAGAGTCCTGTAGATATGTCTGGATATATTTGATTTGCGTTTTTAATAGCTCATATCACATTTCAGCTATTAAACTTTCCTTTTAGCTTTACTCCCCATCTATTTACTTAAGTTCACAGTAGGGTGTGAATACCAATAGAATCAGTTTCTTTTTTTTAAGGTATTTGAGCTTGAAATGCACATAATAAATTGTTTCCTTTATGTGTTTTTGAATTAATTCTGACATAATAGAGTCTCCAAGTGAAGTAACACGACATCCACCTTTAGTCATGCATTCTAAAATGTGAGACGTGGCAGATTATATTAGAAGTTTCCTTACCTCCCTAATTGGAACAGTTTTCTTCATAGCATGGACATGTCATAACTCTGCTTTTCATTTTCTTTTTCACACTTTGCGTTGTATGCTAAAGCTAGAGGATAAAGGACATCCATCTTTAGCCAAAAACTTCTTGATCCCTTAACAAGTTATTGGTGCTTTTCCTTCTCTCTCCCTTTTTTCCAACCTTTTTCATGATTCCCTTTTTCTCAGCCATTCCTATCAGGCACTGGGGCTCAAAGAAATATATGATGTAGTCCTTTACTTCCAAGAGCTTAAGATCTATTGAGACAAAAGCACACATCTAACTGTAGTGTCAGGCAGTACACAAATGATATAGCTAAGAATGGGTAGAAGAGAAAGCCCAGACCAATTCTAAGTGGAGATAATATAGGATAATCTCATAGAAAAGGTCTGAGCTGAGCTTTGATTGGATAAAGTAATTATCATGGGCTGGAATAAATCTGTCAAAGCAAGGGAAATGGCCAGTATAAAAGGCCTAGAGGCAAGAAAGTATATTTGTTTGCAAAAATGTAAATTGAGGTTAACCAGTTAGGGGATTAGAAGTTCTTTTGTATATTTGTTTTTAATGATCAGTGACAGAGCTGTAAATCAGTTTTAAAAAATATTAAATACCTGTTAGGTATGGAAGACTGTGCTAGACACTGGGAGAGAGATGTAAATAACAGAGTTCATAAGACACAGCCCCTCACCTCATGAAGCTCAGATTGTAGTAGTTTTTGAGCCAAGAAATGATAAAGTCGTTTCAGAAAGATTAATATAAATGCCATTTTGCAAAATGGAAGGGAAGAAGCACATACTAGAGCAGAGGTTTTTTAAGTGAAGCTGGTGAACATTTTTCTCTGATATTTTGAGAATTGTATTTCTATGTGATTGGTTTCCTTTGTAATTCTTTGTATTTTCTTTTATGTATTTAGGAGCATTATTCTGATAAGGGGCCTGTGTGGGCTTCACCAGACTTACAGAAAGGTCCATGACACAAAAAATGGTTAAGAACCCATGTACTAGACAAAGACATACAAGAAGTAGGAGGTTGTTGTGTTTAGGAATGAGGTGGTTAGATTTTCTGTGCAGGTGTTAGCTATGGGAATGTGAAAGAAGAATAGATCAGGACTTAATAATGGATAAAATATTTGGGTCTGGGAGGGGAAGGAATAAACTGTAATTCTGTCAGTTGCTAACCTGGTAAGAGTCAGCCAGGGGTATAAAGTTTAAAATGCTTTCCCAGTCCCCTGCTATACTTTTTGTTCTGCTCTCTATTTCACACTGTTTACTTTAGAAAAAAACAATTATGTAATAATATATGTGATATATTATAGTATGTGTAATACATTTATGTATGAGAAAATGCTCTAAATAATTTATCAGAGAAATGCTAATTAACACAAGCATATTGAAACAACTTGAGATATCATCTCGCCTATCGGATTGGCTAGAATGATAGAAGAGAAAAATGACGAGTGTTGAGAGAATGTGGAAAAATTGGGACATGAATATACTGTTAGTGCATTTGTGAACTGAACTGCCCATTTTGGAGAACAATCTGAAATGATGCCCAAAGAGTTATAAAATTGTGTATTCCCTTTGACCCAGCAATACTACTATTAGGTCTGTTTCTCAAGTTGATGGGGGTAAAAGGAAAAGAACTTGTGTCTTCTAATGTATAGCAGCTCTCTTTGTGGTGTTAAAGAACTGGAAATTGAGGGAATGTCCATTAATTGGGGAATGGCTAAACAGGTTGTAGTAAAAGATTCTGTTGGAATATTACCTCATGGTAAGAAATGATGAACTGGTTGGTTTTAGAAAAACATGAAAAGACTTGCATGAAATAATGAAAAGTGAAATCCAAGAGAATGTAGTATACAGCAATAGCAGCATTATTTGAAGAATAATTGTGAACAACTAAGTTATTCTGACTCTTATCAATACTCGGTCAGCTATAAAGGACCTATGAAGGAAGATATTATTCACATCTAGAGAAAGAACTGATTAATAGAAGTATGTATAGTATGGTTTTACATATATTATTAATCTGCATTATATGGTGGCCTTTTCTAGTGTAAGGTAGGGAGGGAAGGAGAGAGACATTTTGGAAGCTAAAATGTAACCCCCCCAAATAATGTGAAACAATACTATACATACCTCTTTTTATCTGTTCTTCCTCTGGAAGTGGTTAACAATGTCCTTCATAGGTTCTTTGTAGTTGATTTGAATATTTGCAAATGACTTAGTTGTCCACAGTGGTTCTTGGAATTATACTGCTGTTGCTGTATACAGTGTTCTCTTTGTTCTACTCATTTACTCTTCATTATTTCATACAAATATCTTTTCATATTTTTTTCTAAACTTAACTAGTTCATTATTTCTTATAGCGCAGTAGAATTCCATTAGAATTATATACCACAGTTTGTTTAGCCATTCACCAGTTAATGGATATTCCCTCAATTTCCTGTTCTTAGCCACCATAAAGAGAGTTGTTATAAATATTTTAGAACGCATAAGGTTTTTTTCCACTCATTCCCTAATCACATTGGAAAACAGACCTAATAGTGGTATTGCTAGATCAAAGGCAAAGTGGCAAAGATCTCTTTGGACATAATTCCAGATTGCTTTCCAGAATGGTTGGATTAGTTCACAGTTCCACCAACAGTGAATGTGTCCTGGTTTTTCTGCATTCCCTCCAAAATTTGTTTCCCTCCCCCCAATCATTTTAGCCAGTCTGATAGATGTAAAATGATATCTCAAGATTGTTTAATTTGCATTTCTCTAATCAGTAATGATTTAGAACATTTTTTCATAAGACTATACATAGTTTTGTTTCCTCTGTCCAAAAATCCTGCCTGTTCATATCCTTGATTCATTCGTATAAATGACAAAGTTCTTTATGTATTTGAGTTGAGACTTTTTTCTGAAAAGCCATCTAAAATTCCTCCCCTTCCCTCAATTTTCTGCTTTCCTTCTGATCTTGACTACCTTTGTTTTATTTGTACAAAACTTTTTTCAATTTAATGTAATGAAAATTATCCATTTTACATTTCACAGTGCTCTATATATCTTATTCATAAATTCTTCTCTGATCCATAAGTCTAATAGGTAAGATGTTCCATATTCTTCTAATTTTCATATAATTTCTCCTATTATATCTAAGTCATATATCTACTTTGGCATTATCTTGGTAAATGATAGAAGATATTGGTCTATGTCCAATTGTTGCCAGACTACTTCATAGTTTTCCCAAGTTTTTTTTAACCAAATAGTGAATTCTTATCCTAAAAGCTTAAATCTTTACCTTAGTCAAACACAAGGCTCCTATAATCATTTACTACTGTATATTGTGTGTCCACTCTGTTCCACTGATCCAACTTTCTATTTCTAGTTTTTAGCCAGTACCAGATAGTTTTGATAATTATTGCCATATAATATGGTTTAATATCTGGTAATGCTAAACCTCTTTCTTTTGCATTTTTCCTTCATCAGTTCCTTTGATATTTTTTACCTTTTGTTCTTCTAAATGAATTTTGTTATTTTTTTTTTCCAGGTCAGTTAAATAATTTTTTGGTGACTTAATTGCAATGGCATTGAATAAGTAGATTAGTTTAGGTAGGGTGTCATTTTTATTATATTAGCCCTGCCCACCCACAAATGATGAATATTTTTCCAGTTATTTAAATCTGACTTAATTTGTGTAAAAAGTGTTTTATAATTATGTTCATGTATTTCCTGTGTATTTTATACCGTCTACAGTTGTTTAAAATTAAGTAGCTCTTAATTGTCTCTTCTTACAGGGTTTTGCTGGTGACATGTAGAAAGACTGATGATTTATATGGGTTTATATTCTTCTGCTCTTCTAGAAATCATTGATTGTTTCAACTAACTTTTTTAGTTGAATCTCTACAATTTTCCAAGTATATCATCCTATCACCTACAAAAAGAGATAGCTTTTTTACCTCATTTTCACTTTCTGATTTCCTTCAATTTTTTTTTTAGTTGTTGGCATATCTAATACAATAGTGAATAATATTGATGGTGATGGGCATCCTTGTTTCACTCTTTATGTTACTTGGAAGGCTTCTAGCTTATCCTCATTACAAATAATCC
Organism: Pseudocheirus occidentalis; assembly: GCA_028646575.1. Taxonomy (NCBI): domain Eukaryota; kingdom Metazoa; phylum Chordata; class Mammalia; order Diprotodontia; family Pseudocheiridae; genus Pseudocheirus; species Pseudocheirus occidentalis. The sequence continues at coordinate 159,030,946 of CM053601.1, forward strand.
TTGCTGATGGTTTTAGATATGTGCTTCTTATCATTTTAAGGAAAAGTCCATTTATGTCTATGCTTTCAAGTGCTTTTAAAAGGAATGAATATTGTATTTTATCAAAAGCTTTTTCTGCATCTGTTGATAAAATCCAGTGACTTTTTAAAAACTTTTTTATCATTATGATCAATTATGTTAACAGGGTTCTTTATGTAAAACCATCCCTACATTCCTGGTATAATTCCCCCAATCTCTCTTAAGCCCCACATTAATTATTTCCTATTTATACTGTAGATTCCTTGTTTTTGCATATTTATTTGTTTGTTGTCTCCCTCTTTAGGTTGTGAGCTCCTCTAGATGGGGGCTGTTGTGCCTTTCTTTGTATTCCCAGTGCTTAGTACAGGGCCTGGCACACTGTAGATGATTAATAAATGTTTGTTGACTGACCGACATATATCCAAACAACAAAGAATTCCAAAAAACAAAAGTAAAAAATGTCACTAAGGAATGATGTGATAGGAAGAGAAGATGGGCTGTTTACCCGCAAAAGGGAGGGATTGTAGGTGCATGGCTGGTTCCTAACATGCTGCGTTTAGCCCCTGTGGTAAACTTTCAGGTACATGTGGGTAAGGGTCTTCCATGATGGGAGGATGTAGATGGGTTGCATTTGAATCGAGGAAGGGAACTTTGGAATAGGTAAGATCACATATCCATTTCATTATTGGAGTCTAAGCAAAGTATCAGGAATAGAAGGACAGAGATTGAATGTCCCAGAGCAGGAGCTGGTGATTTGTAAGTGGAGGGAATAGGATGAGTTCAGATTTCATATATATGTATGTATATGTATATGTACATGTACATATATATATATATATATATATATATATATATATATATATATATTTAGTTTGGTTTGATACTGGAACATTTAGGTAGCACTTCCTACAGGCAATTAGAAATTGTATAATAGCTCATTTATAGTTTTTCAAGCTTTAGCTGTATCATCTCATCTATTTTTCAATCCTTTCCTAGGAGGTGGTGTCATTATTCCCATTTTACAAATGAGGAAGCTGAGGAGCTGTAATTCAAAGAGAAGTTTGGACTTGAAATAAAGATTTGAGTCATCCACATGTTTTATAAAGTCCTCAATCTATTCCAGGCACTGTACTAAGCTGTGGAACTACAGTTATAAGCAAATAACACAGACCCTGTCCTCAAGGGTCTTACATTCTAGTAAAAGAAAATAGTACATATGGGGAGTCATGGCCAGGGAGGAGAGTTTTGACAGAAAAGTCAGAATACTTGGTAATTACTGTCATGGGTCATTTGTTAGTGTTCTTAGAGATAGAATTGGGAAAGGGTAGCGAAGGTGAGTTAGTGGTAGGTCTGACATTGGGCAAGATACAATGAAGCTGACCAATCAGAGCCTCCACTGTCTCAAAGTTGGTACCTTTATTTTAATCAGAACTGATAATATGGTGATAGATGACTGGAAGTACCACAGTGGAACTGAGACGAGGCAGGAGAAGGTGGCGGTCACCAGTGAAGCCCAAGGTCACAGAGTGAGATCTTCAACTTTAGACTGAGGTGGAAACTGGAGGACAGGCAGCGTGGTGTAAAAATGAGAGCTGAAATTTTTAAAATGGGTGAGAGCTAAAGTGGACAGTTTCAGAGGAGACTGGAAAGACCATTATAAGTTGATGTAGAGCAAAGTGAGCAAAACTGGGAGACCACATTATACAGTGAAAATCTTAGAGCAAAAAAACATGGGAAGACTTTAAAACTATGATCAACACAATGATAAACCATAAGAACAAAGAATGCAGGTGAAGGATGCCACTCAGCACCTAACAGGGAGGTGGTGAATTTAAAAATGAACACAGACACACATTTTTGGATGTGACTAATTTGAGAATTTGTTTTGCCAGATTATGCAGCTATATAATGAAGACTTTATTTTTTTTACATAATATTCTCTGTATGAGTGGGGGTGGAGGGATAGTAAAACAGAAGTATTCTTCTTAATGCTTACTAATTTAAAAAAGAAAAAAATGGGTAAGCTTTCTCTAAGGGAGTAATTAGAGCCAAAAGTGAAATGGGCTTCCTTTGGATGTTACTGGGTTTCAATTTCTATTGTTGGAGATCTTCGGGCAAATACTGATTATTGAAATGGTGCTCTTTTTCAGGTAAGAAGTTGCACTAGATGACCACAGAGGTCCTTTCCAACTCTATACTTCTGTGATTTCAGAATCATATTGTAATGTGAATGATGAGCTACTTTTAAAAGATATATATTTTGTTAAATATTTCCCAGTTACTTGTAAAAAAGTTTTAACAATCATTTAAAAATATTTTTGAGTTCCAAATTGTATCTCTCCCAACCCTCCTTACTCCCTGAGAAGGCAAACAATTTGATATCTGTTATGTATTTGAAGACATGGAAAATATTTCTATATTATCCATGTTGCAAAAGAAAACAACAAAATCAAACAATAAAAATAAAGAAAAAAAATTTTTTTAAGTATGCTTCAGTCTGCATTTAGAATTTATCAGTTTTCCCTCTAGAGACACTTAGCATTTTTTCATCGTGGGTCCTTTGGAATTGTCTTAGATCATTGTATTGCTTAGAATGGGTAAGTCTTTCATGGTTGATCACACTTACAATGTTGATGTTAACTGTGTACAATGTTCTCTTGGTTCTACTCACTTCATATTGCATTAGTTCGTATAAGCCTCCCCGGGTTTTTCTGAAAATATCCTGTTTGTCAAATATTGAACTCCTAATCTTTATCTGTTCTGCAAGTCCCACCTATATTGTTAAAATTCGCCATAGTTTTTCATGAATGTGTCTTTATGGGGGAGAGTATTTTTGGCAGATTGTACAAGTGTACTGCAGTGGAGGGTCTCTTTGCTCATCTGTGAGCCTGGGTGGATTATATCACAAGCTACAGAGAAAACCTTGTGGTTATCATTGATAATTTGCAAGTGGCAAAGAATGGGAGATGTGAGATAGTCCTGCAGATGGGCAAATGTCATTCTGGTTGTCAAAAAAAGTAGTCTCTGTAAACTAGAGACCAATTATCTATCTCCCCCATTCCTTGACAACATTCTAGATTGAATTTTCAAAATGTATATTTTTGGGTGCTTGCAAAATGAGTTCAGGACTAAGGCCTATATTTTCTAAGAACAAGAAGTCATACCAAACTTTACTTAGTCTTCTTCTTTGTTAGGGTTTATTGCACTGATAGATTAGAGGAATGCTGTAGACATAATGTTAAAATTTTAACATAGTATGCAAAAACTAACCATTTGTTTGGTCTCAGGAAAACAGAATGATGAGGTGACTAAAACTAAAAAAATAACTTGTTATTTGAGAAATAGTTGAGTGAATTGCAAATGTTTAGGCTAGAGAATAGAAGACTTAGGAAGAGAAGTAATGACCGTATTCAAAGGTTTGAAGCCTTTTTTTTTTTGCTTTTTTGAAGGGGGAGGGCAGGGCAGTTGGGGTTAAGTGACTTGCCCAAGATCACACAACTAGTAAGTGTTAAGTATCAGGCATGACTTGAACTCAGGTCCTCCTGACTCCAGGACTGGTGCTCTATTCACTGACACACCTAGCTGCCCCTTGAAGTCTTTTAATGAAGAAGAAAGATTTAATTTATTCTGAGTAGCTTGGTAAGGGAGAAGTAGCTCTAGTGAGTGAAAGGTACAAGGTACTCAACATAAGGAAAAAAAACCCTCTAACAATTAGAACTTTGGAAACTAGATTAGTCAGTTGTGTACAGTAGTGAGCTCCCTTTCACTAATAATATTTAAACTCTTCAAAAACCAATTTGGGTGATGTAGAAGTTTGAGAATTTATATAGTATAGTTGATGCGCCTAGGCTTCTCCCTGCCACAAAACAATTTCGTTGGGTAGCTCTTTTATGGAAGATTTGTAGGAATGTTTGGAAAAAACTCCTTAAAAGATATAATGGAAAAAAATCATTCTTCACTAAAGTCTCTGGTCATAAATATCAGGCAGTGCATAAATCAGGGATGTATGCTTGTTAAAAGTATTTGCCACTGTGATGAAAGAACTCTAGTGTAGAGTCCAAGTTGAAGAGGAATTCCCCGTGAAGGGCAAGGTCTTTCAGAGACTCTTGTTTGTACATGACATTTTTTAAAAATTTATTTTATTGACTTGTTTGTTTACTTTTAGATTACACAATTCAGTTCCAGAGTCACTTGAGTTTCATATTTTTCTCCCCCTTCCTCCCCACCCCCCACCCCTGCCATGTACATGACATTTTACTGGTTGTATAAAGCCCCATAACATTGCAGAGCCTTCTGGAAGAGCTGCATATGCACTCTAGTATTAGACTTGACCATTCCAGAAGAGAAAGAAAACTGTATGGAGAATACCTTGAATCAAGACTATAAAATTCAGTTGGATAAACATCTTATAGAACTTGACCATCAGCTGCCTGGGACAGACAGTACAGATGGACTAGTTGGGACTAGAATTAAATAGGAATGTGGGTTGGATTGTCTTCAGAAAATTGCATCTTTAATGACCCTTAATTTCCTATGGAAAGAAAGTGCCATCTTCTAGAATTTCGGTATTCTACTGGTGTTGGTTGTTATGTGGCTACAAAATATGGAAATCAAGAGCCTGGGAAAAATTTGAAATGAATAGGACCTAGAGGGCAGTGGAGAGGCACATGGTGAGTATGAGCACAGCACAGTGTGTGATAGACAGGGAGGGTCAAGACTGTCATTGGACTGGTTATGTAGCATAGAAAAAGTGACCAGAGGAAAAGGAAGCTCTCAGCATAGTGATAGACCCTCAGTGAACTTACTGTCAGACATGGAGAGAAAGTTGAACAGGATTGGCAGACTGAGAGATAGATTACATCTGCATTATTGGAGGAAACATCCAAACTGCTGAGATCAGAGATGTGTATTCATATTCAGTATCTATAAGGATCACACAGAATAAGAATGCACAAATGGGCTATTATCGGTAGCAATAGGGGGAAATGCTCGCTTTGGTAAGATCATAGATCCATCACATTTTCTATATGTTTGATGATCATTACTTTTTAAATATTTGATCTTTTATCCCTATAAGATCTATAAATTAAGATTCAGATATGATTAATGTTGTTTGTAATTGGTAAATTTGTAGTTTTCCTGAACTATGTCCTTGCCCTGGAGATCTTAGAGTTTAACAATCCAAGGAACACTGGAACCGTGTATGTGGCTCTTTACCTCTAGGACAGTGGTTCTCAACCTTCCTAATGCCTTGACCCTTTAATACTCATGTGCGTGTGTCTGCATGTGGGTGGACCACCTGGAGACAGAAAGAGGAGTGTGGTGTCTGGGTTCCTAAGACCATTGGAAATATGTGTTTTCTGATGGTCTTAGGCGACCCCCGTGACCTCTGTGAAAAGATTGTTCGACCCCCAAAGGGGTCACAACCCACAGGTTGAGAACCACTGCTCTAGGAGGAACATCTTTTAGAATTTTGAAAAATTTGAATTCCATCCACTCTACCCCCCTCTTCATATTTTCTCCTTGCCTTTGCATTAGAAAATCAAAGTTATTATTCATAGTTAAATTATTTTCTTGCCTATTTTTGTTTATCAAATAGCACCGCAAAAGATACTTCAGAAAGAAATCTATTGAGTGGCTAAACATTGTCAGTTATCTTAGATCCAATTCTTGAAACTCTTAATTATTTGGTGTGAAGAATATCTGAATGAATATACAGAGATAAAATGTAACCCAGTAAATTAGAAAAGTGAATAGAAACTAAATTTTGAATAAAAATGTGAAACATTCATATAGGCCGATCAGGTTACCAACATAAAATGCCTGCTTTGTAACTTTAAGGTATGTAATTTTTATGTTCATCACCTGTGGGTTTGACAAGTGACATGATTTGACTGGGCCCACAGACCTGCTTTGTGTCAGAAGTAGGACTTAAAAACTCATGTGTTCTTCGCTCTAAGGCTGCCTCTCAGTACACTGCATGGTTACACCTCTCACAAATTAGTATTGGGTAGGTAGGCTTTGTTTTTTTCCAGTTAATTATCGTAAGTAATAGTTTCTTCATCATGGAATATTGATTTAAGTACCAGTTAGACTTTAAATTATTAATCTTACGTATGAACCATTTTCAGGTCAAGTCAGTATTTGTCTTTTGGAAAAAATCTCAGTAAATCATGTATTTGAGTATGTAAAGAAATAAATAGAATAAATCATGATGCAAAAAGAAGCAACTTATTCCATTGACATAAAAGTTTTCTCTATCATTCATATATCTCAGAGAAGAGTACTTAGTTAGCATGGGCATCCATCCTTCCTTTGCCACTTTTCTTTCCTTTTCTCTCACTTCAACCAGTAATAAGACTGCTGGAGATGTTTAATCTACTCCCAGATTTAGTGCAATATGTTCCCTTCCCAGTAATTAATTCTGAAGATGTAAATCCAAGATTTTTCTAAAAATGTAAAGGTTGCTTTATTTGGAAGGAAGAATACCCCTAGAGCATTATGGGGGTAAATGTCAGGTATAATTCTCTTTCCAGATGGCACCCCTACAGGTGAAGCAGCAGCCTGTGAAATTACATTCTAAATTACACTACAGATGAGCATGGCACACAGAGCAAAGCTTTCTGATATCAGTAATAAATGACTTGATTCAGAACCAAGGACATTTCCCAGTAACTTAAAGGATGTTATATCATGGTGAGGAGAATATAGTACTGTGATAAAATCAAGTGTAGCTAAGTGGAAAGTTGAGAGAAAGGACAATGCCCTTTAGCACAGCCTGTACGAGGCCTTTGGCCTGTTCATTTTTTTTTATTAGGTGTATTAATTTATCTTCCAATAAAGTAATTTAGACTGGTTCTGTATATATTGTAGTATGTGTGTTAATTTTTAAATCTAGCTTTACACAGGAGAAATTCTGCATACAATTAAACCAAAAGCAAGTTCCAACTAAAACATGTCTTTTATGAAAAATTTAGTTATCATATCATTGCAAATTCCAAACCTTTAAAATGTTTTAGGAAAGTGTTAATTTATAGACATCTGTAGTTTTTGTTGCAAATGTTTTAGTATTCAGTTTTCAGTAGGATCTAATTTCATTTTTATGCCATTTGATAAGGAAATTACATCCTTTTATGCTTATAAAGTACATACAAAGATAGTTATAGATATTAATGAAAATAGAAATTATATGGAAACCCAAATGTAGGTAGAAAATAAGAATATGCATTAAAGTTGATAGTCTATCACCTATGGAACAATAGGATAGAAAATGTCCCCAGGATTTTTTTGGTGGAATACTATTTAAATTAAAGCATATTGGGCAAAATATTTGACTCACTTTAAAGGAAGTCATTGCTTTGATAGAATTTTTTTGTTTGGTCCTTTAAGATGCTTTCTTATTCATGAAAGGATTTACATTGGTTTTAAGTTTTTTGGGAATGTGAGTAAAAGGATTTTTTGTTGTGTTTTGGTGTTGTTCCTGACATGAGAATATAATTTTAAGAGAAGTTCCTAATGTATAGATGACTGGCCTTGTAGTCTGGAAGATCTGCCAAGCCCCTGGCACGTATTAGCTTCACGACTATATTCAATTTACTTAACTTCTTAGTACTCTCAGGCAATTTTCTAAAACTTTGAGTTAGTCTTAAGTTTCTGGTCTGGATCATCATAGGGAGTTATCACACAGTGAATTTCATATGCCAATAAAAATAATCACAAGTCTAGACCAGATTTGTAAAAAATGAAAACATCTATTGAACCAGTATGTTTTTTAAAATCGTTTATAAAGGATTTGTATTAATAGCAGACACCCTGTAAAGTAATTCTAATTTTAAACATTAATTATTGGCTCATTAATGACTTTGCTTTAAATGTTTGCATATGTTGATATGGAAAGCTACTTTTACATATTTGTCACAAAGATATGTGTGATTTTGCACGTGTATAATATTCAGTAAATGTAGTTTAACTAATTTGGAAGAGTAAAACTATAAGACCTTGTTCTCATTTAGTGTCAAGTCTACAGTGGAGGTGTTGATAATATACCTTTGAAATTATTCTCATTTAAAATTTGTCTTCCCGTTATAGTTTTTAGAGCATTTTATTTTTTTTTATATTGTGTTTAACATAAAGCAAGCTAGGAAAAAAAAAAAGTGTTTTTCCTAGCCTTTCCAGGTGATTTACTAGCTTAAAATACTAAGAGGGAAAGAGTTCGTAACTCAGCATAAATTATTGCCCACTCTAAGCACATGGGTAAATGGTTATTTATTTGAAAGCCTTTTTGCATATGAAGCTGTGCATTAGTTATGGTAAGCTGAATTACTTGACTGACAAGGAACTAGTGATGATTGCATACACAGATAACATTAATGCATATGAAAGGAATTTGTGTAGTTATTAAAATGTTCTATTCAAAGAAGCAATGGGCACTAACAAAGGTGAGGAGAATAAAGAGAAAAAGCCAAAGTTTTTAGTATTTACACATAATGTGAAAAATTCTTATTAGAGACCATTTCTTTTAAATTTATGTAATTATTGTATTGATTTTTAAATGAGCATTGTTTTCCGATGGAATTATGACATAACTGTTGATGGCAATAAGTTTTATATTTAACTTCATTGAGAAAGCTTCATTTTTTTTGTCAGTTTCAACGGTCTTTAGTCTTTTATGAAGCATGTGTGTTCTTAGTGTAATATTAAATACTTGTTTCCAACCTCTTACAAAGTAACTTTGTTATCCTAGTTTCAAGTATAAAAAAAGCCTTGCAAGAAGCAAATTGCATTTTCTTTGAAATGCCGCTGTCATAACTTCTCCATAGGTGTCTGGCACACAGAAGAGGTAGAGGTACTGTTTTTCCGATTATGCAAAGAAAGGACTAAGATGTGCCTTACTCTAGAACAGTTAAATTTGGATAGTATTCTTGGTAATTTAACAAGGTCCAGTTAACAGCTACCGTTTGTGTAACTATAAGATTTCTAAGACTTTGGTACACTTTTAGAATGTATTTGAGTCCTGTGTTCGTGATGCATTGTTTCTTTACGTGTGCAGTCGTTTGTTGTTTTTTCTAGTTTAGAGCTTATTAATCTAAAATATGGGTTACCCAGAAGTGGTGTAATCTTGGAAACATTCTTAATTGTGCAATAGAAGTTATTCAGTATTTGTTGACTGTTTTTTAGAGAAAGCACTATGTTAGTCTAGGATGATATGCAGGGAGGTGTTTCAGGGTCTGATGGCATAAGCCCAGCTGACTTGCTGTCATGGAACTTAATAGTTTAGTAAGGATGCAGCTTTAAGTAAGCAGATTACTGACTTTATTAGAATACCAGGCCTGGGATCAGGAAGACCTAAGTTCAGAAACAGCTTCAGTGACCGTGGGCAAGTTACTTAGCCTCTCTTTGCCTCAGTTTCCTCACCTGTAAGATGAGGGATGATAAGAGCAGCTGCCTCCCAGAGTTTCTGTGAGGATAGAATGAGATCATCGTAAAGTGGTCAGCACAGTGTCTGACACATAGTGAGCGCTTTCATTGTTGTTTAGTCGTGTTCTGTCATTTTCAGTCATGCCTGGCTCTTCATGACCTCTATTTAGGAGGTTTTCTTGGTGAGGATGCTGCAATGGTTTGCTGCCATATTCTAACTCATTTTACACTTAAGTTCATTTAAAGCTAGTAAGTGTTTGAGGTTATATTTGAACTTGGTCTTCCTGACTCCAGGCCCAGCACTCTATCCACTGTGCCGCCTTGCTGACCCACAGTAAGCACTGTATGTTAGCTAATGTTGTTATTATTATTATTAGCTATTTTGCAAACTATAACCCATCCAAATCTTAATAAATCTTTGAATTACTGTGGCCAAAGAAATGGATCTCCCAGTAGCCACCCACATGATAATGAGTTTCTTTAAACTTAACTGGACTGATCCTTTGATGGCAGACATACAGTCTGTCATTGGGCCTTTATTCAAAGCACTTCCAGCTTGGGTTGAGCCTGCTAGAGTTTGCGGCACACTAGAACAGAATATCCTTAAAGAGCCTAATCTTTCTTCCATGCCATAAGAAGGCATAGAGCTATATGTGGGTACACAAATGGCTGGGATAAGGAGTAGTCTACGAATAGTTAAGAAGCATTTAAGTGGAATTCTGGGAAAGGTCCTGAGTCTGAGAAGTCTTTGTGAAGGGGTGGCATTTCAGTTAAGACTTTGACAGAAAGGCAGGAGTTAAAGTATAGAAAAGTAGGCAGGGTGACCCATCCTAAGCATAGTCAGCAGATTGAGCAAAGGAACAGAGGGAAAGAAAAGAACAAAATATATTTAACAACAAGAGTGCTGCGTGGCTGAAGTATAAACTATGAAATGAATAGTTTGATGTGGAAAAGGTGCTAGTTGTGGAGGTCCTTGAATGGGCTGGAGGAACAGGAGCCTTGAAGGATTTGAGCAGAGAATGGTCTTAGCTCTTAATAAAGAACATGAATTTGGCAGCAGTGTGAAGGATAGGGAGAAAGCCAAAGGAAGACATACAAGGGACTAGTGTGACAGTTCAGGAAAGTATAAATGAAGGACTGTACTAGGGTGGTTATTGTGAGGGTAGATGAAAGGGGAGAGGATAGATGATAGAGAGGTTACAGGAAAAAAAAATTAGGAGCACTTGGAGACTGGTTAACTATGAGAGGGCATAATCAAGGATAACACCAAGGTTCAAAAAGTGAGGGACTGGGTAACTAGTGTTGTTACTGAAAGAAATGGTAAAAATCAGAAGAATGAGGAAGTTTTAGTATAAAGACCACGTACTGTGTGGAGCCAAGATAGCAACAAGAGGGAGAAATGCAACTCCCGTCCACCATTCCTTCAGATAGGTTTATAAAATGCACCAGACTGAATTCTAATGGAGAAACCCATACAAAGTCACACTGAATCTTTCATCCAGCCCAGGTTGACATAGGGAGACAGATAAAGAGGTCTACAGACTTTTGGAACAGCATTGGGGCATGAATACAACACGTACTGGCACTCGGGTGGAGGCTGCATACCAGCACAAAAAGAGGTTCCAGACCTACCATGGAACCCACAGCACTGCAATGGGAACAGCCAACTGATAGTACTGTTACCCACTACCCGAGTGGTTCTCAACCTTCCTAATGCCATGACCCTTTAATACTCTGCGGAGTATTTAAATACTGAGGAGTGGTGGTGGTAATTAGACTCTGCCCTGAATCAAATTATTCTGGGAGCTCTGAAAGCTTGCAGGTCCTGGGCCTGTGCCTGAAATACTAGATTAACACAACACTCAATTCTCTGAGAAAGCAGCAAAAGGACCAGCCCAGACTCTCCCTCCAGAAACGCCTCAGAGACCAGCCCTAACATCAAGGCTGAAATCAGAAGAAAGGCCAGAAGAATTAACAAGTAAAGAAACAACACCTTCATGAGTTATGGTGGCATGGATACAAATATATAAGAGAATGACTCTAGCATATCCAAAAACAGTACCTTAGCGAAAATCTCTGCTTGGGCACAAACTCATCTAAAATTCCTGGAAAAGATGAAGCAAGAGTTCTAAAGTGTTTTGTTTTGTTTTAACATGAAATGAGAGTGCTTGAGGAAAAAATTGGAAAAGAAATGAGAGCTATGGAAGAAAATTTGAAAGCGAATTAACAGCTTGGCCCAGGAAATACAAAACCTTTTCCAAGCTACAGATTTTCTGGAAACTTCAATGGACCAAATAAAAGTCATTTACTTCATAAAATGTAAGGAGCTATTAAAATCAAAAGGCTGAGAAAATGGAAAAAACAAAGTATCTCAAAGTAAAACCGACTAACCTGGAAAACAGATCAAAGAGAAAACAATGAAAAGTTATTGTACTATCTGAATTCCATGACCCCCAAAAGCCATCATGTCTCAAGAAATCTTAAAAGAAAACTGCCCAGATTTCTTAGAGCTAGAGGGCAAAGTGGAAATAGAAAGAATCTACTGATCACCTCCCAAAAGAAATCCCAAAATGAAAACTCCCAGAAACATTGCACCCAAAAACCAGATCTTCTGGGTCAGAAATAAAATAAAATGCAGCAGGTAGCCAGAAAGAAAGAATTCAAGAATGGATGAGCCATAGTCAGGATCATCCATGATGTAGCAGATGCCGTTCTGTAAGGTGAAGCATCTGGGTTTATGCAGCCAAGTATATCTTACCCAGCAAAACTGAGTATAATGCTGAAGGGAACCTTCAGGAGGACTTCTGATGAAAAAGCCAGAGCTGTGGAGAAGCTTTTAAGTTCCGGCTCAGGAGTGAAGAGAAACATAAAAAGGTGAATGTAAGTGAGCAGTGATGAAGGACTAAACACAGTGAACTGCTTATGTTCTGCTTTATTTAGTCTGTCATGGTTCGAGTTAAAGTCAATACTTAGGTTCAGAATGTCTAGAAAATTGGTACCCAGGAGATGACACAATCATAAGCTTTTTGTTATGTGACCTAGCAAAGCAAATACACACTCTTTAACATTATATAGACAGATGTTTGTCTCCCCATGTGCAAGAAACTTAGCAGGTAGAGGTTGAGGGAGATGTGTTGAGGAGGAAACATGCTGAAAGTTAGTGTTTAGGTGATAAAATTGTATACCCTAATAATGGACTTGGCTGAGAGCAGGTAATTGGTGCCAAATGTAGGAGGGGGCCTTCTTAATAAAGAAGTTTAGTAAATTTAATAAAAAATTTAATAAAAAAAAATAAAAATAAAACTTAGATGTGGTAGCAAAGTTTTTGGGGTCCCTTATCGGTACTGGGCTTGGGTGAAACTTGGGTAAGGGTTATCAGGACCACAAAGTGGTGAGAGGGTCTAACATTAAGGCAGCAACAGAAAGAGGCCCTTGCAGTAGGTATAGAGTTCATCTGGTCAAAAAGCTGCAAGGCCTATCCATCTGGCACAGAGTTTACAGTAGAAAGGTCTAAATGTCTGTTTTGCCTACATGCTTCCGGTCTTAGAACCACTTAGCCCAAGAGACTCCATATAGAGTCCTCTCTTTATAATATGACATTAAACAATAATCATAACATCAACAATTTAAAGTTTAAAATGATTACACATTCAAATGTGGGGAGATGATAGATGTATCTCTTCTGAACTCTATCATAATCAGGTCTAATCAGACTAGGCCTAGATGTAGTTCTGTTATGTTGTGAGTATCTTAAGAATGGAAAGAGAGGGTAAGAGGAATAACCTAGGGGTGGGGGAAAGGAAAGGAAGACTAGGGACAATTATCTCAGGATATCAGGATGTACAAGATATCCATGCAAATGAGGGGGGCGGTGTGAGAAACAGCTGACATCTGCACTAATCAAAGAGAGGAAGAAAGCACAGACTCAGACACAGAGTGAGCATAAAAATCCATTTCACTCAAGCTGAAAAAAGGAAGCAAAGAGGAGAAGCCGGAAAGGAGAATTAGAGGGAGGGAAGATTAAGGGAAGGGTTAATCCTAGGCAAAACAAACTCTAAGAATATATGAAAATGTGTATAACTCTTTGAGGTGGCAGAAAATCTGAGGGATGCCCATAAATTGGGGAAGGAAGAAATTATTGTATATCAATTTGATAGGATACTATTGTGCGGAACTCTTATTAGTGTAATGACTAACCAGGATTCAACAGACTAACTTAAAACACACTGCCTGCTTCCTCTTAGAGAAATGAAGGGCTTAGAATTGAGAATGAGACAAATTTCTCTTTTTGGACCTAGTGTGGAAATTTGTTTTGATCGACTAAAAGCAATAATTCCTAACATTTATCTGGCATTTACTGTGTACTAGTCATTGCTTTACAATAATGATTTCATTTGAACCTCATCACAACTCTGGGAGGTAGGCGCTCTTGTTCCCATTTTCTAGATGAGGAATCTAATGCAAACCAAGGATAAGTGATTTGCCCAGGGTCACATAGCTAGTAAGTGTCTCAGGTTGAATTTGAGCCAAGGATCTTCTTAACTCCAGGCCCAGTGTGCTATCCACTGAGCCCATACATAAACAAACATAATGAGTTTTGTTTTTCTCATGTTCTTGGTTAGGGAAGTTGGAGTGGGTGGGGGAGAATGCAGATCTTGGCTGATTAAAACAAAACATTTTTTGTGTATAAATGTTTTTATTCATTTTAAACTTAAATACAAAATGTGAAAAGAAAAAAAAAGCTTTCCATCGATATACAGAGCATAAGAGAGGATTCAATATAAAGCAATAAATTTCCATTAAAAAAAACTTATGCAATAAATACTACATTATTTTCAAAGCTACCCAGCTTTTCTTTGCTTTCTTCTAGTTTTTCTTTTATTCTCTGTAGTACACTTTTTACTTTACTTTTTTTCCTCCCTTTCTTTCACCCTTCCATTCCCCTAGAGAAGGGTATATAATTAAACACGGATGTATAAATACACTTACTCATCTACAGATATATAGACTGTACTGTGTGTATTTCTACTTGCCTTTTTTTTTTTTTGTAGGGCAGTTGGGGTTAAGCAACTGGCTAGTTAGTGTTAAGTGTCTGAGGCCAGATTTGAACTTGGGTCCTCCTGACTTCAGGGCCAGTGCTCTATTCACTGCATCACCTAGCTGCCCCTGTTATTTCTTTCTAATCTTGGCCACATTGGCTTTACTTATACACAAAATTTTTAATTTAAAATAATCCAACTTATCCATTTTACATTTTAACAATGTCTTGCCTTAAAATACACTTTAAGATCTGATACAGCTGAATCTTCCTTTACATTTTTTCCCCTTTGGTTTCTTTGAAGTTTTCGATCTTTTGTTCTTCCAAATGAATCTTGTTACTATTTTTTTTTAACTTAGTAAAATAATTCTTTAGTAATTTAATTGGGCTGAGTAAATAAGTTAGTTAAATATGTCATTTCTTGTTATATTGACTTTACTGACCCATGAACAATAAAGATTATTCGTCTTATTTAAATCTGACCTTATTTCCATGAAAAGTATTTTATGTTTATGTTCATGGAGTTCCTATGTCTGATTTGGCAGATATTCTCTCAGATATTTTATGCTGTCTAGTTATTTTAAAAGGTCTAAACCACTGGTTCTCAACCTTCCTAATGCCTCAGCCTTTTAATACTATGTGGGCATATCTGCATGTGGGCGGACCCACCTGGAGATAGCTAGAGTGGTGTCTTGGTTCCTAAGACTATCAGAAATATGTGTTTTCATATGGTCTTAGGTGACCCCTGTGAAAGGGTCATTCGACCCCCAAAGGGGTTGTGACCCACAGGTTGAGAACCGCTGGTCTAAACCAATTAGTGAATTCAATATTGAATAATATTGGTAACACACAGTATAGTTTCCCTATTTTTCTCTTTTAACTAAATTTATTTTTAGCTTTAATTTTTTAATACATTATAAATTCTACTCCAGCCTTTTATTTTATCTTTGTATGTTTCTCTCATTTTTATTGTGTTTTCTGAAAGCAACATATTGTTGAATTCAGATTTTTAATCTGTTATCCGTTTCTGTTTTATGGGTTAATTCATTTTATTTATATTTTAAGCTGTATTTACTTGTTGCATATTTCCCTCCTTCCTGTTTTTCTTCAATATCCTCTCCCCTATTTGCCCTGTCTCTCCTCGCTCCTCTAATTTATTTCTACCTGCTCCTTTGCCCTCCTATTCCTTAATTGACTTACCTCACTAAGAATCTGTCCCTTATCCTTCCCCCCCCACCTTAATCTACCTGTCTTCTAAGAGTATACAGCTTTCTAAAAAGCTATCCCTTATTCTCTCCCCTAGCCCTTTTAATTCTACATTTAGAAGACTTTTATACCCTTCTAAATGTATATGTTGTTATCTCTTTAATCTATTTCTGATTAGATAAAATATATTTTTAAAAAGATTATATAATGGGTGTTAGACAAATTGAGTTTAAGGTGGTAGTGATACTGAGAATGTCCTTTTGGAGGCAACTGGGAGTGAAAAGTATTGTGTGAGGTCAAGGTTAGAAATAGAGATTTGGGAGTTAACTGCATTGGAGTGATGATTAGGGGCAAATGAGATTCACAAGCAAGGTAAAATACAGAAGAGACCAAAGACTTTGAACAACACACATTTTAAGAGAGAGAGAAGAGGGTGAAGAGCCAGTGAAGGAAATAAGAAAGGAGAAGAATGAAATTTAGGAAAGAGAACCAGGAGATTAGATAGTCTCAGGGGTTCTGGGAGAGAGTATCCGGAAGGATAATGGTGGCCCAGAGTGTTAAATACTTCAGAGAATTAAGGAAGAATTAGGCCATGTGTAATTAGCAGGTCATGGTGATAGAAACTACATATGAGAAAGGGGATGATATTTGGGCATATTTCTTAGTGTTGGAATCAAGGGGACAGATGGATGCCTTTCCAAGGAATACCTTGAGCTGAGACAAGAGGAAAGGAGGAGAGAATGGGTGGTGGTGTGGTGGTAATGAAATATTTTTGGGAAATTATGATCTCAGTCTTTTTAGTGGGATAAAATGCTAATTCATTTGCTAGAATTGTGGAGAGAATTGAGGAGAGCGGAGAACGTCTTTTAAATGGATTGTAGAGTAGCAGAGAAGAACTAGTTGAGGTTATGATGCCATCTTATTAAAGTTTAATTAAGAACCTTTTGATTGGAAAATGGACAAAAGAAGTATTTCTAGAAGGCGAGATGGGAAAACTTGTCCGTTATCCTGCCCTGACCTGACTTGATCGCCATGCTGACAGATGTAAGCTGAGTAGAATACTGGATATATTGAGATATTACTGAATATTTCATTGCATGTTATAATATAAAATATTAAAATCCAAAATAACTTGATCACAGAGTTCTTGCATATTTCTAAAATCCATTTTTTCTTTTGCTCTGCAGGGTTATTTTCTTCTCTTTGAGTCTATGTTGGATTCTGTCATTTATGCAAAGGACAAATACCTGGCAAAGGGAGGATCAGGTTTGTATAGAATTCTCATTTAGATAATTTGGTTTTTGTCAGAATAACCCTTGAACTTAGCACCAGGTATGAAAGATGCTTCCATTAGCAAAATCTTTAATTCATTTACTTATTGGATTAGTAGTAGTGCATTCTGTAAGGTAGTTAGGTCTCCAGTTAGGTCATTAGTATCCTCAAAATCACTTTATATAAAATATTTTAAAATAGACTTTGTGAATCTTTTAGATATTCCTCACATAATATCAAGACCAAAGCAAATAGAAGCAATTTCTTTCTTAAAATGTATGCCATTTAGTTCCTTTCCGATATCATATTTTACAGTAAGGTGGATATTACTCATTTTAATGGCAATTTTTCATGACCACTGAAAATATGAACTTAGCTTCACAGTGACTTGTGAGTTAACTGGGGACATTTAAAGAGTTTCCTTGTTATTCTCTTTCATCATTTAAAAAGCATAGTAATTTAAGTGATTAGATCTTCAAAATAATCTTTCTGTTTTTGAGAAGACCTTCTTTCATGCCCCTCGAAAGGAGAATACTTTAAAGTATAAAATGAACTTGCCTTTAATCTTTTGTTAAAGATGGAAATGTGCTAATTAAGTTGAATAATTCTTGTGCCTTTCTCCTTTCCTATCCCACCCATGTATCTGACAACAACACGGACATTGATATTTGTATTTCAAAGTGAAATAGTACATTAAATATATTAATTGGATGTGATTGAGAGGAGCTCATTTTAGTATTTCTCATAAAATATGTATACCTCTTGCCACCTGATAGATGCTTTATGAAGTTATGTTATACTTTGAATCAGTGCTTTTAAAACGTCCACGGAGACAGAGAATATGCTCAAATCATACTTTATTAGATGATAATAACATTTTAAAAAATTGGAATGAGTGAATAGGTTAGTTAGGTAAACTTATCATTTTTTATTATATTGACTTTATCCACGAACAATAAATATTACTCCACTTATTTAAATCTGACCTTATTTGTATGAAAAGTATTTTATATTTATGTTCACGTAGTTCCTGTGTCAATTTTGGCAAATATTCTCTCAGATATATTATACTGTCTAATTATTTTAAATGTTCTAAACCATTAGTGTATTCAATATTGAAAAATATTGGTAACATACTGTAGTTTCCCTGTTTTTCTCTTTTAACTAAATTTATTTTTAGCTTTAGCTTTGTCTGAGATCATGATTACTATCACTGCTTTTTTTAACATTATAAATTCTACTCCAGCCCTTTATTTTATCTTTATAAGGAGTAGATATGGGACAGTACTTTATTTCTGTTCCATTTAATTCAGTATGATCAAAGCATATGATTGCCCTTTGGCAAAATTGTCAGCTATATGCTTTTATAGGAATAGTGTGACTTTGTTTTATAATGCAGTATATAGTGGTCATGATCCATGCATATAGAGAAGAAATGCAGGAGACCATATCAAGACCTCTGCATGGTCTTCGATTCATCGATCTTAAACATTCAGTGACTGGCGGCTACTTAATACGTTTGTATTGAATTCTGAAGAAGTTCATTAGAATCCTTGGGCTATGTGTGATATGGCTGGTCAGTTTAAGTTGATGAAGCAGTATCCAAAGTATTTCCCATTTCTAGAGGAGTGAAGCAGCACTATCTAAAAGGCCTGTTTCTGTTCATTTTATTTTTTTTTCTCTTTTTTTCTGAAACTATGAACTTAAATGTTTCTGTATTCATAACTAGGACAGAGAGAAAGGATTGTACATGGTACATGTTTTAGAGCTTATGGTGGATAGTTTATGCTTTTTATGTATGTGAGAAATTCAGTATGTAACTTGTAACTTTCAAGGCTATCTTGCTTGTCTGTGATTCTTTTTGACCACTTTCTTTCTGTTTTCTTCTGTGTATTTAAAATATCCTTTAATGAGATTTTTTTTTTTTGCAATCCTATGCCACATCTCCCTAAACTCCCTCCATTAAAAAAAAAATAAAACCCAGACCTATGACATATGCATAGTTAATGAAACAGATTGCAGTACTGACTGTGACTGAAAATGTTTGTCTTACTCAGCATCTTGATTCTGTTCATTCTCTATCAGAAGGAGGATACACATGCTTCAACCACAGTTCTCCACGACTACTGTTGGTCATGGTATTGAACAGAGGTTTAAAGTCAAACTATCTTTTCAAGCCCTGTTTGTTTTTTTCTTTATTTTTATTTTAATTAACAAAAATTTACTTTTTCTCCCTTTTGCCCACTAAAAAAGAAAAAAAAGACCTTTCTAACAATAATGTGTAGTCATCTGTGTCCAAAAGCATATATCTCAATTCTGCCTTTTCAAAGTCCTTAACCTTTCTGTTGTGAGAATGGGTAACATACTTCATTATTAGTCCTTTGAATTCTTGGTTGGTCAATTTTTGTTTTTCTTTACACTGTTGTTTAAATTGTTCTCCTGGTTCTATTCACTTAACTTGGTATTAGTCATTTCATACATGTCTTCCCAGATTCCTCTGAAACTCACTTTTTTTCATTTCCTGTGGTATAATAATCTGTCACATTCATATACTATAATTTGTTCAGTTGTTGATCAGTAGCGCCTTCATTTTCAGTTTTTTGCCACCTCAAAAAGAGCTACTATAAAAATTGTCATATATGTGGGTCCTTTTCTTCTTTATTTAATTGCTTTGGGATATAGACCTAGTAGTGGTATCATTTGATCAAAAGCTATGTGTAATTTAATGACTTTTTTGCTTTCCAAACCAACTGGACCAGTTCATAGCTCCACAAATAGTACATTCGGGTTCCTGTTATCCTACAGCCTATCTAACATTTATAATTTCCCTTGTTTTTTTTTTTTAACCCATCTGATGAGTGTGATGTAGAACATCAGAGTTGTATTACTTTGCATTTCTCTAATTGTTAATTATTTGAGGGGCGGCTAGGTGGCACAGTGAATAGAGCACCGGCCCTGGAGTCAGGAGCACCTGAGTTCAAACCCGGCCTCAGACACTTAACACAAAAACTAGCTGTGTGACCTTGGGCAAGTCACTTAACCCCAACTGCCCTCCAAAAAGCAAAAAAAAAAAATTGTTAATTATTTGGAGCCTTTTTGATATGGTTGTTAATAACCAGAGTTTTTTTCCTTTGAATAATACCTGATTTTATTCTTTTGCCATTTATCTATTGGGATATGGCTCTTGTTTTTCTATATTTGAGTAAATTTAATGTATATATGTATATATGTGTAAATATATGTGTGTACATATCTATGTCTATATATAATCTTAGCTAAGTTGCATTTATTGAAACTTACTGCAAAGATTTTTTCCTTAGTTAATTGATTTTCTTCAAATTTTAGCTCTTGGTTTTGTTTGTACAAAATCTTTTAAATTTTATGTCATTTTAATTGTTCATTTGTCTTCATTTATTAATTTCTATTCATCAATTCTTCCCCTATTCATAGTTGTAAAAGGCATCTCCTTCATTAATCCTCTAAGTTGGTTATGATGTGACCATTTTTAACTGACAAGTTTGCTTTTGAAATTTCTCGTGATGTGAGATGTTGATTTGTTCCTAATTTTTCTCAAACTGCCTTCAAATTGTTTTTCCCCTTTTTGTGAAATAAGTAATCCTTACCCCTGGAATTGAGGCCCATGGGTTTAGTGAATGCTGTGCTTTTGTGTTTGTTTGCTTCTGGGTGTTGTCTATTTAATCTTTGCCAGTGAGCAGCCTCTCTGTTTTAGCAAATAATTTATAGTTTTAATTATTGATGCTTTGCAATATAGGTTAAAATTTTGTTCTCCGAGACCCCCTTCCTTCACACTTTTTTTTCATTTCTTTTAAGATTCTTCAACTTTTGTGTTCTTCCAGATGCTACCCATTTTTATACAGTTTTGATTGGGGAGACAAAATACAACTTACTTGAAAACATTTATTAGAAGCACCTTTTAAAGATTATTAAATGGGGACAGGTAGGTGGTGCAATGGATAGAGCACTGACCCTGGAGTCAGGAGGACTTGAGTTCAAATCCAGCTTCAGTTATTTGACACTTACTAGCTGTATGACTCTTTACCCCGATTGCCTAGCAAAAAATAAAAATAAAAATCCTTAAATGGCACTAACTGGCATATGCAACACTCATAACTATGGCCTGAAGTGTAATCTGGAGAAGGAAGATGGGAACAAGGGAAAAATAGTAGAGTCATAGTATTTAGCACTGGGAAAGACCTTAGAGTTAATCTAGTTCAAGCTTTCTCTTTTTAAATGACAAAACTGAAGCAAGAAATGAAAAGTGACTTGCCTCAGGTCATACATGTAACAAGTGGCAGAGCTGGGATTTGAGCCCAGGCATTGTGATTCCTGTTGTGATGATCTTTTTAATACAGACTAAAAAAAAAGAATTGAGCAAATAGGAAAAAGAAGATAGTTTTAAGAATAACTTTGAACAGCATGAGGATTTATTTTCCTAACTGGAGGCTCTTGGTGATTTGTGATTGCCCCCTAACTTTTCATTTAATATACATTTCTTTAAAAAGCTGTGGAGAGAGTTGTGTGGGCATGAGGGACAATCATTTTGCTTCCAGGCATAAAAGAAGCAAATTGCTATAACAGGGTGAGGTTGACTACATTTCCAGGGAAAGCAGGGAGGAAAGGGCTCATGACTGTGGCTGATGTTACCCCGTGATTATAGTGAGCATGGTCTGAGGGATTCCACTGAGGCATCCATGAGGAACAGGTTACTAGAGCAGTACAGCCTGTAACAGCAGACGTGCTGGGAATAGGGGAAAGTATGGGATGGGGAGTATAAACCTGGGTTTGAAACCGTGGCATGGCACTTAATAGCTGAGAGACCGAGGACAAGTCACCTCGGCGTTCTGAGCTTCAGTTTCCTCAGTTTTGAAATGAGGATACTTGTGCAACTTATAACACAGAATCATTTTAAGAAAAATGATAAATTTTAAGGCTGTAATTGAGTTACTGTTATTTTGTCATCCATTTCTGCTGAATTCAGTAAAGCATGTTATTCTGTGCCCTTGTTTGACAGGGATACTGTACTAGGTGCCAAGAATAAGGTGACAAAAAACTAAACTAACACCTGGAAGGAGCTTATAACTTCTTAAATTAAAGTCTAATGAAATAAGGGCAACTGATAAGTGCTTCTTGTATCTGTCAGCAGCAAAGAAGCCTAGTGTGCTTTAGAAGCATCACCTATTTGTGAACAATTTTATATATATATTTATATCTATGTGTTTATAAATATTTATATCTGTATGTTCATTCACAATTGGTCTCTTTATGACCTAGATCAAGTACTTTTTTGCCTCATTTTTTCTCAAATTCATGTCATTGAACCAATGTGAGTATTGCCTTCAGTGGTGCAAATTACAGCTGTCTGCCCATTTTGCTTGTCTCTTGTCTGTGTTCTCCTATATTTTTACTATTTACTGGGTTCAGTCCAATAAATATCAAATCTTACACTTCATTTTTAAAAAATCAGGTTAACACGTATAAGATTATATCTTTTTTTAAAAGTCTTGGTTCTAATGTACTACAAGCTAAATATGAATCAACAGTCTAATGTGACAAGCAAAAAAAAGTTAGTGTAGATTTTGACTGCTTTAAGAGAGAAATAACTTTGTGAATTAGGAGATGATAGCCTTAATGTTGCTCTGGCCAGACCATAACTGGTGTTATGTTCAGTTCTGGATACCGCAGTTTAGGTAATATGTTGATAAGCTGAGAGCCTCCTAAAAAAAAGGCAACCAGAATTGTGAAAGGCTTTGAATCCATGTTGTATGACAGTTTAGCCAGCCTAGGGAGAGAACTTTGGGGGTGGGAAGGACCACATGATAGCTGTCTTTAGATATTTGAACTTCCCATGTGGGACAGGCATTAGATTTATTCTGTTTGACTCCAGAAGGTAGAGCCGGTTACAACATGTGAAATATGCAGAGAGGCAAATTTATGCTTCATATCAAGGAAAGTTTGTAATAAATGAAATAATCCCCAAGTGTAATGAGCTGCCTTAGGAGGTAATGGGTTGCCCTTCATTGTAGAACTTCAACAAGAGATTAGATGAAGATTTGTCTGGAGTGTTACAGTTTTGATTCCTTCTCCTACCTGGAATGGACTAGCTGGCTGCTGGGATCACTTCTAGCTCTAAAGTTCTGTTATCTTTAGAATAATAGTAGTAAAATGATAGAATTATATACACATTAATATGACCTACTTGAGGCAATGTGATCTCCTGCTGAAAATACTATTCTTGATGTCATAGAAGCTGGATGTGAATGCCAGCTCTAACAATTGATAACTGTGAACCCGGCCAGATTCCCTTATCTATAATTTATAGATGATTTCTTCATCTATAAATTGAAGAAAATAATACTTGCACCATCTCCCTCTCAATGTTATTTTTCTCAGGAAATTGCTTTATAATTGTAAATATTAATATTTTTGCTGATTTTTTAAAAATCAGGCTTTCTTAGATACTTTAGAAAGCTGAACTTTAAATTTCAACAGTTGATTTTTTTAAACACAACTTTACAGTTTATTACAGTTGGAAAAATTGATGGTGATAAACTTTCTCTTTAATTTTAATATCTTCCACATTGTCTGATGTAGTATTTTTGTATGTATGTTCCTTAGATGTTTTATTGTAATCATTAGGTATTCAAATGAAGAGTCTGATTTCCTAACATTCACTTGAATATTGTCCTTCAGAATAATCACTTTGGGAGGTAGTATATTTATTCCAGTGATGCTGCCATTACTGAAAACGTGTTTGGGCAACTCCTTAAGGAACTGTCTTCAGATCCTGTTTGGTTAAATTTGTTTCATAGTCACCCTTTGGTTTTATTAAAAAAAAAAAAAAGTATTACTTCCCTTGGTTCAGAATGACTTTTAACTGTTACCCAAAATTATTTCTATCTTTAAAAGGCAAACTGTTGCTGCTACTGAGGAGATTCAAAAAGATTACTTTCAATAATAATGAAGGAAGATGTGAAAGGAATCCGCCAAAGGTTTTTAGCCATGGCAGTATCTTTAGAATAAATGCAGCATTCTGAAGTGAATCCTTTCAAGAGGGAAAGAATATTCATTTGGATATATAAATTCTTATATTTATGATGATTTTTTTTTGTTTTTAAGAAAATATTTTATTTGTTGTAAACAGCCAGAATCTGCCTTGTCATCCTCCTACTCCAACCCTCCCCCTCAGTTGAGAAAATTAGAAAAACAAAACCCAATACAAATACAGTATTGTCAATCAAAACAAACGTCCTCATTGGTTATGTCCAAAAGCTTTGTCTCATTCTTCATTCTGGCGTGTTTTATCACTAGTCCTTTGGAATAATAGTCATTGCACCAATGAGAGATCAGCACAGTAATATTCCATCACAGTTTGTTTTACTTAGGACTGATCCTTCCCTTTAATTCCCCCTCCCTTCTTCATTCATTTCCCTCCTGTTTTCCTATTGAGTGAGATGGATTTTATATTCAGCGGTGTGTGTTCTTCATTCTTTTGACCAGTTTAGATGAATGAGTTTCAAATGTCAGCTGCTCCCCCTTGTTTGTATAGCTGTCTACTTAGGCATCTCAGTTATGTGAGATAATTTTACCTAACCTTCCTTTTATTCCACCACAGTGTATTTCTTTCCCCCTCTCTTTTCATTCTTAAGATCATCAAGATATAACAGAAACATTCCCAAGCCTTTTTTTTTTTTGAGGGGGTAACATAGGGCAATTGCAGTTAAGTGACTTGCCCAAGGTCATATTTGAATTCAGGTCCTCCTGACTCCAGGGCAGGTGCAGTGCTGTGCACCTAGCCACCTCTCCTAAGCCTTTTCTAATTAGACCCACCCTACCTTCTCTTCCTTAGCAGAGATAAAAGACCAAGGGTATGTAAGATTGCATATACTCTGACTCTGCTGTTATGTTGGTTAGTTTTGCTGAAGCATGTGGTTTTTTTGTTTTTTTAATTTTTTACTATAAAGGATGTGTAAGAACTCTCTGGAGAGGGTTGAAGGAAGGAATATATTTGAAAAGTATAATGACAGAAATTTAAATTTGGCCACTGTCTGGATAAACCAGCAGATGAAAAAAGTCCCCACTATATTATATAGCCTCTCTGCTGGAAAACCTCCAAAGAGATGGAACCCACTACCTCTCAAGACATCCCATTCATTCTTCTTTGGGATATCTTTAATTATTAGGATTTTTTTCCCTGAGATTAAGCTGAAATTGGTCCTATGCAACTGGCCTCCTTTATTTCTAGTTCTGACCTCTAAGGTAAATATAACAAGTCTTCCACATTGCAGATCTTCACATAGTTGAACATAGCTGCCTCCTTAAGCCTTCTTTTCTTGAATATTCTTTCCAAGTTCCTTCAACCAATCCCCAAATAACGAGGACTCAATGTTAGGCCCTTTACTACCCAATTTCTCTCCTTTAGATGCTCTCTGGTTTAGTAATCTCTTTCTTAAACTGTGGAAACTAAACTCACTACTTGAGGTGAATGAATGAGGTGGTACAAAAAAACAGATATAATAATTTTTAAAAGGAATGAAAAGCTCACATGACTTTCGGAGTCTGCCTCCTTTGTTAGTATGTTTACTGGCCTATTGATCTTCTTGGTTGAGATCATGTCTGTTGGCCTATAATTTCATGGGTTTAGGGAACTCCAGGGGAGAAGCTTTCTCTATAAATGCTGAGAAAAAAGTCTTTTCTGTGACTTGTATTCTTAGGGAGCTCCCTAAAGTACTATGAAATTAAGTGACTTGCCCAAGGTCCCATAGCCAGAAGTTGTCAGGGTGACTTCAAGTCAAAGCTGAAGCCAGCGTTTTAACCACTGCCTCACATCGCCTCTCAGTAGGTATGGAATTTCTTTGAAAATTAAAGAGTAATATAGAAAAATAAGTTGTTTTATGTTGTTATTCATGGCTGTTGTGGGAAATCATTTCACTTTATTTTTAAAGGAGATGACTAAATGAAAAGGGTTACTAACTATGGCTCTCTTCTGAGAGTTGCTATTTCAGAGGCTTCTAAGTGTATCAGTCCATAAATCAGCCAGCAGGAGAGGGTTAGGCAACATAAGACATAATTCTCAGTAGCTTAAGTAGGTCACCTATTTAGAGAACATGTTGATTTTAAGTTTTATTCTACTTTGTAACTGTCAAAAGTTTAATGAATATTTATTTAAGTATTTGATCTTAACAGATCAAACTTTTTTTGTTTGTTTTTAAATCACAATTGCAGGTCGTCCATTTCATTAAAATATTTTGGAAATTGATTTTAAAAATTTGTCTGCTTTTAAAACATAATTCCCTCAAAAAAGGATTTAGACATCCTTAAAGATGATTTTTCATCCATTTTACACAACATTTCCCTTCCTTTCAGTCACCAAGTATGTATTAGATCCTCACTCTTTGCCAGTCACTGAGCTGGACACTAGGGATATAAATACAGTGAATGAAACAAGAGCTTTCATTCTGATGGGGTGGGGGGGGGAAGAGGTACAACAAGTACATTTGTGAGTATGTGCAGAATAAATATAAAGAGAACAATGCAAACAAATACTCCCAAATACTCGAATGATCGCAGTCATTCTGGTATTACCTCCAGTCATGCTGATTGCAGCTTATCTATGTCTGCCCATCTTCTTGTTCCTATTGTTCCCAAGATTCTCCCCAGGGAATCTACCTGCTGTCCTGGAGCCCTTCTTTTTCTCCTAAAACTGCTAGGATACCAGGGACTTCTATGATTAGGATACTCTGGATTTCTATCAGTCATTGCTCATTCTTGCCACATCTTCTCTTCCTGTTTTGCAATTTCTTGATTATGTCTTTTACTCCTCTTCTTTAGTGTCCCTTATTGGTTATATGTTGCAGGCTGCACATTCCAACTATATATCTCTCCACTACTTTCTGTATTATTATCATCTTTAGTTCTTCCAACCTAGAGGTGTTGCCTTTCTTACTGACACTTAGCAATACTGTTGAAAGATTAGTTTGGAGTCAATAAAAGAGCTTTATACTTTCCTAAAAAGAATCTAGGCCACTCTCCTTTTCATTCCTCTCTAGGCTGCATTCCTGATTTTCAGTCTTTCTCTACCATGCCACAGAAGCCTCCTGAACCTGGAATTTTGCTTTATTCCTCTCCTTATGATGGAATTATACTCTTCCTCTGTACTTTTAATAGTCTGGTTCCTTCTAGAATCTCCATTGTAAGGCTAAAGCCCAGGCTAGCCATATTTTCATTCCTCTCCAGGGTTCAACTTCTGAATCTTTGTACTTTCTCTACCATGCCCCAACAAAGATACTGTCTCTCCTCTCCTTCCCTACCACCCCCAGCTTTTCAGATTTATTTCTTTTATGTGTGGTTACCTCATATTTAAATGTAAGCTCCTTAAGGGCAGGGACTGTCTTTCTGCTTATATTCCCAGGTATTGGCATATAATAAGCATGTAATAAATACTTGTTGACTTGGCTGTCCTTTTCAACTTAAGGACTAATTCATTCCCCATTTGTATTGTCTATCCCAGATACATCTACTGGTGTGTATTCAGATGAATGTTGAAATCTGGGAAATAGATATTCTTTATCCATTTGGTCTTTCCTGTGTAGATAAACAGACCAAATTCTTTTGAGTGATTGATTGCTCATCTCTTTCAGATTATATAGACGTTTAGGTCTTTACACAGTCAACTCAGTGTCATCTAAAAACAGGTGAACTTTACCATCCATAAGGAATCCTCACTCTACACTGAGGCAGATATTTTTGGGAAGTACACATCTCCCTGTTTTAAATCTAGCCTGATGTTTATTGCCATAAGATAATTGAACAGGATTATTTCTAAGGTTACATCTTCCAAGGAATCCTGAATAATGTTGATATATGGATAGGAAGTCTTCTTATAAGAGTTTACAAGCCTGCATTTGGAATGCCAAATGTATTTTTAAATTTAAAACACTCTACACATGTTTTATTTTGTTTATCTTTGAAATGATAAAAAATAACTACTTCAATGCTGAATGTTGTTTGAAAGCCTACCTACTCCATAAAGATTTTTCACAGATGGGAAAATAGGCAGAGCTGTCATTAATAAAGTTCTCTCAGTCATCATTTCTTGATTTCAGTATAGTCCTAGCATTGAGTGTAAGAATATTCCGTATCTATTTGGGCTGTGCTTTTCATAAGACAGAGTTTCACTAAGTTAACATTTCAGAGCCACTAACTTTTTTTTTCTTTGTTTCATGGCCATAGCCAAAGAATTCATAACCAAGTGACCAGTTTAGGGATGACCAACTTCTGTATGATCAGTATGTAGCAATTATTCCCTTTCTAGAATGATAGAATCTTGTGTTCCACACACGTAATTCGGGAGACTCTAGTTCCACATCCACACCATAATGAGACGTCCAAATAAGACAACATGGTAGCACATGATGAGAAAGCTGCATCACATAATAAATAAAGAGTTCCAAAACCCCCTGCATATATGATGTCATAAGAGAAAAATATGACTTTAAAAAATGAACTAGTTCATCTGGAGAGAGCAAGAGATCAATAATGGACAGACTGTATTCTCTAACGTTATGGTCAGGAGAAGGGGAGAACTCATTTTCCTACCATGACCCAGCACATCGGGGGTGGGGGAGCTGTGTCAGACTAAGGAAGATATGGACAAGAATCACACAGCCTAGGGAAGAATGGATGGGCTACTGCTGTATTGGAAGGAGCATTCACAGCCATGAGAACAGCCATCTGTTTGGGTGCTAGGGGATAGAGAACTCATACCTAAATAAGCTAGAGAGTAAGTTCAGTTAGATTGTTCAACGTAATATAATAATGCAAGTACATATTAAAATTTCATTCCATATTCACTGATATAACTAACTAGAGGCAAAATTATGAAGTCCGAGAACTTTGTCTTCAGTGAGTCCCCACCCCAACACTGATGGTTTCCCCTCTGTTCTCACCTTTCAGGTGTTCACTTGAGCTTCCTTTTTTCCATTTCTACCATTCATGACAATCTTCTCTCAGGAAGGCACTCATAAATTCATTAACACTAAGGTCATATAGTGTGTGTGTGTTTTTTTCTCTTTCTAGCATTTGTGAAATGATTGCAGAAACCAAGTGTTGTTGTTTAACTCTGTCAGTACTAAGTGCCAGTTCAATGTGCTGATTGCTAATCAAAACCAAGGTAAAACATCTTGGGAGAAAAAAGGGGAAGCCTCCAGCTAGATAGACAGGGTCAAGAGCTTGTACAAGAGCTACCAAAAATAAAAATGCCATGCATTTCACTTCTAGCAAAGAGGAAGGGCAAAGGGACAAGTCCAAGTACCTGCCCTCTGTATTAGAAGTTCAGGCTGATTTCTCTCTTGAGAAGGTAAAAGGGCTCAAGGAACACTATCCAATTTCCCAGTTATTAGAGAGAATGAAATATTCCTTTGGGTTTTAAGAGATCGATGGGATCACAGCTGGAAGAATGTGACATAGAAAAGGAAAGGAAAAAGGACCACTGAATGGAATATTTGGAACGAAGTGGTAGAATTGAGACTTTTTTTTCCTGAAGAAGAGAGAACTGGACAGCCTGAAGAAGAAGCTGCTATTTGTATTTCAAGGAATAAAGATTTAGATGCACAAATACTATCAGCAAGCAAGCATCTAACTACTGTGTTAAGAGCTCAGGATGCAAAGAAAGGCAAAAATGAACAAGCAAAAACAGTCACTGCCCTCAAGGAGCTTACAGCGGAACGGGGGTGGGAGGGCAGCGTGCAGACAACAGCCTGCAAACAGTGTATATCCAGGGTCAGTTGGCGAAAGTAATCTCAGAGGGAAGGCACTAAGATCAAAGAGGACCAGGAAAAGCACCTTGCAAAGAGCGAGGCTTTAACTCAGAGTTGAAGGAATCCAGAAAATAAAGATTGAGGAGAAAGCCTTCTAGGCACAAGGGACAGTCAGTGGAAGCTTATCTCAAGGAATTGTTTCAGATAGAAGATACCATGTCCCACTGAGAGAACAGTTAGTCAGTGATAAACATTTATTAACCCTTCGCACTCCGAACCATTCTGGACATTGGCTACCAGCTACTCGACGCTACCTTGCAGCGAAAACGTGCATTTACAGACCCTCGTATTATTTAGTATAATTTTGGAACCAAGTAACGTATTATAATGATATTGGACTTATATGAAT
>CM053601.1:159061581-159079213 GCA_028646575.1 Pseudocheirus occidentalis
AGAGAAAGAAAGAAAGAAAGAAAGAAAGAAAGAAAGAAAGAAAGAAAGAAAGAAAGAAAGAAAGAAAGAAAGAAAGAAAGAAAGAAAGAAAGAAAGAAAGAAAGAAAGAAAGAAAGAAAGAAAGAAAGAAAGAAAGAGACTTAGGGATATACATATTCCTATGGGTTTGGTGCTAGTGGTGTGGAGGGTACTGTGTATATCCTTGTTTTAAGGCTATCATCATGCCTGAAAATGCGTGCTTGTGTGAAACGGGGATTGGGGGGAGGGGGAGAACATAGGGGAAGGATGAGAGACAGAGATACAATGAATTTCTGTAGTCTTTAAAAAAGAAAACACGTCTTCTTAGAGAGATTGCCTGGTCTATTGCAGCCTGTTTGGAGTGATAACTGCTTTCCAACACTGAAACAGAAGTGACTAGAAATCTGCATCCATCACTGCAGCAACCATTCCGACTGAATTAACAAGTCACTACAGTCTTAATTACTTTGTCAAAGATGAAAAATAGTAATTGATTTTGTCCCTGATCACTTTGTTTTCTAGGTCTCCCTCCATGCTGATAAGCAAATAAATAGTGGGTTAAAAAAAAAAAACACATCCACTTAGAAGTGTGGGTTAGATGATTGGGAAATGAAGCTTTTTTTGAAGTCAAGAGGCTGTGTGTGTGTGTGTGTGTGTGCGCGCGCGTGCATGTGTGTGTGTGTGTGTGTGTGTGTGTGTGTGTGTACAGGTCCACATATTTGAAAGAACACTGCAGGAAGGCTAATACCTCAGCCTCCAATCTAAAGAGAATGAAAAGCTTGAGGGGGAGACATTTTGAGTTTAAGTCATTGACCTAGACTGTGCTGTATGGAGAAGATAATAAAATAACTACAAATATCTCTATAGTGCTCTGGGGTTTTTAAAGAAGCTAACATAGCTTATCTCATTTGGTTGTGCATTTACATCTCTAACCATGAGCATGTAGGTGAATATGCACTGGTCAATTTTGTTTAAAGATGCATCTATCCTCCACCTTTGAAGAAAATGACTATGCCTCTCAGAGGGTTGGTCAAAATGGTCTGGCTGTGGCAGAAAGGCATTTGATACTTTGGATTCCAGTCCTTTTAGTGCCACCCATTCCAGTTCAGTTTAGATACATAATTCATTTCTTTTCATCTATCAAATTAAATCACTTTGTTCTTTGCATCAAATAGATTTTAAGAGAGACAAAGAGCTCAGATAGTTCAAGTGTATGCCACTGTGGACACATCACTTCAGAAGCCTTCTCTCTCCTTGTTCAATGAGAATGGGAAGAATTTAAATGCAGTTTAGAGCTTTCTTGAAAATTCTCCAAATATGCTGTTATAGGGAGGATGTCACTAGGATTTTCTACGTAGTTGAGTAAAAGGGCTTTGACCTGTCCAAAAAAGGAAATCAAGATGAAATCAAGAAGAAATTAAAACACATTAAGATGATTTGAAGGATCTAGTCATCATTGAATCATAGATTTAAAGTTTTAAATGTCCTTAAGAGTCCACTTATTCCAACTCTCAAAATAGAGCTACGGGAAGAATAAGTGACTTGTCCAGGCCCACAAAGCTAATAAATGTCTGAAGCTAGATTTGAGCCTGAGCCTTCCTGACTGTACATACACTGTCCTACATGCTACTTCTATTTAGTACAACATAATAATAGTTAATATTTACAGAGCAACTTAAGATTTATAAGGTAATTTCCTTATAATAATAAGAATTACTCCTATTTTACAGTTAAGGAAACAGACTCAAAGAGGTTAAGTTAGTTCCTATGATAACATGGCTCTGAAGTATCTAAGACAATATTCAAACCCTGGTTCTGCCCATGTCCTTTCTACTATATTACTCTACTTCTCAAGAGAGTAGAAAAATTTAAGGAAGGATGGGCTGTTTATTTTCAAATATGAATTTAACAGTCTGTCATGCATGAGGGTTGGCATATAGAAGATGGATTAAATTTGAACTGCTTGGTTTCAGAGGCCAAAGCTAAGACCAGTGGGAGGAAGTCAGAGGGAGGTAGACTTTGATTATTTTCTTTCTTTTTTTTGTATTATAAACTAGAAAACCAGTAAGCAACATTTCCATACACAAAAGCAAAAAAAAATGGTAATTGTCCATGAACTTATGATTACAATATGAAAAGCTTATTCCTTTTATTATACATTACATTTAACCTGGAAGCACCAATATTGCCCTGCTCATCTCTGACCCTTTCTGAACCACTCTCTGGTCTCCTCTGTGTAGCTTGTAAATGTTTCATTGATACTCTTTCCTTTCCTCTTTTCCATATTTTTAAAATCAGTAACACTAAACTCTTCCCATAAATGTCCTATCTTGTAACAAATACAAAGTCAAGCAAAATAAATTAATGGGAGATGTCTAGAAATGTTTGTCTCATTTTGCTCTTACAGTCTGACATCTCTTTGACAATAGGTTGGAGACACAATGCTTCATCAGCAGTCTTCTGGACTGGTGATTATTCACTGTGTTGATCAGATCTTAAGTCTTTCACCATTGTATTACCATTGTATAAATGGTTCTGCTCATTTCACTCTGCATCAATTCATACAGTTTTTGTCATGTTTATCCAAATTTATTCTTTTCACCATTTCTTAAGTTGCAAAAACTATTCCATTACAAT
Organism: Pseudocheirus occidentalis; assembly: GCA_028646575.1. Taxonomy (NCBI): domain Eukaryota; kingdom Metazoa; phylum Chordata; class Mammalia; order Diprotodontia; family Pseudocheiridae; genus Pseudocheirus; species Pseudocheirus occidentalis. The sequence continues at coordinate 159,064,237 of CM053601.1, forward strand.
AATATGCCATGATTTATCTAGCCATTCTGTAATGGACAGATAGTCACTCTGTTTCCCATTGTTTGCAACAACAAAAAAGATTTTGGTAAATATCTCTAAAACTCTAAGTTCCTTCTCTTTGATCTCTTTAAGGTACATACTTAGTAGTGGCATCTCTGGGTCAGAGCATATGCTTAATTTAGTGACTTTGGGTATAGTTCCAAATTGCTGAAGCAATTCACAGCTCTACCACCAATGTATTATCTTGTCTGTTCCCCTACAATTGCCATTTTCTTTGTCATTCCCTTGCCCATCTGATGAAATGTGAGATAAAACCTCAGAGTTGTTCTCATCTAATGGTTTTTATTAATGATTTGGAACATTTTTTCCCATATGACTATTCCTTAATCATCTATCTATTGTGAACTGGTGCTTGTTCTTATATATTAGCATTTATTTCCTAACTAACTTGGATATCAAATATATTTCCAGTTAACTATTTGTTTCTCTTCTTTTTCTAACTACATTGCTTTTATTTGTACAAAAAAAACCCACCTTCTATATTTTGTGTAATCAGAAGTGTTCATTTTTCTCTTGTAATCCTTTCTATCCCCTTTTTGGTCAAGAACTTTTTCCATAGCCACAGTCTTATATAGATAGAAGATTCAAAAGAATCTCCTTCCATTTCCCTCAAATTTGTTTATGATATAACATTTTATCTACAAAAATAATAGAGAAGGAGAACAATGGGAGTGATTCAGTGCTGAAGATTAAATAGTTGATGGAAGAAGAAAGATAAGTGATTCAAAGGTAGAGGACAGTCACTTGTTAACTCTATGGTCAAGAATATGAAGGGGAGAAAGTAAGGCCAGATAAAGGTTGACAGATTGGGAAAACAAAGAAATGGATGGGATGTGAAGAGGAAGACTACAAATCAGGTAGTGAATTCCTTAGAAAAGGAGAGAGAGGGATCTGGAGGTTGATAGATGAGAGCAACAAGGATCTAGATAGAATGATGCAATTGGGTGGTGTATATTTCAAAGGTGAAGTAGATGAATTACTGGGGCTAAGAATATGTTTGTTAGTGGCAATTAGGAGCAGAGAACATGCCGATTTTTCCCTCTTGTCTAATGTGTCAAGGAATAAAAAAAGAAGTTAGCCCTTGAGAAGGTAACGGGAAAATAAGATGGCTCCAAGAAAAAAGTTAGATTTTAGGAGTGTTTGAAGATGGAAAGATTATGAGAGGAAGAGATGTAGGATGAAGCAGCATTTACCAATAAGCCAAGGGTTTCAGATGGGTACAATGGAAGGGACAGGTAAGATAGAAACTGAAGAGAGATACAGGATGAAAAAGCAGGAAGAAGTAATAAGTAAAGAGAGCGTTTGTCTAAAGAGATATCAACTTTGAATCACAGAAATGTAAAAGCTCCAGGGGTGCACTAAAGGGGTGTACTAAGGGGTTTACTAAGGAGAAAGAATAATGACATAAATGCAAAGATTCTAGTTAGAATGTGAAAAAACGTAAAGGTGCCTCTGTACCGGATGTCTTCCAGGAATATTCCCCTTAAGGGTTGGAATAGGGTTAGGAAGGGTCTAAAGTAATGATGATTTGCACAAGGAAGCTGCAAACTCATGGCAGCACCCAGCAGAGATGGCCCCTTCTTCTCTCCATCCCATTTCTGAATATTCCTTGTGTGAGACCAGAGTCGAGTTGAGATCGGTATTGCAGCACAAAGAGAAGTGACAATAGGGTCTGCCTGTGATAATCATCTATACCCTCCATTTAGCTTCTACTGCTATTTTCATTCATTTTGCAAAAAGTACCTGGGTCCAGATGAAACCCCTCATTTGGTTGTAAGAAAGGAGGTTCATTGGCAATGAATGGCCAGAAAATGGCATGATAAGGGAGCTTCAGAAGTCATCTAGACCAATCCGAACCTGGTCTGGAATTCAATCTAATACTGTCAACAAAAGGTCATCTAGTCATCATTTGAACACTTCCAAAGATCAGACACTGCTATCTCCCAGGAGAGACCATTCTACTTGGGGACAGTTCTAATTGCTACTTTGGTGTCAAGGGGCCTCCTTATCAATGACCTCTTTGCTATATATTTCTGGTAGCAGAATTTCTGAATCAAAAAGTACAGGCAAAGTGGAATAGTGCATAAAATGTAGACTTGGAGTCTATGAAGGAGTCAGGAAGACCTGAGTTTAAATTCTGTCTCAAACACTTACAGCTATGTGAATCTGTACATGACATTTATATGTTCTTTATTTCAGTTTCTTCATAAAATGGACATAATGATGGTACCTAACTCCAAGGATATTGAGGATTAAATGGGGCAACATATGTAAAGCACTTTGCAAACCCAAAGCACTATATATGTGCTAGCTAATTATTATTATTATTACTTTATTTGCAATAATGGTCTTTTGTTGATGGCTCATTGGGATCTCTGATTGCTTTCCTAGATGTTCATTAAAATATCTAACAAAGCATGGGACCCGTAAAGGAAAGTCCTTGAATTCATACATGGTTAAAATACTTCCAGAAAGGGTTAGCAGTGCCTGCTTAGGCATGATGCTATTTTCCTTTCCTCGTGCCCCTTTCTGGGCACTGAGGCCTTTGAGACTGGCATGATGATTAGCATATCTGGGGGGAAATTTTTCATAGAAGAAATAAGAACATAATATTTAGAACTAGAAGGTGCTTCAGAGATCATTCAATCCAACTCTTTTATTTTCCAGATGGTCAGTGTAATTTAGGTTCCAGAGCTAGTTAATTATAACCTCAAGACTAGTGTCCAATTTAGAGTCCACTCTGGTCTTTGTCTGTTAAGCATACAATCATATCCCTACCTCCTCCCCTACACACATCACTAATTTGGGAATAACTTATGACTAAAATGAGAAGCTATTTCCAAATTGTTGAAAGGGTTAGGAGGAGTGGGATGAGGATTAACTGTGACCATAAAGAAGGTTCCTGTTGGCCCTTGCATCGGAATAATTCAATGAGTAATTGTCACTGACTATGCTCATTTCAGTCACTGAATTATTTTGTCTGAGAGAAAGAAAGAATAATAGTATAGTACAGTAGAAAACTACAGTCTCTGGTGTCAGAAGACCTGGGTTCAAATCTGACCTCTGACATTGTCTGTGTGACCTTGGGCAAGTCATTTAACTTCTCTCAGTCTTGGTTTCCTCATCTGTAAAATAGGAGGTTATTACAGATGACCTCAGGTGGAACTCTGGGCTCTAGAGCCACTATTCTATGATCTCATATCCCCAAATGAGACAGAAAATGAATACAGAACATCTCCAGGACTTACGATAGCCATTAGTGGAGCAAGTTTACTAGCAAGAGGACTTAGCAGTTACCTGTCCAATTTAAGGAGTGTAGTGCTGCCATCATGATATTCACAGCACAAATGGCTACTATGAATATACCAGCATAGTTCTAAATTGCAAAAATATATCAGACTCTCCATATAGAAGACAGAAGAAAAACATTTATTCAAACACCAGAAAGTCAAATCCTAACACCAGAAAACCAAATCCATAATAGCAACAAAGAAATATATACACAATAACACTCGGAGAGCAACACCACCATCCCAAAACCTTCCCACAAAGAAATACTCACAAGTCTAGCTGTCTCCTTGCATGTATCCTCTCTCTCCAACCTAACTAACTGCTCTGACTCCCAGCTTCCTCTCAGTTCTGCTCCACCCTTCAGCAAACTCCTCCCAAACAGACTCCATGTGATTATATTGGGCCTATTAAGGGGCAGGGAAGATCTTCAAATTCCCTTAGGCTGATTAAGGGGCAGGGAAGATCTTCAAATTTCCATTACCATTACAAGGAGTTATCTGTTTTCCAAACACAATTAGAGAGATAGAGATTCATTAAGCATAAAAACAAAAGAAGACTTGATCATCATCCACACCTTAATATGAATTATTTTATTTTGCTGGCTTTTCCCTTAACACTTAGCTGAAATTCACCACCCTGAGGTAGTAGGAGTTTGGGGTAGGAAAGAGCAGGAGAGGCTATGGAGACCTTGCACTGCAGACTACAGTAGTGTTGCAAGCAAGCCTTGTCCTTAGCAAGCCCCAAATTCAAGTCCTGCCTCTCACATATACTAGCTGTATAACCCCTGGAAAGTCATTTAACATCTCAGTAGCCCATACTATTTTTATAGACAAGTTATTCCTTATCTATGTCAGCTTTCACACCAGGAATTTCCTATAATGATGAAACCATAGATCTGCTTGCTCCCTTACCCCACTTTGTATGTGGGAAAGACCAGATGTAAAGAATGCTCTAGAGCTGAAGAGTCAGTTATTTACAAACTCAAAAGAGTAAATTGGGCTTGAGACAGGAGGTTCTGATTGTTAAGATCCAGATTGTTTCAAGTTCTAGCTCAGAATTCCAAATATTCTTTTCACTTAACCTCTAAGCAGAAGCAAGATTATGTCTACATTTTAAATTCTGACCCTGAATGTATTGATGAAAAGGCATTTATTAAATTATTACTGTGCTAAAAACTGGGGCTACAGATAGAAAAGGGAGCGTTCTTTCTATCAAGGAGCTCGCATTCCAAAAAGGGAAATAACCTGGGTAGTAGCTTTTGCCTGCAAGTCAGATAGAAAATCTCTATGTGCAGTGGAACAGCAGATGATAATACATCTTTTTTATTGGTACTTCCATTAATAAAATCATAAGGTATCAAATCATTTGATTGTTTCTAAGACTTTGACAAGGAGAACTTTCTTTTTCTCGGTCTTTAGTAGCTGCTATGAAGGCAGGGCCTGTAGCACCTGAAGAGATAGTTGCCAGGTCAAATCTCCACAAGACTAGCTTCTCTGAGCATTGGTTCTGGAGGAGGACACTATTGTAGCTGGGGCTTTTGAATCACCTAGCAATACTACTACCATGTCTAAATTCCTCATTCTTTTTTCCCTTTTTTTCAGTTTCATGTGCTATCTTTTTATTTGTTTAGTATTTTATTTGTTCACAGATACATGCATAAGCAATTTTTAACATTCATTTTTTAAAACTTTGAGTTTCAAATTGTCTCCCTTCCTTCCTCCCCACCCCCCTTTATTGAGAAGGCAAGCAATTCAATATAGGTTATACATGTGTAGTCATGCAAAACATTTCCATAATAGTCATGTTGTTAAAGAAAACATAGACCAAAAAACTCTCAAGAGAAATAAAGTTTTAAAAAGCATGCTTCAATCTATATTCAGATACCATCAGCTCTTTATCTGGGGATGGAAAGCATTTTTCATTGCAAATCCTTCAGTTGTCTTGGATCATTGTATTGCTAAGAATAGCTATGGCATTCACAGTTGATCATATTACAATATTGTTGTTACTTTGTACACAGTACATTTCACTTTGCATCAGTCCGTGCAAATCTTTCCAGGTTTTTCTAAGGCATCCTGCCCATCATTTCTTATAGCACTATAATATTCCATCATAACTACATACCACAATTTGTTCAGTCATTCCCCAATTGATGGGCATCCCCTCAATTTCCATTTCTTTGCCACCAGAAAAGAACTGTTATAAATAGTTTTGTGCCTATACATCCTTTTCCTTTTTTATTTTATTTTTATCTCTTTGGGGATATATGGATTCCTTACTCTTTCATCTATCCTTTTAGCTATCCAACCTAAATGTACTCTTTCTAGAGTTTGAATATCTGAGAAAAGAATAATAAAATATGACCACAGGTTATGGGCATTTGTAAAGTACATATAAATGTATCTATAAACAGAGAATGAATGGCTAATCACTCAAGAAAATTTCATTCTGCCACATCTGAACCAAAAATGGCTCCTTATACTCAACATCCTCTTAACTGATCCAATGAATGAAGACCACTGATCTGTTTTAAAATCACAGGCTGTTCCTTAGCCAATCAGGAAGCCTCCAGACTTGGTAGATCTCTCTTTCCTCCCTTTTCCACTTTGCCTCACCTTCTCTCTCTCTCTCTCTCTCTCTCTCTCTCTCTCTCTCTCTCTCTCTCTCTCTCTCTCATACACACACACACACACACACACACACACACACACACACCTAGGCAATCAGTAACTGTAGGTTATGGTACTTGCTCTCCCACCAAAGAAAAGAAGCAGGAATGTTATATCCATTGAATAGGTATGCTATTATAATTTCCCAGTATTGTCGGTAAATTTTAAAAAAAATCCCTTTTCACAGAAGATTGACTACACCATGGGAACAAAGGTCACAAGAAGACACAAAATGATAACAGAGCACTGCAGGTTATAAGGGAGGAGCATCCCAAAATAAAGACAAACTTCACAATTTTGCCTAAATTCAGCCCTAGATATTGGCATCAGCCTCTAAAAGACATACTAGCAAAAGGTCAATTCAATTGTTTACAGTTTTACCTCCCTTCCCTTATCCTAATGTATGGCACTATACCTGTTCTTCATGTTTCTTTCAAGGAGTTGCAGCTCCAGACAGCTCCCAGACACTCAACACTTCAAGCATGGGGAGTAGCTGTACCTGAGGTTAGTGATCTGCCATACTTCTTCCATTCCCTGCCCCCTTGCCCCACCCCAGGACTACTGTGAGGAATAGATTTGGAGGGGGACTGCTGATGGAGCACCTCCAACAATGGAAGGCATGAAAATAGCCATGTCAACTTCCAGGTGTTTTCCTTCAGCCCCAGTCATTCCCATTGTGTAATGAATATTGAAAGACAGCTCCAGAGTTTGAGACTAGGTGTTCTGGTCAACAGACCATGGGACTTACCATCTGGATGGTAGGGAAATGACCCATGACTCAGTCTGCCAGCAACCTCAAGGGCCTATGTGTGGGCTCTGAATGTTCAGCCATACCTGATATGCTCTATGTAGGGCCTCCCACAGGGTTCTATGGTTGTCAACCTTCTGTTTCCATGAGGCATTGATAGCTTGTGATATCCCCTGTAGCTCTGCCTTGGCCATTTCCAGTTCTGCCAGGTAGTCATTTATCATTGGTACAGTGGTAGGGATTGTGAGTACACATACAGAGCTGGGGTAAAAACATAGTTTTCATAAAAATCTTGTCCAACAAAGAGGAACACATAGCTTTATCATAGCTAAATTTGACCACAGGCAGTTTCCTTCATGACAGAATGTGCCACAGCAGAGATAGCATGACAACGTTTGGTTAGTTCTTGGCAACTGGCCATCATCAGATTACTGAAGATAAGCAACAGAGAAATTAATTTTAACCTGAAAGTTAGTGAACAGAGTAGAACAAAAATGAGACACAAATTCAGGGCCCCATTCTAACATGGTCTGTGAAAGGAGGTTTTGTAATTAGGAGAGCTCCCTGAGGAACAGTTACAGTGTGTTGGGGCACTGGGTTGTTACCACTATCAAGGAGGCAGAGTTGTTGAGCGGTGAGAACAGGAAGGCAGCAGCTGCTGCCAATGGCCTTAATGAGAGCATCAGCCTTTCTCTTCCCTCAATGCTAGCTAGAGGCTGCATGTAGAAGCAGAGAGTCCAGAACTCTCAGTTTTTGCTCTCTAAATTGGCCCCTCATTTGTTGTTCAGTCATTTCAGTCATGTCTGACTCTTCATGACCCCATTTGGGGTTTTCTTGGCAGAAATACTTAAGTAGTTTACCATTTTCTTCTCCAGCTCATTTTACAGATGAGGAAACTGAGGGAAACAGCATTAAGTGATTTGCCCAGGGCCACACAGCTAATGAATGTCTGAGGCCAAATTTGAACTCAGGAAAATGAGTCTTCCAGACTCCAGGCCTGACACTCTATCCACTGTGCCACCTAACTGCCCTCAAATTGGTCCTTATACTAGGGCTATAGAGACGCTTGTGTTGGAAGTATGTGCCAGGCAAATCAAAACCATCACCACCACCACCTTGATCACTATTTCCCCTCACAACCTGCAGGAGATAGTCCATGACCATGAGCCTAAGAGCCTTGGGAATAGCTGCCTCCTGTACAGCTTCTATTATCATCATTGAGGGGAGAGACTATTGGGGAGAAGGAGCATACCTTCTTCATCCTTGCTAGTAATAACTGCTGGCCAACCGCTACCACTGAATAGATGGGCATAAGAGCACCCTCCAGAGCATCCAGTCTTCCTGCCAGTCCAACCCTCATAGTCATTAAGAGGAGAAGCAACTCCTATGGAGAAGGGACCAACTCTCCCCAACCAAGCAACCATCACCCACAGGGCAAGTAAGCCACCTCATCAGGAGCAGTGGCAAGACACCCTGAGGCAGAGACAGGAGGCAGCCTGTGACAGGCAAATGAAAGTGTGACCAACACAACTTTGACCTCCCTTCAGCTCCCTTCAGATCCTAATGAAGAAAGACCAGGACTCTGAGCCCAAGAGCATTGGGAATATCAGTGCTTCTAGCCCAGAGTCCTCAGCCACGATTGTGGGAAGGAATTCCTGTGAAGATACATGCATCCTGTCAACTGATCTTGCTAGAGCTATAGCCATGGCCACTAAAGTTCCAGAAAAGAAACTTCCTGCCACTAAAGTGTCTGGCACTCAAATTGTTCAGCATCAGAAGCCAATACGATTTTGTCAGTGGAGATGGTGCTAAATGACATTGTTGCTGTACCAAAAGACCATGGGATCATTTCATCTGACTTGAAGCTGAAGCCTTCGACATGTATTGTCTCTCCCATGAGAAAGTGAGCTCCTCAAGATCAGATCTGTCTTGCTTTTCTATTTGTAAGTCTAGCGTTCATAGTGTTTAATATTGTGCTTATATATAGTAAGAGCTTAATAAATGCTTTATTCAGTCATTTATTCACTCATTCATTGGAAGGAGCAAGAATAAGAGAACCATGTGAGAAATCATGATGTGGTTCTGGAGAAACTGGTTACCTGAGTTGGCTTTCCCCATGGGATTTTGTTTGGGTTTCTATCCCTTCTATGTTGTGTATGAAAGCAGGAAAGCTTTCTTATATTGGGCTAGACTTGAAGTCTTAGGGAAAAAAAAGGTTGACCCAAGATCTGGGCCACAATGACTTCTGTCACAAGGTCAGTGATAGCAGCATCCTTGACAACATTTTATATTCTTTCAGGTAGGCCTATTTCAGAGGTTATAGAATCCTAACAGTAATGTCAATACAAAGGATTCTAATGTATATCCTTCAGTCTCTTCCTTTTGAGAGTGTAATGATCCAAGTTGACCAGCAGCAAAAAAATGGATGGGGATAGTTGTTCAGTTTATGACACAACGGGAACAGGGATTGTTACAATTCTGCCAGCATCCCTCCCTGGAGCAGCATTACTACTTCCCAAGTCTATAAATTGCTTTCCACTGTCTCAGGAAATACTGGCCTTCCTGGTACTGTGCAAGCTAGTAGTTAATGATTATTGTTCAATCTTTTTTTTCAGTCACATCCAACTCTTCATGACCCCTTTTGGGGTTTTCTTGGCAAAGATACTGGAGTGGGTTTGCCATTTTCTTCTCTAGATCATTTTACAGATGAGGAAACTGAGGAAAATGGAATTAAGCAACTAGCTCAGGGTCCCATAGTAAGTGTCTGAGGCCTGATTTGAACACAAGAAGAGGAGTCTTCCTGACTCCAGAGCCAGCACTGTATCTACTGCACCATCTAGCTGCCTTCTGATTTCATACCAGGCACAAAACGTATGGACCCAATTATAGTCTCCACATGGATACATCAAACTTGGGTGATTTCTTCAGTGCAGGTACTTGCTCTATCACCTCATTTGCTGTTTTGTAGATAGTTTTCCCTAGCTTCCATGGCTGACATACTCAGCCCCCTATGGCCAACCCCATGGTGACCCTCTAAACACAGGCTGATCCACACAAATTAGAAATTGTACATCACTGGACAATCCTTAAAGCCCTACCAGTTTTGCAGAAAATGAAACACCTTGAATTCCCCTTGAAATAATTATATTATTATTTTTGTTGTTGTTGTTGGGTAGTAGAGCTTTAAGGGTTACAAAGAGTTTTACAAATATTATTTCATCTGATCCTCACAACAATCCTGGAAGGTGGGTTCTATGATAATTCCCATTTTGCATATGAGGAAACTGAGGCAAAGGTTAAGTGATTTTCCTAGGGTCACATAGCTAGGAAGTATCTGAGGCCAGATTTGAACTCATGTTTTCGGGAGTGCAGGCCCAGAGTTCTATCTGGTGCACCACCTAGCAGTCTATATAGCTAGTTGCTCTCACTAGTGCAAATAAATAAAACTGGTTACTGTAGAGACCAAACTGGACAGACTCCAATACTGGGTTGGTCAGCAGGCAAGAAACTCTCTGAATACTTGTATTCTCCTCTGGAGAGTCTCTAAGAAGTATTTCTGCTGGAGCCTTTTTTTTCCTGGTCTCTCCTCCCTTTTGTGGCTAATCTTGAGAAGGCTGTCTACAGTTGGGTCTTCTGATTCATTTCTTCTCCCTCTCTTCTTAACTCTCTACAGGATGATTTGTGATCTCATCACTCAACTGAAATTGCTCTCTCCAAAGTTACCAAGGATCTCTTCATTGCCAGGTCTGACAGCTTCTGTTCAGTTCTCCTTCTTCTTGACAGCTCCTTTTATATTGGGGACCACCCTCGTCTTTGATGTTCTCTTCTCTCTAGGCTTTTATGGCATTAATAGCTAGCATTTATACTGAATTTGCATATTTGTAAATATATTTGCATATTGAGGTATGCAAAACACCTTACAAACATTACCTAAATTTATCTTTGTAATTGTGGGAGTTAGATGCCACTGTTAGCCCCATTTTATGGATGAGGAGAGGGAAGAAGAAATAGGTTAAATGAATCATCCAAAGTCACATAGCCAAAAATGCCTAAGGCCATATTTGAACTCACCTTCCTGACTCCAGATCCAGGACTCTCTCCATTTCACCACTTAGCTGCCTCCTATCCCTCCACTCTCCCTCACCTCCAACCCCATCCAATCTGTTTCCAAGTCCTGTGGATTTTACCTCTGAAAATTTCCTTATATATTTCCCTCTTCTCTCCCCTGACACTGATGCAGGTCCTGATCACCATATACCTGGACTGTTACAATAGCCTTTCAGTTCATCTCCTTTTCTCACTCTTCTCTCCTTCAGTTCATCCTCCACTCAACTGCCAAAGTGATTTTCCTATAGCTCAGGTGTGACAATGTCACCCACTACTCAATAAACGCTACAGGTTCCCTATGACCTTCAGGATCAATTGGAATTTCTCTGTTTAGCTTTTAAAGCCCTTCCTAACCTAGCCTCTTCCTTTCTAGTCTTCCTATGCTTTACTTACACACACACACACACACACACACACACACACACACACTTGCTGTTCTTCAAACAAGATATTCCATCTCACAACTCTGAACATTCACATTGGCTGTCTCGTCATTCCCAGAACTCTCTCATCTCTGCCTCTCAGCTTCTCTGGCTTCATTCAACTCCCAGTTAATTCTACCTTCTACAAGAAGCACTTCCTCCTCTCCCTTAATGCCAGTGTATTCCCTTTGTTTGCCAATAGTTTGCATGTTGTCTTCCCACCACTGGACTGTGAGCTTTTGGAGAGTAGAAGCTATTTTTTTTTTTGCTTTAATTGTACTTCAGTGCTTACCATAGTGCCTGGGAAATAGTAGATGAATAGAACTGGACCTGGATATTTCTCCCTTTTGCCCCTCCCCAAACCCCCACAATCCTAGTTTCTGCATAGAAGACTGGCATTGTACTAGTGGTCTGTTGAGTCATAGGAAATATTAAATGGGAGATGTAAGGCAGCACTGTGGCAGAAGGTTTATCTAAACTGAAAGGCTTTGATAGGAGAGATAAGATCCATAAGTAGGAATACTTGAGGTTCAAGGCCAACAGACTACTTCTGGGATAAGCAGAAAAGTGTGAGTACTCAGCTGAATGAACGGAAGCTTATGGGGAAAGAGAGAAGGACCTGGAAATATTAGAATCAGGCTATTACTGAAAGCCAAGTAAACTGAGCATGGAACTCATCCCAGACTACCATTTTATAGCCTCCTATTTTAACAAAATTTTTATAAGAGCTTAACCCCAGGTTCTATGCTGCTCAAGAACTGTAATCACTAGTATATCTGTCTAACTCCAGCACCCTGGAACAAAGCCCCAGTCTCACCTCTCTTCTTCAATCTGTTCCATCCCTGGGCAAAGCAGATATCACTTCTACCTGGGGACTCTGGACTTCAGAAAGGATGGAAGAGAGGAGCACCTGAAAGAAGCGATTTCCATTGAGGGGAAAGGCTTCTGCAGTGAAAAGAGAATTTTGACTCTTGTGAAATGACAGGGAAAGTAGACACCATTAAAAACCATTAAGTCATTCCCATAAAAGGTCAGAGCTAGAAAAGAGCTTGAGATAACCTCACCTAAAACCTTTATTTTACAAAGGAAAAAACTAAAGACCAAAGAATTTCATTCTAGAAGGTCCTGGGAATCTCAGCATTTTCCCAAGCACAAAGCCTTAACACATGAAAGTAGAAAACTAGGGGGAAAAACCCACAAGTTTTTAATGGCATCAAATGCTGGAGGGTGTGTGCTTCCCCATTTTTCAAAATGATGTAGTCAACTCCTAGGGTTCCAAGATGACAATCCAGCCTAGGAACCACATACGGCTTTTTACCTTGTAAGCCTCATTACCCCTCTTGCTGCCCATGTCTTTCGGTCTTTTCATTGTTCATTTCTCTCTAACCCTCCTTATGGGCAGGACTATCATGCTCCAGGCAAATTCATGTCCCCTGGCTTGGGGAAGAGGAAAGGAGCCATGAGGGCAGCACAGGCGTGCTCCAGCTCCCAGCTGTGTGCCAGCAGCATCTTAGAGAGGCAAGAACCAGATAGGAAACCCTCCAGGCAAGGGTTGCTACCTTGTAAAAAGAGACTGCTTGGCTGTGGGGTCAGCTGGACCTACCTTTGGCAATAACTAGGAAAATGCTTAGCAAGTTTTGCCAGCTGAACTGTTGCCTTCACAGGCTTCACTGCACAGCTAAAACTGACATCTAGGGAGATGCCACCCACTCCACAAGCCCCATCCTCTATTTCAGGAATTCTAACCTCATGAAGGAAGTTTTCCTTAGTCTCCAAACTGATAGGGGAACTGTTCAAGCTGACAGGGGGGTGAGGAGGCATGGTACTGTCCTTAAATTTGGAGAATTCATGGGAGTATTCCAAGACTCCTTCGATGACCCACTTCACTTGACCAAGAAATGAATTCCAGAGGTAGGGAAATTTATTGTTACAGGAAATGAAAAAGTGGCAGGCACAGGAATGCTTTTCAGACCTCCTCAAAAACAAAAGTAACATTATGATACCAGCACCTACAGGTCATAACTGTTTCCCAGTACTGAGGCAAAATCTACCTCCCTGTCATTTAAATCCAGTGGTCTGCATTCTAGAAGCAAAGTACATCTAGTCCTTCTTTCATTAACTATGATAAGGTCATGGCTTGCCAAAGTTCAATAGTGGGATAAAGAGGAAAATTTAATCTGCAACTTTCCCCAAAAAACTCAGTTGAAAAAACAGTCTTCCTTACTGGTGTAGATCTGCTTTTTTAAGAACAACAACAACAACAAAAACCTGAACAAATCTCAGGCAGTTTCTATGTCAGCAAGCTAGAGGATTGCATGTCAACCTGATTTACTTCAAAACTGAGGAACCATTTTTCTAGGGAGTCATTTCCTCTATCTGTTCTGTACATGGAGGTCACCTACAAGAAAGAAGAAAGGATGCAAGTGAGAAAACAAATCATAGTCTTCATTCTACTCTCATTTTGCTCTTTCTATTCAGTCTGGCTTTTATCCTTACCTTTTACCCAAGTTTGAATGGAGAGCACTTAGTTTTCATTCAATAAAGATTTGAGTGCTAACTAGGTGCCAGGGACTGTGCTAAATACTGGAGATACAGAAAGAGGCCAAAGAGAAGTCCCTGTCCTCAAGGAGTTTACAATCTTTCCCAAGCTGGTTCACTTTCTGTATTCAATGATGCATACTTCTATTGTGGCTTCTCATGGAAGAGTCCTACAAGTCAAATTTAGTTACATGAAAATGTTTCACTTCAGAGCTGGGAGTGTAGTCAGAGTATATGGACTAGAAACTAACATCCAAATGTCTGATTTGCACAGGAGCCATAAGAAAGACCATGGTTCAAATCTAGAGATCTGTATGGATCAAGGTTCCATCCAAGGAAAAATATACAAAAATATGCACAGCTTATAACAGGAAAGAGGAAAAGGAGTCTCCTAAAATAGGACACATGATCTAATCAAGACAGAAGTAAAATAAGGGCATAACTGTTGATGATAATGGGATAGTAACATCTATCCTTTATGTTGGTTAAAATAACATTCCTGGAGTAGGCTTATAGGAAAGGAAGAGGAAATGAAGAAAAAGAAAGCTGTCTAAAGAAACAAATGCATGTATTACTTTACTACCTTGCTAACATACATGATTTTTAAACATACTGTAAATTATGGAAATTTCAGTATTTTGCTCGGATACATCAGAGCAGATGCTTAATAAATAAATGCTTGTTGAATCGATTCATGAATATGTAATCAGTTTTGTGTATTTAGATTTTTTGTTTGTTGGTGCTGAAGTTTGAGATTTATTTTTTATTTTTTTATTTTTTAATGTAATAAATTTTATTTGTTTCTTGTTTACATCGTTCATTTTCATGAGATTTTTGAATTACACATTTTCTCCTGGTCTTCCCCCTACCCCAGCCCCAAAACAGCAATCTCACTGTAGAGCCCCTCCCCTGGTCTGTTCTCTAACTTTCTGGTAGGGCAGGGAGGGTCTCCCTACCACAGCCCCTGTATATCTTAATTCCTAGTTGTAGGCATTGCAGGGCTTTAAATTCTAGATTCTTTCAATTCCTCTCTTGTCACCCACCCCCACTGGAAGGACAACCAATTCAATACAGGCTGTGTAGATGTGATTATACAGGACATCTTCATAGTGGACATACTGTGACAGTGATCATATGTCCCT
>CM053601.1:159079713-159137512 GCA_028646575.1 Pseudocheirus occidentalis
TGACCCTTTTTATCCATAAAAAAGGATTCTAGAGTTTTATTGGTGTTTTTATTTTGCTTCCTCTTTCTCATGTTGGCCAGTCAATTAATTGGTTGGTTTTTTTAGGTCTGTGAAACTCTGCTTCCAAGGGGGGAAGCTCTGTTCCAAATCGCTGGGGTTTTCCCAACTGCCGGAGCTATTAGGGGGGTGTTGCAAGTCCCCCCAGCTTTGGCTTGCTAAAAGTGTACCCCAGGACCACCACCCAAGACCAAGATCTGGATCGAGGCCACGCAACACAGGAGCACTTGGCCCTGATCAATCGACTCAGTCCCCCTGCGGGATCCACAGGCCAGGGGCTCTAAAGCAGTTCCTGCCCTTCCCCCACTGCTTCCTTGTCCTGGGCATAGATTGGCCAAACTGCTTTTACATCCCCAAATTTAGCCTGAAAACTTCACTCACTTTCACTGACCTCTAATCCTGGATCAGTAGATGTGAAGATTGCTCCAGGTGCGTTAGATCTTCTCTGAAGTAGACTCATGCTGTGGCTTGAGAGGCTTGGCTCCTCCTGGCCACCCTGGGGTCTTGCCACATTGTGGCTTTGGGCTGGGGTGTTCTTGGCTCCTGGCCTGCAGGCCTGTGTGATGAGCCCCTCCTACTAAGCTGCCTTTTTCTAATCCCTATTTGTCACACCTTGGTAGATGTCGAGTTGCTGGAGGCTGCAGATCTTCTCTCTTGTAGACTGGCTGCAGCTCGGCTCAGCTTGGCTCCTCCTGACTGCCCTGGTGCCTGGCCATGTTTTGATTTCAGGCTTGCTCGATGATCCCCTGCTGCTGAGCTGCCTTCCACGAGAGATGTGTTTTCTGTATTTTTGTGAATTTGAGAGTCCTAGAATTTGTCCAGAGTCATATTTTATGGGTGTTTAGGGTGGCTGTGTTGGAGCTGGGGGACCTTGCTGCTTCTATGCCACCATCTTGGCTGTACCCGTGGAAGTCTGAAGTTTGAGATTTTTAAAAGTAGATATTGATATGAATACATTGGAAATTGTGGGGTGGTGGATGACATGCAGAACTTGGAGTCAGGAAGACTTGGGTTCATATCCTACCATAAGCTTATCAGCTGTGTGATGTTGGACAAGTCACTTGTCCTGGTGGTAGCTCTGTTTTCTCATGTGTAAAAATGAGGAGGTCAGATTCAATAGATCCCCATTCTGAATCTATAATCTATAAACTTGTTAACCAACCTGGATTTGTTTTTTTTATGGTGTAGCAAATTAAAACAAGGATGGGAGACTGAGAATGAATACAAAAATGGAACGGAATCATAAAGCTTAGAATAAATTGAGTTTAGTAGGCAAAGATAAGGAGAAAAGGCATATTTAATTGAGTTGGGAAGAGTATGATCACAGAAGGGATATTAATAGGACAGCTGTTGATAAAGAAAACAGAACTGCTCAAGTCTTATTTTCCTTCCTTTTTCTTTGCCAGGGAGAATGACCTTCTGAGTGGAAAGAACAGAACAGAAATGATTAACTGAGTTGAGAGCTAAGGCAAGTGAAGAGATAGTAAGAGTTCCTAGCTGTCCTCCATGAATTTAAGTCACCCAGCAGAGCTACTTTGCTGGCTGGTAAAAGAGCTGGTGAATGTGATTGATAGCTGCTGTCATGATCTTTGAAAAACTGGGAGGAAATGGAAGAGGTTCCACAATACTGGTGATGGGCAAATACTTCACCAAGTTTGCAATTAAAAAGAAGAGAGTAGAATCTGAGAAAGTTAGGAAAACAAGTTTGACTTGGATTTCTGGCAAAATTCTAGAATGTGTTAATGGAACAATGAGTAAGTACTTAGAAGAAATGGTTAACTAAGAGCCAGCATGGCTTCCATCAAAAATCAGTCTTGCCAAACTCCTTCCTTTATGGGAGGGATTGGGTTAGATATTTCTGTTGCACTTGCAGTTTTCAAATTCTGTCAGAGGGAAGCAAAAGGTACTGGATTTATTGTTGTTTCTTCATTCGGAACTTCAACATCAAAACCAAGAATTTCCAAACATGTAACAGAATAGGAAAATGAGGATTGTATATGAAACCATGATCTCCATTTCACATTACTTGTTTTTAAAAAATTATATAATGAATTCTTTATGTTACTTTCAAAACTGTCCAGCTTATCTGTTTCCTTCTGAACTTCCTTACATTCTCTTCTGTGCATTTTGACAAGTGTTAGAATGCCCCTCTCTTTGAGGCCATCATTTTTGCTAATCACCCCTCCTCAATTAACCAAAAGAAAAGGGGAAAGTCTTGAAACAAATGAGCAAGTCAAATAAAATGAATCCACACAGTGGTCATGTATAAAACTGTATGTCTATGTATCTTGTGTCCATTACCTCTCTGTTAAAGGTGATTAATGTGCTTTAATATAGGTCTTTTGGAGATATGATTGGTCATTACAGGTACTAATAATTGTAACAAAGCATTGGATCTTTTAGAGAGTCTTCACGGGCTAAAACGAATTATGAAAACACTTTACACAGTAAATGTGAGCTTTGGTCAGGTGGGCTATGCTTAGGTTTTCATTAGCATGTGGCAATTTATGCTCCTGGACCTCTTATCTCACCTTCTGACTGTTCAGCAATAGCAGTCATTTGAATAATTAACACACGGCCCTCAGGGAGATTCAACTGCTAGCAGAAACCACATTTGTGAGACCCATCAGTCCAACTTAGGTATAGATGGAGAAACATTACTTCAATAAATCCACCCTGACTTTCCTCCACAGCAATGGGAAGAATTAAGCTGGATCCATTTTCCTGATTCAAAATATCCATGTCTCGGTTTTTCTTTGGTCTCTGAAGTCAAAGAGCAAGCTTATTCTGTTCCAGAATTAAGATAAAATATCTCCATGCCACTGAAGCTAGTGTGACTAGTTCAATGCAACCATTTCGTTATTGTAGTTCAGTCATGTAATTGTGTTAGACTCTTGGTGACACTGTGAACCATACTGTTCATAGATTTTCTTGGCAAAAATATTGGAGTGGTTTGCCATTTCCTTCTCTAGAGGGTTAAGGCAAACCATCTGGGGGAAGTATCCATAGGTGATAAAATTGGTGACTTCAGGTCTAAAAAACTACTTTATGAGAACAATCTAAGTGGCTCTAAACATACACCTTTTCCTGGCCTATGATTTCATTGATATAGAGAACTCTTGATGAGGGGGACTCCTTTAGCAAGGTATATCAGCAACTGTCAGGCAATCTTTTTTCAGTCCTAAGTATTGCCTGGGGGCACTGAGAGGTTGAATGGCTTACCTAATGTTATTCATTGGCACTATATGACAGGGCCAGGTCTTCTAACTGCTTGTGTCATGCTGTCTCACTATTTCTATAATACCAAACTACCATGTTTCTAGATCAGAAATTCAATATATATAATAATACATGTATTACTTCTCCTAATTTCTCCGGAAAAACAAATTCAGATTCAGAAGTCAATCTTCCACAGTGGCTAAGTGATTGCTTAAGAAAAAAGCCATTATCTATAAGTAAAAGGGATAGTTGCAGAGAAGCTGGAATATCATAGAGATCAATGGTACAAAACTTTCCAGAGATTGAGTGAAATTTCACCTGTCAGGCATATGGGTAACAAAGGTATATACTGTATCCAAAACAATGTAACCCAAAAGTACCATGCACACACATTTTTCTAAATTTTCCAATATTTCCCAGACTTGATCATTCATTCCTCTGAACTCCCCAGATAAGAACTCTTATCTGCTGAGAGATGAGAGTAAAGGGAAAGGATGAGTTACAGCATGCCACCATGTTAGAATTGGAAGGGGTGAATAGTAGGGAGCTGTCAGAAGATGGTTATCTCCAATGGTTAAGCTCTGATTCATGACTATTCCTCCCAATTTAGCTTTTATTAGAGTGGCTCCAACAACTGAGCAGGATAAAAAGGTGAAGTGCCTATACATTACTTTGCTAAGACTGATAAATATAAAGGTTCAGATGCTGGCTTTGTTAATGAACCCAACTGGGTATGTTGTTTAAGATTTAGGGCAGATAGATAATCACCCAAGAGGCGAATAAGTATTTTAAACCCACATGTATTTTTAGAGTAATAAGCTGGATCTAGAATTGAACAAGAGTTGGAGCGAACCCTGAATTGCCTTTTTTTATACTTCATGTTTCTTTTAATGATCCCAAATTCTCTCTGAAGCAAAGGTTCATTGTTTGTTTTTTTTTTTAACAAGGATATTCTCCTGGCGGGAATCTGTGATTGGGAGTCACAGAATTCCAAATCCAGTGAAGATGCAAATTTGAAGGTCACCAAAAGCTCAATGGAGAAGTAGTTGGCATAAGTGGGTTGTAACACATAGCCAACCAAGGATTGGTCAAGACAAGTGATCTGAAGTAAATATATGATACCCTTCCCCACCAAAAAGGTATGTCATATGATGAGACTGAGGAACAAACTAATATATGGCCCACATGCTACATTGGTTTTGAGATAATGTTAGGAAGTGGAGGAAAAACTTTAGTCTTTCCAGGCACGTTGAGTCAATTTCTCATGGAGGATGGACATAAGTCATTTCTTCTCACACAGGGTGAGTACCAAAGGGAGTACCGCATTAAGACCACATGATGTCTCAAAGTATCAAGGAAACTAATGACTATACCACCTCGATGATTTGGGGGTCAAGCAATAAATTTGAATTGCTTATAGTTGTAATGGTTTTCTTTGTGTCTGCTATCCATACTCTGAGCACTGGGTACCTGAAGACTGGAGTTGGGGTCAGAAGATGAGTTGAAAGCATGCTTACGACACTTCCTAGTGTGTGGCCAGAACAAGTCAGTTAGCTTTTCTCATTCGTAATTCTCTAATCTGTTTGATTAGAGGTCTGAGGTCTCTTCCAGCTCTGTCAATTATTTTATGTCCTCAAACATACAATATGAAATGCTAGGCAAGGGCTCCACTGGAATTTAGAACTCCTAATGAGGTGTTTTGTTTTTTTCCATAGCAGGCAAGTATATTTCAGAAAGAAATTCCTACTGAAGGCATGTCTCAGAAACTAAGCAGTTAGTAATCTACTGGTGATCATAACAGAGAAGGGGCAAAAGAAGTAGAATACTAGTCTATTCTGAAAAGTGATGTTAAGTCCCCTTCTCCTATTAATAGCCAGGACCCAGGCATATTGATATCCAGTAGATAATGTAATATAAAGGCAAGGTAGTTGCCACAGTCTGGTAGGTTTTCTGAGTATACTCGAGGAAGAGTGGTAATTGATGCTCTTGGAACGTCATTGTTGCTAACACTAACTTCAGAGAGCAATCCAGAGGTGCAATTTTCATTATCGCTAATGGGTGACAAGTGGTTAAAATTCCAAACACCACTCGAGAAATACTCCCTTAACTGCCTCTTATAGACTATGGAAGGACAATTGTCTTTGCCAAAAAGCAAGCCCAATTTAAATCTATCTGAATGTCCAACCTCCATGTCCTCCTTTTTTTTCTGAGAAAAAAGGAGGATTCTCACTGATGTAGAAGGCAAGGGTTTTGGTAATCACATTCATCAAAGATGGAGTAAGAGAAAAACACCAAGTTGCCAGGGAAGTTTCAGAACAGAAAGGAAACTGCTTCCGTTCTCATTGGTTCTCTATCCAGCCCTGAATGGGGCTCATTACCTGGGGTGCCCAGGAGTAAGAAAAAGGCAACCTGGATTGGAAGCACTATATTTTAAAAGAACAATAGACAAGTGGCTCCTGAGAGAAGAATCTCTCTATGTCCTAACTGTTAAAAATAAATAAATCCTCAGCAAGGGCAGAGGAGGGGGCACTCTTCCTTGACTTTGTCATTTGGGAGCTGTGGGTGCTGCTCAGGTCAGAGTCTGTAAATCAGACATTACATAGCTAAATTCAAGACTGGAGAGTTAGGAAACAGATATGATTCAACAAGCATTTAACTATTGTCGATTCAAAGACAAAACAAAAAACTATTCTGTCTTCAATGAGAGTATCTTCTAATGGGGGTGTGTGTGGAAGGAGATAAGTAAACTATAGGTAAATTAGAGAAGAAATCAGGAAAGATTTGGTATGGTACCCCAGAAGCACCTTGAAAAGAAACTAATTTCTAAGAGGTCAAGAAAAGAGTGTAGTCCAAGTGTGGTGGACAGTTTGTCCAAAGGCATCAAAGTTGGAGTTGGATGGTCAAGTTTACACACCACCAAATTAGCTAGCATGACAGGAATGTAGAATAAAGGAAGGGAGGTAATATGAAATTAATCTAGAAAAACCAGCTGGAGTCAAACGACAGAAGCCTTTTAAACAAATAATTTCATTCTATATGGCCTGGACTTAGCTCCCAATCTCTTTCCTCTCCAGTCTATCCTCCATTCATCTGTGATTGATATACCTAAGGCACAGGACTATAATGTCAGGTGCAGAAGATACACACACACACATGCATATATGTACATGCCTACATATGTATACACACATGTACATACCACTATGTTAAACATATATGCATATCCTTATAGGTATATATTGCCTCCCCAGTAAGTTGTATGCTCCTTAAAGGTGGGCACAGTTTCATTTTCGCTTTTGTATTTCAGGTGCCGAACTCCATTAGGTACTCAATAAATGCATGGTGAATTGAACCTGGGGAGCTATGGTTTTAAGCTGGGAAGCTGTCACATCACAGACTCGATACTTCTTCCATTTCATCTATCAGGCCCACAACCTTCATAGAGTTTTGTTTCAATGACTTGCACATTTTAAGTATAACAAAATGCCTTCCTATAACTCATGGACTGATTTCTGTAGTTAAACTACTAGAGAATCTATCACGCCCGTGTGTGCACACATTGGCCCCTGCAACACACATACTTGTATATGACTGAGATAAAAGTACTGACTTTTTTTTAAGGCTTTCAGTCCTCTCCTCAGAACCCTACGAGGTAGCAAGTATTTATTGTCCCCAAATTGTGAACTGAGGCTCCAAGATTGCTCAGGGTCACACAGCCAGCATCAGCATTGGGTTGTAACACAGACTCCAAGTCTTGGATTTTTTCCACTTGGCTACATATGTATAATCCTAGAGGTCATCTAGTCCAACTTTCATTTTACAAATGACAAAAGTGATGCCCTGAGAATTCAGATGACTTGGCCATGACCACACTCATAATAAGTGGCAGAACCTGGGTCCTAGCCCATGTTATTTGGCTCCAAAGCCACTGTATCAGGCTAACGAGTTGATAAACCTCCTTCAGACATTTCTGGGATAATGGAAGGGAGGATAAAGAATAGATGGTGTCTTTTTCAGGGTCTCATGGCTACTGACTTCCAGGCTTCCACAGCTATTGATACAAGGAAGCCCAAAGCACCAGGTATGGTTAAAGAGGCAACTGTCTCCAAACTGGTGACACAGCCATCCCTGACCAGTCCTTTGGTTTGCCCTGTTCCTGAGATCTCAGGCAGCTTACAGCATCGCTCTATGTCTGAGGTTTTGTCTGAGACCCACATAACACCCAAGAACAAATGTACACACAGTTCCATGGAAAATATCCAATTGCCCAGACTCCCCAGTGCTGCAATACTCTGCCACAAACAGTTTTTACTTGATTTTCTTCCTCTTCTTGTTATAGCCATAATAGAAAAGTCACACGAGAAGCTTGAATTCTCTCCTTTTGTTTGCTGCCTACAGACATCCCTAGAATGGGGGTGAGGTTGATGCTCTCATTAAAGCTCTCAGCAGCATCTGTGGCCTCTCTGTTCTCACTGCCCAAATGTCTGGTCAATCAGCATCAATCAAAAAGCATTTACACAGGAGGTACTATATTAGGCACCAGGAATACAAAATTAAAAAAAAATTAGTCCCTGCCCCGAAGGAGCTTATGTTCTATCTCTACCAATCTGAAATACCATTAATAGAAGTACGGTATTTGTACTGTTCAACATCTCATCTGAAATACTTTATTGAATAATAACATTTGGGAAATGGGGATGACAAAAGGAACATTTCCAGAGAAGTGTGATCACATGGGTGAGGAGGTTAGAGATATCATTTATTAATTAATTCAACAAATATTAAGCACCTACTATATACAAAATATAATGCTAGGCCCTGGTGGGGGGATGGTGTGAATAAATATTGACTAAATAGTGTGGTGAACAGGAATCATGGAATCTAGACATAAAGTAATCAGTCACAGTAGAAATCAGAAGAGAGTGAAATAGAGGATCAGAGTGGGAAATCCAGAAAATAGAAACAGGACAGCAGGGAAAGAAAGCAAGATTTGGTAGGTAGGGCAGTAAACAGAGACAGTGATAGATTTGGAGACAGGAAGAACTGAATTCAAATCCTGCCTCAGACCCGTCTTAGTTGTGTGGCTCTGTATAATTCATTTAACCTCTCTAAACCTCAGCTTCTTCCCGTATAAAATGGGGGTGATAACACCTACCTCTCAAGGTTATTGTGAGACCTGAGATAACATTTGCAAAATGAAAGTAGCATATAAATGCTAGACTCACAGCAGGTTTCATTTGCAAACTCACCATTTTTCATAATCTATGAGCTGTTTTTAGATAGCGAAAATATTTCCATTCCTAGTTCTGCAAATCTTCTTCACCTGTGGATCCTAAATAGTAAAGTTTAGACCCCCTGTGGGGGGGGGGGAGTGTGAAGCTATGTTGAAAGGTAATAGAGAAAAGGCACAGTTGTTTTATTTTGTTTCTGCTTTCTTTCCTGAGAAGAATTTTCTCCAGACAAAACAACAAAAAGTTAACGGGGTATTGGATCTTCACGCCCTCCATGAAGTCAACTTACACAGTGTAGATTAAAGGTTACTGAAGGAACTTCAGATGTGATTTCTGAGACATGGTTATCTTTGAAAAATCTCAGCAAATGGGGGAGAAGCAACAGAACTAGATAAAATGCCAATTTTCAAAAAGGGGATAAGCTAGTTAGACTCTTTAAACTATAGATCATTGGACCTGGAAGTAGATTCCTGGAAAGATTCTAAGAGGCATTATTATAGGAACTTCTTATGAGCACTGAGCAGGTTTGTGGCAAAGAGTCATGCTTCTGATCTGCATCTAGGTTAGCCAAGATAACCTCTGAGGTCCTTTAAACTCAGTTCAGGGATTCTATGTTGTACAGGAAATTCCTAGATTGGATGCAGAGTTGCATTGAATAGCCAGCCTAACTTATCAATTATAGGTGTGTTATAGGGCAGCTAGATAGAGTGTAAGATATAGTAGATATAGTGTAAGACTTAGAACCAGGAAGACCTGAGTTCAAATTCTGCCTTACTACCTTTCTGATCTTGGACAAGTGCCTTTGTGACTCATTTGTAAAACAGAGATAAAAATAATGTATATTTGTTGTAAAGATCAAATGAGTTAACATATAAATTTTAAAGTACTTTGCTACCTTAAAAAAAAAAGAACATAAAAGGGAAGGGTCTCAGAAGTTACCTAGTCCTTCCTCCTCAAACAGGAGAATATTAGTAAAGTGCTTAGAAGAATGCCTAACACATAATAGGCACTTAAAAAGTCTTTAATCCCATCCCCATTCCTTCCTAGGCTGCGATGCCCGTTTTTACTAGATTGTGGAAGGTATTTGCCCAAGGATTTGAACCTTCATCCTAGGATCACAAATCCTCTCAGGTATCTGCCCATGGCAGTCCACCTCCTACAATGACATTCTAAGACTGCCATTCCTGTGCCATAACTTCAGAAAGGTCCACATTAAAATCCAGATGATCAAGGATCTGGAACTATAGTTCTACTCTAAGCAGGTTCTAATGCACAGTGAAAGAAAAGAGCATTATTTAGGGAATCTTAATATATATGTGTCATTTATAGCATGCATCCAGGACAATCCAGAAATCTCTGTCCCTTGTTCTTTTGTGTTCCCCTACATGTCTACTCTAAATAATGTGCTGTTTCTGACTCTGGTGTTTGCTTTGCTAATTAAAGCAATGGAATTCACCTTGGTTTTTAATCATCTGAATTTGGATTTCTTCTTCTCTCACCAACATGAATGCAATTAGCTCAGTCTCTAAAGATACAAGGCATCAGACTCATTGCCTCCCAGCCCCCACCACCAGTAAAAAAAAAATGCAGACATTCATTTGAAAATGGACGTTGGTATTCATAGTCCTCCACTGAGCCATGACAAACAACGGCAGTCTATGGCCCGAGGAGGGAAGAGAGCAGGCTGCAGCAGAGAAGAGAACGTGGCAGCTGCAATGTTCCACAGCTGGCCTCTCCTGAGACCTGGGCCAGTGTCCCAGCAGAAGCACTCCTGATGCTGCCACATGGTCCCCTGCCTGCTCCCAGCCTGCTACGTGAGAAAAAAGTGCTGCTCAGCCCAGGAGCCCCCGAAGGAAGTGAAACTCTCAGCAATGGGGGTCAAAGGAAATACCTGCCCTGGCAAGGTATTGTGGTTTTGCTTTTTTGCTCATTGGGCTGGCATAGAGAGCAACAAGGCAGAATTTGAGAGAGTAGAGGGATGGATGGGGCAAGAGATACAAAAGACACGGTCAGATTTGGAACTAGAAGATCAAGGGCCCCTGCACTGCGATTTACAAGCTAGGAATGTCAGCTTCTTCATCTGGCAAATTTCAAGCATATGGTGCAACGGGAAGAGTGCTGGTTAGAGGAGACTAAATCAGCCCTCTCACGCTTACAGTCTATGTGACCTTGGACAAGTCACCTAAACTGTGTGTCAGCTATTTTAAAAATCAAATAAAGAAAAGGTATTAGCCAGCTCTCTAGAAGCCATGAGTCAGGAAAGGAACAGCTAGAAAAATCTGGGCTATGCTTTGCACAAATATTTAAAATGGATTATAGATATAGAGCATCATAAATATAGAGCTGGAAGGGAACTTTTAGGCCATTGAACTTAACCTGTTCACTTTACAGATGGGAAGACCTAGTGGAGGTTAACTGACTTGCCCATACTTGCCCACTGTTATCAGTGACAGAGCCAGGATTCAAACCCAGGTCTTATGATTAAAGATTCAAAGATCTTTCCAGTGTTTCTTTAAGTCTTTATTTTTATTATTATTATTGTTATTAATGGTATGGCATGACTAAAATGGCAGTGATACAGACTGACTCAGGAATCATACTTGAATTCAAAGATCTTTCTACTGTTCCACATTGAGCCTCTCTCATATTCAAAAAAAGTACATATATTTCAAAATCACACTTTCCTTTGTATAGTCCAGATTTATCCCCATGTTCCTTCCTTTATTGTTGCTGGGAATTAAAGAGTGCCTAGTTCAGAGTAGGAAAGCTGGGTGCTTACTTTAAGACCCCTGGTGTACCGCTGATGGATGGAGCTCCCACAGCCAATGTTATACACTGACATTTTCTAGCCCATTGCCTAGTTCTAACTGCTGGGAAACCAAATAATAGCCGTAAGCAGGAACATGATTATCTAACACACTCTGGCCTTTACAGCCCTCCTCCTCATTGGACCAGCCTCTTTCCCTAGTGGATATCACAAGCCAGTGACAGCTCCCTCACAAAAGCCAGGATGGTAATGAACTGTAACATCACCATAGGCATCAGGGAAGGGAGAGAAGATGCTCAGAAGGTAGATAAGGGGTGCCAGACAGCAAATACCTCGGCAATTAGACATGATAGGAGAAAGGATTCTGGGGAAGAGACAGTGTTCTTAACAGTTTGTTGACTCCAACTGTTTACAACATTCTCAGTCATAATCTCTTGTTTATGACAGAGGAAATGCTAGCAGTAGAAATGATTACCCTGTTGCAAACAAAAGCATGACTGCTGGAGGTGATAAGAAAAGAGAACAGCAGGTGCCTGCTGTGCTTCAGGAGAGTCATTTTCCCAGGTGCCAGGCATGCAAAGGCATGGAGTGCCTGCTGTGGAGTCTCTGGGTGACAGACTCTGACAAAAGAAATGGAGGGGAAAAAATGTTAGGAAGTTTTAGTTGAAAGCAATGACTCCAGCCCTGGATATTCAAGAAAGGGAATTATAATAACTGACATTTGCATAGTACTCTAATGTTTGCAAAGCATTTAATATATGTCATCTCATTTGACCCCAATAACAACCCTGTGAGGTAAACATTGCAGTGATTGTAATCCCCATTGTGGAATGTCAGCCTGGCATAGCAGGTAGAGACCTGACCCTGAAATCAGAAAGCTCCAACTTCAACTGCTGACTCTTACCTACTGTCAGTAACCTTGGACAGCTCCTTTCTTTTCTCAGCACCTCAGGCCAAGATGGGGGCTCTTAACCATTGTTTTTGTGTATGTGTGTGTGTGTGTGTGTGTGTGTCTAGTATTTTAAAATTCAGAAAATGAAATGAACAACAAAAGAAACAAATTATATGAAAATGCAAATGTATGTATGTATGTGTGTATGTATGTATGTATGTATGTATGTATGTAAAATGAGTTTACAGACCCCAGGTTAATAACTCCTGATCTAAGGGTATGTAAGTTTACATGTCACATGTACTGTCCAACTTGGTTGAAATGTTGGTTACTTTCATGGAACTATTTCTCTCTCTTTCTCTCTCTCTCTCTCTCCCTCTTTCTCTTTCTCTTTCTCTCTCTCTCTCTGTCTCCCTTCCTTCCTCCCTTCCTCCCTCTCTGTCCCTCTCTCTCTCCTTCTCCTCCTCCTTCTCTCTCTCTCCCAACAAGAAAGGCTTCTTTGAGGGAAAGAGGCCCATGTTTAGAAAAAATATAAAAACATAAGATATCAATCATTTTTTTCCAAGACCGTAAGTTGCACTCACCTTGGTGGACTATGGGAGATTCTACACTGAGCTCTTCCTACTGATGAAATTATAAGTTGGGACTAAAATCAATTAGTAATTATTTCCAGATGGAGGAACTGACGCCCAGAGAAATAAAATGCCTTTCCTGTGGTCAAAAGATTAGTTTAGATCCTTTCCCTTTACACCAAGCAAATCACATTCACAATGACTCCTATGTAAAAAAGAACTAGGAGCTTACATATGGGACTTTGCAAACATAAAGCTCGAAAGCTCAAAAAAAATAACATTTAATTTTTTTAAAAAAAACTTTTTAGGTAAAATGGTGAAATAGTTTTGACTTTTTTGTTTTTTGACTGAAATTTTACTTTTGTGACTTTCATTCTTTTTTAAGGCCTAAGCCCAGTTGTTGTTTTTTCTTCCATGTGCATCTA
The DNA here is from genome assembly GCA_028646575.1 of Pseudocheirus occidentalis. Classification (NCBI taxonomy): domain Eukaryota; kingdom Metazoa; phylum Chordata; class Mammalia; order Diprotodontia; family Pseudocheiridae; genus Pseudocheirus; species Pseudocheirus occidentalis. The sequence continues at coordinate 159,092,877 of CM053601.1, forward strand.
ATTTAGCAAATGTCAACTCATTTGTGAATTAGCCTGCTTTGGGACTGTAATATTCACTGCATCTGGGTCCCTGAGGAGCTCAATCTGCAAACAGAAGTGACCAAAAATGTGCTTTTTGTAGAAAAATGACACAAACAGCTACTAATATCCATAATAACATAAAGTCATAAAAACAGATAGTTCTTCAAAGCTGGCAAAGCACTTTACAATCCTCCTTCTCCTCAGCCTTTGTGGAACCTTGGACCCTATTGATCACCCTCTCCTCTTAGCTGCCTGAACACTTCTCTTTCCCCTTGTTAGATCCTCATTCAAATCATTCCTTCTAACCTTAAGTGGCCCACAGAATTCTGTCCTGGGTCTTCTTCTCTTCCACTTCCATGCTACATTTGGTGATCTTGCCAGTTCCCATGGATTTAATTACCTGCTCTATGCTCTATTCTTGAATCTACCTCTTCTGCCTTAACCTCTCTGCTGACCTCTAATCTCTCACCTCCAATTGCCTTTCAGACATCTTGAACTAGATGTCCAATAGACATCTTCAACTCAACATGTCCAAAACTAAGCTCATTATCTTTCCCACTAAACCCACCATCCTCCTACCTTCTCTTTCACTGTCAAGTGAAACACTATCCTTCCCAGCCCTTCAGTTTCTTAACTTGGAGGTCATTCTATCTATCTCTGTCATCCTCACTATCTCCCACCCACTCCATATCCAATCTGTCTGTTGATTTCATTTTTGTAGCATCTCTTAAATACACCCCTCTTTTCTCCCCGGACACTGCCACCACTCTGGTGCAAACCCTCATCACTTCACTATTGGATTATTGCAACAGTCACCAATAGGTCTATCTGCCTCAAGTCTCTCCCTACTCAAATGCATCCTCCACTCAGTTGCTAAACCAATTTTCCTAAAGCAGAGGTCCAACCATGTCATCCTCCTACTTAATAAATTCCAGTCCTCCCTATTTCCTCCAGAATATGAGATCCTCTATTTGGCATTCAAAGCACTTCATAACTTAATTCCTATCTACCTTTTCCTGTCTTCTTCACTAGGTATTCTAATCTAGTGACACTGACTTCCTTGCTGCTCCATTAACAAGACACTCCATCTCTTAGGAAAGAGCATTTTCTCTGGCTGCCCCTCACTCCTGGAATGCTCTCTTTCTACATCTCTACCTACTGGCTTCTCTGGTTTCCTTCCAGTTCCAACTAAAATCTCTTCTTCTACTGGAAGCCTTTCTCAACCCTTTGGAATTTTAATGCCTTTCTCCATTGATTATTTCCTATTTATGCAGTATATAGCTTGTCTGTACATATCTGTTTGTTGCCTTCCCCTCATTAAATTGTGAGCTTCTTGAGCACAGAGACTGTCTTTTGCCTCTTTTTGTCTCTCCAATGTTTAGCACTTAATAAATATTTCTGTACTATTGACTATGTATATCAACTCATTTGATCTTCGATCAACAATCCTGGGAGGAAGATGTGATTATTATCCTTGTTTTATAAATGAGGCTGATGAAAATCAAATGATTTGCTCAGTCTTACTCAGCTAGCATTGGAGGAATCATTTGAACACCAGGATCATAGGATTCAGAGCTGAAAGAGACCTTGGAGACCAACCACTCTCATTTAACAGATGAGGAAATTGGGGAAAGTGATTAAGTGACTTGCCCAACACCACAATTTCTGTTAGTAAGTATGTGGGAAGGATCTGAACTCAGGTCTTCCTAATTCCAAGCCCATCATTATTTATTATGTCATACTGGTACCCCACCTCCCCCACTGCAATAAACATAATACATATATTTTATAGAATTTCCAAATTGGTAGGGACTCTAGATATCATAGAGCTCATTGCTCTCACTTTGAAACTAAGTCCCTGCTACTGAGGAGGGTAAGGCTGAAGGATTGCTTGAGTTTGGGAATTCTGACCTGCAGTGAGGCTAAATGTGATCAGGTATCCACTAAGTCCAGCACCAATACAGTGAGCCCCCAGGAGAGGAGAGCCAAAAAGCTACCTAAGGAGGAGTGAACTGGCCCAGGTCAAAGTTTCCACGTAGATCAACAGTGGGATTGGGTGAACAAATGGCTGAAATATCTCCAGCCTAGGCAAGGTAAGAAGACTCTCCTCCTTCCCCCCCACCCTCAAATGAGTTAGAATAATGCCTAACATTAGACATTGCTGTAGTCATTGAGTGTTCTGCTAAAATTTCTAGACATGGCATCTGAGAGATCCAGTGAAATATTGTTGACAAAGGATCATCTGATGATGACATGAAAGGGAAACACTAATAATATACTCATTATTCTCCCATCCATTTGCTTGTGGAGGTGGGGGGTAGAAGGGTTAATTTATTTACGAGGGAGAGTATCCAGGTCCAACACAATCATGATGGTTTGCAAGGAACTCTTGATTTTTTTTCCTTTAAATCCAATTTTCCAGTTGGTTTGGCTAGGGCAATAAGGTGTCAAGTGCCATGACAGAGGTCAGTGCTAGAAGGTGTTTGACTTTCTTTACATAATTCATCAGAACATTTCAGGGGTGAAAAATCCATCTTCATTGACGTTTGTCCTGAGAAGTGCTCACAAATCAAAAGGAAGTCAGTCTAAGGCTACACTTTTTTTTCTTTGCTATGTGAGGAAGCCCCAAAATACTGTTTCAGTTGGATATGTGTATTTACATTTAGGTGGAAAGTCCCTGGAGAAAGCTCAAGAACACAGCTTCAGAGTGGTACCCAAGTGGGAAATGGAACAAGTATGTTGGGCTCCTTTTATCTCTGTTTAATTTACCTTTGCTGTCATTATAATTATTTTCTTCATCATTTTGACCACAATGCTGGAACCTGGAACAGTGATCATGGCAACCAAGCAGAGAAGATGTTCCCTTCCATCATTTACTTAGCAAAGATCTTCATTCACCTTTTGGGGAGATCTTAGCAATTTGGGTATGCATTCCCTCCTAATTGTTATCTGCCTATATAATCCCACGTTTTCTTTAAAACTTTGTTCAGGTTCTACTTCCTAGAGAAAGTCTTTCCTGATCTCAGCAGTTGCTAGTGCCTCCCTTACAAAATTACCTTGTGGTGATTTTGTATGTATTTCTTTATTAACATATTACATTGTTTCTCACAATAGAACACCAGCTCCTTGATGTTACCAACGGTTTCATTTTTGTCTTTATATCCCCAGCTCCTAGAATAAAGTCTGGCACATAATAGATGCTTAATAGCACAATGTCTTATACATAGTAGGCACTTAATAAACATTTGTTACACACACACACACACACACACACACACACGTGTGCATCTCTTCCAGGAAAAAAGGCAGCATGCTTCCTTATCAGTCCTTTGAAATTGTGGCTGGTTATCCCACTCCTCATAATTTTTAACTCTTTGAAAGTTGTCTTTACAACATTGTTGTGATTCTATGAATTGATCCCCTTTCTGCTCGTTTAACTCTTCATCAGTTCATAGAGGTTTTGCTGAAACCATTTGTGATAGTTACATGTCATCACCCTCCTATACTGATGTTTATTTGTTCTCCAGTGACTGTGCCTGGTTTTCAGTTCTTTGACACTACAAAGAAAGATGTTATACAGGGGTGTGTACATGTGAGTTCTTTTTCTTTGATTTCTTTAGGTTTCAAAGAGATTTTCAACAACCTTCAAACCACAGTTTTGATTCATACCTTTGTATTTAGAGGCTAATTATTATTATTATTATTATTATTATTATTATTATTATTGCTTTTATGTAATGCCTACTACGTGCCAGGTTAATCCTCACAACAACTTTGGGAAGTAGGTGATCTTATCACCCCTGTTTTACAGTTGAGAAAATTGAGGTAGAAATCCTTATAAGGATATCTACATTCAGAGAAAGATCTAGGAAGAACAGACTTTAAATGGAGACTGAAGCAATCTACACGCTATCGTTCTTTTCCATTTTAGTTTTCTTTCTTTTTTCCCACTGTGCACTCCATTGGTTACAACCCTTCTATACAACCAGACTAATGTCCAATGTGAAAGTATTTGCAGATCCTATACTTGATTGTATGATGCCATGGGGGGGGAGGGGAAGGACAGAGAGAGGGAGGGGAGAAAATTTGAAACTCAAGGGATTGTGGAACTGAATTTTGTAAGCTAAAAATAAATAAACAAATCAATTTTTTAAAAAAGAAAGAAATCCTCACAAGACAACTATTGTAACATGGACATGAATCATTTTTTCCCCCTTCAAACACTAACCTCCTCCTTATCTATCCCAGCTTAAACCTGGAGGTAAACTGAGCTAGCCTGTGCTAACACCTATTTGACATTATTAACATTGCCAGAGCTCTTGGTGGAAATCCAAATTGTCTCCTTTAGTGGACAGACCTTTCAATAGCTCCTTGGGGAGACTTCAGACATGACTGGCATTGCGGATAAAGCTAATATCTAGGTTCCCCTAAAGAGTTGCTTTGTGATGAGTATCTCAGCATAATTAAAGAAAAAACAACTGCAGCATGGTTATACATCCATCATCCCTTTATCATGGAACAGAAGAAAGAGCACTTATGGGAAAGCCAGGAGACATAGGTTCTAGGCTCAATTCTGACATTAACTAGCGTGTTACTTTGTGCAAGTTACTTTCCCTCCGTGGGCTTCTTCTGTAAACTGCAAGGTAATAGAATAATAGACTTGGAACTAACTACAAGAGATTGTAAAATCATCTAGTTTAATCCCACCACTTCATTTCTAAAATATTTTTAAATTAATAATTTAGTTATTAATTATTAATAATAATTTCATTAATTTTTAATCAATTATATTCTTCCCTTTCACCTTTTTTCCCCAACACCCTTCCCCACTTGATAAAGAAAAATAAAAACAAATCCTTTGTAACAACTATTCATAGTAAAGCCCAATAAATTCCAAAATTGGCCATGTCAAATAGATCTCATTCTGCATATTTAGTCCATCACCTCTCTTTCAAGACATGAGTAGCATACATCCAACATTTTCAGTTTACGAGACGAAGAAATTAAAGCCCAAATTGTTTAAATTACTCTCCCAAGGTTGCACCTCTACTTAAGTGAAGTACTCCAATTCCAATTCCATGTCTGTTTCCAATCAATCATTATCTGTAAGGTACCTCCTAGCTTTGATATTCTACAATTGTATTCATGGAGTGCTCAGATCATAGGAGTATTCAAAAGTATTATAACGACAGGCTTGTTCATATTTGTGAAAATTTTGAGTTCATATTTGTGAAAATTTTGAGTTCTCCTATATCAAGCTGTTTTGTGCCCAACTTGTATTTAGCTTCATGTTCTGAACAAGTCCTCTTCATTCAGTCACACCTTTGGAGGCCAGAAGGTCATCTTCTACTTTCTGAATGTCTGGTACAGTTACTTCCTGTATCTTGACATTTATATTCCTAAAAGTACCTACAGTGTAATTCCACTATTACTGTGTGTTATTGGTGGGGAGTTCTCTCCACATAAAAAAGAAAGGTTGAACATGTAACGTTAACACAAAATCTGGTGTAAAAACACTTGGATTAAAAGATAGAAGAAAATGATTTTGTGGTAAATGACAGAGTTAACATAGTACTGATTTAACTTTGTTGATTATAGATAATCGAGGGAATTGTAAAGCAATTCCTTCCCCAGTTCTAGATTTTTCCAACAATACTCTCCTCAAAAACAGGCTATTAGATATACGTATGTATATATGTATATGCATATACACATATGTATGTATACATATACACATGTGTGTATACACGTATGTGTATATGCCATTTGCAGAGCCAGCTGCCAAATTTCAATTATATAATATACATCGATATTACAAAAATGAACAGTTATAATGACTTTATAAACTGATGATGAATGAAATATGCAGACCTGGGAGAACAATTTATATGATAACAGCAGCGCTCTAAAGATAAACAATTTGAAATCCATAAGAATGATGATCAACACAAGGATGACCATTCATGACTCCAAATGACCTTTAATGAAGCACCTGTCTCCCAAGGTTAATTAACTGTGAGGATAAAATGAGAAAATATTTGAAAAGCCCTTTGCAAACTTAAAAGTATAATATAAATTACTTAAGTAGTTACTGCTACTTAGAGTCTGTGCTACACCATCTAGTACTCAGCTCTTCTCTAATTGCTAGGAATATTATATGTGTCTTCCCAACTAGTCTCTAAACTCTGTGGAAACAGAAATATTACCTTAAAACAGTTCTGGTACCTAGTGACGGGCTGACTAGACAATAAGTGCTCTCTCAATTGATAATTGTTTGATCCAAAAGTAAAATCCTTCACAGAATCACAGGGTTTTTGAGTTGGAAGTCTCAGTGACTATCTAGCAGTCCAATCCATACCCCCTCCAAAATAAAATCCCCACTAGGACATACCTGACAAATGGCTATTCAACCTTTGCTTGAAGACTTGAAGCTCAACAATGGTTAACATAATTCCCCTAAGTCTTTTCTTCTCCCTGCCAAACATTTCCAATTTCATCAACTGAGCCTTATGTCATGAACTGGATGTCCTTTATCATCCTGGTTGTTCTCCTCTGGAAGTTTTTCAGCTTATCAGTGTCTTTCCTAAATTGTGTTGCTCTAAACTGAACACACAATTCCATTTATAACTAAGGCAGATCTTCCTAGTTCTGGAAACTGCTCCTTTCTTAAAGCAGCACAAGATCACATTAGGTTTTTTGTTTGCTTGTTTGTTTTAGGCTTTTGTTGATTCATTAAACTTGCAATCCATGTACTACTACCACCATCCCATAGTTAGGAGTCAGTTTCTAACTATACCTTCCCTATCTGATTGGGTGGTAATGTCATTAGACAGCTAGGTGATACTTCCTGAAGTCAGGAAGATTCATCTTCCTGAGTTCAAATCTGGCATCAGACACTTACTGGCTGGGTGACCTTGGCCAAGTCACTTAACCCTGCTTGCCTTGGTTTCCTCATCTGTAAAATGAGCTGGAGAAGGAAATTGGCAATCACTCCAATACCTTTGCCAAGAAGACCCCAAAGAGGGTCACTTAGAGTCAGACATGACTCAACAACAACAATAACATCATTTTAGTGGTTAAAGAGAGGGGTGGAGTCTTTTTTTAAACTTTTCTTTTTCATTCACTATATGCCTCTAATTGGGACTGAGGGAAAAAATGAAAGTACAGTTCTTATCCCTTTTCAAGAACCATAGAGGACTGTTCTGGATTGGGGATGTGGACAAATAACAACAACAAAAAAAATGCACCCTTGCTGACTTGTTGAGGATGGCCAATATTTCAGATGGGAGAATATTGTAAAAGGAACCGCATATGTTCAGAGTGCCTCCGATGCTACTCCCTAAATAAGAAAAGCTGAAGAGTCTACCTTGCTGAGAGCAACATGAGGATATATAAAGGAAATGCATTCCAGTGCACAGAGATGTTCTGTAACTAGTTACAGTCTGCTAACTGTGCAATGGACAGTATCCTCTTTGAGGGACTTCCTAGAAAGGACTTGGATTTTGTCAGATCTCTTTGACTTGTTTACTGACAGCATCCAATGAGAGAAAATGCTGTAAGGGGAAAGGTCTTGGAGCCCTCCTTACTCGGTCTAATACAAGGCTCCATGAAATGAGCCTTGGTCCTTGCCATGAACATTCATGGTTCCATTTTAGGGGAAGAAATCAATCTGGAGGCTCTAATATTGTGAGTCTCAAAAGGTTACAAGCGTGATTCACTGGGTAGTCAGTGTAGTGTCCCAGAGTGCCAGTGTTCAGGTTTTACAGCCATGTCAGCATTGATACCCCATGGAGCAAGGAGTGACTTTTGGGAACAGTCATCAGGACGCAGACCCAGAGATAACTCAGAAAATGACTCAGCAAGCACAATGCTGTATTTGGAGGTGAACCTGGAGGAGCCAATGCTAGGCAGGAACTGAGCCAAGTTTAAACCTATTCCTCCAGAGACCAAGGTGTGATCAGGGGGGAAATATTTGTACTTTTGTCATTGCTATATCTTTGAAGTAAATATCTGTTTTTAAAAGTTAACTGATGGTAAGTGGTTAAACGGTGAGGTGACATCCCCCACCCACCCAGGGTACTTCTAAAATCACAAGGGGCAGATGTAGCCATCATAACCCTACAAGAGTAAGCTGGAACATATTTGCTCTACTGCCATAACTGGAGGAATCTGATACTTGGATTTCTTTTCAACTTATGTCCTTTTAATGTTATATTGTCTCAACTAGGCAAGACCCATCATCTCTCTTTTATAATCTCCAGCCCGAACTTTGTCCACTCTCTGCTTGTTTGCCTGACATTTTCCTCACAGACCCCTTTCAAACTGTCTCCTGTTTCATCACTCTCCTATTTGTGACACAATGTATAGGTAGAACCTAAGTAGAAGTCTTAAGCCTATAGCTTGATACTACATAGTTTATTCTTAGGAGTTTTATTTTTTGTATGTTCTTATTTATTTTTATTTTATTTTTATCTAGACCTATGATTTCACCTGTATATGGAACTCCTGATGTGGAAAAATCTTACCACCAACACAATTTTGTGTGGGATTAAATTGTGGGGATAAATACACCAACACAATTTTCTCCTTGCCTGGGAGTAATGAAAAGGTAAGTGACTTGTCTAAGATCACTGTGTCAGAAGATTAAAACCAAAGTCTTCCTGATTCCAATGCCACACCTATATCACACAGTTTATACCTAGAATTAGTCATGCGCTGGAGCCAGCTTACACTGGCTTCCTGGAGTCCATTGCTAAATTTTCAGTGTGAGCATTTGTACCTCACGGAATTAGAATTTCATCAAAGCTACTCTTTAAAAAAAAGTCATGCTAGATTCTAACTGTGCCAAGGCTTCCACACAATCCCCTTTTACTAAAATCATAACGTAATTAGCAGACTTGGAAACCTGCCAAGCCAATGAAGGCATTAATTCCCTCAAGTTTACACTACCCTCCTTGACACCCCCAGCCAGCCAACATCAAAAACCATGAAATTAAGAGTGCTGGGGAAGGTTAGAACTTTTATTTGGTCTCATCTGGAGTATAGCTCTTGCAAGCCCGTGTGGGGTGCTGACTCAGAAGAAAGACTGTCTTCTTCCCAAATTATTAATATGGCAAAGGTAAATCTTACATAACTGCCTCCACTGGACACTGAAATGGCTTTTTGGTAATGGACTTTTATTAAAAATGAGTTCTCTGCTGGAATTCACCTCCCCAGGCACAGAATATGCAAATGAAACAGCTTATCCCAAAGTCCTTGTAGTGAAAAAACACAATAAAACATAGGCTTTAAACTCAGGAAGCAGGTGTCAAGGCTCTCCACTCTCAGCCTTCACCCCTTTTTTGTCCTAACTCAGATGGCAGCATTACACGTCATTTCAGCAGGTGGTTTAAACTTGAAGTTCCTTTTTCTGGTGGTTGGGATGTTTCAGACGGGGAAGGGTGAAGTTTGAATTTTCATGCGGAACATGAAAATTACAAACATCTCGGTCACAGTCTGCTGTTCACGCCTCCCCATTGTCCGTTGTGTGTCTCTGGGTCACGGAGAAAGAAGAAATAACTAGAAGACAGCGTTATGGGAGTCAAGGGAGAAGAGTGTTGGAGGTTTGGCAAAAAAGGGAACAGTGATATGCTTGAGCCTTGTTCCTTGAGCCTTTTCACATTTCTGTTTAAAGGTGCAATTCGGTAGCTTTAGAGGTGGCATTGGTTGTCTTGAAGGTTCTTCTGCACGAAGTTTTTACTGATCTCCTTTCACGGTTTCCCCCTTTGGTTATCATCTCTAATTTAACCTGTGTATATGTGGTCTGTATAATTGTTTGAATGCTGGGAGCTCCTTGAGAATGGGGACAGTTTTTTTGTCTTTTTGTTTTTGTCTTTCTTCGTATTCCCCTGTGTTTAGGACATGGAAGAAAGGAAGTAAGAAAACATTAAGCACCTACTCCACTCCAGGCACTGTCCTATGCACTTTTACAAAGGTTTTAACCTCACAACAGTTCTGGGAGAGATGTGCTACTCTTATCTCCACTTTACAGATGAGGAAACTGAGGCAACCAAGATTAAGTGACTTGCCCAGGGTCACACAGCTAGTAAGTATCTGAGGCTGGATTTGAAATCAGGTCTTCCTGACTCTAGGTCCAGTGCACTATCAAGCTGCCCATACATACTTGGTGCTTCAAAGTTTATTGATGATTTGTGCTTGACCTGGGTTATACAGTTGTGACACTGGGCCCTCTCCAGTCATCCTGATCTATATCTTGCCATTGGACCCATTGGGTCCCGAGGAGAGACTGAGGCTGGTAACTTTGCACAGCCCTCCCTCACTTCAATCCAATTCACTTGCAAGTTCTGGCATCATCTTCCTGATGCCTTAGTCCTCTTCAAGAACAAAGGACCATTAACAACAGTGGTGATGAATGGTATATGAACCAAGAGCTAGTGCTCCAGTGGAATATGCTTGAATGACTTAAGACGGGCTTGAAGCAGCTGACCACAGTGTCAAAACTGAATAAAGAGGAAGGTGAAGACAGAACAGGTTTGATAGCTTGGGAACACAGGAAGGAAATGGAGGATCAAAGATCACAAAGTCAGTTACAGGAAGAGTGATGTGATCAGGGAGGGATGATGCAGAGGTGAGGATACGAGGGTATTGCCGTGGAGTAGTTTTGAGTGATGGGGAGACCAAAATATACATCATCAGAACTTGACAGTCTTTAATACAAAGTACTATCAAAGAAATCAAATGAAAATTCATCAGCTGCTGAAACAGATGACAAAAAAATATTAGATCAAGATTTCCCCAAATGAGGACTAGGGATCAATAAGGCATTTCGTGGCTACCTGTAGCAATATCCACCTTCCTTTCCCCACCAAAATTTACATTCAAGTTATCATATAGTCTAGACCAGTAGTTCTCAACCTTCTTAATACCGCAACCCTTTAATACTCGTATGTGGGTGTATCTGCATGTGAGCTGACCCACCTGGGAGACAGATAGAGGTATGGTGTCTCAGTTCCTAAGACCATTGGAAATACGTGTTTTCTGTTGGTCTTAGGCGACCCCTGTGACCCCTAAAGGGGTCAAGACCCACAGGTTGGGAACTGTTGCTCTAGAGGCAGATTTGAGGATATTAGAATAAAAAAAGCCTTAAACTAAAAATTAAAAAGTAATGACTAGAGTACTGGATAGAGCAGTGGGCCTGGAGTCAGGAAGACGCATTCAAGTCTAGCCTTAGATACTTATTAGCTCTGTGTGACCCTAGGCATGTTACTTAACCTATTTGCCTCAGTTTTCTGAACTATAAAATGGGAATAATAAGGGAAACCTCCTAGGGTTGTTGTGAGGCTCAAATAAGAGAATATTTATTAAACTGCTTAGCACTGTGCCCAGTGTTTAATAGATGCTTAATAAACCTTTATTTCCTTCTTTCTTTTGTTATGACTAAGGAAAAATAAAAATCAGATTCCTTAGTGAAATAAAGGCATGAGTACAGTATTCTTTCTTTGATGATGTGTATATACACATTCACATGTTTTATAAGCATCCATATATGTGTGCACATGACATATAGTCTTTCTTTGGAACATATGCATGTGTGTATGTGTATATTATATGTGCACATACATATATGTAGCTCACAATGCAATTATATAAGCATGTACATGCATGTTCACATGTGTCATTTCTTTAGAAGAAATATATGTACACATTGTGCATTTGCATATATACATGCATTTTATAAATATACTTACACATATGTATATATAAATATACAAATATTCTTTGGAATATATGTATATGTACATATATCTGTAAAGCTATACACGTATATATATGAATACATGTACTTATACACAAATATATTTTCTTTGGAATATATGTGTACATATGTGTGCATATGTATATGCACATATTACCCACACAGGCTCCTATTCTCCTCAATTGCGATACAAAGACAGCACACCCTAGCAGCATATTGCAGATCTCACCATATCATTTCCCTACTCAAAAATTTTCTGTGATTCTCCAAAGAGATAAAACACAAACCCCTTAATCTCCTCCAAAATCTGGTTCCTACCTACCTGTACAGGCTCTTATTTCTTACTGCTCCCTTCATGATTTCTGTATTCTAATTAGATGATCTGCAATTCCCACCTTATGCATGTGCAGAAGCATGCAAACAATCCCTGTTCTTGGTCTCATTTCCATCTTTCTGAATCCTTTCCTTCTTTTCATGGCTCAGTTGAGGTACTGCACTGGTTCTATAGCCTCCTCTGATTTTCCTAGCTGTTAGCCCTCTAAATTTTCCTTGTATATTGCAAAAATAAATAACTTTAAAAAACTTAAGAACTCTGATCAATGCAATGCCCAACCATGACTCCAGCAGACCAGTGATGAAGAATCCTATCCACTTCCTGTCAGAGAGGTAATGGACTAAGCGGGCAGAATGAGACACACATTGGACATGGCCAATATGGGAGTTTGTTTAGCTTGACTTGGTATATTTGTTACAATGGCTTTGGTTTTCTTTGCGGAAGGGAGGAAGAAGAAAGAAAAAAATATAAATGTTTATCTATTTAACCTTTAAATAAATGTTAAGTAAAAATACTTTAAAATAATTTCCCCACATATTATTAAAGCTTTTCTTGTGTCAAGAAAGCACTTCAATATTGTTTTCTAGTTAGGTCTAAGGCTAATTGACCAAAGGCTCCCCTTTTTCTTTTCCATAGGGTGGTGCACACATTTATTGAAAATATTCATTTGGAATTTAATAAAAATCAGCACATCTTTATCAGGAAATAAAACCTATTGTAAAAACATAAACACCAATTAAGAAAGATTTAGAGAACTGGAAACTCCTGATTATAAGCTATGTCAGTTTACCAGGTAGTGGTAAGGAAAGGAAGAAAACAGATGGTGGGGATAAATACACTAAGTTTCCATACTACAGCCATACTATTCCCTGGCAGACCACTCCTTAAACAGGTCAGTGAGCCAGACAAAATTCCAACTGTTCATGATCACATTCAGATCAGGGTAGCAGCACTCTTCCTCCATAAGAAGTTGGCCGATGACCCGTTCCTTGCCTACCTTCTTCACTCCACCCCAACCATCCCCCCCAAACTCCCTGGCTTTCCCCATCCTGACATTTTAATTTCTTCCCTTCAACTGGGAATACTACAGTTCCCATTTCCTAACCAACAAGGTTATTTCAATGCATGTATTTCCTATTTCAGTTGACTCTAAGTTCCGTGAGGGCAGGTACTATTTCATTTCTGTCATTGTACTAATGCCGAACTGTCACTATGTACTAGGAAATATTTAACAACTGTCTGGAGAGGGAGGTTATATGCATGATACACTTTTACATTTAATTTATATTGTTAATTTTTTATTTCCTTAAGTCTAGGCAATCAACAAAATAATAAATCAAACCCTGATTTGTAACATGAACTTATTTCTGAAGTGAAAATGCCCACAATGAAAATTTAACTTGGTAAGCTAGTATATGCTCATACTAACACACCCTTGTGTGCAGAAATCCTGAAATTTAGGACCATTCTTGGAGTATGATTTGTGACTACCAATATATAAGAGAACAATTCTAATCCCTGGAGGTAGGGAGTATGGTGAAAATTCTGCAACAATCCTGACTCTAGTGCTTTGGAATAACTAAAGGATTTGTGCATCTTAAGCTTTAAGGATCTGTGACTTTATCACGTGGATACTTCCTTTATAGTTGAAGGTAGAAACTCTTCTATAAGACGCCCTTTGCAGAGTTGCTTTGGAAAGAAACTCAGTGCCTTGTGGTCACTCTGGTGAAAAGTCTCTTAACCTGTCAGGTCTCCCTGCAATAGTCAGACTATCTTTGCCTATCATCAGGACCATACAAGAAGCCTTTCCAGCTTGGTAGAATCTGGTAGTTAGTACTCCCCTGGCATAACTGTCAATAATACAGGGTCATCTCTATGCCACAATCAGACAGGACAGTAGGATTTTAGTGGGGGAACCTTATATCAGAGGCAAGATTTGAAAATATGTCCTCCTTCCCCACTGTACTCTCTAGCTGAGACTGAGTCTTTTCAACAAAATATGTGACGTTATAAAATACAATCTTCCCCCATGCCCTCTGTACAGATTTGCATTTTTTTCACATTTGAATCGGCACATCTATAAAAAGCAATACTTAAAATTAATTCTTATTGCCCATTTCCCACTCTTACTCATTCCAACTCAGGCAGATGTCTACTTTGCCCATCTATCCTGAATCCTCAGTGTTGCTTTTGTAATATATATAAATCATTTTGCAAACCTGGCTATATAAATATTTTTTTTATTGGATCCAGAACAAGCCCAGGTGTTGAAGGTACTGGCAGAAAAACCAACATTGCACCCATTTCCTTTCATTGTACTCCCCCCTTGGACACCAAGCTGAGCATTGGTATCATGGCTGGCATAGCAGTTGCAATGAACTCTGCCTCCTGGAGCAGTTCATTGGCTTTACCTTGCCTTAATGGGCTCTTGCAAGATGCTATTTGCCTACCAAGAGCTGAGTTTTCCGAGGTGAAGTGGTCATAGCGATCCTGCTGACTGGGCACGTTTGGGATTGTCATCAAATATCTATCACATAAAATGGCAGGAGATAGTCTGCTGAGAGTTTTGAATTCCCTCGGCAGTCTCTTCTGTCTATTTCAGGAGAAGAGTCTTTTTTTTCCTCTCCTCCGGATCACAGGAATTGGCTCATTAAACCAAGCACCGGTGAAGAGACTAAAGAGCAAGGGTAAAGGAAAGTACATGGGGAAGAAATCCTATTAGGGTCCCCAGCAGGAGGTTCATTGAAGACACACACACTAATGAGAGACCTGAAGCTCCATTCATATTAATGTGGTCTTTCAGCTCTAATGTCAACCTGGGTAAGAGGCAAGGGAAGTGAAGCAAGGTAGAATTAAGTTTTGCAGTTTGTTTCCACAAAGATCATAAAATATCTTTTAAAGGTACTCCTTAGATCATTCTCAAGCTGACTTTAAAAAAAAAGGAAATTAAATATAAATAATTTGTGCTTCCTTGGGTATTTATAATTATGTGGCTGTTTTTCTTTCATGTCAAGACTGCTCAAGAAACTGCTATTGATTCAGGGGCGGCTAGGTGGTGCAGTGAGATTCAATGGTATTATCAACAGCAGGTCAGAGCTGGGAAGAACTTCAGAGGTCAGCTAGTTCCACAGTCCAAGAGCTAGAAAGGTCCTCCCTAGTTACATTTGGTGGTTGTTGAGTCGTGGTCATGTTCAACTCTTTGTAACTTCATTTGGGGTTTTCTTGGCAAAGATACTGTAGTGGTTTGCCATTTCCTTCTCCAGCTCATTTGACAGATGAGGAAACTGAGACAAACAGAGACAAGTAACTTGCCCATGGTCACATACCCAGTGAGACTGCATTTGAACTCATGGAGATGAATCTCCCTGCTTCCAAGCCTCATGCTCTGTGCACCATTGTGCCACTTGGCTGCCCTCAGTAATTATCTAGTCCAGCCCTTAGAGTTAGGATGTAGATTCTTTGTCTTTGGTCTTAAGCTTCCTTAAACTGAGCAGCAGAATCTGCAGTTGGAGATTATTCTATTTTTAAAATTTCCTCAAATTCTGCTAAATTTATCCTCCCCAAATTTAATTTCTATCCTGCTCTACTTGTGCAAGTCGTTCCAAGTTACCTATGTGATTTTCTTTTTCTTGTTCAGCTCAAGTCCTTTTCTCATCTCTAGTTTCTTTTCCCACCTTCTCCTAAAGAAAGCAGAATTACAACGGATCCTCACTATTTGCAATTTCTGTATTGCAAATTTGTGTATTCACTAAAATTTATCTGTAGCTCCAAAATCAATACTTTACACTTTCATGGTCATTTGTGGACATGCAGTGAGGATTTTAGCTGCCTAATGTGCACAGTCCCAGTTAAGGTTGAACAAGTCAATGTTCTGCATCTCTGTTTCAGCTCTCATACTGTAAGTAAGTGTCCTTTTCAGTCTATTTAGGGGCACATTTCTCACATTTTGTGCCTTTTGTTGGTGATTATGTGGTTTAGAATGGCCTCCAAGCATAGTGCTGAACTACTATCCAGTGCTCCTAAGAACAAGAAGGATGCAGTGTGCCTTATAGGAAAGTGTGTTAGATAAGCTTTGTTCAGGAATGAGTTATAGTTGGCTGTGGGTTCGATGGCAGTGAAACAACAAATATGGCATACCTAGAAAAAGAGGATATTCACTGCTTTGAATGTGAGGCTGCTTTTGAAAGTGCTAAAGCAAACATTGTGACCAGATTCTCACAGGAACCAAACCCCATATTTTTCCCCTAAGAGCAATGGTTTAGTATTCACTAATTCAGTGTTCACAGTGACTTTACAGAACATAAACTACGATGAATGATGAGACAAGTCTTTCATTTTATATATGAGGTAACCAGGAAGAACTGACCTGTGTACGCTCAGATAGCTAGCAGGGAGCAGAGCTAGAGCCCTGGTATCCTGGCCCCTGGCTTCCTGCCCATCGAGGAAGTCTTAAGCTTTAAGTTAAAGTCATTAGAATGTATATTTGGTGACCAAAAATATGATCTGTACATATGCATGATCAGAGTATATCTGACTATAATGACTAGTCTGTTATTCATAAACATCACATTAATTTCCAAGTTTCATTCCCAACTCAGTCCAATATCCTTTTGTAGCTTGGAGATTGCCCAAATGACGCCAGTGGAGTATAAGCCATGGCAAGTTCAACCAAGCTGGAAGGGCTTTAAGTGTCAAGCCTGGTTGCCAACAATGCTTGACATTATTCAGTCTAGCTAAGGATGGAGAACCTCATCAGAAGAACTCAGGGGACTTAGGGTAAGCCATTCATCCATCAATTCATTTAGTAAGTTTTAGGCCATTCTTTCATCCATGTAGTTAACAAGCATTATTAGGTCATTCATTCACCTATTCAGTCAATAAGCATTCATTGTCTATCATGTTCAAGGGACTGTTCTAGGCAATGGATATGGAGACAAAAATGAAGTATCCCTTTCCTCAACAAGCTTATGTTCTATTGGGAGGAGGGATATGATGGAGGTGTTGTAATGAAAATATAAATTCAAAATATATACAAAGCAGTTTCATAATTTCAGGGAGGAATAAATAGGAAAGGTCTAATGTAATGGGAGGCACCTGTGCTGAGCCTTGAAGTCAGTGCCAGGTGAAAAATTGGCCTTTACCTGAATTGTTTTTGACCACAGGGACTCACAAAATCATCTATTGAGATGTTGTAGGGCTATGAACTGTGCAGGCAAACAAGGAACCAATTCAGATAAAATCATAGGCCATGAAGGACGGAAGTAAGCTCTTAGATCAGGAGGATGATAAAACAAAATAAAGGTTCCTTGATGAAATAGAAATAATTGCCACAAAATCAGAGGAAACCACAGTTAACTACGAGTAGTCTGGTACCTCCCACTTACAGTTCAGATTTTTTTCTAAGCTTAGTTAATGATCCAGAGGGCCTCCTGTCCAAGAAGCAGTCAAGTTTCTCCAAAGCAAGTCAGTTATACTTTCAAGTTTGAGAAATGTTCACTCCTGGAGAGTGGCTGAAGCATTAAGGAGATCATATGAAAAGTGCTTCTTCCATAACTTTGCCCAAAACTTCCTAGACAATTTAGGTCACTTATCCCTCTTCCTGCCCCGTCCCCCCATGCCACCATGACATTTTTTAAAAGGACTTTGTTGAATCATATCTGCTGGACGGTTCTAGCCCAGCTTTGTAGGTGAGGTAACAAACATATAAAGATAGAAAAGTGACTAAGTACAGATGAACTTTGCTTCTGAGCCATGATTGGGTCTCCCTCCAAGGCTCCTATATCGCCAGTATCACAGAAGGTGCCAAAGCCCAGCATAGCAAAGTTTTACTGAGAACTATGGCTTATAACAAGCTCTTATTCACCATACTGATTGTGACTTCAACTGATGTGTAATCTCACCAATGCAGGTACCAACTCCAAAACACAATGGTTACCACCCAATCTGCTAATCTCTTGTCTATGTATTTCCATAATTATCACGGAAGTAAGGAATGTCTGAAGAATTGGAAGGAATATCTGAAATCAATGAGTTTAAGTCTCTCATTTTATCTATGAGGAAAAAGTGCTAGAAAGATGAAATGACTTTCTCAATGCCACTGAATTAGTGACAGGATAGGAACCTAGTTATTCAGTCAATAAACTTTCATTAAGTCAAGCCAAGCATTATGCTAAAAACACAGGTGATATAAATAAGGGCAAAAGACAGTCCCTCCCCGTGAGGAGGTTACAACCTTTAAAAAAATTATGTTTTTATTGATATTTTCTGTTTCTTATATCACCATAGGGCCCAATGTACTCCTCCCCCTCCCCAAGAGGAACCCCATATTTTATATAAAATAATAATATTTTATTTTTGAGAGGGGGAAAAAGTCAGCATAATGTCAATATACTGAAAAGGTCCAAAAACATGTGCGACGTATTACACCTGCAGACCTCTACGAAGGGATAGGCTGGGAATATTTTCTCAGATTGCTACCTGATCTTCATAATTTTGTGACACTTTTAGTTTTGGGTGTGTCATTCTTGCCATTTACATTGTCATGCTTACTGTGTATACTGTTTTCTTGGTGCTGCTTACTTCACTCTGCCCCGGGTCATTAGGATATTTTCACACTTCTCTTTATTCATCACACACATAATTTCTTACAGCACAGTAGTATTTATTCCATTTCGTTCCCAAACGGATGGACATCTACTTTGTTTCCAATTCTTAGATAACACAAAAAGTGCTGCTACAAATATTTTGGAGTGGACAGGGACTTTTTTTTTTTTCAACAATGGCTTTACTGAGGTATAAGCCTGATTATGGAGTCTCTAGCTCAAAGGATACGGTTATTTCATTCATTTTATTTGTATAATTCCAAATTGCCTTCCAAAATGGTTGTACCATTTCACAGCTCCCCCACTATCTCTGTTTTTGATGATTGCTGCTATATAATATAGTTTGGGGTCTGGAAGTGCCATTCTCACCTTCATCTTCACTTCTTTTTATCATTTCCCTTGATATCCTGTACTTTTTGTTTTTCCAAATGAGTTTTGTTACTTTACAGAGCTTGATAAAATAGTATCTCCTTAGTAATTTGTTTGGTATAATATTAAAATCACAAATTAATTTGGTAATATTGCTAATTTTTATCATATTGGCATAGCCTATCCATGAACACTGAATGTCCCTTTAGCTGTTCAGGTTGTTCTTTGTTTCTTTAATGGGACCTTTGAATCTATACAAGTCTTTTGTTGTTTGGGGAAGTTCATTCCTAGATATTTCAAAGTTATTTAGAATGGGATTTCCCTTTCTATTATTTATCATATAGAAATGAGTTTTTTTTTGGTGGGGGGAGGCAATCAAGGTTAAGTGATTTGCTCAGGGTCACATAGCTAGTAAGTATCTAGGGGCAGATTTGAATCTGGGTCCTTCTGACTGCAGGATGGTGCTCTATCCACTGTGCCATCTAGCTACCCCAACATGTTGTCAAACTTTGAATATTTAGTTTATAGCAGGCCTGTTCTATGAAGTTTGGATTCAGTCAAAAGGCTGCAATTGAGGACCTAAGGGGTCACATATGGCCTCAAGGCTGCAGGTTCCTCACCCCTGTCCTAGCCCACAAAAACAACTGAAGTTGCTTTATTGTTCAAGAATAATTTGTTTTGGAGAGGCAGAAGAGATTGTAGGGACCGGAGAAAAATATCCAATCTGCCATCTTGTTGCCCATTGAGGAGATCATCATCTAATGGGAGAGATAACATGCAAACTATGTCTGAATGCATTGTACGTAGCACACATAGGTAATGATCATGGAGGGAAGGCACTAGAATTGAGTGACCAGGAGAAACTTCCTGTAGATGGCAGGATTTTAGTTGGGTCTAGAAGGAAGCCAGAGAAGTCAGAAGATGGAGATGAGGAAGGAGAACATTCCAGGCATAAGAGACAGTCAGAAGATGGAGAGTTTTGTTCAAGGAACAGTCAAAGAAGCCAGCGTCACTGGATTGTAGAGTATATAGGAAAGTAAAAGGTATAGGAAGGCTGGAAATGATTAGGGAATGGGGTAGGTTATGAAGGGCTTTGAACATCAAACAAAGGCTTTGATATTACTTGATCCTGGAGGTGATAGGAAGTGATAGAAGCCACTGGAATTTACCGACTGTGGGGTTATTTGCCTGTGTTGTATCTTACCACAGTACAAGAAAGGGAGGGGAGACATTATAGAAAGGGAAAAAAGAAAGTCAGGAAGGTAGGTAGCACAATGGATAGTATACTGGCCTTAGGGTCTGGAAGACCTGAATTCTTACCCTGCCTTAGACACCTTTAACTACTTCCTTATCTGTGAAATGGAGGGTTGGCTTCTAATGTCCCTTTTAGCTCTAAAGCTATGATGCTATGCTAAGGTATTCAGCCCAAAAAGAGCATTAAAATAGATGAAAACGTGGCTAGACGGCCACAAAATTAAAGTAACCCGATCTTTCCCTGGACCAAGTCACAAAGAGTTAACACTCTAGGGGACCAAAAGAAGCTCCTGCTTTCTATTCTGCCAATGCAAACTTGTACAAATGCCAAAGTAGAGATTCTAGCACATAAGGTCTCATGCAGACTTAAGTTTTTTTTTCTTTAATGGCTCCTTTTTATAAGCCTACAAACTTATAGAGAAATCTACCTCCCTTGTTGTAACACAAGATTCTCTTGAATCTTCTATCTCATCTAGCTAATGCCCATTATTCCTTTCTATTTCAATGCCCAACTATTTGAAAAGGCTATTTACATCCAGTGCCTCCATTTCCTACGTATCCTCTCTGCAGTTTGTTAAAAATTTCCTTCTTTCTTCCCTGTTCACCTAAGACTGCTCTCTCAGACTTGCTCAAGGTCACAAAGCAGGAACGGAAACCAGGACGTCTCAGTGCTCTTACCATTCTATGTGCCACAGCTGCCTGTCTACCCCACCTTGGATACCTCCACCTACCCACATACCTTACAGTAAATACTGAATGTTCCAGTACCGGTTAAACTAGGTGAGATTCTATGGTTCTAGGAAAACTCTCTAAGTGAAATATTTGGAATGAAATGATTCTCCCAAGGTCACATAGCTAGTAAATGTCACAATCTAAATGAGAATTCAGGTCTCTGCTTTCTATTTTCTCATAATAGAATTCTTTAATCTATATTGAACAGAATAGTAATCAAGCTTCATTTAGCCTGGTACTGGAAGCAGGCTCAGTAAGTTCTTCCTTTGGTACTGCCCCCTGGACCATTAAGTCTATGAAGCCATATCAGAAACAGGCCCTGAAACCTTAATTACTCCTTTGAAGCTCCTGTTTAATTCTTTTATAAGCAATGGTCTCTCCGTCAATAACTAGATAGCTTCTCCTCTTCCAGTCCTAGAAGAAGGAAAGGGAATGATAAATAATAGGAACTATGGCATTTTTACTCCTCTCTACCACATCATAAAAGTGTCCTAGTGGGAAATAAGGTAGAAGACAGAAAGCTGGGAGGTTAATTCAAATCCCTGGACTAGTCTACCTAGTCCAACTTCCTGAACAAGACTCCTTTCTATAATATCCCCAACAAGTGGTCATCTGGTATTTGCTGGAAGATTTCCAGTGTGAAGAAACTCAACACCTCCCAAGGCAATCCAGGTCACTTTTCTAAAGACTTATTAGGGAGTTTGTACCTTTATGTCCTAAATATACCACTGCAATTGCACTCATTGCTCCTAGCTCTTTCCTCTGACCACTGACAGATCATTTCCAAGCCCCTTCTTTATGATGGTCGTTCACTTACTTGAAGACAGCTCTTAGGTCTTCTCCCACCCTCCCAATCTTTTCTTTTTCAGTCTTAACATCTTGAGTTCTTTCAACCAGCTCTTGTATAGCATGGTCTTGAGTCTCTCTGCTATCTTGATTACTGTCTACTTGCCAACGTCTTCCCTAAAATATGGCCCACTCTATACTCTAGAGGTGGCCTAACCAGAGTGAGGTGGAATTTTTACCCTTTGTGTTCTAGACGCTCTCTTGCTCTATTGAATGCAGCCTGATGTAATTTAGGTTTTATTGACTCCTATATTATCACACTGCTGACTCCAACTGATCTTGCAGTTCACTAAAGCCCCAACTATCTTTTTCAGATGAACTGTTACTTAGACACATCTCATTTTGTACTTGTGACACTGATTTCCTAAATCTAAGTACAGGATTTTTAGGCACATCTCTATAAATGTAATGGTCTTGAATTCAGCCCATTGTTTTAGCCTGACAAGATCTTTTTGGATTCCGATCATCATTCAACGTGTTGGTTATGCTCAGTTTTGTGTTATCTGCAAACTGCATGTTTGATTATGTATCTTCAATAATCACTGACAAAAGCGTTAAAGAGCATTAAGGTATATCAGGGGCAGGGAACCTGCAGCCTCGAGGTCACATGTGGCCTTCTAGGTCCTCAAATGCAGCCCTGCTTTTCCTAGAGGTCAATAATGGTAATACACCATTTTGGAATGCATCAGCTTTTATGAAATCTAAAAAAATGCAAGCACGTGTAAAACCCACAAAGTAGGTGCACCACTGAGCAGCCTGGTGTCACTCCTGGTGGGCTTTTAGACTCCATTTGAGCTTAAAAGAAAGGAGATGGAGCACTAACATTTAACTCTTTCAGTGTTTGTTTCCTACCTCTATCGTAAGAAAATGGAAGTTTCCAAATCACCCTTTGCATTAAAGGGTGTAGTATTCTCTAATGCCCGGTACGGTGCTTTGCATACATTCCCCCATTTTACTTCATTTTCAATTAACATTTATTTTCTCTCCCCCCCCCCCCCAATTTCAAAGAAAAAAAACCGATATTACAAATATTCATAATCAAGCACAACACATTGTTGAAGAGTTCTACTGGACTAGGAATGAAGGACATTTAGAGAATGGGTGAATGAAGATTAAAGGTTATTCATTTAAAGTTTTAAACCACAGTGCTAGCTATAAAATTATCTTATCGTGAGAGGAGACATCAGAGATCATCTGGTTCAACCCTTTCTAGTCCATTCCTCAGATGAGGAAACCAGAAGGCTTGATAGTGTGGGGAATGAAAAACAATGGCTTAGGAATTACGAGACCATAACCTATTTATCTATGAATTAGATCCAATGTACATGTATATGCACAGCTCTCTTCTACTTCTATTTAAAAACTTTTATTATATTCTCGGGATTTATTTGTGGCATTACCATTACAGAGAAGAAGTATGGTATAATGGACAGAAGGCTGGCCTTGTAGTGATAAAGATCTGGGTTCTTGCCCCTGACAAATACAACCTGTGTGACTATGGACTCCAAAGCTTTCATTGCCCTCTGGGACTTCTCTAAGATCATACAGTAACAGGTTGCTCATCTGCATTGGTAGAGGGAATTCCCTACTTTGATAAACCACAGGTTTAGGGTAAAAAAAAAAAATTACAACTGTCACAAATTTTAGAAAATAGAATTTTAAAAAACTGTGTTCTTTTTCCCTGTAGAAACTAGACGCAAAGATACTCAAGGAAAAAAAAATGACATTTAAAACTATAAATCCCCATCTATCATTGAATGAAAAGGACACTATTTCTCAAAGAATGTTTGTGTTTATTTATCACAGAGAATTCTAAGGAAAGACATTTTATTCCAAGACCTGGTATTTAAGGCTAACACATGGGTAAAGAGCTTTTGAGCAGTATCAAACCCATATCCCACAACATGCTGGAGTGTAACCAGAACCAGACTAAAATGTAGTTCCTATCTGATTGTAATGTGTTGATGTGTTAATAAAAAAAGAAATATGTAAACATATGGTTTTCTAAGTCAATCTATGGCCTGCAGGAATCCTTAGTGCAGTTTGGTGGCTCCCATTTCTATTTGAGTTTGACACCACAGGTTTAGAGAACAAAGCTAGTACCTAGTTATTCAAGCATCCATAGCAAATTCAATTAATGAGAGACCCTAAGGGGGTACCCCCTCTTCCAGAGTACTGCCAACATCCCTAAGGTATGAAAGACAAAACCAGGTTCTACAAACTCTAAATAAAAATGGATAGGAATGGATAGGAAAAGTGGTGGACTACAGGCATAATGGGAGACGACCAGCTTTGGCTTCACCAAAGCATGACAGTAATTAGACTCTTAGGGTTGGTGGTCTAGGGCTCATGCACAGAATCTGGGACATTTATGTTGCTGCTGTGGGGAGCTTTTATCCTGAGAGAGAAATCTAGAGGTTTGGCATGGAGGAGAACATAGTCTTGGATGTTGATTGGTCATTCTTACCTACCTGATAAAAACTGTTAGTCCAAGTAACTCTACCCTAGCTGTAGCTTGGTTAGGGAGAGATACATGAATTTCTTTCCTGGGATGGTCATTTTTGACAAGCATGAAAAGAACTACTGTCTAATAATTATGGTTTCTATCTAAATAAGACCAATAGATGGAAATTTGAATTGCCCATCAAGTCAATTTCATGCAAATAGAGCTTTGTTTTATAAGGGGAAATTCTTTAAATAGTTTCACTTACTGTCATACGTGGTTTTGTAATACTGTCCATTTGGAAATGTAGCCACATTTTGAGATTGTGTTTATGGTCAATGACAAATTCATATTTTTTGAGTGTATACTTTTAAAAGGCAGCAAGTCATTTCAGCAGTGTTTGGGAGAGGTGCAATACTTCTTGGCTATTAATTCAATAAAGAAGTATTCTTCTTTGGAAGTAACAGATGTCACAATTTTGGACTAATTTGGCCCTTATCTCCTAGAAAAAGAATCCTGATGGTGTTTGCTGAGCTCTCTGCCATGCACAGTATTTTCTTGAGGGATCCTGTTGGACTCTATCAGCCCATTCTGTTTAGCCCAGTGAGGCAAATGAAAAGAAATTCTTAAGTATTTCAGGTAATTGCTGCCGCCGCCGCCGCCGCTACCGCCACCGCCACCATCATCTTAGGTATGCCTCAATGTTTTCAATCCTTACACTAAAATTTATTGCTTTATCTTAGAAACTGAAATGATTTAGGAATTTTGATATGAGGAAACTGGTTAAGTTTAGCACCAATAAAATTTAAGGAATGTAGGTATGAGTCTGATGATTATCTTAACCTTACAATTTGAAGGGATATACCTTCTCTTTTGACATTAAAATTTGTAGTATTTGGTAGTAGTGATGGCTGAGGGGATGATCTGATTCTTGATTGCTCTTGGATTAAAAACTGATGATGAATTTTTTTCTATATCTAATGGAGAGAATGCAATTTCTCTTTATCTCACAAACATACTGATTTCCATTTATATTACTGGGATAGCACACAGTAGACAGCGGTCGTAGATAGTTGGAGCTGGGGTTCCCAAATTTTATCTGAAAGAAAGGGATTTTCTTTGGCAGAACCATGTTATAATAACACTTCCTGCATACTTAGTTCTGAGAAAAACTCATCTTTTGAACTGCAAAGTATGGCACATGACTTTAAAATTTGTTCCATTAAAGGGGCTACTTTGTAGGATCCATTTTAAAATCCTGATTAATTGAATGCTTGCCACATTTTTTTTTGACCAGAGGCAATAACTGCAAACAGCACAATTTTAGACAGCAAAACATTACATCATATTACCATTAACTGTTGTAGACTCAAACAAACTTTGCAATTATTTCCAGTACATAATTTAATTTGAAAAAGTCATCAGAGGGTAGAAAATGATAAAATATGAACTTCTAGATCTTTGAAAAGAGTCTGGACCTTTAGGTACAACTTCTGACTTTACACATACTAGGTCACAGTGAAAGGATACCCAAGCAGAGCACTCACTATATGAAAACACAAGATGCTGACCGTGAGAACCATTCATAACCGGATCAGCTAGGTTGTGCAACAAAAATATTTCTCTTAGATTGTTCTCAATTGTAGTTTATATGATAAAAACTGATGTGTTTTCTCAGCTAGATTTACTCCAAATTTAAATCAATTTTAATTTTCCTTATTTTCACAGGACAGGAAATACATCTGGTTTGATAGTTTGTCAGACGTAGAGCCCATGATCATACAGATCCCGTTTTAGAAATTAATCAGTTGGCGCTTGTGTGAAGCATCTCTCACCCCTTTCTCTTAGTCAAGAGACTTACTGGTGAAGGACCCATCCGCCATGGAATGAGCAGCTCCCCCACACCTTATGTCTCTTGACTCGATGTGTCTTCACTTAGTTTTGTATACGCAGAATCACTTTCACTGAAGGCTGTAAGTCTGACTTAAGTTATTCAATTTAAGAGTAACGACGAGAGAACGTGGATCTTTCCTGTTCTTTTGAATGGTTATCTTTCCTTTTAAGGTCTCACCTAAAAAAAAAAAAAGGAAGTCTGAGTATTAAAGAAATTTTACAGGAGATAATTCACAATATACTTAAAATGTGGTATGTTTAATAAATTAATGGCATTAAATCACTCAAAAAAAGTAAGCATTCACTACAGATGCCAAACACTAGAACTTGGATGGCAAAGCAACGTATGGTGGTTGGTACAGGTCAGGGTCCTCAGCTCTATCAGACACTGGTCCTTACGGGTAGCAATTCAAAAAGAAAGGCATGCAATATATGTCTATAAACAGAGAAATATACAGGGTGTTTATACTTCCAGTAACCAGTAAAGTTTCAACAGTGGCACTAGCAACAGATGAGGTAAAGAAAAGTCATTATCTTCAAAAATGATCATTCTGTATTTCTATGTAGGCAGAATTCAAAATGCATCCCTTAACACAAATACCTTGCTTTAAATAGCCACAGGATGTCAATATAATTCACAGCTAGAAAGATGAACTGGATTTGTTATAATAAGATTAAAGATTTTAAAATACACACATGACATAGCACATTTCTAATTATACCAGAGGTGCAAAGTAATCTAATAAAATTGAAGCCATTCTGAAAAAAATAAGTAATTATACTGCATGTTCATTTCAGAATTTTCTTCCACAATAAGGCAAGAAGTATCTTTTAATAAGGAAGCAAAAATAACAGATCAATATTTCTTGGTTAAAAGCAAGAGCATGAGACCAAACTAAAAGGCACTTTATATTTTCTTAGATATATCCTCAGGCTTAACAATCTGTGCCAACACAAGATCCCTAATAAGCTTAAAAAAACAATTTTGAAAAAAATATGATATAAAATTAGACTTATAATGTTAAAAAACATAAATTTCCTCAAATTTATAAACCGAACTAATTACTAAATTTTTCAGTGTGGTAGTTTCAAACAGCAGTACTTAATCTCCAGATTTAGGTAATATATGAAGTCATTTAAAAAAGTCATAGGTGGAAAAAGTTATCTATTGTTCACTGTGTGTCAGGCATTGTCCCAATAACTGTGGATACAAATACAAAGTGAGACAGTCCCTGCCCTCAAAATGCTTACATTCTAATGGGCACATGTGGAGACCTCGCAGAGAAATGGCTGGAAAGTGCAGTAACAGTCTATATTTCACAAAACTGATGCTTTTAAAATTCATGTCCTTTAATACAACATCTTGGAGTAGGGAGGCTCTATATTAATGGAAGGAAACTCTGGAAGAAATCTAACATTATACTTACAACTAAAAATCGAGTAGTTAATACTTTTTCATTCTTTATAGCTAGGTTTTCTGATTATAATTCTACTATCTCCCTCAATTTAAAAAAAAAAATTAAACAATGACATTCTATCCCAACCACCCTTTGTTAAGGCTACTTAATATGACAGGTACACAGTGCTCACAGCAACAGTGATATTAGTTCTAGATTTCTGATGAAGCTCAAGTTAATAATTATTTTAGTTATTTCTGAAAATGTATATTATTTTAGCTTTAGATTTTTTTATGCCGGCTAACACACTGCTTAAACTTAAAATCAGGGGCAGCTAAGTGGCAGAGTGGATAGAGCACTGGTCCTGGAGTCAGGAGTTCAAACCTGGCTTCACACACTTCCTAGCTGTGTGGCCCTGGGCAAGTCACTTAACTCTTCCACTCACCACCCCACTTCCCACTAAAAAAAATAATCAAACTATCATATAGTTTAGAGTTGGAAAGAACCTTAGAGATAACCTGGGGCTCCAACAGATCTCTAAGTCATCTGTGGACATATTTCCAGAGTTTATAAATTAGGATGGGGAAAAAAACCACATTTTTATTTCAATACATAGTTTCTTTTGTAATTCTGTTAATTTTATGTATTTCAAAACATCATTCTGCTGGGGGTGGTAGTCCATGCGTATAGGCCCAACTACTGAAAAGGGAGAGACTGGTGAGTCTTTGAAGCTTGGGAGTTCTGAGTTGCAAAACTCTTAAGATGATCCGGTGCCTTTACTAAATTGACATCAATGTGGTGAGGCCCCACTGAGTGTGGAGTCATACGGCGGTGAAGGGAGGCAAAAGCTGAATCAAGTCAAAGTTCCTATAGTGATTAACAGTGGAACCAGATTAGTTCAGATTACCCTTAACTTCTACCCCTAGGTGAGAGAAGGAGACCTAGTCCTTAAAAAAACAAAAAACAAAAAAACCCCCATTATTCTGAGAAGAGGTCCACAGGCTTGTCCAGTCTATCAAAGGGTTCCACAACACAAAAACAGTGAAGTGGTTCTGTTTTAAAGAGTTAAATGCAAATGGTATACAGAGGGCAGTGTGCTATAGTAAGAGGAGTGGAAGAGCAATCATAAGACTGTGATTTGAGGCTCAGCTATTCCTCTGAATCACCGGATGACAAATTCATAGGGCTTTTCTGAGTCCCAGGTTCCATGGCTGTAAAATGAAAGGTTGAAAGAACTAGATGATCTCTGAAGTACTTCACGTTCCAATTAATTACTAATGGATCATTTAAGTGACTCGTCCAAGGGTACACGGAGACCAAGATTCAAATCAGACATTTCTTGTCTATCAAACATAGAACATTTAGACAAGTTTGTGATGAGAAGCAACTTTGCTTCTGTAAATATATATATATATATATATATATACACATATATAAATAATCATTATTACGAGCAATTACCAGGGGCCTGAGTCAGGAAGTTGTTGGCCAGTTGTTTTTCAGCTGCGTTTGACTCTTCATGACCCCATTTGGGGCTTTCTTGACAAAGAGACTGGAGTGATTTGCACTTCCTTCTCCAGTTCATTTTACAGATGAGGAAACTGAGGCAAACAGGACTCTCTATCCGCTATGCCACTAGCTGCCGGGAGTCAGGAAAGCCAGAGCTCAAACGTGGACTCAGATACAGACAGATGCATGAACCTAGGCAAGTTAACTCCTGTGTCTCTCTGTCTCCTCATCTGTAAACTGGGGACAACAGTATCCCCTATTTCACAGGTGTGAGGACCAAATGATGTAATATTTGTAATGCACTAATTTATTAGCACAGTGCCAGTCACACAGCAGGCACTTAATAAATTCTCATTATCTATCTAGTTCTAAGTTAGTGATATGAAATCAGCAACTGTGAATGGCAATAACTGAAACGGTTTATTATTTCTTTTCTTATTATAGTTTGTTTATTTATTTAGATCATTATATAGGACCTGTGTAACATAATACGTTCTATATTTAGATCATATTAGTTAACACTTATCATTTACTTTGTCTTCTCTCTCATCATGGGTAACACATTCCACCATGACACAGTCCATGCCATTCGAGATGCTTAAAACACAGGTCTTCATAGACCCATTCTTCCAGCACAGACTGACTGTTGAACCTCAAACACTTCACCTTTCACACAACGTTCCGTCAAACTCTCTACTTAGGGCCACAGCAGCATCAGAGCTCCTCGTACTCCTCCGAGTGATCCAAGAATTCTTTTTTTTTTTTTTTTGGAGGGCAGTTGGGGTTAAGTAACTTGCCCAAGGTCACACGGCTAGTTTTTTTTTTGTGTTAAGTGTCTGAGGCCGGATTTGAACTCAGGTACTCCTGACTCCAGG
Source organism: Pseudocheirus occidentalis (assembly GCA_028646575.1). Classification (NCBI taxonomy): domain Eukaryota; kingdom Metazoa; phylum Chordata; class Mammalia; order Diprotodontia; family Pseudocheiridae; genus Pseudocheirus; species Pseudocheirus occidentalis. The sequence goes on from CM053601.1 coordinate 159,122,907, forward strand.
GCCGGCGCTCTATTCACTGCGCCACCTAGCCGCCCCGTGATCCAAGAATTCTTTACCCACAGCTCTGTGGCAACCTTGTGCTGCTATGACGGTCGTTTATTTTGTCTTCTTTAAACTAAATCCATTGTAATATGTTCCACAGCTGATCTGAATTACCCTGAACAACTTTCTCAGATTCACTGATTCTGTAATATATCTAGAGATAACGTTTAAATTGGAGAATACTTTACCTTAGAGGGTCTTTTTGGGGTTTGCTTTGTTTTTTTAAGTAGCAACATGACAGGGTACCTATAAGCACCATGACTATGAACAAATCCCATCTCTTTCAGTCTTGGCTTCCTCCTCTTTAAAATGAAGCAGAGGTTGGGGTTAAATGATCTCCTAGGTCATGTCTAACTTGGATCACATGATCTAAAACATGGTATTAATTGGTTTTAAAAGTAAAACAACACAATTAAGAAAAGCTCTATCTTAAAAGTACACCAAAGGATGATTTAAGTGGTGAAGGCATTTATGTATTCATTTCAAAGAAAGGAATATCAGGAAGTCACCTAATAAATATGTAATCTGTGGTTGGCAAATACACCCTCCAATCCTTACAGACTGTCTAAGGTGCAAAGGCAATGGCTGTAACACCAAAGTAGATCAGAGTAATTAATCAGTGTCATGTAGATATAAAATGACTGATGTCTTTAAGCCATACTGCTGTTTTGTAGGCTGCAGAGGATGCTCTCCATGGAGCGGAGCTGCATTACCTTGCCCTTATCACAGGCAGACTGCCTCGAGCACAACAGAATCCAGTTTTGCAGTTCAATTAGAAAAAAAAAATTGAATCTATATATTTATTATAGCATTTTAATTTATCCCTTTAAAAGCAAAGAAAACCACCCCTACAGAAGATATAAACAGGACCCACAATAAAGACTGAAGAACAGGGTTTTGCAATATGTAGAAAGCTTGATTTCCTCTACCACGGGGAAGGAGAAATCATTTATTTGTTTACAGTTGGATTATAACAATAGCATGACGTATCATATACTAGTTCTATCAGTAGCTTTATGTAAACATTATCATACAAAATCTGACTATAAATAATGGGACTATTTTAAAAACATATTCTCTCTTTTACTTCTAAATATCCATGATCCCCTTCAAAGTTGTCACTTTGGGAGGTGATACATTCATTAAAATGAAGGTCTCCATGGCTTAAAATATTTTTGTGACTCCTCCTCCAGAACTGTCTCTAGGATTAGTTTATGAGTTACCAAAGAAAACTACTAGGATGACTTCACAGATATACCTGATTTTGGACCTAAAAGGGTATTTATTACTTGATCTGCCATCTTAATTTTACAAAATGTTGTTTTGAATTCATTTTGGCTACGTTCCAAAACCAAAATAGGACAAAAGTTTGCCAGCGCTGTGGACAGCCAAAAGAATTCAATTAAACAGGCATGGGTTGAGAACCTATTCTATATTGAATAGTGATAAGATAAAATGATTAGACCTCACAGGTCTTACCGACTGGTTGGGAAGTACAACATATTCACAAATAGCTCTGAAGGTCATTCCCAAAGAAACTTTCTAAACCTAGTCTGAGAAGCAAATGGAAGTATTACTGAAATAAGTGTAGAACCACCCCAAGGTTCTGTGATTTTTTTTTTTTGGTTATACTAAAACCCTGGCCACCCTGTCTAACCAGATAACACTAAAACTTCTGTGGGTCTGATAACTGATATTCAGACAGATGACCCAGAATCATCAAAACAAGGTATACTGAGAATAATTTAACCTTGCTTTGATCTCAAGATTAGAAAGGAATTCAAACGTCATCTAGTCCAGAGGTGTCAAATGCCAGCCCCTCTTGCTGGAACTAAATTAAAGTTTAATTGGGAAATATTGAACAAAATAAAAATATAGCACAATGTTCATTTGTGGTTTTCTAAGTCAATGATACCACTGATTTAGTCCAACCTATATCTGAACACATAATAATAACCCTTCAAGTACATAAGGTCAGATGTTTCCCTTCTGCCTAAATCTTTTCTCCATGATAAATTTTGCCATAGCCTTCAATCAAACCTGTTACAGCATGGTTGTCAATCTTCCCACCATCCTTATCCTTTGGATATATTCCAGTTTGTCCAAAAAGTGAAATATAAATTTCAGATCAATTTCCTATTTGCATTTTCAAAATCAAAATGGCCCCAAATGAAACTCATTTCTCCCCCCAAACCTGTGTGTCCTCAAAATGCTTCTATTCCTATCAAAGGAACCATTATCCCTCCCTCCTTATTTGAGTTTATAAGCTCAGAGTCACTCTTGATTTACCTCACCTTCTTTAACCCAATGAGTTGCCAAGGCTTGCCAATTCTGTTTTCCTCAATACTGTCCTCTTTTTGCCATTCACAAAGCTGCTACCCTAGTTAAGGCCCTCATCATACCTTACCTGAACTGAATGATTGTGGTAGTCCCCTAAATGGTTTTCCTGGTTCTGGCCTAATCTCTATCCTCTCTAATCTACTGCCTATACCACTGGTGTCAAACTTAAACAGGAATGGGGTCATTAAACAGTACCTAAGGATCCCCACGTGCCACATATTGATTTTAAAAACCACACATTTATACATTTCTTTTTTATTAGAACATTAATACATTAAAACAAGAAGGGAATTACATTTTAATTTGATTCAAGCAGTACATAGGAGTATTGAGGGCTGTGTCTCTGATAGTTCTGGTCTACATGACTGCCAAACTAATATTCCAAAAACACATTGGTCTCCTGTTTAAAAGTCTGAAGTCACAGACAAAGTTTTGATAAAATATGAAATTTCTTTTTTTACAAAACAATATTTTATTTTTTTTCCTAATTGTATATAAAAACAATTCCTAACACTTTTAAAAAAAATCTTGAGTTTCAAATTTTTCCTCATTCCCATCCTTCTCCCTCCCTAAGACCTTAAACAATTTTGTATAAGTTATAATAAATGTGCAATCATGCAAAACAAATGTCCATAGTCATGTGGAAAAGAAAGTTCCCCACAATCTGCTTCTCCTACACCTTTCCAGACTTCTTTTGCATCATCCCCCTGCACACATCACCGGCCCCAGACAAAGTGGATAACCAGACGTCTCACTCTTGTTTCTTCATTCTCTCCTTAGCTTCTTGGCATTCTCAGCCACCTTTAAGGCTCACTTCAGGTACCATCTCACCCTTTCTTGTTTCCCCTACTTGGTCATCTCCCCCATCCCCACCCAATCAAATTATCGTTTTGTTTATTTTCTTTCACCTCCTAAGGTCTAAAGGTCTTGGCAAGAGGGCCTGGCACAGTGTCTTGCAAACAGAGAAATGTTGGCTGAATTGAAATATCAGCATATGAGTTCATTACTATTAAGGAAGAAGAAGAATCACATCAACACTGACATTTTTTATATAAATGGCTCACAAATCTTCTTCAGAAAGGGAAATAGAGGAGATTGTGGGTTTGATTTTCTTATTATCCCCAAAGCACAAATAACATTGTTTTAAGATACAATTGGCTGTTTTACCTTGTAGTGCCCATGATTGCAGCTTATACACTAATAACTATTGTAGAAGATTGAAAAGCAGAGCAGACAACATCAAGACCTTCCAAACAAGTCAGTGTTGATATGACATCCTATTATTTCAATGCAAAGGGAGCATAAAGGAAAAGAGGGCAGAAATTATGTGAGAGGACAAAAGATTATAAGATGATTCAGAAGGTTCAGGTCTATGGTCACAGTTGCTTTTTCCCCCACAAGAAGGAGGGCAGAAAGCACTGTATGTGTTGAACACTAAAAGCTTTCATGAAAAATGAGACAGAGAGAAGTTAAAAGAAACAGGCCAATAACTAGTCACAGATGTGGCGTCATTTCAGAATCAGGTGTGTGGTTGCAGTCTGATCAGACCATCATTGACTAGTTAGGGCCAAAGTTAAAATCTAATTAGATGAAAGGATAAAGATTAAAGAAGACAGCACATATAATTACTGCACCTCTAATCCAATCTGGTAAAACAAGGACTAAAGTGGAGAAAACGAGAAATAAGCAAAAGTAATAACATGGACTTTATTTCTTTAAGAAGTTTAACTCATGCAAACATCACCACAAAGTAGCTGAAAAAACCTAGGAAGTCCCCCAACCAGCAGATATCCAATGACGGCAGGATCACAGACACCATCTGACCAACGTCCTGATTAGCCCTCCCGCTCACCACAGCAGTGACCCTGAGTCTTTGTGTCCCTCCTGGGGCCCGTCCTGACATCTCTCTCTCCCTCATCCTGTCTGCCTTAGAGCCCACCAGAAGCACCGGAAGCTGTTCTACCTGCACGTCCTCTGCTCCCCTCTTGATTTCTCATGTGTCACTCATGGCTTTTGCCCAGTATTTCCCCCTTCACGCCTTCAACACTTGAAGAGTTGGCCCTTTTTCTTGTCAAGACAAACCATTCTACATTCACCAAAAAATTTTTATGGCAGGTGTGAATGTGTGTGTGTGTCTGCACACACAGACACACACACACATGCATGAGCGCACACAGTGGCAAAGAAATGGAAACTAAGGATTGCTCAACAATCAGAAAACAGCTAAAGCAATTCTAATAGCTGAATGGTATGACTACTACTGTCTTCTAGAAATTGATGCAAATTGAAAGGAGAAAAACCAGGAGAATTTACAGCGTAACATTCGCATGTGAAAACTTAACTATTTTGAGAATCTTAATACCTTCGATCGACATAATGACAAGGATGATTCCAGAGGACTGATAATGAAGAATTCTAGCTGGTTCCTAATAGAGAGATGACAGACTAACACATATTGTGAGACACTCATTTTTGGACATGGACAACATGAGAATTTGTTTTGCTTGACAATGCTGAATTATAACTATTTTTTTTCTTTCAAGTTGGGGAGAGGGAGAGAAATACTTGATAATTAAAAATGAGAATTATGCACTAAATAAAAGTAAGTAAACAAAAAGTAAAACTGTAAGACATTCTGAATGAATAGCTAAAATATAATCTTTAGTACATGGACTTTTTTATTTTGACTATTTTAAAGACTTTGCTAATTCTGGTGCTTTCAGCTTTGTTTTTGATGGATGAAGCAGCTGGAAAGCCTATGATTTATTCTGCTTCATACAGCTCACTATTAAACTTCAAATTACAACACTTACACTTTTTAAGGTGGTTATTTTATTTTGGTTTTTAAGTTTCTTTTTTTAAAGAACACTGGATAAAAATGTATTATACTGTTTATACGTGTATAAATGTAATTATATGCTTGTGGGTATGCATGCACACACACATATGATTTAAACATCTTTAGGTACAGGAAAAAAATCTCTTGGTATTATGTAAAAATATATCCACCTAGTGAAATCCAAACTTCTCATGAATGACCAATTAGAATTAAGGAATGTATTTTGCTTCAGTGCTTAACAGGGTTTACAATTTAACAGGATGCAAAAGAGAAATAGGTCAAATTCCTTTGCCACAATATACTTAGAAGTTAGAATGTCTTGGATTTAGGGGTGGCTAGGTGGCCCAGTGAATAGAGTGCCGGCCCTAGAGTCAGAAGGACCCGAGTTCAAATCCAGCTTCCCACACTTAACACTTACTAGCTGTGTGACCTTGGGCATGTCACTTAACCCCATTGCCCTGCCTTCCTCCTCCAAAAAGCAAAAACAAAAAACAAAAAACAAATGTCTTGGATTTAAGAAAATGAAGTGATCTCACTCTGACGATGCAACTGCAAGCACTAAACATTTCTACTAAGAGGTCAATAATAGCCAGAGATCACACATAAAGCACGTCACAAATGCTGACAGAACTTAGATGAGCATCACAAACTCCATGTGACTCATCTGTTTACAGATTAAGATTCCTCAATGAATTCAGTAGACAGTAAAAGAATCTTGAGAAAGGTTTTTTTAAATAGAAAAAAATAACTTTAAATATTTATAATAGCTACAGCAGTAAATTGGACAGTGAATTGCCAAAATAGATTAGGTTCTTTATTATAAAGTTTAACGTCCCAATGCTTATAAGATGATCCCCCTGCCCACTAGTATCAATCTTGAGTGGCAATTATGATACTGGACAGTTTTTGTCCCGACCTATATTGAACAGGAAGGGAAATGCAGCCTAAAGAGCATATATGTTTCAACAGAGACATTAACCCATTTTATTTATTTGGATCTAGTCACATCTAATCAAGATTTCAGTGGGTTACAGGACAGAAAACAGAAGGTTACTAGAGCCTAATATGGAAGATCTTTTGAAAGAGAAAAGCAGAGAATCAGCATTCATTTTTAACACGGTAGCCCTTTAACACTGTATGTGAAAAGAGAACAGGCTGCAAAGCAGTAATTACCTACTTTGTGATCATTCAGGCCCTTTGTTTCCCTTCTCTCTCCCATTGTCTGCCTTTTGGCAATTTCTCTGTTCATTAGCACCATAACCAGAGGCTGGTCAGGAACAATAAAGGGGATTATGATTACTTATCCTATCCCTCTACAACATCACTCCCACGGAGAGATGGTGCCAATTTTATTTTTAAATTTTCCTCAAAATGAGGTAGTATTTTTTTCAGGCTGTGGTGCTTCAATGTTTTCTGCTGGCTCACCATGTACTGGCCCTACCATGTAAATCAACAGTAAGTATGGAAATATAGTATGAAAAGCATAAGTGAAGTCAGGACAGGTATTGGCTTCTTAAAACCCCATTATACGGTGTTCAAAAAGCTTACAGCAATAAGATATCCCCCAAAAAGAGTGCTAGTTACAAGATCACCTGAGCTACGAACAATTAGGATTTAAGCATTCATTCTGTCAGGAACAGGAGGTAATCTTAGAAAAATATTCATTTCAAATTAACATCTAAATAAATCCACAACATAGCTGTCCTGGAGAAGAAATGTACATTTTCAAGATTCTAACCCTCAACTCAATTACCAGAAAGAAAAAGAACCACAGAATTCACGAGAGTTTAGCTGTATTTGCTCCATTTCAGTTTTGCTGTGCTCAACCTTTTTGGAAACAAAAAATAACACCATCAAGGTTTTATATCCACTTCCAGGCAATCACAAAGTGAGGAAATGAGCACTGTGTGCTGTTTTATTGCTAATGGAATTTGTCTGCTCACATGTAAAAAAAGTCCATTTCTGTAAAGATGGTAAAACCAAAATCAAAAGGGTTTTTTAAAGGCTATTTTTAGAGGTTTTGGTTGTCAGGCATCTAGATGGTTGGTAAACTAACCATAATATAATAATGCACATATATAGATAGCATCTGTTAAGCTTTAAGACAAAAAGGTTCTGTAGGAAATAATAAACAAGAGATAGGCACGTATTTTTGGACTGGCTTAAAAACCATTTCATTTCTGTTTCCATTGAACATTTTCCTTTAAAGGTAAAGAAATAAAAATACTAACCACAGAAGCTTTGACATCTTTTAAAATTAAATTCTCTTTGCCAGAATAATTATCAGCTGCTTTAGTTTCAGGTCTCTCTTTAATTTAGTAATAGAGCTCAATATAGAAAAAAAAACCCCTTATGTTGAAGTTACATTTTTAAGCTTTCTATGTCCAGAATCATAGGGGTTGATGAGTCCTTGGGAGGTCATTTTATGATCAAAATTAAGGGAAAAAAATGCCACTTTAGTTACTATTGAACAAATAATTATGTGCCTTCTGTCTTCTCAGCATTATGAAATTCAGAGAAATTGCCACATACAAAGAGGGCTTTAAGATGTTTCACTTTCTATTTATAAAACAAACTAATTTCTGTCCCAGATAGGCATATGCAAAATGTATCTTCCTGAATAATGGTGACACCTAATCTCCATTCTGTTTCAAAAACTCTATTTCAATCAATACTCTTTCTCTTGGCTTGCTTTTCACTAGTCTACTTTGCCCTGTCCCAAACAAAAGTTTAAGTCTGCATCTTGCTCTTTTTGTCAAATTTCCTATCTTTTTCATAATATTATTGGCAATTCATGTTTCCTGATTTGAAGCAAAAAAAATCACATCAAATGTAAAGAAAAAATACTTATTACTAGAGTATAGGCATCTTTCTATTCCAAAACTAGAGGCAGACTTTGAGAATTTAACCAGCTCGTGTTCTATGAAGTCAAATCACTTGACTAGAGTGTAATGTAGACCTCTCCTCATACGGTAAAATACCAGACACATAGAACAAAGTTCTTTGAACCCCTTCTTATTAACCACCATCACTATCTGAAGCTGAGAATCTAAGGCTGCAGCAATTCTCTGTAAACCATAAAGTAGTCGATTATAACAATAAAAATAGCTACTTGTTTACAAAGAAATGATCCTTGATATTCTAAAAGAACAATGTTTAATTTTATGTTCATATGTTCATGTTACCTAGTTCAGAAAAACTGTAACTTGCTATTCAACTACCTGTGATTACCTTGATTTTTAAAAAGCAGGTAATTTATTTTTTGCTAAGTTTATCTTTGATTTGAAAAATTTACCAAATAAAACAGAAACTCCTTAATCACTTAAAGTCTTTCACAATCTGGTTCTAACTTAGAGTCTGCACTAATTTCCCACTGCTACCTCATGAATAGGTGGTAAGAGGCAGAAGCTGGGACTGGATCTCAAGAGAAAGATTTTTATATTGCACCTGACATTTATAAAGAAGATGTAATCTATATATAAGGTGGATTATTTTAAAGAGTTTTACCAACATTAAATATGTATTGTATCAAACATATCTGTGTTGGAAAAAGAAATGGATTCACACATTTAATCAATGCATATTCTTAATATTTCTACTTAATAAAAGATTGACAATCAGAAATTAGGCAATTTTAACTTCACATTCCTCTTATGTTAGAGAAATAATGTAACCTTTCTAGTTTATTTATTAGAACAGAACAGATAGCTATTCATCAATGTGTAATACTATGAAATACTTAAATATTAAGTAAGGAAGAACTTTATTTTTTGCCCTTTAGACATGCCCACTTTAAAAAAAAAAATCACTTCACCTCACTGAAACACCTTCAAAAACCCAGGTTCTCTCAATTAAAATTTGTAGACATTGATTAGCTACAGTTACCGCATCACAGCACCATGGTACCTTGAATAGAGGAGGTACTAAATAAGAATCTGCAGGACAGAGTCCATTATCCAAATGAAAAGACATCCACTCTGCTTTTCTTCTCACCTGCTTTAACAGAAAACGGCTTCTCAAGGAGAAACAGTGTTTGCTTCCAATGAGTCTGGGCAGCGTGGGGGCCCGTAGAGAATAAGACCTGCAGAGGCAGAGCTCAAAAGTAATTGAATGCGTACAAGACTTTTAATATCATGCTACATTCATCAATACCAAACACACAGCAAATGCTTGCAACAGCAAAATATGCTTAAATATGTATCAAAAAGGAGACAAACTCTTGACAAAAAAATACATTTAATAAAATGAACTCATATAACCTGTCACACTTACTTTTTTGTGGCAGTTCTTCTCAAAAAAGATATCAAAGTAGCCAGCAACTGCCTATTAAAAATAGAAAAAAGGACCATCAATAATGATCAGATCATATTATTCGTGATTATTTATCCCTTCCATTTCTTCCCAGATCACTGAACAAAGAGCTCTATTTCTCATGTTACAATTTAATAAGTACCTGATATTGCTTCTACATGCAGGGAAGCTACACTTTTCATTGCATTTCCTTATCACAATATATTTTCCTGTGTTACCTCACCAAAAGTGTATTCAGTTCAGTACAGGTGAAATGATACTTTGGGTTCCATAATACTACTAGTGTCAACTTTACCATTCAACATTTTGCATTGTATGGATCCTCCTTTCCCTCTTTCTTTGACATGAATGGAGCACAGGCCTAGTATTAGTATTGCTTGGTCAAAAGGTATATACAGTTTAGTGACTTGACTGTCAAAGATGAAGGAAGAAGCAATACAGTTTACAACAGTTACTCAAACTAAGATCTAGGAAGAGTGACTTCACCTAAGAATTAATCTATACAAAATATAGGTGAGAAAATAAAAAACTGTACTATGCAAAAAAGATGGAAGGTGGAAAAGGTCATACTTCAACGTTACTTTTATCTGAACAGGTTAAAGAACATACATAAGAGTCTGGTATAGAAATACATTCACCTGAAGATGGAAATGAGGAAACAAGGAATGAAGGAAAGGATGAACAAGTGGGATGGCAAATTCAGAGAGGGATTAGTCATACACAGAACAAATTCAAATATCAGGAGAAGTTTTAAGAGGAAAAAAAAAAGGGGGCAAAGACTTGAGACAGAGGTACAGCTGAGCCACAATGAGGGATGGTGGTGCTGCAGCAAACTGCATCCAGCGCCGAGTCCACGTGTTCTTTCTCACCCCTGGTCTTTTATGTAAAGGGGTGGGGGACAGAGAGTGAAGGCAGAAAGAAGTGGAAGAGAATAAGGTGTAAGAAAACACACAACAATCATAACCATAAATGTGAATAGGATGAACTCATTCATGAAACAGAAGTGATTAGCAGAATGGATTAGAAAGTCGAATCCAACATTATACTTTTTACAAAAACCATATGAAAGAATAAAGATTTATAGAGAATTAAAATGAAAAACTGGAGCAGAATCTTTTATTCTTCTACTGAAATCCAAAAAGCAGGGGTAGCAATCATGAACTTAGGGTAACAACAAAAGTAGAAATGATAGACAAAAAAGGGAAACTACATTATATTGAAAGTAACAAGAGACAACAAATTGATATCAGTATTTAACATAGACACTTAATGGGAGAGAATCTACTTAAAGGAAAAATTAAACAAATAACAAAGAAATATATACAGTAAAACTATAATAGGTGGGAATCCAATGTACCCATTTTAGACCTAAATGATTCAAACAAACTAAAAAAAAAGAAAGAAGCACCTGAAGAGAATTTTAGAAAAGTTAGATATTATAGATTCCTGGATATCACTGAATGGGAATAGAAAGGAGCAAATCTATTTTGCAGCATGTATTAGGGCATAAAACTCCCAGAAAAATGCAAAAAGAAGAAATATCAACTATATTCTTTCCTGAAATTGCAACAAATCATATTCAATAACGGACCATTGAAGAAAGAATTAAAAATAATTGGAGACTACCTTAATTCTAAAGAATTGGTCAAAGAATAAATCATAGTAACAACAGATAATTTCATCAAATAAAATGACAGCTATAGAACAACATAAAAAAAATTGTGGGATGTAGCCAAAAGGAAAATTTAAGGGGAAAATTTATCTCTCTAAACAGTTTCATTATCAAAAAAGGGGAAAAATATATTGGGCTTAACACCCCCTCCCCAGCAAATCAATAAATTTTAAAAACTTAAATACTAAATTTGAAGTTTTTTGATTGAAAGAATATATTAACAAAACTGTAAGCAAAAAGCTCCCATTAATTTAGTAAAGATAGGAACTAGGTTTCTTTGTTTTTGAGAAAAAAAATTAGTCAGCTAAAACAAACCCCAAATTACTAGTATCAAAAACAAAAAAGATAAATTTAGAACAAATGAAGAAGTAAAGAATTAGAAACTATGGTGTTAACTACATGGCAGTAAAATTGACAATTTTAAATAAACAAATATGTGCAAAAACATAAAATGTTCAGATTAGAACAGAAATTAAACCCAATTTTAAAAAGTTAAACAAGCAAAAAAAGAAACTCCCAAATACAAAAACAACAAATTTACAAGCAAAGTTCTATAAAATATTCAAAGAACAAATAATTCAATATCATATAAATATTTGTAAAAATAGGAAAAGAAGGGATTTTTATCAAATTTCTTCTATGATACAAATATGGTCTTGATACTTAAATTGTGGACTGTCAAAACCAAAAGAAAACAATGCGCTGATACCCCTAATAAACACCACCACCAAAAGTTTAAACAAACTATCAGCAAAAAAGCGATAGCAATTATGTCAAAAAGAACAAATTCCATGGCTAGGTACACCAGGAATTAGGACTGGTTCAATATCAGGAATATTATAAACATAACAGACTGTATAAACAACTATAACAACAGAAATATTGATCATATCGACAGATGCAGAAGGTTTTTGGAAAATATAACACCCATTTCTATTAAATATAGTTTAAACATTGAAATAACTGGACCATTTCTTCATATGGCAAATATTATTGATCTAAAACATAGAGCCGGCATTATGTATAAGGCAGATAAACTTAAGGTCTTTCCAATGCACAAAGAGGTAAAGCAAGGACAGTCATCACCAGTATTATCTGACACAGTATTAGAAATGTTAGCTACAGTTAAGAAAAAGAAATTGAGTAAATAAACACAGGCAAAAAAGGAAATAAAATTATTCCTTTTTCCATGTAATAGGATAGTTTACTTACTGAACTATAGGAGTCAAATAAATATTTAAAAATTGACAATAAATTCAGCAAAGTTACAGGATGCAAAATAAATTCACAGAAGTCATCAGCATTTCTGTGCATTACCACCAAAATCCAGCAAAAAGAAACAGAAAGAGAAATTTCATTTAAAATAATTCCTATAGGCAAAACTTGAAAGCAATCTGATAGAAATTAGGCTTAGATTAGGGCTAGGGAACCTGTGGTAAAAGGATCTGTTCTGTGAAGTTTGGATTCAGTCAAAGGACTGCACCTGAGGACCTAGATGTCCACATTTGGTCACAAGGCTACAGGTTCCCCACCCTTGATTTAGATGAACATTTAACACCATATATCATTATGGGCTTAAAATGGACACACGACTTGGATATACATCACAAACAAATTGGAAAAATGAGGAAGAGACTTCCTTTCAAATGTATGGGTATGGGAAGAGTTTATGATCAAACAAGGGATAGAGGGGATCCTGGAAGATAAAATGGATAGTTTTTATTTCCTACATTATAACTAAAAAGATTTTGCACAAAGAAAACCAATAGTTAAAATTAGAAGGAAACAGTTAACTGTGAAATAAATCTTTTTTCTCAGACATTTAAGGAATTGATCAAATCTGTAAGACTAAGAGGATCATTTTCCAAATGATAAATGGCCAAAGCATATGAACAGGGAATTTTTAAAGAAAGAAGTCCAAGCCAACAATAGCAATATGAAAAAATGTTCCAACTAATAGGTGAAGAAATGCAAATTAAAGCATCTCTGAAGTTCCACTTCACATTGGTCAAGATTGGCCAAGATGATAAAAAAAGGGGAAATGACAAGCGTTAGAACTGCAAGAAAAGCAAGCATATCAGTGCACTGTTGGTGCTCTGAATTGGTCTAACTATCCTAGAAAGAAATTTTAACCATACATAAAATGACACTTAACAGGGAATATCCTCTGCTCTACTTCTGAGGAATGCCCCAAAGAGATAAAAGAGAAAAAGGACCCGTATGTACACAAATATTTACTTGTATTAGCTTTTTTTATAGTGGAAAAGAACTGGAAACTGGGGGAGGGGGAGCAACAAATGGGAAATAGTTTAACAAATTATGTATGGCATGTGAATGGGATGAAATATTACTGTGCTATAAGAAATCATCAAAGGTACAGTGTTTCAGAGAAAACTAAGATTTGCATGAAGTGACGCAGTAAAGTGAGTAAAACCATGAGAACAATTTATACAATAACAAAACTACTGTAAAGACAATCAAATGGAAACAAATTTGAAAGATATGATTCCAGAGGAATGATGGTGAATTATGCTACCCATATCCTGATGGAGAGGTTATGCAGAATGAGACTCGGACATAGACAATACGAGAATTTGTTTTGCTTGCCCACACGTTTTGTTGGCAAGGATTTTGCTTTTCTTCATTTAATTTTTTCCACTGGGGAGTAGAGGTAAGCAGGGGAGACAATAAATGCTTTAGTGACCTCTTGGAATAGCTCCAAATTGCTTTCTAGAATGTTTAGACCAATTCATAAGTCCACTAATAGTATGCCAGTTTCCCAAAGACTTCCCAACTGTCACTTTCTTTTTTTGATATCTTGGTCAACCTATAGAATGAAAGGTAGAATTTCTGAGTTGTTTAATTTGCATTTTTCTAATTATTAGTGGCTTGGAGCATTTTTTCATGTGGCTATTGACAGCTTAGATTCCTTTGAGAACTGCCTGTTTAGAATCTTTGATCATTCACGTACTGGGGACTAGCTCTTGTTCTTATATATCTCAGTGGATTAAAAAAAAAATACCTTATATAAATGGGAATCTGAAGCTCTTTCCTGCCCCTAGCCCCTTTGCTTAAGTGGCTCCAAGAATGTTCCCTGATTTGGTGATCATGTGGAACCCATTGTGAGAGGCTTGTTTTTTGGGAATGGCCACACCTTGTTACTTTGTAATTGGACAGTGGGTCAAGAGGGCTGACCCAGGAGAAGCCTATATATACGCCCTGATATGAGGCTTTCCTTTGGGGCTCACTTTGAGAAGAGTTGTGTGATTTGATCAGATGAGACTCTGGGAAGCCGTTGAGCCCCCCAGCTTTGAAAGACCCAGATGTTGATGCTTCCCTCTCTGGTAACTTGAATAGGTAATGGATGTGATGGTCAGATGGTTGGAAGCCCATCTGCTGATG
>CM053601.1:159138012-159162493 GCA_028646575.1 Pseudocheirus occidentalis
TATATACGCCCTGATATGAGGCTTTCCTTTGGGGCTCACTTTGAGAAGAGTTGTGTGATTTGATCAGATGAGACTCTGGGAAGCCGTTGAGCCCCCCAGCTTTGAAAGACCCAGATGTTGATGCTTCCCTCTCTGGTAACTTGAATAGGTAATGGATGTGATGGTCAGATGGTTGGAAGCCCATCTGCTGATGTGTTTCTTGGTCTGCTTGTAACTTGTGTTTGTAACTTGTGCTTGTAACTCGGGTTTGTATTCTCTGGAGTTCAGGATGCTGACTTTTTCCCCTGAACTAGGTAAATGATATGTTTATTTGATTAAAGAATGACTGTTAACCCATTTTGAGTTGCTTTCCTTTAGAAAAGCAGATCTAGGAACCTGTGCTAGCAGCGACCCTAGGTATGTTAGGGTGCTTGCTGATACACCTTAGAAGCCCATTATCAGAGAAATTGCTGCACAGATGTTTTCCCAACTGTTCCTAATTTTAAATGTATTGGTTTTGTTTGTGCAAAACCATTATAACTTTATAATCAAAACTGCCCAGTGATCTTCTGTGATCCTCTCTATGACTCATTTGGCCACCGACTCTCCCTTTCTATACACAGGTGCAAAAAGGGTATTTATTTCCTTTCTTGTGTCTTTAAAGAGTTTATGATGTAATAACCACCTTTTATATCTAAGTTATACATCCATTGGGGAACTTCCTGGGAGCACTAAGAGGTTAAGTGACTTGCCCAGGTCATCCAGCAAGTGTGTGACCAAGGCAGGACCTGCTTGAATCCTGCTCTACCAGATTCTTGGCTGTCTCTGGAGTCCCTCGGCCACGCTACTTCTCAATGACAGATAAAGAGGCTCATAGTAATAGTATTTTAGTTTGACCCTCCAGGATGTGATTAGTGACAGGATATCTTTTGGAAGGCAGAAAACGGTATACTCTAGTCAAGACAAAGACAATTAAAATAGGAGTTCTGTTGACAATCTTCTCGTGTGTTATTCAATGACTCAAAAATGGAGAATGTCATTCTGAGAAACCATATAATCTCTTTTCTTATCTAAAAGCTATTTTTCCAAGTCAAGATTTTCCCAACAGTAAAAAAAACCTCTTCTATAAAAATGAAACCACATATAGATGCTCTGGAATTTGAACTTTCACATCTTTTTGATTTACTGCTTTGTTAACTGTTATTTAAAAACACAAAACTCTTACTGATATCTTTTCTATACTGCTGTCACCACTTCCCAATGACTCCTTCCTCCATCACTGTTCATCAGGTGAATCAAATAACAAATAAGAAAAATAAAATCAATTCATTCTTTATATCTGAAAATGCTTTCCTTCTTCTGTACCGAGAACAGATTATACTTTTATTGAAGGAGGAGGCAAGCTTTTCAGTTGATCTGGATTCACAGTTTGGTAAGTTCTAAAACTTTTCAATGTATGACTGACATTTTATGTTTCTTGTAAAAAGGTAGGAAGACAAATCTTAGTTATTTGGCACACATGTGCTGACTAAATAGTATGTGTTTGAATGAATGCAGTGAGCCAGTGCCTATGAAGAAAATCGCAATAGTGTGGAAGGCAAAGAAAGCCTGCCTTGTCCTTCCGAGACCCCCAGCACAGCGGATCCTAGCACAGCCTCATTCATTTCTCTATATTCTCATGGAGGCAGCACAGAGTGGAAAGACCACTGGGTTGGGAAATACTTCATGAAGTGAAGTTCTCACTCTGACTGGGTGACTTTGTGCTTATTAATTTCTCTGGGTTTCAGTTTCCTCAGATGTAAAATAAGGAAGTAGAAAAATATGGCCTATAAAGTCCCTTTTGTCTCTACATCTATGATTCAAAGTCTGGAATAAAAATATTTTAAGTATTATGGAATGATATAAAAATGTAATTTCTAAACTGAAGTATAGAAACATCATAGATAAAAGTAGTTAAAACTTTGAAACAATTAAAATCCCAAGCAAAAGGGTAAAAACCAATAGTAAAAAAAAAACTAATAAGTTCATGTGGTAGTAAAAAAAAAAGTCATTAACAAAATTCAGCATTGTTAGTTCACACGCTTATTCTAACTTCTGCGGTTTTAAGAAGAAAAAAACTATTAATTATGCTGTCACCATTTAACCATTTTTAAAGAGGCATTAATTAAAACTTATAAAATATGTTAAAGTACATCTTTGAAAATCATTATAAAGCTAATTTGTGTTCTATGCTTCTTTTGTTGAGAATGTACCATTTATTGGATTTTGTATATTAATGAAGAATCCAAGTAATACTCAATACCTAGTCTTTAGGGCTATTAAATCTTAACACAATAGCAGAAAAACCAGCATCTTTTGCAACCTTTTGTTAGACAGCAATAGAAAGCAATAGCATTATCTAGTTTCAGTTGCCAGATTACCAGAGAAAACTAAGTCATCTACTAAAACACTGGGAACACAGACTTTTTTCCCAAATGCACCAATTTACTATTTTTTCTAAATCTCTTTTATAATATTCAGTCCTTCTCAAAAGTGTGTCTTTTTTCTATCACTTATGCAGCAAAGCTTACTAAATTATTGTTTTACTAAACTCATTGAGTAGAACTAATTACTTTCAATACTGAGTGTTGTCATGTACTAAAATTGTCATAGGAGATAAAAAATATTCAACATAGTAACTCTAAGGAAATAAAAATGGTACTTTAAATATAATAAAATTTTTGAGCTGGAAGGGCCCTCAGAAAACATCTTTATTTAAAAGATGAAGAAACTGAGGCAAAAGGTTAAAGTAATCTGCTCAAGGTAACACACAGAATTACTGCTTAGCTGAAATTAGTTGTCTCCTAACTCATTGGGCATCTTCATTAAATTGCCCTCCATAATTCTTTGCTAAGCATTTTTACTGATGGGTACATTTTCCCCTTCTAGTCCCTAGACATATTAGGCAATACACCTAGAAAGCTGCTGATGGCCAAGTGTCATGCATAGGGGTGACCATCACTCTGCAGTCAGAACCCCCTTGCTCCACTGCCTATGTGATCTTAGCCAAGTCACCTGGCCTCTCTGGCCTTCAATCTCCTCAGCTGTAAGACAAGGCACTAGACCAGAGGGTTTCTTATGGCCAATCCACTTCTGCAGCTACAATTTTATGACATTAGCACAAGAGAGGGAGGAGACAAGGCATCAGAACCTTAGTTTTCAGTTCCAATTCTGTACGGCTTGTATGTATACTGTGTGATACTGAGTATTTTTAGTCACTGGATCTCACCCCTTCAGTTATAATACCTGGTCACTCTAAAAGAATTCTTGAAAGGGAACATCATTTTGATTGACTTCTCTACTGACAGAGATCCTCCAGTTCCTTCCATACCTCTAGTGAAATTGTTATTTCACTAGTGAAATTACCTCTAGTTATTGTTTAATATGTTTTCTTACTGATCCAACAGGCTAGAAGAGCCTCATTGTTCAGTCAATCAATCCAGAAACACTTCCATTACTGAACATTGTTCAAGATGCTGAGGACGCAAAGACAAAAATGAAATAGTCCTTGCTCTCAAGGAACTTATATTCAGTTGGGGTAGAGGGAATCACTAAAAGGAAAACAAACAAACAAATAAATGTATGTATGTATAGACATACACTTATTGCAAAGCAGTTTGGGGGTGGGAGTGAGGAGTGTAATGGCAAGCGAAGTAGTACTTTGCTGCTTATTTCAGCTGCTGGAGTGCCTTTGAGCCTAGTCTTTGATTGTCTTTGTTGGAAGCAGTATACATTGTGTTGCCCTTAATAGGCCTAAGGGAGTTTAGAGACCTTCCCTGCCCTTAATAGGCCTAACATCATCATGTAGAGCCCACGGTGGGAGGAGTTTGCCAAAAGAGTGGAATAGGAAGGAGCAGAGCAGAGAAGAGCTAGAGGATGAGCTGGAACCAGACAGAAGTGAGAGGGAGGATGCTTGTGATTTTGGCGCTCTGCAGCACTCGGCCTGTTGATCTGTCAGACAAAAGCATCTTGCCTGTTGCTTTTGGACAGAAGTCCTGAAAGAAGCCTTAACTGCTGTTTACAGGAGACCTGGGGCTTTACAGCTAATTTGTGTTTGATTTCTCTGACAGAAGCCTTGTCTGTTGAGTTGTTTACTTTGTCAGACAGAAAGTAAACTGAGATGATGGTGCCAGCAATGTGTGTAAATACTGTTGTAGCTGTTAAGCTTTGTCTTCCTAGAAAAAGAAACTTTGAAGAGCAGCCCCTGTAAGCTGAGGTATGAAACAGGAACAGAGAACTGCCTACGTGTGAGGCCAGGCAAGGACTAGGAGAGTTGTCCACCTGTGAACAAGGCAATAATCTGGTCAATCCAGGCCAGAGCTGGGAGTCATCAGCCTGTGGAAGAGGAGCTCCAAGTTTGGGAAGTCAGCCTCCAGCTAAGGTGAAAGAGGACTTTACTTGTGTACTCTGCACCGACTGATGAAATTGTGACTTATTGTGACCTAGGGGTGGATGGTGTTTGTACTTTCTGCTACCCCTCAAGTTTGATTGGCTTAAGGATGATTAGAAGCCAGTCTAGTTCCAATGAAAGAAGACTTTATTTGGGTACTCTATATTGATTGAGGAGATTGTGACTTACTAAATAATACATGTTTTGTTTAAGACTATGTAACCACCTTAGTAATAAGTTATGTTATATTGTTGTGAACATTGTGCTTTAGTTTCTTGAATGTTTTGCTTTAGTTTATTGCCGAATAGAGATTTCACTGTACTATGTGATTAGACCCTTAAAGTTATTCACAGCAGCAGTCCTCAGGAGAGATGCTCATAACTGACTTACAGGGTGAAACTAAAAATGGAAAAGATTGTGAAGAGTCTAATGAAGGGAACAAATAGCACTGGAGCTGAGCTTAAAGGGAATCTGGAAGGGATTCTAAGAAACAGAGGTAAGAGATCAAGCACAGCATCTTAATGAACAGAATTACTCTTCAATGTAGCATCTTTATGTCTTCTAATTTCTTTTATAGTAACAATGTTCATATTTTTAGGGTTCATTAAATATATCAGAGACGATCTCTACCTACTAATCCACCATTTGGTGATAACCATGCTTTCTGCTCTCACTCCCCCCTCCCAGAATCACTGTCTCCTGCCCTCTTCCGCTTGCTGTCGGTGGCAGAAGGTGCTGAAAGCGACAACACAAACCTTTCTGACACCACGGCAGAGGGCGATCAAGACACGCTCCTTCTTGACTACATCTTGTTGATCTCTAAGTGGTGCCCAATTTGAAATAATTCATTTTTCATCTTATCAATAATTTTAAGAACATGCCGGCAGTACAATAAGCAAAAGGATATGAAGCCTACAGCATATGGTGTCCACAATGAAAAAAATAAACAAGTATCTGTTAAACGCTAACGGCAACCATCAAAGATGTCTACTTAGTTGCAATTACAAAAGCAGATGGAAAAGTTTTCCATTTAGTTTTAAGTGAATAGGCAAATAGCACAACAAAGACTAAGGGGAAATTATACAATTAGGCAAAGAACTACTCAGGATTCCACTCACCATTAAGACATAAACAATTCATTGTTCTGATACATGATTAAAGCAAGGGTAGAAATATTAGTAAATAACATACCAATTAAACTAAAAATAGATTAAACATCTACTGTGTATAGAACACTGAAACAGGTAGGATTCAAAGATTAGGAAAAAACACCATCTCTGCTCTCTCACAGGGTATATAGCCCCATATGACATACACTCCTAAAAAACAATGATACAATATAAGAAGTACAAAAGAAAAGTGAAAAGTACTAAATAAGACTTTTATTTTAGGGAGAGGGGGACCTTTGCCAATTTGAATAAACAAGGAAGGCTTCATGGAAAATGTGGCATTTGGGTTGAACTTTAAAAGAAAAGGTAGAAATTCAACTGATGAAATGAGGGAATTAAAAGGGACATATAAAGCGGTGGCAAGCAGTTCACTTTTGGCAGAGTTTATAATATATGTAGAAAAGAGACTAAAATATGACTGGAAAGACAGTGGCATAAAACTGTGGAGGAACATAAATGGGCAGGTTAAAGAATCTGAACCTTATTCACTAGGGAAAAGAGAGAAACTGAAGGGTTTCAAGGAGAGATATAAGCAAAAAAAGTTCAGTCTTGAAACAGCTAGTAAAAAAGATTAGTCTGGATGCAACAAAAAGGACGGACTGGAAAGGGGAGAGAGTGGAGTGAAAAAACAGGCTGGGAGGCTACAGCAACAGTTAAAGTCCCTGGTAATAGTGGCTTCTACTGGGGTAGTCTCAGTGGAAAAAGACTAGATGGGATCAAGGGGAAAGATGCTGCAAAAGCAGAATTCACAATAATCAGTTAAACTAAAACTAAAAAGCTAAATTATGTAATTTCTGTAATAGGTCATCTTCAAATTCTGCATAGTCAATAAAATCAAAGGATATTTTCATGCATTCAACACGTGAAATTGGAACAAACGAAAAATTAATTTTGACATTAATAAAAATGAGAAGTCTTTCTATGTTCAATAAAATACCTATAATAAATCAACTTTTGCCATAAAAGATCAACGAAGCATTTACATTTACATTTTTCACTGGGCACTTTGTCCTCCTTTCAGATGCAGGAAGTGGGTGTTTTTCCCAAATTAGAGCAAACTTTTTGGTATGTTTTTATTTTAATTCACAAATACTGTTTTGACACAGCAGACAATGAAAACAAAACATTAGCAAAGCATATTTCTGTAACCATTTATGTAAAATAAAAGAGTGGTTATGTCTGGAGATACAATTTCAAAATGAATTTTATCTTAAGACAGGATCATGAGTGTAGGGTCAATGCAAAGATTTGAAAAATGCAAAACTAGAATGCATTACTAAAATGAACATGAAAGAAATAAGTCAATTAACTAAAATGATATACATAACCATAAATTATACTTGAAATTATAAGACACTGAAAATGAATCCCCAAAAGTAATAAACCTTGGGATTATTTTTTTCAAGCACTGAAAACATAAAGATTAGGTTAAGAAAAACTGGGCTTGAGATAGGAAGTTACTTTAAATGAAAACTGCTGGCCTATAGGACAACAGAAAAAGGAAAATGTTTGCTGCACAATCAATAACTCATTAGTGTACCTCCCCAAAACTGAGTGAATCTTGTGATGTAACCTATATAATACAGCTTTCAAACTGAAAAAAGTTGTAAAAGTCTCCAATGGTTCACAAAGCACTACCTTACCCTGATCATATATCTCCATATCCTATGTGTAGAAGATGACTATGCATCATTTTATAGTCTCCTCAATAACAATGATACAATATAAGAAGTACAAAAGAAAAGTGAAAAGCACTTTTTATTGTAGGGAGAAGGGACATTAGAAATGTATTTCAGTCAAACTGTCTCAGTTTATAGATGAGGAAACTAAAGCTCAGGAGATGAGCTGACCTGTCAGGGTCAAATAAGTAAGTCCTGTCCTACTTCTTTTCCCTCATCATTATCACAGAGGAAGAAAGAGTGGGAGCAAAACAACGGATGTTGTGGTTCTTCCAAAGAAGAGGAAGAAGATAGCTAGTGTCTGGCAAGAAACGGTGATGTGGAGGCACTTGTGGGAGGGAGAGATCACCAATAAGCAGCGGAAGAAGGTCTGAGTCCTGGGGATTCGTGAATCCAGACTGATGGTCCAGGGTTCAATTCAATAAACGATTCATTAAGTCCTGCCATCTAGATTCTAGATTCTAGGCACTGTGGTAGAAGCTTCAGTTAGGGAAAAGAGGAAATACGCTGAGCAAAACCAGGAAGCCACACAAAGTAAGCACAAAGTAACTGGGGGAGGCACTAACAACTGGAGGTATCATGAAAGTCACAGACACAGGATGTACTTGAATTTATACAGGTAGGTGGTAGAATAGGTAGAGTACTGGACCCAGAGTCAGGAAGGCATGAGTCCAAATTCTGCCTCAGACAGCAGTTAAAGGAGCCTGAACAAGTCACTTCATCTCTGTCTGCCTCAATTCCCTCATCTGTAAAATAGGGATAATAATAGCATGTGCTTTGCAAACCTGAACGTGCCATATAAATGCTAGCTACTATTGCTACTACAACTACTCCTACTTTGCTGAACTTCGATGGGACTTAGGTAGGGATCCTAAGATACTAAAGTGAGGCGGAAGCGCCTTCCAGGCAGGAGGGCTGCACAGCCTGAGCAAAGGCAGAGAGACAGGAGGTAGGACGTCATAGTCAGGAACAGCAAGAAGGACAGTTTGGCTCGCATACAAATAAGATCTACCTAAAACAGCCTGGAAAGGCAGAATGGCATTGGCTTTAAATGCCAACCAGAATAATTTTAATTCTGTCATAGAGACAACTGGAAGCCACCAAGGCTTTCTGAGCAGGGAGGGATCACAGAGCTAGAGCTAGAAAGGGTTTTACACGTCACCAACTCCAATTCCCTAATTATACAGATGAAGACACTAAGGCACAGAAAGGCTATGGTTGAGGGTTGAGGGTCATGAGCTAACAGATTTCTGAGGCTGGACTCAAAGTCGGGCCTTCCTCCAGTCCTTTCCCCACTCTACCACCTCAAGGACTAGAGGAGTGATGCGGTTGGCCCTGCACTCGCAGAGCTGTGTGGAAAACAGATGGGAGAAAGAGACTTGAGGCAGAGAGGCCAATGAGGAGGCTACTGAAATGGTCCAGGTGAAGGATGATAAGGACCTGAGTTTGGGTGGTGGCCGAGGGAGTGAAGAGAACAAGAAACATACATACAAGAGACGTTGTGGAAGTGGAAACAACAAACTAGGCAAATGACTGTATGTGTGGGAGAAGGAAGAATGAAGGACCAAGGATAATTTCAAGGCTGTGAACCTGCATGAACATTAGGATGGTAATTCCCTCAACAGAAACTGAGCAGGTAGAAAGAGGGTTCAATTCTGGGATATCCAGGCAGGACTACAACATGGAAGACAACTGTATGGAGGTAGACTAGGGAGCTGTCTCTGTAGAAATGTAGTACGTGGGGGGTGGGGGGACAGATGGAGTCAAGATGGCAGCGTGGAAGCAGGAGAACTCTGTGAGCTCCCCCCATAATGAAGGCAGCCTGGCAGGTGGATGGGAAGGGTTCACAGCAGTGTGCTGTGTCTCAGGCCCTCATGAACCTGCGGCTTTAGCCCCAGGGTGGTCAGGACTAGCTGCAGCTGGAGCTTTCAGGAGAGTGGATCACTGGCAACTGTGGCAGTTTCCAGAATTATCAACCCATAAGAGCCAAGGACAAAGGGAAAGGTCAGTGGAACTTGGCTAAATTTGGGGGAGAGGGTCCAGCAAAATTGCCTCCAGACCTAGAGGTGGTCTGAAGTAGCAGCCCATGCAGCCACCTACCCATGGCTGCTTCAGAGCTCCTGGCCTGCAGATTGCAGGGGGGCCAAGCAACCAGTTAGAGGATAAGTGCTCTTGCCTTGAGCTGCCTGGATCAGGATCGCGGTCTTGGGTGGTGGTCCTGAGGTACATGACCAGTGAGCCAAAGCTGGTGGGAGCTACAGAGACAGCAGCTCCCTAATAGCTCTGGCAGCTGTGAAAACCCCAGCAATTTGGGACAAAGCTCTTCCCTCTGAAAGAAGAGTTCTACTGAACCCAAAAGTCAAGTAATTGACTGGCAACATGAGCAGGCAAAGGAAGCAATGCAAGTTCAGCAATCCAACTTTAGATTCCTTTTTTGGGGATAAAAAGGACCAATGCATGGAACAGGAGGAAGACAACACAGTCAGACCTCCCACACCAAAAGCTTCCAAGAAAAATGTAAACTGGTTACAGGCCATTGAGGAGCTTAAGAAGGATTTTGAAAAAAGAAAAGTAGAGAAAAAACTAGGAAGAGAAATGAGGATGATGCAAGAAAATCATGAAAAGAAAGTCAACAACCTGACTGAAGAAAATAACACCATAAAAAATAGATTAACTCAAATGGCAAAAGAGGCCCAAAAAGCCAATGAGGAGAAGAATGCCTTCAAAAGTCAAATTTGCCAGATGGAAAAAGAATCTCAAAAGTTTTCTGAAGAGAATAATTACTTCAGAATTATAGTGGAGCAAATGGAAGCAAATTACTTTATGGGAAATCAATATACTATTAAATAGATTCAAACAAATGAAAAAATAGAAGGCAATGTGAAATATCTACTTGAAAAAAACCACTGACCTGGAAAATAGATCTAGGAGAGACAATTTAAAAATTACTGGACTACCTGAAAGCCATGATCAAAAAAAGAACCTAAAAAGCATCCTCCAAGAAATTCTCAAGGAAAACTGCCCAGATATTTTAGAACCAGAGGGCAAAACAGAACTTGAAAGAATTCACTGATTACTTCTTGAATAACATCCCAAAAAGAAAACTCCTAGGAATGTTATAACCAGGTTTCAGAGTTTCCAGATCAAGAAGCAAATATTACAAGCTGCCAAGAAGAAACAATTTGAATATTGTGGAAACACAAACAGCATAACACAGGATCTAGCAGCTTCTACATTACGGGACCAAAGGGCCCGGAATATGATATTCTGGAGATCAAGGGAACTAGGATTAAAACCAAGAATCACCTACCCAGCAAAACTGAGTATAATGTTTCAGCGGTAAATATGGTCACATTCAAGGAGATGGAGGACTTTCAACCATTCTTGAGGAAAAAAACAGAACTGAATAGAAAATCTGACATTCAAATACAAAAAGCATGAGAAGGTATAAGGAAAAGAAATCATAAGGAACTTATCAAAGTTGAACTATTTACATGCCAAAATGGAAAAATGAAAATTGTAACTTATGAAACTTTTCTCAGTATGAGGATAGGTGAAGGGAATATAAATGTATATGTGTGTGTGTATGTATGTGTGTGTATGTATGTATACATACACATATATCGCTATAGGAGGGTATGTGTGTGTATGAATACACGTGAGAGTGTGTGTATATATATATATATATGTGTGTGTGTGTGTATACAGGTATACATAGACAGAGGGCACAGGATCAATTGAATAGGAAGGGATGATATTTTAAAAGGTGATAATGAGAGGTGGGAGAATATAACGAGAGGAGACAGGGAGAGACAGAATGGGGTTAATTCTCTCATATACAAGAGACAAGGGAAAACTGTTACAATGGAAGGGAAGAGCAGGAAGGCGAAAGGGAAAGGGTCAACCTTACTCTCACTGAATTTGGCTTAGGGAAGGAATGACACAAACTCTAATTTGAGTATCTTGCCCTGCAGAAGAATAGGGGGGAAGGAGATGATAGAGGGGAGGACAGGTTTGGGGGAGAGGGTTGTTAGAAGCCCACACTTCTATAAAGGGACAGAAACAAAGTAGAGAACAGAACAAGTGGAGGGCAAGATAAGAAGGAGGGAAATATAGTCAGTCTTTCACAATATGTCCATTGTTGAGATATTCTGTGTAACTACACATATACGGCCTGTATTAAATTGCTTGTCTTTCCAGTGGGGGTGGGTGACAAGGGAGGAAGGGAAAGAATCTACAATTTAAAGTTCTAAAATCAAATGTTAAAAGTGTGTGCGTGTACATATATATGTATGCATGTACACACATATTATTGTTGTTGTTATTATTATTGTTATTATTATTATTATCATCATCATCATCATTTACATGCAACTGGGAAATAAGATACACAGGCACTGGGGTAAGGAGATCCATTTTGCCTTACCAGAAAGTCAGAGGGGTGATGGGGGAGTATAAAGGTGAGAGCAGATTGCGGGGGGGGGGGGGGTGTAATACAGTGGGATGGCTGTTTTGAGGTGGTGGGTGGGGGAAAAGATGGGGAGAAAATTTGTAATGCAAAATCTTGTTGAAATGCATGATGTAAACTAAAAATAAACAAAAGCTAACTAAAAAAAAAAAAAGAAACGTAGTAGGTGTTGGGGAGAGGGAGCGAGGGAATGAAAGAGAGATAGACAATATCCAAGACAGAACCTTGAGCACAACCACGCAAAAGCCATGGGTCATAATGATGACCCATCAAAGAAGCATGTGAAGGAATGATCAGACAGGCAGGAATCATAAGGAAGGGATGATCAACAGTACCAAGTACTATAGAAAGATGAAAGAAAAAAACTGGGAAAAAGCCACTAGGTTTTAGAAATTATGAGAACATTTGTTAACCTGGGTGGAAAAGCACAGAGCAATCAGTTGCCTAGGGGTCTACTGTAAGAATAAAGAGCATTATTAAAAGTTGGCTTGAAGGCATAGAACGGTCAAATGAAGACTTTTGCTTTTGTTTTTAAAGGATGACAGTGATCTGCAGGGAACAACGGCTGACATTTCCATAGCATTTACTGTGTGCCAGGCATTGTGCTAGTGCTCTACAATATTATCTCATCTGATCCTCACAACAATCCTGGGAATCAAGTTCTAGTTTTATCCCCATTTTCATGATGAGAAAACATGGGCCACAAGAGTTAAGTGACTTGTGCAGTCACACAGCTAGTAAGTGAGGCTACATTTGAACTCAGGTCTTCTAGATTCCAAGCCTTATGCTCTATCCACTAAGTCAACCAGCTATACTCACTCATGCTAAAAACCATAGAAAACATGGTCCAACAGGGCTACTATTTAATACTATAAAAAGTATAGATATAAAACAAAGAACTAATATTATCTGTACCAGGGAAACATAAAAAAGTAGCTTTCCCAATAAACACAGCATTAAAGCAAGAATATCCCCTTCTCATAATTATTTGACACAGTTCTAGACACGGCAATGCAACAATAAAATAACAAAAAAAAGAAATCAAAGGCAAAGAAAACACTAGCAAAGAGGAGACAAATTATCTTTTTGCTGCTTGACAAGATGGCTTACTTAGAAAACTTGAGAGAATCAGCAAATAAAGCATATGAAACAATTAATAGTTTGAATAAAATAACATGATATAAAATAAAGCCACAAACATTTTTAATGTCACCATTGCTCATTTTTACAAAGCAATAATAAAACACAAGAGTAAATTTTTCAAAAATAAAAATACCATTAAAATGAATTTTATAAAATGCATAAAATACCTTGGATTCAGTCTGCCAAAGTATACTCGCGACTCATATAGATAAAATCACTCTTTAAAGAAATAAAGAATTGCACATAACTACAGGAACTAATCAGTCCTCATGGATGGGTCATGTCAATAAAACAAAAATGACAATACTAACTTTAATATATAAATTTAGGGATATAAAAACAAACCATCAAGGAGATACTTCTTAGAACTGGACAACATAATAACATTTATTTGAAGGGGAAAAGATCTATAATTTCAAAGGACGTAAGGAGGAAGAATAAACAAAGTGGGAATCATATTGAAACGGTAGAAATAGCATAGGGAATATGGATAAGTAGCAGGATGAGGAAACCCTAGAAGCAGTGTGCAGACCTTATCCACAGCAAGATAAGGTGAAAGCTCATTTATCAGTATGAGGTGGGCCAGGGGTGTCATCCAAGTTTCTCATGGGAAGGAGATGAAGATTATGGTCAGAGAGCAGGACGTATAGTAAACTGTCAGCTAGAACATGATAAGAAGGCCAGGTATATCACAACCACCAATTTATATATCCATTACATACTCCAAAATACACATAAATGCAACGATGGGTGATTTAATATAATTTATTGCTTAAGGACAGATATTTTTGTTAATCAAAAATTCCCTTCCCTAAAGAAACAACTAAGAGAATAGTGAAAAAAGTAGGAAAACAATAAAAGTATAATCCCTGAAGATTCAATTACAAAAGATTAAAAAATCAGAGAAACAAAGGCATCATAATGCTAAGATAGTTACAGTACAAGGAATCTTAAATTCATTTGAAAATATTTAAATATTCTCTCAAGGTTTTAGTCGGGAAAATCTGCAAAAAAACACCAAAGTCCTAGTTACAGATAATGTTGAAACTGTCTAGATGTAAAATGAAGGGAAATTGTCAAGGAGAATACCTTACACTGGTGAGATGAGTACAATTTATACCATTAAGATACTGAAAAGATTCATGGATGAAAGGTTTTCAATAGGAAAGGTTTCATATATGAAAAGAACACATAAGAACCAGGACACTTCTCAAGGAACAAAGATCACTTTAAAATAAAATACTTCATTGCTTCCAGTTCTAAAATTGTAATTTTTTTTAAACTTCAAAGCATAAAAGAGTAAAACTGCAAAAGAGAAAAGAGATAAGGGCAAAGAATGACACACATTAATACTATGCCTTTGGGTAACTGCAGAGTATGTGGTTTCTAAACAATGAAAGGAAAACTAGAATGTGAAATAAAAATTGAAAAATCTTTTTGACTGTGTATCCTTTATACCAAGTTTTGAAATTGGTCACATGACCTCTTGTCCTCTATAGATATATCTATATTATTAAGTAAAATAATTAAAAATAATTATTCCTCATTAGGTAATGTTTTTAGTATAGTCTCATGGAAAAATGCTCCATTTGGAGTCAGAGAACCCTTCAAAACTCAACGCAGCTACTTAGAATCCTAAGAGTAAAATCTTGGGTAAACCATTCTCTGCTACTTACTACCCTATGCAAAGAGTGACCTAGACAAGTCATTCCCCGGGTTGTAGTTTCCTAATCTGCAAAATGAAGAGGTTTCATTAGATAATTCCTGAAATCTCTCCCAGTCCTAACTCTGGTCTATGACTCAAAATTAGTCTATGTTTCCTGTATGTCATACAAAGGGAGGAAGCAAGCCTAGCATTAAAAATTACTGGCAGAAACCCCACAAATTAGCTTGACAGCATGCAGATAGTTGAGAAATGCTGACAGTCCCATCATCTGACATGTTAACAACAGTACTAATTACTTGGAGGTAGCTAGAAAGTATAATGAATAAAGCAAGGGACTTGGAATTAGGAACATTCAAGTTCAAATTCTGTCTCTGACACAAAGGGGCTTTCTGACACTGGGCAGTGACTTCACTGCTCTGTGCCCCAGTTTCATTATCTGTAAAATGAGGGGACTGCACTTGACCATGAAGATCCCTTCCAGTTCCAAGTCTATGATCCCATGATAAGAGAGGCACTGAACCTCTAAAACCAAATAATAATTAAAACTCGAGGAGGAAGGAGGCCTCTAAGAGGATCTAAGAGGAAACACTTCCTCTCCACAGGAGAAGCGACTTCTGGTGACCCAAGGACTTTAACAAGTATTAATAAACCAATTTAAATCTGACTAGTTCTTAGGTAATTTGAATACCAAATACATAAAAACAAAGCAAACGTATACCTGATGACATAGGGGGAAAAGAGCTCTTTTCTCATCCTTCGGACTATAAACACACCACTTATTTCCTCCATTACAATTTTGCCATCTCCCTGTTATTCCTCTGACAGACTGGCCCACTGAGGACTAATCTCAATGAACTTTACTCTCACACTCTCTCTAAAAGTCATTCAAACATGAGACTAAAGAATGAACACTAGGAAATTGAAAATGATGACTAGTAGATTATGATTATAAATTACTGAAGCTGTAATCTAACAAATGCAGTTCTGAAAAATATGAGATTAGGTTAGAAGAGGCCCTAACAAGAGAATAATTTTGCCCTTTTCTCTCCATAAACATACTGTCAAGGGCAAACGGAATTGCTGGGAAAAAATTAAATGCATTAAAATCTAGTATCTGCAGCAGCTGGGTTAATCTGTAGAGGCAAAGTCATAATGAAAATGAATGAACTTTCAGTGTACAGAGAAGTACAGCATGCCATAGCTGTCAGCAAAATTTCAGTCATGTAGCTATTTGCAGTGAAAGGAGAAAGTCTAACTGCAATCATGTGACTGATCTAAAAACTGAACTTGAATGTTAAAGAAGAGAACAGAGTTGAGAGTGAAACAAATCACCCAAGGGCAAGGCTTCTTCATTGCCTACCAGGTACCACATTTAGATCTTAAAAACAATCTTCACCAAAGAGCTTACAGTTGGCATTACGGCTGTAGATCTCCAGATCTGGGAGGGAGCTCCCTACAATGATGAAATCATAGGGTCTGACAAAAGAACCCCAATTTTAATATATCTTTAAGTAAAAACAGTTTCAAAATGAGGCATCTAAATTTGTAATATATATTTCAAAATACAACTAGAAAAACTACCAAGATTTTGGGTGGAAATAAGGATTAGATTTATAGTCTTACATTATTAAAAAAACATTTTTCATCTAAAATTTTATTCATATGCAAGGTAAAATGAATTACTAAAAATCTACCATAAAATACAATTTCCTCATAGCTATTCCTATCACATATGCCTATGCATATAAAGGTAAAAGCATGTAGCTCATTTATAGAATTATGTTTTTAAAATAAAGATTTGAATTAAAAAAATTATTTGCTTCAATAAGCACACTGGTACAATGAATATTACTTATATAACAGGAATCACTAAAAACATATTTAGCTGTACTGCAGCTAACAAAATAAGATCAGACTAGTCCTTATGAGAACCAGTGAAGACAACCATACTAATTCAGTGAGAAAGAAGGAAATTAAAAATTATCATCATCACTATCACCTGCAGGGAGCAATTTATCATTTCTGTTCCTCACTGGTATCATGTTCCAACAGCATGCAGCTACAGCAGATACAATTAGGCAGCTGGCCACAGAAGTAGGAGGATAATGTGCTTTTGATGGAGTTTATCCAAGCATGGAGATAGAGTGCTTGTAATCCATGCAGCAAAGTCACTATAGTGTAACAAAAAGACAACTGCTATTTTGTGATGGAATATTTCTTTTAAAAACCTTAATATAAGATCAAAATATGATTATCCACTGAGGCATTTAAAAGAAGAAAAAAAGTTTACATATTAATTACATAAAATATATTATTACATTAAAAACATGTAATCTAATATTTTTAGAAAGAAACTCTATAAATAATTATATTCTGAATACCATTATTGGCAACTGGCATTTAAACTAAAAAGCAATAATCAAAGGCCTTAAGATTATAAAGGATTATTTTCTCCAAATATTAATTAAATCCTAAAGTTCTGGATGCTATTCTTTCTTCAATTAATTTTCTATTTTATCCCAAGAGAAAATTTGTATCCTTCTCTTCTTTTGTAATTCCTTTTGGGAGTAATAAACAATAGGTGCCAAATACTTCCCAAGGGATATTGTCATTACTGATTAGGGCTCAGCAACAGACCAAGCAGCAAAGAGCAAGAAGAAGCCCAGACTCTCCATTAAAAAGATAACAGCAACAAAATGTATTGGAAAGAAATTGAATACTTTAATTCTGTATTAATCTAATTACATGATTATAACTAGAAAGCTTTTCTAAGTTAACCCATATTCCTCTCTTACAATTTCAAAAGAAATATTCAGAAATAAAGAGGTATCTCTCTGACCTAACCGTACAACCTTATTTCCAATCATCTCCTCTATCTTACTTTCCACTGATTACAGGAGGCAGTGATCTATCTATAGATATATAGGTACAGGAAAGGTCATCCTGAGGACTTATTTGTCTTAAGGCTATCACATGATCCCCTTCTTTTTTGGGGGAGGGGGAAGAGATGTATTCTGACCCTTCCTGATTGGCGACAGTGGCAAAATTATTCTCTAATTCATTTCTTTAACAGGTTAGACGCATGCAGCAAGGCTCAAACAACAAACAAGTGTGTAAATGTCCATTTTTATAATATGAAATACATCTTCTTGTCTACTCTCTTTTTGTCTTTCCATCTTTTCTACCCTCCTCAGTACTAGATGCTCCTTTACGAATGCCCCCAGACACTAGACCAGGAACCAGTATGCTTCTTGCTCTCCACATACAGACTATAGTACCTTGGACTTAAGAGTCAAGATCTGAATTCAAATCTGGTCACACCAACAGTATGACACTGGTCAAGTCAATTAATCTGTCCCAGCTACAGTTTCCTCATCAGTAAAACATGAATAAAAACAAAATCCCTCACAGGGCAATTGTGAGGATCAAATGATCCAGAAGTCTTTGTAAATCTTAAAGCATAACATACATGATATGAAGGAAGGACACAAGCATTGTTTAAGGGTCTGTTGTGTGCCAGGCACTGGGATAATCCCTTTATAATCATCATCTTATGAGGCCTTCACAACGATTCTGAGAGCTACATGCTATGATTATCACCTCCATTTTTCAGCTGAGGAAACTGACGTAGACCCGAGGTAAAATGAATTGTCCAAGGTTAAACAGCTAATAAGTGTCTGAGGCCATCATTTCTCAAATATACAGGGAACTGAGACAAATTTATAAAAATATATGTCATTCCCCAATTAAGAAATGGTCAAAAGATATGGGATATGAACAACATGCAGTTTTCAGACAAAGAAATCAAAGTTATCTACGATCATATGAACAAAAGCTCTAGATCACTCTTGATAGAGAAATGTAAGCTGAAACAATTCTGAGGTACCCCCTCACACCTATCAAATGGGATCATATGACAGAAAAGGAAAATGACAAATGCTGAATAGGAATGGGAAAATTGAAACACTAAATGTGTTGTTGGTGGAGTTGTGAACTGATCCAACCATTCCAAAGAGTACTTGGAACTATGTCCAGCAACAGCATTACTAGGTTGGTATCTCAAAGAGATTTTTAAAAAAGGACTTATACGTACAAAAATATTTATAATAGATCTTTTTGTGGTAGTAAAGAATTGGAAATTAAGGGAAGGTCCATCATGTGGGGAATGCCTGAACAAGTTGTGGTATATGATTGTGATGGAATGCTACTGTGCTATAAAAAAAATGAGCAGGATACTTTCAGAAAGACTTATATGAACTGATGCAAAGTGAAGTGAGCAGAACCAGGAGAACATTAAACACAGAAACAGCAGCACTGTAGAATGATCAAGTGTGAAAAAGTTGGCTGTTTTCAGCAATACAATGATCTAAGACAATTCAGAAATACTCATGATGGAAAATACTATCTACCTCCAGAAAAAGAACTGATGGAATCCGAATGAAAGATCAAAACATATTTTTTTTAGCTTTTTTTTTTGGTTGTTGTATTTTTTTTGTCTGTGTTTTCTTTCACAATATGCAAACTGCTTGCCTTCTCAATCACAGGGGAGGACAAAGGAGGGAGAGAATTTGGAACTCAAAATTTACATGCCAATGGACAATAAATACATTTTGGAGAAAAAAGTGCCTGAGGCCACATCTGACTTCAGACTCAGGACTCTATTCACTGTACCACCTAGCTTTCTACAGCTGTTACTATTGTGGTCGTTATTTAGAATCTCCTGTTGGACAGCAGGAATAAAGGAATTTCATAAATGTTTACTAAGCACCAGTGAATAGTCACTGCCTTCAAGAAATTTACCTTCTAATGGGAGAGAACACACACACACACACACACACACACACACACACACACACACACACACACAGAGTATGCAGGATAACTTTAGAGGGAAGGAACTAACAGGCCATAAAAGGCCTCCTACAGAAGTAGAACTAAGCTGAAGCCTGAAGAAAAACAGGAATTCTAAAGGTAGGCTAAACAAAGGACTTTACATTTGATCCTGAAGTTAACAGGGAGCGACTACAGTTTACTGAATAGGGAAAAGAATACGGTCAAAATATGTACTTTTGGACGGACTGGAGTAGGGAGACTTTAAGTATGGAGTATGGAATCAGAAGGCTATTATAATACTCCAGGAGAGAGGTGACAAAGTCCTTTAGAAGGACGTGTGTGTGTGCGCGCGTGTGTGTGCATGGTGTGGAGAAAGAAACAATAAGATATAGCCAATGACTGGTCATGTGAATGTCTTCTGAAACTCAACCACACCAACTACCAGCTCTCTCATTTGCTGGTCCTAAGGAGAATTTGTGAACTTTCCCTTTAGCTTCAACTTTCTTTTGCCTTCTGGTTTCATTTATCACAAAAACAGGAATGTCCTTCAGTTAGTTTTCCATAAATCTGTTGATCTCTGGACAAATATTTCACATTTATAGTACCTACAATTAAGTAAATATTTAAAAACAAGTTTAAAAACTGATTCTTAGCACCTTTTGCCCCCCTTTCTGCTTGGCTACCTTCATATTTTCAGGTTATAACATAAGGAAGGTCATAGTCCTTTTTCTTTTTCTGTGTTTCACAGACACTGCGTGAGTTCACTGCACAGTGGCAAATCTATTGGTCATGGATTCTTTCTGCACTTACTAAGGTTGGCCCTAAGATAACAGATACAAACCATCACTAAATTGTACTCAAAGGGTATATGTGACATTGTCCTTTAGAAACCAGGTTCACCTTCATGCCACGATGAGGTAGGAAGAGTATGACTTATTAGAAGGTGGATTTCTGGCTACACTTAAAAAAAGTAAATTCTAATACCAGGTCCTCCAGTTTTGAAATTCCTTACTCTTTCAGAGTTTCAAGACTTTCTTCCTCTAGTAGAACTGTGCTAGATACTTTTGTAATGTAGCTGTTCTGCATCTGGGTACCACAAAGCTAAATGACTAGCCTAGAGTGACTGAGCAAGTATTTGGAGAGGCCAGACATAAGTCCATGAGGGAGGTGATGAAGGGGGCTGCTAGGTGGCACCATAGCATACAGAGTGATGAGCCTGTAATCAGGAAGACTCATCTGCCTGACCTCAAATCTAGCCTCAGACACCTGATAGTTGTGACTCTGGGCAAGTCACTTAATTTAAGCTTGTTTGCCTCAGTTTCCTCATCTGTTAAATGACCTGGAGAACATAATGCAAACCACTCCAGTGTCTATGCCAAAAAAAACCCTAAATGGGATCACAAAGAGACAGATACAACTGAAAAACAATAAAACTTAAGTCCAGACCCTTCTGATTCCAAGACCAACCAAAGCTTAATATACGTAGAGAAAGAAAGAGAGATCTGTTCTTCCAACAGCTGTTGGTCAAGAACTATACGCACAGTACTGTGGCCACCTGAAAATTTCAGGTCACTTCACTTTGCTACTTCTTAATTTAAGAACCTCCCAAGTCAAAAGGAGGTCAGAAAAGTCTGAATAAATTAGGGATTAATAACTCTAAAACGGATTAAGAAAAACTAAGCATGTTTGGGTGGCAGGGATGCTAAAACTTAGGCTGATATTAGAAACATATTACAAGATGGATCAGATATGACCAAAAATGTTATGTTCTTATTACTAGACAGGAAGAAGTCATACTTTGCCACTGGAAGTTATCACTCACTCCCCCCAATACGCGTCTAATGGGAGAGAGAAAGAGAGACAGAGACAGATAACAGTGAGAGAGAGAGAGAAAGTGAGAGAGAGAGAAAGTGAGAGAGAGAGAGAGAGAAAAAGAGAGAGAGAGAGAAAGAAAGAGAGAGAGAGAGAGAGAGAGAGAGAGAGAGAGAGAGAGAGAGAATGAATTAACTTTCCTTCACGTATCAAGATAATGGCACTAATTATTTGTTATGCATTGTACAATTAGAAATGCTAGTGGAAAAAGACAGAAAATCCCACTAAAGAAGCCTATTAAAACATTTAAATTAAATTAAAAAAATACTTACCAGATGCCCTACTAAAATCTATGATGCAAGTTTAGGACAAATTTTACTTTTTTCTAAGTAGCACAGATGTGCTTTCCTAACTAGTTTCTTTAGCTTATTAGCTTTGCAAGGTCAAAATCAGGTCAACATGCACCAAAATTACTTAGAACTGATTTAGCACTCAGTAACGAGTTAGGAAATGGCAGGTTCAGACTGTCAGAAGAAATTTCTAAAGTTCTGAAGAAGGGCTTAAATACAAAATCCCAAAGAAATGTACTAATCCTGCCATTTTCTTAAACCAATGGAAAAATTTAAAGCTTGATTAAAAAACAAAATGAAAACAAAGGCCAGGCCTGAGAAACAGATCACTAAAGTTTCAAATAGGAGTAGTTTAGCTTTGTTTAAAGAAAAATGTAATCTAGTCTTCATAACTATCTCACTACAAAGAACAAGAAAATACTTAAAAGATTAATTCTTTAACCAATATAACCTAAAAAAAAATAAGTAAAATGTTTATAGATTTGTTCTGGTTCCATCAAAAAGAACAATAAAAACCGAAATATTTTCTTTGTTTTTTTAACCCGTTGCCTGACTTTTATTATAACTTTCTGATTTCCGTTGGGACAAGGTTTGTTGGTCTAGTTATTTTCTCTCTGTGCACTGTGTATGTTTCATTGTTAATATACGTAGAGAAAGAAAGAGAGATCTGTTCTTCCAACAGCTGTTGATCAAGAACTATACGCACAGTACTGTGGCCACCTGAAAATTTCAGGATTTAGGTCAAAATTTGTCTACAATTCCAACATCTGACTTCATTCCCTACTTCTCCACTGGAACCTTTCTCTCATAAGTCAATAAAATCTCCTCCCTGTCAAAGCCAATGGCCTTTTCTCAGTCCTCATTTTCCTTGACTTCTTGGTACCTTCTCCTTTCTTCCGTCCCATGAAAAGGAAATGGAATCTCTACTACTGAATCACAGCCAAACTCCTCAGTCTGACACGCAGGGTCCCTCTACAATCAGTCTCTATTCCACTTTTCAAGCTTTATTTCCCATTCTACCTATTTACACGTCTTATGATCAAGAATGGTTTACTTATTATTCCCTAAACATATTTTAGCTTGCCTTTGCTCAAACAATGATCTACTGTGAGAATGTTTTCATTTCTCTGTCATTTGAAATCCTGTTCACTTTCTGAGGCTTAGCGCCCCCTTCAGAAGACTTTCCTTATCTACTTTCAGCCAAAAGGATCCTTTTCTACCTGTCCGTTTTTACAGCACTTTTTCTGTACTTCACCCATATATTTATCACACTTATTTTTATCACGTGTGTGTGTGTGTGTGTGTTACTCCTTTATTATCCTAATTAGACTACAATGTCCTAGAGGGCAGGGGTTGTGTTTTACATGTTTGTTTGTTTTTTTAATACTTCCTAACCTTCTTTTCCACGCCATTACTTCTAAGTGTTCATTGAAAAGTTTGCTGAATGAATTTCAATCCACTTGATTTATATCCATCAAATTAGTATCACTGAATGGACAAACTCTTTGTTTCTAGTGGTTTTAAGTCACTTCACCAACTTAATCATTCGCTTATTTTAGGTCATCCCTTGGGAAATTTGGACGCTCTGGCTCCTTTTTTCATTCTTCCTGTGATCATCTTTGTTTTTATTCACAAAGCTGCCACCAAAACACCGTATACTGTTCTTGTCATTTCTGTCCATGTATTATCATCATTAGTTTTCTACATGGATCCAGAAATTTCTCTTAAGAGGAATGATAATTTTCAAATGCCAACACAGCTACTTCCATTTAAGCTTTATGTAGACTGGTCACCCAAAACAACATCATTACTGTACAAGAGGTTTAGATGAAAAGAACAAGAAAGTCATTTTAATTTTAAGCCCAAGAATTATCTGTATTTTAGTGATATTTAGCTGAAAAAAAAAAAACACTTGGAAGAAAATTTCCCACCACTGTGGAGTTTTGGCGTGAGTAGAGATCTGGGTTCAAGTCATGTACTACCAGCACTATGATAACAAAAAATATGCCAACATAGGATCTAATAAAAAAAATTTAGTTCAAGCTAAGTGATTCATTTATTCAACAAGCACTTTTATGAGCCTTACTAGGTACACTGCATTGTACTAGGGATGGATGAAGAAAGGGGAGCATGGAGGAGGTGGTTGTTGGGGTGGGAAAGTATCTGTCATCAATGAGTTTGTAAAAACAACTAGAAAGTCAATTTAATTGCTAGCTGTCACTCTGTTCATTGCTCCTTTAGTGGCCACAATCTATTCCCTTTCTCATTTTGATCCCTCGGTGAACGAATCAATTCAGTTCCACAGTGTTTTCTACTCTTGAGTCCACGGACCTCATCACTGAGCTTACCCAAGCAAACCTCAGCCTTGAACATATCATTGTATCAATAATGAGATATTTACAACACCCATGATGGTTATGAATATGTTGGTGTAGTTTTGGATCACAAAATATAGCAAATTCTCCACATGGAAGGCAGAACCAAGGTCTTTATTCAGAAACCATAACACTGAGTCCCAAAACCAGAAAGCCAAAGTCATTATAATGGTCACAAAGTTGAAACATATAGTTAATGCAGTGGACACCCACATTCCCAAGCCTTCACAAATAGAACAGGATCCCTCAAGCAGGGATCCCTCTCAGACTCACGACAGTTTCTCAGCCTGGTCTTTGGAAGTTCTCAGTAGAAGCTGTAGAAGCAGGATCTCAGGAAAAGGTGCAAGCTCCCGGTGGTGTCTGTTCTTGAGCTTTATTTCTTCTGGCTTTATAAATGAGGAGATTGCCCCAGGTGCTTCCAATCCACTCTCCTCTCAACTCCAGCTGTGGCTTCTCCTGACCACCCTGGGGCCAGGCCTCACTGGAAGTAAGGAGCTAAGCCTTTGAGGTGCTAAGTGCCTTTAGTAGGTGCCAATAGAAAGGGGCATGGAAGATCTTCTGATTTCATTAACATTACA
>CM053601.1:159162993-159183777 GCA_028646575.1 Pseudocheirus occidentalis
TAGATAGATAGATAGATAAATAGATAGGTAGGTAGGTAGATAGATAGATAGATAGATAGATAGATAGATAGATAGATAGATAGATAGATAGATAGATAGATAGACAGACAGACAGACAGATGGATAGGTAAGTAGTTAGGTAGGTAGGTGGATAGATAGATAGATGGATGGATAGATAGATAGATAGATAGATAGATAGATAGATAGATAGATAGATAGATAGATAGATAGATAGATAGATGCCTTGAAAAGTTGCAAAATTTGAATCAGGGCGTAGTTTATTGTTTTCTTGATTGTCTCTTGACTTAAGAAAGTAATGGAGAAAATGTTAATGATACTGAATAAATTGAAATGCGTCCTGCCTACATTTGGGGGGATGGGAGGAAGTAGGCTGTTGAACCTTTACCAGCACTACTGACAACTATCTCAGGCCTTTGCCTAGTCCTTTTATTCTTGACCTTAAATTTATTTGCATTTCAAACAGAAGCATTATTCCCACACACACCAGAACTTCATCACGTGAGCCACATTAGTAATTCTTTAGTGGCTTTTTTTTAGTTAAATCCCCAAAATGGTTTGAAGACATCCAGACTGACAATCTGGGATTTGAGAGGAGCTAAAAGGAATATTCCAACCCCAAATCTATGTAGCACCAGATACTGTAACCTTGAGAAAGGGGTGGCCTTAAAAAAAAAGTACTGGCTTGAGGGTTTCTGCTGGTTTAGTACTGATTCTGAGACTAGTCTACATTACCCATGACCTTAGACCATGGCTTGTCAAATTGTGGTATAAAAGACCTTAAGATGAGTGTAGTCATGGAAAAATGTACCAACTACTCCAACCCAGAAGATGGTAGCAGAGAGCAGTTTAGGAAGCACTGCATGGAATAACCAGCAAAGATGTCCAGCAGATAGAACACAATACTCAGGAGAGAGCAGCATGATGACATCACCAGTGAACAACAACACTTGGTAGTACCAGAGGTGTGTGCCCTAAACACAACTACAAATGTGATTCTCCATGTGGGAGCACCCTTCACATGTGCTCCCTGTATGTATAGACCCTTGCATTAACATTCCATGGTTTCTGCATGAATGAATATCCTGTGATGGTGATATAGTAACCTACCAGAGAGTGTACCCCAGTGGGTATGGACAGAATATTCTTTTGATTTCCAATTCACTGTACTAAGTGATTTTTCTTTTTTTTTTTAATTAATGTGTCTTCTCTGGTTGTCTTAGCAAAGGTAAATACATCAGTATGTAAATACATACATCAATATGAGCTAAGATTTTGAGTGAGTGCTGACCCTGAACTAACTATTCATGTACAGGGGGGATTTAGAGGGATACATCTCTTTACTCATTAATCATTATTATTCAACTTGACTCTCTTTTTCTAGCATTTTAGCAAAGTAAAAAAGCCTAGAGACAGCATGCCAGAGAGAAAAACCAGCATTTTTCATTTCAATAAGATATGAGACATGACAAATTGGTCATGCAATCCTAGCTTCTGATGTGCAGACTGGGGACCCTGGCTAACTCTGATTTGGGACTGCTATATGTTCATCAACTGATTTCACGTGTTTTTTTGGGGGAAGGAAATTGA
Organism: Pseudocheirus occidentalis; assembly: GCA_028646575.1. Lineage (NCBI taxonomy): Eukaryota > Metazoa > Chordata > Mammalia > Diprotodontia > Pseudocheiridae > Pseudocheirus > Pseudocheirus occidentalis. The sequence goes on from CM053601.1 coordinate 159,164,602, forward strand.
GAGTTCTCTAAGAAACTTCCTTCTTACTTGAAATATTCTTCACTGCCACTGACAAATGTTTTGTTGGCTTGGCTGGTGAAGTTAACCATTGTCAAGTTTGGATAGGCAGTCATACAGAAAGTTGAGTTCTTAATTTGTATTTTTGGATGATCACCAACAAAACAGGAATCTGTTTAGGAGATAAAGAGGGAAAATGGATCAATCAACAAACATTTATGAGACACCTACCATGTGCCAATAATTATATCAGGCAAAAATTAAACATTTAAAGGGAAGAAGCATTTACATATCTTTGGGAATTCTAAAAGTAGAGATCAAATATAGCTCTGAAATACAATGCTTATAGGAAAATGCTGAGTGATATTCTCTAGAATGAGAAAAAAATTAAACTTCTTAAGAGTAACTAAAAGATTCAGAGGACTGGACTTCAAACCAATGAGAAAAGCAATTTAACAAACATTTATTAAGCACCTACTTGGTATAGAACACTGTGCCAGATGCTAACAGAAATATAAAAATTACTTAAGGCATGGAAACCTATACTAAAAATTACACTACACAATATGACACATACATTAGAAAAGTACAAAAGAAAGTGACGTATCAGTAATAGCATAAATGTTTAAAAACCAACTCTTGTGAAAAAAATATACTAATAACACTTTTATAGGTTTAATCAGAATCATTAACATTATCTCAATGGCTTTCTCAAATCTAAACAAAAAACAATAAAATAAAGCCCTGAATTTATAGTTTGTAGATTTCCAGAGGATAAATGCTCACAGATTAAATTTAACAATCAGTTCTTGCCAGCTGGTTTAAGCTAGTTCCAGGATACCACTGATGAAGAAAACTAGGAAAGATTTCATTTAGCATGTGGCATTTGCTTTGAAAGATAGTCAGGAATTCAATAGAAAGAAAGAAAATGACCTAGGCAAAGGAAACGGAGTGAGCAAAAACATGAAGGCAGAAAGATATGGAATGTGTTTTGTGGATAGAGAATAGTTCCAGTTTGGCTAAAACATGATGGGTGAGGAGAATAAATCTGAGATGAGCCTATAGACAAGTAGAGTTGGTGCCAGGTTGTGAAATACTTTGAATACCAGGCTGAAGAGTCTGAACTTTATTCAAGATACGACAGAGTAGCAGAGAAAAGAAGGAGTAACATGACTAGATTCATGTACTAGGAAGATTAATCTTTCACTCTGCCATCTTGCTTTTTTTCTGCCATCTTAGCTCTGCCCCCTAGGAAGATTAATCTAACAGAAGTTTGAATTATAGTCCGGAGGAGAAAGAGAACGGAAGCTAGGAAGATATATTAATAGGTGGCTGCAACAGTCTAGGGAGACAGTGATAATGACAACCTTTACTAAGGCAGTAACAGTGGAAATGGAGAGAAGACATGCAAAAATCATTGTGAAAATATAATTGCCATGACTTGTTAACTATTAGCTATGAGGTGAACTATAAGAAATTAGTCATATTAAAGATATAGCCATTTCTATCTCCACAACACCTTTTGCATTTATCTCATCCTTTCTATCCATACAGTTATTTGCCTAGTGCATATGCTTATCACTGCTTGACCAGTTATTATAATATCCTCCTAATCAAGTCTCCTTCCCTCAAGTCCCTTCATACTCTAAGTCATCTCCCATACAGTCAACAAAGTGGTTTTCCTGAAGTGCCAGTTTGACCACATCACTACCCAATTCAATAAATTTGAGCACCTCCCTATTAACTCTAGGTCCAAATATGAATTCTTAAGGCTCGTCACAACCTAGCCTTTCTAGCCTCCTTATATAACACTCCTGGTACAGTTTAGTCATATTGGCTCATTTTGTTTTGCCTTACACACAAACCTCTGTTTTTCTGTCTCCATGTTTTTGCACTGACCATCTCCTATTCCTGGAACTCGCTCCCTTCTCAACTCTGCCTCTTGAAAGCCCTGGCCTCTCTCAGGGCATAGCTCAAGTACAACCTTCTGCAAGAGCTCTGGTCTCTCTAGCTTCTAGCACCTTCCCCTCCAATCATCACTTTTGTTCTGCTTTGCATATAGTATATATTTTTATATATGCAGTTTCCCCAGTTAGAATTTGAGTCCTTGAGGGTAGGGGTTGTTCTGCTTTTTCTTTTGTACCCCTGGTTCCCTACTAAGTGGCAGGTACATAGTGGGTACTCTAAATCTACCTACCCAAGACACTGTATGGTCCAGTAGAAAGAAGGCTGACCTTAGAGTCAGAAGACCAGGGTATGAATCTAGCTCTGCTGCATATCTACCTTTGAACCCTGTACAAAACCTTTACCTCCCTCGGCCTCATTTTTCTCATCTATAAAATGGGGGAAGGATATGATTTGTGTTGTTCCCATTCACATAGTGCTTTAAGATTTTCAAAGTGCTTTCCGTACACCCGATCTCCTTTGATCCTCACAACAGTTGTTGGCAACTGGCCAGGTCGAACCGTAAAACTACCTACAGAGAGGGCTTTCCTGACTAGAAGTTATGATAGGGACTATTATCACCCCAGTTTTACAATGAAAGAAACAGGCTCAGAGATTTGCCCAGGGTCACGGGAAAGATTCAAATGAAGGTCTTCCTGACTGTGAACTCCCCGTTCAATCCTCTATGCAACAGAGGATTTCAATCCTCTATGCCCAGAATGGATAATTATTGAGGTCCTTTCCAGCTCCAAATCTATGATCTGTAAGATTAGATGTAGAATTAATGGGAGAACCAGGTCTGGAAATCAAGTCTACTGCCTCTTGATCCAGTGCTTTTACCCCATTCTAGCACAGTCTCCTAAACCAGTCATTTTTCAGCATAAAATAAAATTAAATCACGTATTAAACAATTCTCTCCTGGCATGGCTTAGTGCCTCCTTTTCTTGGCTTCACATCTCCTCCTAATTCTACTCTTCAAGCCATGAATCAAGATTTCCTTATATAGCCACTAGTAATTACCTGCTGCCTTCCAGTCATCATCACCAGGGTGCTACTTAACAGAAAGACAAAGAATTCCAGGTGGACTGATATAATAACCATTAAATATTTACCCAGAAAGTATTTGTTCACCAACACCCAGGCTTAGATGCAAATGACTAAAGCCCAACAAACAGGCATCTCTGTGATCAGCAGGACAGTCATTCCTAATTCTGCAGCATTTCATGAGAATGGTTACCTAACACAATGGTGTGGGGAATAAGCAAACAGTAAATCCTTTCTGAACCTATGCTGAAGCAGAGGGGAAAAAAGGGGGGAGGCATTGTAAAACCACGTGACTACAAGGCACTCACTAGATTCTATCTCTCAGGGAGTGCTGGGTGGAAAGCAAGGTCACTGATTCTGCTGCAGTGCACCATGCTGCAGTCCTTTCCTTTCCGCAGCATTCACTTGCTACCACCAGAGGGCAAAAGTGTGCTTTCCAGTCCCCCTAAACCCAGCAATCTCCCTACAGTCAGAGAACTTCGCAGCCTTTCTTTCTGCAGCTCACCAACCCTGAACAAAGAGTAGAAACAATGATCACGTTAATTGTGAGGATGAAATTCTGTCTGCTGGAGCAATTTTTAATAAATGAAAGCATGTTCTTTCTTAAGACTTGGAAGGAAATGAAGCATTTAATTACATTTTTAATTAAAATTAAGATACATTCATATATTTAAATTAGGTCATGCTTCTGTTAATCTTTTGGAGCAAGGTATATAAGCGCTCATTCTTTCAAAAGGTCAACAGGATTCATATTACAGGGAAATAATTCTTTATTCTCAATTCAACAAATATTGATTAAGCTTCTGTTGTGTGTTGAACATTCCTAGAGAGACGGAAAACTTGGAAGCCACCCAGTCCCAAGATCTCAGGGAGGAATAAGACAGAGATAAAGTACATAATAGTATATGATGAGTGAATTACAGTGGGGCAAAATTAAGTGCTAGGTTCGAGGGAGAAAGGTATCAGAGAAGGCTTCCTGGGGATGATGGCATTTGGATTGACCTGTAAAGGATAGGTAGATATTCAACAGGTGAAGAAAGAAAAGCATTTCAGGCTTGGAGAATAACTTAAGCAGAAGCACCAAAACACACACACACACATACACACACACACACACACACACAAGTTGGGGAGACAGAAAGCACGTCAGTTTGCCTAAAATATTTAATTCATGAAGGAGATTTATAGAGAATAAAGCTCATGGGGAATAGAAAGGTAACATGACATTATGAATTTGAAGTTCTGTGACTGGTAAGCTATGGAGGTTGATCTTCACTTCAGGAGGCGATAGGGAATCACTGAAGATTTTAGAACAGTGAGCAGCTTTAACTAGATCTTCAACATCAGATCACCAAAGGTTAGCTGGACCACCCCAGAGCAATTATACAAACACCTGAACTTGATTTATCAAAGACCAGTTACTGAGCACTCTGGTAGGATCTAGAAAAACAGATACACACATATACATATATACACACACACATATATATAATGTGTGTGTGTGTGTGTGTGTGTGTGTAGTTGGGAAAAGACAACTCATATAATTCGATCTAGAGCTGGAAGAGGTCCCAGAAAACACCGAATCCCATCCACTCATTTTGCAGATAAGAAACTGAGGCCCAGAGAATTTAAAGTGATTTACCCACATTAACACAGGTAGTAAGAAACAGAAGCAAGATTTGGACCCAGATCCCCTACCTCCAAATCAAACACTAACACTACACTACACAGACTTCTGCCCTGAGAAGTTTATAGTCTGCAGGGACATAATCAGAATGAACAATTTTCACCGTCTTTCCCATAATTCATATTCTGAACAACACAATTTACTTGCCATAGTTGCTAAATTATTGAGCCCTTTAAGGAAGAGTTGATGTTTTAAATCACCTCAATATTCCTGTTCCCAACAGCATGAGGACAGTCCTCATCTATAAGAAAGTCATAGTGTTGATTCATAGAATCATAGATTTAGGGGGGAAGTGACCTTAAAGACCATAAATCCAATCCCCTCATTTTTGCAGGAGAGGAACCTGAAGCCCCACAAGGTTAAATGATTTACCCAAGATCACAAAAGTATATGCAGCAGAAACAGTGTTTAAACCTAGCTTTTACCTATGATATACACACACATGCACATGCACACACATAGCTTAACTGTTCTCCGATTATATGTTAGGTACATCCTGCTTTTCTTCCCACCTATGCTATAAACTCCTTAAGAGAGATCAGTCTTTTATTTCTTTTCTCTTTTACTCTTCAGACCAGAAGCAAGACTTGGTGAGGGGGGAGTGGGCAAGCAGGTAGCAGACTAAGGTCCCTTACCCACAGGAGAGTGCAAAATTGGATGCATTTTTAAAATATGACTTGTTTGAGTGAAATGGCATGGTTTTAACACCAGAAAACCCCACTCTTGATGGTATATAGGCATTTCAAGTTACTTGGGTTAAAGACTTTATATATCTGGTACAGTAAAACACAGAACCTATTCTTTTCAAACACTGCCAACATCACTCAAATTCCCTTTCCTACCACAGTAAGGGAGGGTGCCCAGCTTTTTTTGATCCCATGATTAAAAGCATTAAATAAGGCATCCACCCATAATAACTTTACTTCAAGAGACCACATATGCTCCTGGAACCAATTGCTTCTTGGTAGCCAGCATCTACCAAGATGTGGAGGAAGGGAAAGAGATGAAACCATTCGTTTCTACCTCCAAACTAGAGTGAGACCACATTCCTCTTAAGAGGAAATGCTTTGGAGCATTTTAATACTAAAAGCACTCAGGTTCTGAATTTGACCTTGGCTCACAGTGACTACAACACTAGAGCAAGGTCCAAGTTCTGCTATATCTAGGAGGAAATCATCCTCAGGAGGCTGAATCAGGGACAAAACTCTCTGCTCCGAAACAGCATTTCCTTGGAAGTCCTTTGGCCTCCAAGGTATAACCTTGCTTATGAAACAGACTCACAGGACTGCAGGGCAAGTTTCCAGGCTAACTGATATTTCCTTTAAATCTAAAATGGCCTGAGCCCATTATTTGCTTTGATTGCTGCAGCCAACGAATATGGAGAATGAATATTCAGGCTCCCATGCCAAAAGCAGATGGCTAGGTGGGAGTGTAAGAATAACTATAGACCCGGATGTTTTTTGTCCAGGAGTTATGGCAAGCAGATTTTCCAATTTTGTGACTGCATGGAAGGCTGAACACCCAATCCCTAAAAGTGTCAAGACCTCATAGTAGCTTGAGAAAGGAACCCCAAAATAAGAAAATGGCATTTTATAGAAGAAAGAACACTGGCTCTGGACCCAGATTCAAGTCGCACCTCTGATGGCTATCCATATGACCTTGGACAAATCACTTGCCCCCTGAGACTCAGTTTCCTGAAAGGTAAAATTAATGAGTTGCCCTAGATGACCTTTAAGGTGCCTTCTGAGTCTATGATTGTAAGAATTTTACTGGATAATGATGTCTTGTATTTGACCTCTCTATTTTAACATTTCAAAGTAAAAACTCTTCTGAGAAATAGTAATGATTACTGACATTTATATAGCACTTCTCTCCAAACAACTGTAAGTAGATTTTGCAAGTGATGTCATCTCTTTTGCAGGTGAAAAAAACTGAGGTTTAAAAAAGGTTATGTGACTTGCTCAAGGCCACCCAGCTAATAAATGGTAGAGTTGAGACTAAAATCCAGCTTTTTGCACTGTTCTTTTAGCTAAATCATACTGGTCTCAAACTATGTTTAATTGTGCTCCTCCATACCTTTGTCAGGAGGGGAGAGAAAGATTCATCTTTACCTTCCAAATCACTCAAAGGAATAAATAACACCTCAACACCAAGGGGTGAGGTGGGATGGGAACAGACAGTTCTAAGTGGCCCTTATGACTGTCATCATGCAACCCTGTCAGCAACAGAAGAAATAGTCCATGGATAATGAGATGTTCAAATATTTAACATGGAGGTTATCAGGGAATTTTCATGAAAATTAAAGACATTTCAAAGAAAACTGTTATTAATACTAATTTTCATATCCCCATCATGAATACGCAACAATTAACAAAGCACTTTTCCATCCACTATCTCATACTAACCTCATACCATATCAGTCACCTGACTTATCTAACATCACACATATTCAGTATTAAAGCCAAGCATTGAGTTGAGAAAAACATGTTAGAAAACATCACAGATACACACACACACACACACACACACACACACACACACACACATCTCTTCTCTCCAAAGGCAGCAAAGTGTGGTTGAAAGAATCAAAGGTTCAAATCTGGGCTCTGCTTCTTAATATCTATGTAATGTGGGGCAAGTCATTGAATTTCCCTGAGACTTAATTTTTTCACCTATAAAATAAGAATGCTGGACTAAATGGTCCCCATATTTTCCAAATGAGGAAACTGAGACCCAGTGACTAGAAAACCAAGTGACTTGCTTGAGATCTTTCAAGTAGTAAATCAGAGGTAGTAATAATCAAGACAAATGTTCCCACATCTTTAATTTTTAACCCTGCATTTTAAAGACAACTCTGTTCCTTCAATTTTTTTAACCCAAACTTACACATAAACAGCTTTCTTCCAGGCCCAACTACTTCACATCAGAAAGGGGTTTCCACATGAAGATCTTTAAAATTAGGAGGAAAAAAAAGTCAAATACAGGTTGATCCAAACTTACCTAATAAAAGTTTGGTTTTGTCTTTGCAGTCTGGTGTGTTCCATGGGTTGTTGCAAGAGGCCCAGGGTAGCACAGACACAAAGGAGGCAAACAGGTAGAAAAGTGTGTAGCATATAATCACATTATAGTATATGGCTATTAGGACGGAGATGATCAGCATAGCGATGCCACAGCCTAAAGAGGCAAACACTACAAGTTAGTAATCATAAATGAAATCCCATCCCATCCCATGCCATCCCATCCCATCCCATCCCATCCCATCCCATTCCATTCCATCCCATCCCATCCCATTCCATCCCATCCCATCCCATCCCATCCCATTCCATCCCATCCCATCCCATCCCATTCCATCCCATCCTATCCCATTCCATGCCATCCCATCCCATCCCACCCCATCCCATCCCATTCCATCCCATCCCATTCCATCCCATCCCATCCCATTCCATCCCATCCCATTCCATCCCATCCCATTCCATCCCATCCCATCCCATCCCATCCCATCCCATCCCATCCCAATATTGCCCCAGAGATCATTTTGGGGGAAGGGGAGAAGAAGAAAGGGCATAGAACCAAGAAATCTTTTGAAGCCAGAATGATAATAGTAGAATGAAGAAAGTCAAACTACTAAGAAATCCAGAATCTCTCGGGTGTGGCTTCGAGATTGAATCACCTTCCTGATGATCAGGATTAAATAAAACTGAGATTTGGGAGTGAGGCAGTGTTCCTGGAGATTAGGAGCCAGGCTGAGTTTGGAATGCAGTGGAGCAAGCTTGGAATTGGCATGTATCCATGGGCAGGACTCTGCCTTGGAGCTGGTGGGACTGGAGACTGACTACCCCTCCCTGCCTCTTGGTATACCAAGGTCACTGGTACATGGTGCCAGATTCTGGAGCTACAATTAACAGTAACTATTCCTAAAGAAGAAGCCTGGAGGGAGACTGAGGGGTTCTGGGAGGCAGGTGGGTGGGAACAAAACAAGAGGTAAACGTGAGGGGAGGCAGAGTAGCTCACCTTGTAAAGCAGGTATCGCTTTCCAAACGGACACAGGGCCCTGGCTAGCAAACTGCCCCAATGATACTTCCAGAAAAAAGATGGGCAGACCTGCCAGGGCTAGCATCATCAGATAGGGGATGAGAAAAGCACCTTAGGATATTAGAGAAGGATAAAAGAAGAGAAAGTAAGAATGTGTCTCAAGATTAGGGCAGGAAGAAGAGCACCTGCCCATTCCTCACCATTACACCTTCACTTAGCCCTTTGAATAGCACTCAGATGGTTTGGTTCAGAGACTCAGCATGATAGCAGGTCTGTGGAGTCAGATCCCTCTTACATAATATTTTAATTCCCCACCTCAACTCTTTTATAAAGTTGACCTGATTCACTAGATGTCAGTTCAGCTTTTTTTTTAATTAAGTTTTTAAAACCTTAACATAATAGATTTAGAGCTAGGAGGGAGTTCATAGGATGACTATGCCCACCTCCCCATTTTATAGTTAATGGATAAAATTTTGGGAGTTCAAATGATTTGGTCAAATGTCACCAAGGTAACATCAGAGGAAAAGATTTGAACCCACATGTACTGGTTTCAGACCAGCAGTCACTCCGCTATCTCATGCTGTCTGTTGGTTTGGGGTTTTGCTTTAACACTCATCAGATTGCTCTTGTTTCTTATATCTGCAAGGCTGAGTATTTGATTGCTAAAATGATCCATTTATCACCTTGAGTCATCTGAGCATCTTAAATATTTCTGCAAGGATGTGGAATGACTAATTAGCTACTGGTGCAGTGAAGAGGGTTTAATTACACATGGGAGTATGTATTGGTTGCTTGGTTGGATTTTGATTCCATGACCACTGGTGAGGGCAGTGTGATTAGCCAGGGCAAGAGCTGGAGTCCAAGGAAACACCCAAGGCACTCTGGCATCTTTAGCAGGAATATCTTGACTCTAGGTGGTGCTTGAAAGTAATCTCTAAATTCTCTTCCCATTCTAAAATTCAAGAACTTATGACATCTCAGTTTCTCCTGAAAGTGAAACCAAGTAAAAGTTGCTAGCTTTCCTGGCTTTCAAACGATGTTTTGTCTTTTGTTTGTTTGTTTTTTAAATTTTCTTTGTAACTTCATTGTTTGGCGTTGCCTAAGGCATATATTAAGTGCTTACTAAAAGCTCATTGACTAACAGGCCATAGACTCTCGTCCAGAGGGTGTTGACATTGAGAGGTGGTGGAAGGCAGATTTGTTCTCCGGTAACGTGGACTCCTAGATCCTCGACACCTGGGTGGGTAACCCCGTCACAGATCAAGGTGCCCGACTGTGGCGGGGGAGAGGCAGAGAAGGGGAGCAGGCCTAGCAGGACTGTCTCAGGGACTCGGTAGGTGCAGTCCGGGGTAGGCGGACTCAGCGAGCCCAGCAGTCGGCAGACCCTGCAACTTGCAAGCCCTGCGGTGAGCCTCGTGTGGGGTACACACAGACACTCCCCCCTTACCCTGGGACATGGGTATCTATCCTTCCCCTATAGCCTTTCTAGAAACACCCCAGGGGCCCGCATCCCTCCCCTAGCCAACCCAAGCTCCAACCAAAGGCGAGCTCCAGAACATGGCTTTTCTAAGCCGCAGTGCGGAAAACGCTGAGAACGCTTTATTCCAGGGGCTTCTCCGCCCCCGCCAAGGAAAGAAGGCAAATGATTGGCTCAGCCCCAGGGCGCGCGGGAAAACAGCCAGGCCAGCCCCCAAGAGCGAACTAGTAACGAAGGTGGATTTAAGCAAATCTGCTAGGTACTTCATTTCAGAAACGTGGAGGAAATTGTGGCCAGCTTTCCATTGTAGGAAACCTAAGCAAGCTGAATATGGGGACAAATATTCAATCGCGGCATGGGATAGCTATAGCAGGGGCCCTTCACTTTGGGGATGCCATGGGCTCCTTTGGCAGTTTGGTGATAATCCTTTCTGAGAATAACGTTTTAAAATAATACAAGGAAATGGTGAACTTCAATTAGACGGGGTGGGGGGTGGAAGAGGGAAAGATGTAATTTTTTTTCACCATCCATATTTATAGCTCCCATCTTATGCACTCCTTAAGCATTACAGGTAAACTATCCTCGAAGGAAAAAAGAATCTTAATTACTGACATCCCTACATGTTCTTATAGAGATGGACTACATGGCAAAATTTGCGTCCTCGAGTTCTTTGGAGAGTTTTTGTTTGGTTGGTTTTTTTTTTTCATTTCGACTTAAGTGAGAAGTTCCCACTGTAGAAATTCCCTCAGATCTGCAGATCACTCCTTTATAATTCAGTCTTAGAGAGGTATTTAGGGAAATAAGAGGGTGAGCAACTCACCCAAGGTCACACAGCTAGTATATGTCAGGGGTGAGTCCTGAACACATCTCCTCTTGACTCATTGCACCACTGAACAACCTCTAGCCAACTTTTCGTGCCGGTCAGAATTCTGCCAGGTGCATAGCTTTTCCAGGTGGGCATACTGGCTAATCAAATACGAACTTCTGTCCTAGAAGGGTATCTTCCAGATATCCTTCATCCTCTGGAGGAATTAGGACTCAGAGACCTCCTTGGTGCGGAGAATTAGCAAATGCAGGTGGGTTTGAGACTTGCCTTTTCCCTATTCTACACTGCAAGCGCTGTGGTGGTGGAGATGGAGAGGATGAGTCATATTGGGGGCTTTAGAACTAGCCCCTGTAGGGCAGCCACACCAAGCGTCTTGGATTTGCACTAGGTCATCGAGGATTAGACAGAATCGCAGCCCCAAGCAAACTATGAAAGTCTTTACTAGAATCAGAAGCGCCTTGGGTGATCTCAAACTTGCCCAGTATTCCAATAGGCGTGAAAAGAACTAAGAACCGTCTAACCAGGCTGGTGAAAAGAGAACTCGGGGACCAACAAAGCTCTAGGGACTGGTGTTTTCCTATTGAAGGGCTCTTATCCTTTTTAGAAAAGGCTTCCCCTCCAAAAAGAGTTCCTTCGACTCGCGGTGAAGGTGAAAACGAAAATTGTTCGGGGTTCTATGTAGCGCATTGAAAAATGTGTCTTGTCTATATATATATATATATATATATATATATATATATATGTATGCATGTATGTATGTTTATCTGTGAAATCGTATGTGTTTCGAGAGACTACCTTCACCTCATCCCCCAATCATTTTTAACAAGTATAAATATCAGATTGATTAATATAGTACTCACATTAGATAGCACAGAACCAATTCAGATCAGTAAAACAATAAAGTCTACTATTAATAACTTCTCTTCGAGAGTAGGAATCTCTGAGTTGTAAAATTTTGGTTTAAGTGTGTTCTGGTGGGATAGGATTATTTAAGAATCTCAACCTCCTCTAAGATTCTAGGCACCTAGACCAGCCTCAGCGTACATGGTCCTTGATTCAATAAATGCATAAAGACTAGTTAGGCTCAACTGCTTCATCTGTGAGTAATCGTATGTATAGGAGGGTAATGTGATAATGGCCTGGGTTGTCTCCTGGCTAGGACAGTGATTATTGAAGCAAATAGACTTACACCCCCAACCCAAACCTCCCATTTTCCCATGCTCAGGATTTTAAGTGATGGATCCTATTTGGATCCTGAATCTGAACGGATCCAGCTGGTCAGTTTTTGTTTGTTTTAAGGTTTCTCAGTTAAGGAACTAGCAAAACACAGGATGGGGTCAGAAGGTCTGTGGGAGCAGGTCAGAACATATTCCCAGGCAGAGTTGCTGTCCCTCCCACACCCCAGTATGTCGCGCCCGGTAGCCCCTCCCAGAGGAAATAGAGCAGAAAGTCCTACCTCCCCCATTCTGAAAGGCCAGGTACGGAAACCTCCAGACATTGCCCAGCCCCACTGCGTACCCAACCATGGACAGGATGAAGTCTAGTTTGCTAGACCAGTTCCCTCGGGCTTTATTCTCATCCCCTTCATCGTCCTCCTGGGGAATGGAAAAGCACATTGGTCGGTCTCATAACAACCCCAGAGTTCATTCAGCAAGCAAGCCCCACGTACTTCTCTTTCACTCTCACCCTCCAGGCCCATTCCTCCCTCTTTTATCCCCCGCCCCCGTCCCAAAAGAGAAAGAAAGAAACCCTGACCAAGCACTTTCCTTAGGCACCTGTGCTAAAGCAAAACTGGGGAGAATCCCTGTTCCACTAAAATTTTTTTGTTATGTAGCCTACGGACATTAAATGCGGGGGATGGGGTAGGATAGAGAGTATTCTTAGTGGAGAAATGTTTTGTACTTCGGTTGGAGGGAAGGAGCGGGTTGTGGAGGGGAGGAGCAAGGTCTTTTTTGGGAGGGGGGGGGAAGTGAAAGGGCGAGATTTTAGAGATGGGAGAAATGACCTCCAAAATATTTTCCGAGCAATGGAGAGAAAAAGGCAGGAAAGTACATTCCTATTGGTGTCCAAAACCTTGGGCTGTTCCCTGAATCTGATTCTTTGGAAATGGCTATCGGAAAGAATCCTTTCACCCAAATATCTCACCCCTGCTGGCAACTAAGATGGACAAGGCTTCCAGGAATAGCAAGACCGGCCTCTCAGAAGTCTGCCTGGCAAACCAAAATTTTTAAAGGGTGAGGCAGGTCGCTAGACCGAAATTTTAGGGCCCCTGGACACTTCAGATCCTTTCTTTTCCCTCTCCAGAACATCAGTATATCCCAGAAGTCACTAACCTGTATTCTATGACCTTTTTGCTAAGTGGGTTGAAAAGAGACCTTGTTATCTCGACCCTCTGAAAACAGGCTGATTTATAAAGGAAAGTGGGGGGGGGGGATTCGAAGGGAATGAATGAGAAAAGGAGAAGGCAAAGGTTGAAAAAAATGGGCAGACAGGGGTGGGGATATAGGTATGAAATCAGACAAGAAGAAGAAGTAGATCTTTCTGGGATATTCCTCTTTCCCCTTCCATAGGTGGGAGGGTGGGGAGAAGTAGAGAAAGGGGCAGGATGGAACTGAAGCCCCGTTCATCAGCTAGAGGTAGAAAGACAAGTACAAGAGACAGACTTTCTGTCCATCTGCATTTTGACAGACAGACTCACTGCCCTTGATTCTGCAGATGGAAGGTCCAGAAAGAATCATGAAACATCTTTGCCCCATGGAAATTTATGTTTGTTTTTTAAGCAAGTGGAGGGAACATAGCTAGTGCCTTTACCCTTTCCATCTCAGTACAATCCCTGCTCCTGCCAGAGAGGTAGATAGAGCCCAACAATATATGTATTCAATTATCTGAGTCAGACACCGGGGAAGAGGGGAGGAGGCAAAAGGAGCATCGAGGGAGAGGAAGAAAGAAGAGATTCTAAAATGAAGGACCAGCAATTCAGGGAAGAAACAATGTTTAAGAGAATTTTCACCTCAAATCCTTCAGATATGATCACCTGACAAGCAGACAATCTTTGCAAATCTCAGTTCCCCAACCTCTAAGTCCAAAAGGGTCCCTTAGGTGATTTCGCCAATGGCCCTGGGAACTATTTGCATGTTTGGGGTATAGGCAAGAAAGGATGTCAAGGGAAAATGATGGGAAGGAAGAGGAAGGAAGAGACACGGGGTTGACCATGTTTCCCAAAATTATTTCTAGTGCTACTTCCAGCTTCTCAGTATTTTCCTACTCTTGTGTGAGAGCAGAATTCTTGGGGGGAAGGAAGGGAAGTGGGTGATAATGCTACCATTTCATCACCGTGGAATTTTCAGTTCATTTAATTATTATAAATAATCCTCATAGGTATGAATTCCTTATTTTTCTCCTGTAGATTCCAGACAATGGTAATAAGGAAAGTAAGGGAACAAAATTAATCACAAATGTGAGGGGCTATGCCTGTTAAAGGGAGTGTGTTCTGCCCTGACCAAAGAGGCTACTGAGGCTCTGTCTCATATTTTGGGGTCAGCTCTGTCTCCTCCCATCACCACCACCTGAGCTAGGGGTAAGCCTTGCATGATAGCAGCTGTCTATGCCCTAGCAACACTTCAACAGATTCATCCCATGCCCCCATCCTCTGCTCCCTTTGACTGATCTAGCCAGGAGCATTTGAAGCCCCCAAACTGCCTCTGGCTGCACCCACCTATTCACCACAGGGTAAGACTCTTCCTACTCTGGTTTCAGCTTGATATTTGGCAAACATTTATTCTCCTGGCTCTCTGCCCAATTAGCAGAAGCGGGGCAGTGAGGGACTGAGGGCAGCGAAGCTTGAAAAAGTCTTGCTGGCCTGAGGGCTTTTGGGGAGGAAGAAGGAGAAACCAAACTTACTGCTGGGGTAGAAGTAGTCGTAACACTGCCTGGCAGAACCGAAGTAATACCATCTGTACCCAGTACCACAGTGCTTTGGCTCATGTTTATCCAACCTGCAGCCTGGGCGCTGTTCTTCTCCAGCGTGCCCTTGCCCGGGCTCCCGCTCTCATTGCCTCCAACGCTGGCACCTTGAAGGGCCGGAATCCTGCAGTGCTGAGCATTGCCTGGGCCTGGGCTCGGGCCCCCAGTAGGGGGAACGGTCTGCAGGGCATGGGCCTCTATAGAGTCCTGGCGGGAGGCAGCATCTAGTGGAGCCCTAGCGCTGCAGATCCCAACTTTGGTCCGCTCTGACTCGTAGCTTTTGGCTTCTTCCGAAAGGAAAGTTTGAATACCGTTGGAAGCCGACTTGGCAATCCTAGGCAGCTGGGAAGGGGCGGCAGGGGAAGTATCGGGCTCCGGACTGGTCCTTGTCACTGAGGAGCCTTCTGGGTTTCCCGAAGCCTCCAAGCTATTTGCAAGTGGCTTGTTCATATCCTTCGGACCCGAATAATCCTAAGAACAAATGTCACTTTCGAGTAAAAAGAAAATCACAATACTTTTGATATGTGTATCAGTACACAGATAAAAGAATATTCCAATAATTTTGTAACCACCTCCAAAATGTCTAGCAATGTAATTTGGAGTGGGAATTTCATATATATGCCTATATAGACAAACCAATATTTTTCAATTAGCCCATCTCGTCAATGACTACATCTCATAAATAAGCTAATATGCCATCCCAGTTCAAGGGTGAATCAAGAGAGATAGAGCCTAAAGGGATGATTTGGGGAGGTGTGGGTGGATAAGAGGAGTGAGAGGCGGGAGCAAATATCTCTACAGCTGTGTGCTCCTGGCCTCTTTGGTTTCACAACACGACTGAAGGGTGCCTGCTTCCCCCATCACCAGTGTAGAAAGATTCTTTAATTTTCCGCCCCATTTCCTTTGTCATTCAACAATGCACACTGTCTTTTTTTTCCGGGTATGGACAAGCTGCTGCTGCGGCTCAGGCAGCAGACTACATAGCCAGTGCTTTGACACCCGCCAAAAATGTCTCCCCCCCCCCCACCATACACCGAACCATTTGCTCCATTCCGACTCCTCAAAAAACCACCTAACTAATCGTCAAATAGGGAAGAATGGGTGAGCTCCAGGATCAAACAAAGAGGATGTTAGGAAAAAAAAAAAGGAAGAAAGGAAAAAAGCAGCCGTAAAATGTGTGCCTTGGTTACTACATACTTGTGTTGACATTCCTCGAAATCTGTAAAAGGTCTAAAGGAATTTGTAAAGTTTTTCGAGAACGACCGTTTCCAACAGTCAAATTTCCTTTCAAAGCTAATCTGATATGATATGATATAATCTGATATGATGACTTCCAAGCAAGCTGCTAATTCTTATTTATTTTCCCAATTGTCTCCCACCATCCCGAATGAAAACAACCCACCGTCCAAATTCCCTCTTTTTGCTTCCTTTTCACGGCTTCTTAAACCTTAGCATCAACAAATAAGTCTATATCTGAACAGGCCCCTTCCAATCCTACAAATGCACGGATCTAAAGGCTTCAATTTGTATCAATATCAAATACCTGTAGTTCTGTCTAGGACCCCTTCACCGTTGCTGCTATATCCGTGGGCTACTCCGCCTTGTATTCAGGAATCTAGCTGTTCAGCACTACGGACAGCGCTCGCAGGCTAGTCTATTCAAAGAGACCTCCAACCTTGAACAGACCGACATCACCCGGGAGCTACCGTGAAACTTACAAATATACATACCAGAGGCGCTGAGACTCTCCTCCCCAACCCACCTCCAGAAAATACACCGAACAGTTTGATTTTTTAAACACTGATTTCTAAAGCTAATCTCCGTCTGTCCTCAACCCTCCTCATCTCCAAAAGGTATAGAAATAAACACTTACCATTGTTGTCTTAAATAAGCAACAGATTGAATTGGTAGAAGACAAGAAGACTATTGGTAGCAGAACAAGCTATCTATGGAATGGATTTTGCTCAGTCCACAGCAAAGCTTTCTATACCTCCCTGGGAAAGATTGGGTTTGCGTCAGTGCATAGCAAGGTGCCCTTCGTTTGACATTTTCTTGATAATAAGAGTTTGATAAATCATTACCCCTTGGATTCCGATTTTTAAAGGGACAACAACAGCCGAGAGTGCGCCGGCCCCTTGTCACTCAGGCGGGAGGGGGTTTGCGTGTTCAGCGTGACTCATAGGGGTCTGATTACTAAAGCCAGCCCAGCCAGAGGAGAAGACAGAAGTTTGCTTCCTTCTAATTAAAAGAAACATGTGAGGAACACGTCCCACTGCACCTAAAGCGAAAGGAAGCGTCGCTCCAGAAAGAAGAGGTTGGACCAATTATGTTTTTCATTGTTAAGTCATTGTTGTTATTTATGATCCTTTCTCTTCTTCATCGAGGCCTGACTAGTGTCTCCTCAGATTTCTAGATTAGGAATCAGATTCTAAAATGATATCCCCATCTTTCTTGAAAAGCAGCACCCAGTGCTAAGTTCTGTTTGAGGGTACTTATAATAGATATGTGAGGTTTTGCGGGTATACATAGATTCATTCACACTCTACTTTCTAAATAAGATTCGTGTATCCCATTTATATTTACGTTCTTTATGCTAAACTTTCGTTAACATAAGTAAAGACTGAGAGGGATGATACTGACCTCCCCCTTCCCTCTTGTTGGGAAAGAAGTCTATCGTTTCTTTAACCCCAAGGAAGAGGGAAAGCTATTAGGAAGGAAAGACGACTTATTTTCAAGCCTGGGTTGACTTTTAGTTCTATTTGCAAGTGGAGGGAGACGGAAATGCACCACTTCTCTCCTTCCTTGCTCCCTTCAATTAAAAAAAAAAGCCAATCCCTTTCTGTGGATCAGAGAAAGTCATAGTTTGTAGCGTTGTGCTGCTGCAAGATTTGGGGGGAGGGGGGGCGTGAGCACGAGAATTAAAGACACCTCCTATAGACAAAAAATCTTTCCCAGGAAAGGTGCCTTTGGGGGACAAGAGAAGATATAAATTAAAGTACTATTGCCTTTCGCAGCCGACCTTCCCAACTTTGCCAACCTCTCTCCCCATAACGGGAATGGGGGGGGGGAGGGAACAGGTTCTGAAGAGAGTGGAGAGAGTGGAAGAACGATTGAGGTTTGCCCTCACCCAACATCACAGGTAGTTCCTGCTCACTCCCCCTGCCCAACCCCCATTGAGCCAATTCCTTATTTGGGGATCCAAAGATTCTGTGTCACCTCAGTAACTACACTACCCCGGGTCCCCCACACAGTGGAAAAACAATGCAGAGACCGCCACTAACTCATATAGTATTGGGTGTACTGTTTGCGCCAATGGAGACTGGGGGAAGGGCAGTCGGTCGAAGTCTTCCTGCAGAAGCTGTAGAGACTGCGGCTACCACCGCCACCCCCCTCCCAGCTCTGTCTCCCTCCCAACTTCCCGCTTCACACAAGTACACACTGAGCAGCACTCGCTCCGACAGATAAAAGCGCAGGTTCAGCCGCAGAAAGCCTTTACCCGCAGTCTCCCCTCCCTCTTCCACCTTCGAAAGAAGGGAGCATGTGGAGAAGGCTGATTGCCTTTGTCAGTCCAATGTTTTACATTGTAGGGCTAGTAAAGAACTACTGAGGGGAAACAATAGTAGTAGGGTCCATGAGCCCTTTCCGCTTCAGAGGCGCTAGGAGCCAGAGTAGGCTAGGGTGCAGAGAGCGAGGGATGGGGGAGGAAAAGAATCACTATTATGTTCCTTCCTGCGGCCCTCTCCCCCACGACTGCGGTGACATCTCAGAGAAGGAACACAGCTCATCTGCTCCCCTCGAGGTCTGTGCGGGGGCAGAAGCATTTGCAGACTGAAGTGGTAATTCTTCTTTAAACTGAGCTTAGCCACCCTCGCCTTCTAGATTGTCCTGTCCTAAATCGCCCTCTATTGTCTCCCACAAGCATTTTATTTGGCGTCCACTATGTGCCAAATTACCCCCAAAATCCTGTCCGTTTATCAAGTATCAAGTATTCAAAAGAAAGTCACAAACGTCTAAAGGGCTGTTGGTTTAGCTTGGCTTTCTTTGCTTGGGTCACCTGCTTAAGGTTAAGCACCTCTGCCCTACATGAGCTGAAGGTTTCTTTCTTTCTTTCTTTCTTTCTTTCTTTCTTTCTTTCTTTCTTTCTTTCTTTCTTTCTTTCTTTCTTTCTTTCTTTCTTTCTTTCTTTCTTTCTTTCTTTCTTTCTTT
>CM053601.1:159184277-159202120 GCA_028646575.1 Pseudocheirus occidentalis
TATCTATCTATCTATCTATCTATCTATCTATCTATCTATCTATCTATCTATCTATCCACACACACACACACACACACCTTACTGGTCTCCCAAGAGCTGCAATCATTCCTACTACCTTTATCAATCATAGTGATGATAATAATGCTAGAGGGAAAATTTTATGAACTCCCCAGAGTTTTCAATTAATTGGAATTTTTGTCTCAGAAAAAAAGAGGAAAAAAACGAGAAAATGAGCTTAATTTCTAATATGCTTAGATATTGGCCTGGGTATGTTCTGGGGTCCACACATTTTACCTCCCTACAACTATGTACATTTATGTCACTCGCTAACAAGAACTGAGAGTCATACATTTGTAGTCCTCAGCCATTAAATAAAAATTAAATTATATTCTCTGGATTGTACTTATGAAGGCATATGGTTTTGAATAGATATATGTACAGAAATGCTTACTCAGCTTTGGGTGGGGACAGGGGAGATAGGATTAACCAACTGAACAAACATATGTCAAGTATCTACTCCGTTCGAAATATTATAGATGCAAAAACAGTTGAAAAAATTCTTGTCTTCAAAGAACTTCCACTCTACAGTTAATTTTGCTGTTGTGTTTTACTGTTAGATTTGACTGTTAAGATATCACCCAGCATGGGTAAAACCAAAACCAAGGAAGTGTGCCTTCTTTGTGTAGCAAAGGCTCAAATCATTGAATCCCTTCTATTCATCAAGCTACACTAAAGTCCTCTGCCATAGAATGCTCAGGGAATCAGGGAGTGATGTGTAGTCCTGTTGAAACCCCCCTCTGCTGGTTGACTGCAGCCTTACTTAACTGTCACTGTCTTTTTGACTCTCAGGTATTTCGTGTTGAAGATTTCTGCAGGGATTGAATATCCTGGTGAGATCAGGTGGCCATTAGTTGTATGTCTCTTCCTGGCTTGGGTGATTGTATATGCATCCCTTGCTAAAGGCATCAAGACATCAGGCAAAGTAAGAGTTTCTCCTTACTTACTAAAGCACCACTTCTACCCACTTTCCAGGTGGTAAGGTGTTAAACTGTAGTAGTACCATGGGGTGTTATTGATCACCTGGAGGCCATTGAAGAGCAAGAAGGATCCTATTTTCACACAGAAATAACACCAGTGAAGAAGGCAGAAGGATGACCCCTTACCCCTTTCAACTCCACTTGGGTTACACCTTTCACTATAGTCCTGACCTCTGGTCTCTTGATCTCAGCTTACTGTTAACGATTCCTCACCAAGTCATTCCTTAAATGACAACTGTGATGTTAGCTGGTCAGATACAATACCTCCCAGAGGTGATGGTATTTTATATGGGATGCTAAAATTCATTTAAGAATGAAAGACATATCAATAGGATGGTGGATTTTGAATGGCAAGGTGTTTATTTTTGAGTGGGGATCCTTGGCTTTCTGCTTGTAAATCTTTGCCCCTTATCTGAGGCAACCAATTGAGGAAAGGATTCTTAATCTTTTTGTGTCGTGGTCCCCTTTAGCAGTCTTGTGAAGTCTATGTGATTCTTATAATAATGTTTGTTGTCTACATTCATAGCTAAGAGAACTTCTAAATTTCAATTAGAACTTAGTGTAAATAAAGATTTTGTTTATTTTTCCCATCCAAGTTAACAGATCCCCTGAAATCTACTCATTAGCCTTGCAGCAGACCTTGGGCCTCAGGCTAAGAATCTCTGCTTTTAAGTGGTCAGATACAATATAATGGGTGAAGAGCAGATTGGTTGTAGTGGGAAGTTCATTTTACCATTTCCAACTGACCTAATCTTATTTATCCTTCTCAGTAGAATGTTTGCTTTGAAATTATTATTGTATTAATATAAGCAAACAAACACCTCTTTATTAGGAAAAATCAGGCAAAATCATGAGGTCTTTCTTTGGCACCTTTTCTCTCCCGCTACTCTGGGAACTCCAGCCTACTTTTGACTTCCTATCACCTTGGTCCCACTTTCCTGACTTCTGCTACTTGAGGACTTGCTGATGCCCTGTTTCCTTCCCATTGAAAAAAATTGAGGAACCTTCCAAGGTGTTAGGGAACTCTGTTGCCTCATGTCTTTAGGACTATAAGGAACCTCAGAGATCCTGCAATTCATTTCCTTTATTTACAGATAAACAGGGGTCCAGGGGGGTGGTGTGGTGGGAATGACCCACTGGGTCCCCTAGCTAGTTCCTGGCACAACTGGGACTAGACTTTGGATCTCCTGATCCCCTGGTAATTTGCTTTTATACTGCCCCTAAATGGTAGTTTTAAGATATGAGAAGACTTGAACCCTCATCCTTCAACTGTATCAGTTCCCACAGAGAACAGAAGATTCATTTGAGATTCTGGGCTGCCTCTTTGGATCTAGGTTTAGAATAAACACTATCCATGTTTCTTTAACCTCTTTAAGGCTTATTGGATCCTGACTTTTAGCCAAATGACTTTCCATCAGAAGAGTATGAAGACTTTACTCAGTGATAATTACATCCCCCTCCCCTCCCAAAAAAGAAAAAAGGAATTGGGAAACACCAACTGTGAGAATGGTCTTGCAAGTTATAGGGGAAAGACTGATTGGCTTAGGGAAGGTGTAAATGGAAGGAAATGAACTTCCAGGTCCTGTTTGACTGGAAAGAGGAGTATAATGAGTGTGTCCTGAATGCCCCATAAACTGAAGGGCACTGATGTATCTAGAAAGTACTGGCCTTGGTGGTGGAAAAGGAGAAATTCAAAATTGACAGAAAATTGAAAATTTGCCAAATTCTCATTTGACTGAAACTCAAAAGAATGTTAGATTTGAATTCAGGGAAAACTAGATTTTTGTCCTTTCTCTGTCACTAACCCTCTGATCTTGGCCCAATCCCATACTCCTTTTGGCTCCCAGTTTCTTCTTATGTAAAATACAGGAGTTGGACTAGTTAATATTCAAGAATCTACTGTCTTTGACATCTTATGACTTTATCTAGAAGGGTGTTGAACCCACTTATTCCCACCACCCTAGAATATGGTCAAGGCTCTTGAGTTTTATGTAGTTTCTAAAAGTATCTCTTCAAGGGCCATAGTTTATGGAATCGTATAGATAATTGTTTTATTTCAGAGCAGTTAATTTGTGGCTCTGCCTGTCTGGGAAGGATTTCCAAACAGGGATCAATGATCAATTACTTTAAGGGGGAAATATTTAAAAGATGTGACAAATCGCCATCAATTATCTTGGTCAAGGTTGCAAAGGCCCTAATCATGATGCAGTACCTAAGAACAGAGGTGAATGACCTGCTTAACTTTGCCGGAATATTTGGTGATTGAAATCCCATGAACAATGTCACTACAAAGTGATAGAGACATATGAGGTCTTTCTTCTCTGTTTGAGGATGAATCTGCTTCTTCCTGGAAGTCTTTAAGGAGACTGAGAATACTTGCTCACTCTTCTTTGTAGAATAGTTCTATAATTTAAAAAAACAACAACAGATGAACACTAACTTGGATTAAAAAACAAACAACAAAACCAAATACCCAGCACTTTAATTGATGTTCCTTTGATCTTAAAATAGTTATTTTCCAATATGTCCTCTAACATTCAGTCCTCTCTCATCATAAAGCAAAGCATGGACAGTGGGAAGATTATTGAATTTAGAGTCACAAGACCTTAGTTGGAACCATTTATTATTACCTACTTGGCCATGACCTTGGGTAAATCACATACTCTCTCTGGGCCTCCATTTTTTTTTGTCTGACGACCTGTAAGATCCTTTCTAACTCTAAATCAATAATCTTAGAACCAATCAACAAAGCAGCCATCTTGTAACATGTGGTGACTCTATCCCACCATTCTTCTCCTGAAGGAGAAGAAAGGCATAGTGCAGTCTTGTGGATAGAGGTTAGTCATCACAAGGAATCAAAGATCTACAGCCATCTACTGTTGCTTTTATTTACATTATGGAAGTCATCGGGTGCTCTCTTCTTCTAATTCTCCTTATTTCAGTCTACATCGGTTTATACTCATCTCTAAGTACTCTATAGGATCAATGGGAGCTCAGCAGGCAGCTAGTTTAGACATCTCCCTTATTTTACAGATGAGGAAATTCGGGTTTAAGGATTTTAAGTGACTTGAACATAGTCACACAGGTCACCCATCAGAATGAGGTGAGGGATTTGAACCCTGCTTCTCCAGCTCCAAATTTGGTACTCTTTCCACTGTAGCAAACTGCCTCTTCTGGCTGTTGGCAAATAGTAAACTTAGGTAAGACTCTTTGGTGTATACCCAGTATACCCAGCCCTTCTGCTCCCTTTTCTCTCCTCCCTGTGAACTACCACATGCCAAGATTCTCTCTTTCAATCCTTGCCAAAATTTGCTCTTGGATTTGGCATTCATACTGTAGTATCATGAAGTGTTACCTCTCCCAGTGGGTCGAGGTGCATTTTAGTAGGTACCAGGAACTGAAAGGGTTAAGTAGCAGTGGTTGAATTTCAGGCTTCAGTTAGTGAATCAGAGAGAACATTTTGTAAATGGTGCTTTTTTATGGCCCCTGAGATGCATGCTTATTTTCTCTATCTATTGCAATAGGTTGAACTTGAAGTCTCTCCTGAACCTTCTCTTTTACAGGCCAGATTGACACAATTCTTAGGTTTCTGCTTTCCAGCTCCTTAATAATTTTAACCCTTCTCTTTCCCATCCCCCTTTCAAGTTGTCCAGTCCTGAGTCAGACACAATACAATGGTGAAGGGCTTATTGGAGATGGATATAGTGGGAAAGAAGTTCATCTTGTCATTTCCAACAGATCAAATCCTATTTCCCCTTCCCAATAGCAAATTTGCTTTGAAACAAATAAAGAAAGATCCCGGTTACTGCATTGCTCACTCATGGTTCATTTTCTGCTGCACTTGGATATAGCGGTGTTCTTCCCCAGTTTATTTTTATTAAGAAATCAGAATGAGACTGGTAAACTATTGGCTGACTCTTAGTTTGCAAAGCATTATTATCTTTTTGATCAGACTGACAAAGAGAGAGTCCTCCTTCTTCACTTTGACACAAGAAAAAAGAGCCCTAGTTCTCAGTAGTAAATAGAGTCCCAGATTTCTTAGGGATAGACATGATTAACAAACTACTTCCTTTTTCTAAAAGCTGATACAGACACCAAAATGCATACTCATTCTTTTCTTTTTTCCTGCCCCTGCTACTTTTTAGGTGACTATTTTTTGAATCCCAAACCTGCTGCTACTTAGAGTTGCAGTGGATGTAAGTGAGAATGGAGAGTGCCTTTTGTTGGGTAGATTGGGTGTCTGAGTTCTGTAAGTGCCATGGGGGTGAGGGTCTTCTCTCCCTTGGGGGGTATTACTTACTCTGGTTATATTACTATAGGTAGATACTCTGTTAGTATGGTGACATTATCCATGCCTCTTTCACATTCGTGTCATCAGAATTACTGATAGATTGTAGATTGAATGTCTTTTCCCCTTTACTGGATGTGTACAACAAAGATAAGTTTCCTCTCCTGTTTAAATATTCCTTATCACCAGTTATCTGAACACATGCAGGAGTTCTTTTCTCTAGAGCAGTGATTCTTTAATTTTTGATGCCATAGACCTCTTTGGTAGTTTGCTGAAGCCTGTGGAACCCTTTTCAAAATAATGCTTTTAAATCCACAAAACAAAATACGTATGATTACAAAAAAGCCCAAAGGTTAGCCAAAATTCATATGTGTTTTCATTCCCATCCTAGTTTACTGACACCCTTGACCTCTTTCCGTGGACACTTTTGCATTTGGGGCACCTGAAGTTAAGAAGCCATGCTCTAGAACTTTTGAGCAGTCCAGGTTTCTCCCTTCTTCCCAACATCAGCTCTAGCAGGACCTGGGAGTGGTAGACCTGCTGTCCTGACAGCCTGTCCACCTGTGCCCCCAGGAGATAATTTTTGACTGTGTCAATGCATGTGCCATCATGCGCACCAAAGTCTCGACCCATTTCATTCGAAGTAAGATTGTTTGTTGGTCTTTCTAGGTGGTGTACTTTACCGCTACATTCCCTTATGTTGTGCTTGTGATCCTACTCATCCGCGGAGTTACGTTGCCAGGAGCTGGAGCGGGAATTTGGTACTTCATTACACCTAAGTGGGAGAAACTTACCGATGCTACAGTAAGCCCTTTATTTCACTTATATTGCCCTAGTGAAAGGTGATGTGGGACAGTGGGTAATATAGAGGATTTGGAGTCAGGGAAAACTGGCTTCATGTCCTGGTCCTGCCTCTGTCATTACTAGATACATGATCCTGAGGGACCTCAAGGTGCTTCAGGAAAATCCATAGGTCTTTAAATTATTATAGTGGAAGGATTGCTATCAGTGTTGGTGGAGGGTATAATTTACACGGTGCAGTATGTAAGAGTGCTAGACTTGGAGTCAGGAAGACCTGAGTTCAAATCCCATTTTAGACACTAGTTATGTAACCGTGGGCAGGTCACCTAATTTTTTTCTGCTGCAGTTCCCTCAGTTGTAAAGTGGTGATGGGCAGTTAGGTGGCACAATGGATATGCTGCTGGACCTGGAGTCAGGAAGATTCATCTTCCTGAGTTCAAATCTGGCCTCAGACACTTACTTAGCTGTGTGACCTTGAGCAAGTCACAACTCTGTTTGCCTCAGTTTTCTCATCAGTAAAATGAGCTGGAGAAGGAAATGGCAAACTAGTCCAGTATCTTTGCCCAGAATACCCCAAATGGTGTCATGAAGAATTGGGCATGACTTAAAAAAATCACTGAACAACGACAACAAAAGTGGTGATAATAATAATAATACCTATGTCTCATGGTTGTTGGGAGGATTAAAGGAGATAACATGGAGGGCTTTGCAAATCTTAAAGTGCCATCTAAATGCTACCTAGACATTCAGACTTATTTCCTATATATGTTGGACTGGACAGATGTGTAGGAAGAACCAGCTTAGTATCAGCTCATCAATATCACTTTCCTTCCTATCACAATCTGGGAACTCTCTTGGGTTTGATCTGCTGCATAGACAATGGATTGTGGACATCCCTTCTTGAGAGCAAGGGCAGTTTCATCCCTGTCTTTGTAACTTCAGTGGCCAATATGCTCCCTGGTACATAATTGGTGCTTAATATTTCATGTTAGCTGATTGATTCCTTATGCTTTTATGTAATTCTGGGAAGAGATTTATACATTTAGGAAATTTTAATTCAAAAAATGAATTAAAACAAAAAAGAAATGCATATTTAGTGTTTTCCAGATTGCCTAGAATAGTCGTTCAAATCTCTTGCCTCATATGTGGTCATGTGATAGTGTTAAAATGAAAAATGGAATTCCCTTGATAATATTCAGACTATCTCATGATGTTGGTGTGGTAATAATGATTATGTCTATGAAGCCAAGTTACACAGGTTGGAAATTAACTCCACCCAGCCAACCATGAAGCAATTATATTTCCAAAGGGACCAGACACACTAATTACTTCCCGTGTTCCAAAGTGGGCACAGAGCACACTGCTGTTTTTTTCTGTCCTCACTTCTCTCATGGTACATCACTGTGTTCCTACTTTAAGAACTCCCAGTGTGCAAAAACCCAATTGTGCAAAAAAAAAAGAGAACATTTAATTGTTTAAATGACACGAGTTTCCTTGCTTTGGAAAAAGGATTAATCTTGGGTTTCCAGTGCTTCGTTGTAATGCAATAGAAACCGTTGCTCTTGGACTTAGAAGGAGGACCTGGGTTTGAATCCTTGCTCGGTTACCTGTTCACCTCAAGCAAATCACCTTATGGATCATCTATAAAATTAGAGGCCTGGACTTCCTAGCTGTGTGACCCTGAAGTTGTCCTCTAACTCTAAGTTCCTGGATCCCTAGGTACTGCGGCTATAAAGACAGCACCTTTGGGTATAAGCCTTGCTTGGCAGATTTGCTTCAGCAGCTGACTAGAGGTGAACCACTCATGTGGCCACCGCTCACAGCACAGGGAGTGCTCTCTGAAGTGGGGCTGTCAGCCTGAAGGCCATGATGTGCCATTCATCTGTCAGCTGACACTATGCACTGCCTTGATGGGTTGCTTTCATTGGCCTTGAATTTGGATTGGGCTTTTTGCAGTGTTGGCATCTGGCAAGAGTCCATGATCCAAAGGACACTGTCCCTCTGTCCCTGTAGTTGTAGGTGACCACCTCCTACTGCTTCCTTTGTTGTGAATTTCTGGTACTCTGCCCAGGTTCAGGGGGCTCAGTCATTGAGCCAGGACAGGATTATCGTGTTCGTGTCCCTAGAGATTGGGGTTTTATTGTGCTGTACCTCTGGCATTGCTAGTCACTATCCTTGTCAGATTTAATAAGAAAGTTCAGGCGCTGGGCAAGTCCTATTCTTATCCTGGCAGATACGTGCCCCAGAATGTATTGAAGTGCTAGTGATTGGTTTTCAGAGTGGGCAGGACAATCTATTCCCAAGCTCCATCTCTCTCTAATGATTGAAAAAAAATCTATTAAGAATTTACTATGTGCTAAAATCTGGGGATTCAAATACAAGAAGGACAATATCTATTCTCAAGGACCTTATGTTGTAATTTGGGGAATAAAGCACATATATGGGAGTATTCAGCTGCAATGTGGATGAGAGGACCCAGAAGTCCGTAGGGTTCAACAGTGGTGCAGATAGTAAGACCTAGGGGTCTCCCAGGTACACTAGCAGGCCAGTTCCAGGAAATTTTGACATTGGTGACTACTTGCTCATCCAGGAAGGGTGGCTGTGCCATTTATTAGTTTAAGGGGTGCGGTTAAGGAGCCTTTGATGTCTTAGCACCTTAAATTTAGAGTTGGAAGTGACTTGAGAGGTCATTCAGTCTCTCTTTTCAC
The DNA here is from genome assembly GCA_028646575.1 of Pseudocheirus occidentalis. Taxonomy (NCBI): domain Eukaryota; kingdom Metazoa; phylum Chordata; class Mammalia; order Diprotodontia; family Pseudocheiridae; genus Pseudocheirus; species Pseudocheirus occidentalis. Next base: position 159,193,112 of record CM053601.1, read on the forward strand.
CAGTGAGGAAACTGAAATTTAGAGAGGTAAAATGTCTTTGCCCATCATTATTCACATACCCTTGTCTGACGCAGCACAATCTAAGACCCCATCTTCATTTGTGAGCAGGCAGACAAACCAACAGTGGCCATGAAAGTCCACTTACAGATGTGACTTAATAATAGCAACTTTATAAACATGTGTTAAATATGTAGTATACATAACACATATATGGGAAAGATCTGTGATATCCTCAATATGAGAATCCCCTAGTATGGCCACTGTCTGCTATCATGATGGTTTAAAACTAGTCTATAATTTAGGTAGGTTAAGTCCTATGGATTTGTTTGAAGTACAACACTTTGTCATTCATTCATTCATTCATTCATTCATTCATTCATTCATTCATAGCGAGTAGGAGATTCTTACCTTAAGTCACAGAGCTAATATATGTCCAGGCCAGTGTCTTATCCACTATATAGTACAGTGTCTCTGCAAGGCAGAGATAAGGACAGTTGTTACTGAGGATCAAACTCTTGTAGTGAGACCACTGAGTAGAAAGGTGGCTGTCCAAGAAAGAAAGACTTTACCTATGTTGGACTCTATTTTGTGGCATATTTGATGAATTTCTCTACTCCAGATGACAGAGCAAAACAAAAATGAGAAGCTTATTTATGATCTAAGAATTAGAATTTTGTTCATTGAATAGAAGTGATTGGGCTCTCCCAAATGGTTTAGTCCAACTCTCTAGCTTAAGTTTTAAGCAGGAGAAATCGGTTAGGAACATCCCCAACTCAATAATAACTGCTTTTCTCTATACTTTGGTTTATACATTTGTGGATAGATTTTTATGAAGGCTGTATATTTCTTGAAATAATAAGGAAATGTAATTACTGGATTTCATCCTGTAGACCTTGGGAAAAACACTCAGCAAGCAGTTGACTTAGATTCTTTGTGATTTGGTATCATCTGATGTAAGTTAGTACATTGTCTGTGCAGAATTTAGTTATTATTCCCCAGATCAGCTTCTCTCTCGTTGGATTCAATTGTAAACCAATACATTTGACTCGCTGTCATTTTTGAGATGGTGTACATGCTGAGCTTCCCCGACTCTGTCTGGCACTTGGTACAATTCCTTTGGGATTTTATGAAACTGGGAAAATTGCCCTCATTAATTCCACTTGAGTTTGCCCCTCAGGTTAACCTGCCATTTCCTTTCCTTTGTTATACAGGTATGGAAAGATGCTGCAACTCAGATTTTCTTCTCTTTATCTGCTGCTTGGGGAGGTCTGATTACTCTTTCTTCTTACAACAAATTCCACAACAACTGCTATAGGTAGGCTGGAACCTGGCTGTGGTTGAGGTGGAAGTGGAGAGGTGGGGAAATTGAAGGGGTGGAGTCCTAGGCTTGGACTGAGTCCCAGGTTCAGGGTTGGTGAATCAATTCCTGACTCAATCTGACTGAAGAGCTAGTGGCTTTCCTTGGGCCAAGGAGGGAGTCAGCAGTGGGTCAGGATTACCATAAACTCCTGAGGATTTCTCCTAGAAGTTTTCTTCTCTTCACCTACAATGCAGTTAACCTGATATACATTCTCATCACCCTAGACCTGGATTGTTTCAATAGCCTTTTGTTTTTATATCTGTCACTACCAGAAATACCCAGTGGCCCCCCAAAATGTGTTCCCTTGTAACAAAGAAAAATATTTAAACCAAGTCAACATACATGACTAGTGGCAGTCTATAGATTTTCCCCAATGCCATTCTTCTAATACTTGATGAGGGTGATTAAAAGCTATACATTAAGGGGGAAAGAGATGTTTAGTCATATTATATTGAGATGGGGGACAGAATCTGTCTGATAGTATATTCAACATTCTATACCCATAGACCACCAACTCACCAACCAAAAGAAGGATGATTCTTTTAGACTAGTCATTCAATATCACTTATCATCAACCTGCTATATAAATAGAGTTCTTTGCTAGGTGCTATCAGGAAATACCAAGAAATTTAGGACATAGCCTTTGCACTTGAGAGGCTTATAGTCTAGATACGGAGAAAAAAACCTACCTACCTAAAAAGTATCTGAGAACCTCAGGCATTGCTGTCTATGAAGGAAGCCACGTGAGTGGTATGGAGAGTAAAAGTTATCAGAACTCAGAGGAAGAAATCACTTTTGGCTAGAGTCTTTGTTAAAGTTTTCCTGAATGAACTGGGATTATTTCTAGACTTTGAAGGATGGGGAGAATTTCAGTAACTGAAAGGAATGGTTAGAGCATTCCAGATTGGAAAAAAAAAGTATAAGCAAAAACTTCAAGGCAGGAAAGCCCAAGGAATATTGGGAAAAACAATCAATCCATTAAACAGGAGTGGAGGCATTTATAGGGGAGAAGAATGAAATAAATTAGAAAGATAATTGAGGCTATTAAAAAAAAGATCTAAAATGCCTGGCCAAGGTGTTGGGATGAATAATGCTATACTTACTTGTTAATGAAGGATTTGAAAATTTGTAGGCACATGGAAAATGCAGAGGAATGCAGGATCCCTGTCATTTTAGAAAAGACTTCCAGCTAGTGCAGGTTGGACAAACCTATTCACTTGGGGAAACAGTGGGCTTCTACAAAGATGATGTTTGGGAAGTAAGTGAAATTTCCATTGAGATCCTTTCACCTTCTCTCTTGCATTCTTCTTCTACCTTTCAGTACCCAAATCCTCTAAGCTGAGGCTGGCTATTCAGTTCCCAGTGCAGTGCCTCAACCAAGCTTGCTGTCTCCAGCACCAGTTATCCTCCAACTCTTTGCTGCCATCTCTTTCCCTCAAGGGTATCTCTATTCTGTATCCCCTCCCCTCAGGGTCCTGCTCTGCTCCCGTCTAATAAAGAAATCCTGGCAAACACCATACTGGGTGATAAAAGATTGCTCTATTGTCCATCCCAGGCAACACATTCACATTTAAGCTGATTTTTCAGAGACAGTGTCTCAACATAAAGATACTGGGACAGATTTTTGGGTTGAGGTACTCTTGCACATCCCTCAGATTACATGGCAGGATTATATATGGCCCCTGCTATTATAAGTAGGCTATAGAGAAGAAATCTATGTATAATAAGGATGGATTAACAATCAACAATTGATCAAGCAACTGACATTTATTAGATGCCTACCATGCTAGGTGTTGGGGATAAAGGTACAATGGATGACATAATCCTTACTTGCAAGTAACAGTAGTAGTGTTGAAACTATGGGTCATGTCCATGCCCACATGGTAAATATAACATGATGGCTCTTGTTTCTTCTCTCCAGAGATACACTCATTGTCACCTGTACCAACAGTGCTACAAGCATCTTTGCCGGCTTTGTTATCTTTTCTGTCATTGGCTTCATGGCTAATGAGCGCAAAGTGAACATTGAGAATGTTGCTGACCAAGGTAATGTACAAAACCTACATTCTGATAGTGCTTTAAGGTCAATACAACACATTTCACTACAACTCAATTGAAACCTCACTGGGTCATGCTGACTTCCCTACTCTGTCTGGTACTCAGGTCTTCAACATGTGATTGATTCCTATTAGGAATTGGGCCTGGGAACAGAGTGAATCAGACCCATGGATCAGACAGTGGGAGCTGGATGACTTTTCTTGGTTTCTCTGGTATTTTCGGAGTCCTAAAGGTTTGCAGACTAGTAAAGGGGATGCTTCGAAATATTCCTTCCCTTCACCACTTTTCTTATTTTTCTTCATTAATTTCAAAGAGAGTAAATAAGTTGTGATGTCTACATTAGTAGAAGGGGGTTATTTATTAGACTAAATTGATGATTATAAAGGCAATGTCAGGCATAATGCTTTGGGTAATGACATTAGGAGAGTTTGTGGAATTTTAATAATAACATGAATGCAAATATCTTACTTTTATAAATGATTTTTATTTCCAAAGCACTTTTATGAATTTTATCTAAAATCTATACTTCGTAAAATGTGTCCATAACCTTTTCTTTCCTTTGGGGGAAGGTGGAAGAGTGGAAGTTAGGGACAGGGGGAGAGATGGTATGGGGAGTCTATTGCATGATGATGAGAGCTATGAACCATACGCCTCAACTCTCATTTTAGCTTGGTCACTGTGTTAATGACCTTGGTAAGAATTATTTGACCTCTCTTGGTCTCAATTTCTTTTTTTATAAACTGATGATCTCTAAGCAGCTTTTTGACCTTCAAATTCTATGATTATGATTCTATGAGGGATTTTCCTTTCTACACTTTGTCTCCAGTATATCTAGTACAGGGTCTTGCAGAATTTTCTTGGTTTACATTTAGGGCCTGTGATTTAATCTCTTTAGGAAACTACCTGTAGGTGGAAATATCTGTAATTTATAATGTTAAAGAGTTGCATGGCACACTGAGAGAAAGGACTTTCCCAGGGTTGCGTAGCTTGTATTTATCAGCAGTAGGACTTGAATTCAGGTCTTCTTAAGTCCAGAACTGGTATTCTTTCTACTACCCCAAAGTCTCTCTCCTTTTGCAGTCAACGAGTATTAGTAACTGCCTAATGAGGGGCAGCTGAGTGGTGCAATAGATACAGTGTCTGGCCTGATGTCAGGAGGACTCTTCTTCCTGAGTTCAAATATGGCCTCAGGAACTTACTAGCTGTGTGACCCTGGGCAAGTCACTTCACCCTGTTTTCCTCAATTCCTTACCTGTAAAATCAGCTGGAGAAGGAAATGGCAAACCACTCCAGTATCTTTGACAAGAAAACCCCAAATGGGGCACAGAGAGTCAGATTTGACTAAAATGACTGACCAACAAACTGACTAATTAACTTAAGGAGGTGTTTTATCCCATGGGTAAGAGTTTAACAGACAACAATGAAGAGGCAAAGCCTTTTGTTAGTGATTTTCCTCCACTCCCAGTATCTACCTATGCCACCACCCAAATCTATCTTCACTAAAATGAATATTTGCTTGGGAAAACAGATTGTCATAGTTTCATTGTAAATATTTACAGATTGGAAATTGGTGAACACTACAAATCAGTTGTCTGGTTTATTGTTTTGTTGGTTATCTAGACTTAGTCAAGTTAATAATGCAGATCAAACTTAAAATTGTTTAGTGGGTACATTTTTTTCTTTGGAGAGATGGTTATTAATCATTTACCAGCACACCCTGTTTGTGATCTAGTGATAGGAGTCACACACAGAGTTGAAAGAGTCTCCAGAGGTCATCTTGTCCAATTTCTTCATTTTACATGGGAAAACTACAGCAGAGGAAGTGACTTTCCCAAGGTCATGCAGGAAGTAAGCTGTCAAAACCAGGATTTAAACTCAAGTCATTTCATAACAGGGACCTATCACTTATAGAATGTTAGATTGACTGAAGATTTCAAGGCACTTTTCTGGAGAAGCACCTGGGAATGGAAGAAAGGAAAAAGTGGGAACTTCTATGGAAAAAGGGAGAAAGGATGATTGGGAATGTTTGCATCTGGAAAATTCCTTGATATAGATAGCTTAAGGAATTCTAATTAATATCTAGGATATCACAGGTCATTGTGAAAGACATGGCCAGAGTTCTTGGGCATTAATTCTGATCTGTTTGACTGATAGGGAGAGGAAAGATTAGATTAATGCTATGGGCTTCACTATTGATAGGAAAGGAGAACTGAAACTTTGCTCTCCAAAAAAATACAACAAGTCTGGACTGGAAGTAGGTATTTAGCAAGAATGTTATTAAACTCTGGACTGGAAAACCAATGAAATGGAAAGAGAATGGACTTGCCATCTGCCTGGGATGTTTTGGCTGCTACCCAGCCTTAAGGGAAGAATTCAGAGTTGGATTATACCAGAAAGTAAGTGCCTAGTGGCCTATGACATAAATTTTGCTTTTCATCCTTTTCTCAAGGAAGGAAATCTGGAGTAGGTAGCTAGAGTCTTTGGAACTGGGACTGGAACTCGGAAAGCCTGATTGCTACTCCTGAGCTTTCTATATACAGAGCACAAGATATTTGTGGACTCTAGGGAAATAGTGAGACAGCCATAGGAAGGGTGGCTTCATGTGTATGGGGCCCTTCCCTCATTCGGTACTTGACTGGGGGTCCTTGGGAGAAAAGCAATAGGAAATATGGCCAGAAATAGTTTTCTGCCATTATTACAGACTTTTTGGAAGTAACAAGTACATTTTTGCCATTATTAGTGGTACATCTAGTTAAGCTGACTGAACTGCATTGCTGCCAATCCTCATTCATATGGAATGACTTGTCTGAGCCCAGCTCAAAGGGTAGCCTTCTGGAACCAGGTAGATGGCAGCGCACTTCATGGTTAACCCCTTGGTGAATGATACCCTCAGAATTTCCTTCTCAGGTAGTAGTTACCTATCCATTCAGTGAGCAAGAGCAGTAGTGCATTCTGGGAGATAAGCAATATTTCAAGAAGGATGTGGCAAGAATTGGGAAGCAGAAGGTTTGTATTCAAGAATGGGACACTCCCAGACCTTATTCAGCATCTTAATAATTAGGAACACTCATTCATAGTGCTGGTACAAAATTGACACTTAATAAATGCTTATTCATTGATTTAATTGATTAAATTAAAATGATGAAGCCAAGTCTTCTGGCTCCCAGTTCAGTGCACTACACAATACTACCTTGTTTACTTCTCCTTGAAGTAAAATAAAAAGACTAATGAAACCACTGTACATATTTATTCATTGATAAAATGTGCATTTGTTAATCACCTACTACATCTCAGGTACTGGGCTAAGTGTTGGTGATACAGAGTAAAAATTAAATAGTCCTTCCCCTCCCTGAAAGCTTATGTTCTCGTGTAGTGATGGTGGTGACATCAGTGTGACAGAACTGGAAAGAACCTTCCAACGTTATAGGATATGGGACCATAGATGTAGATCCAGAATCTCAAAGCTTTTTAGTCAGTCAGCTAGTCAATAAGTTAATTTATAAAGTGCCAGGCACTATGTTCAGTGCTGGAGATAAAAAGAAAAGCTGTCTCCCTCAAGGAACCCAAATGGGAATGAGGGAGACAACTTGCAAATAACTTGATGTAAAAGATATATAGGGTGTGAGTGGAAGTGTGACAAATTTTGGAAATGGGAAAGGTGATTCTCAGATGGGTGTTGAAGAAAGCCAGGGAAATCAAAAGGCAGAGGTGAGGAGGGACAGCATTGCAGGCATGGGGACCAGCCAGTGAAAAGGAAGATAGGATAGAACAGGAGTAGTATAAAAGGCCAATTGGCACTGGAATCCAATTCCCCCATTTTATAGATGAGGCAACTGAGACCCAGAAACTTTAAATGGTGATCCGAAGGTGACACAGGTAGTTAGCATTGGTGAAAGGATTTGAACCCAAAACCTCTCATTTCAGACCCAGTGCTCTTTCACCTAGACTGTCTCAGGGCATAACCTGCCCAAAGCAGGATGGATTGATTTCCAGGTTTCCTGGCAACATGGAGTCCCGTCACCTTTGACCACTAGGATCCTCTTCCCTCAGTTCAGTTGCTATGACTTCATTGTTATCATAACAGAGTGGAGTTTCCAGTAATTCAGACCATTTATTGCTGGCTTTCCCCATCTGTAGGAATAGGAACTTGACATCTGATTTCAATGATGAGGAAAATCTCTCTGCCAATACAGGTGAACACCATTCTTGCCTCTTAGATTCTTAGCAAGTTACCTAAAGCATTGACAAATTATAGGACCTCCCCAAGGTCACACAGCCAGTATTTTTCAGAGGAAAGACTTGGACCTAGGTCATCTTGGAACTCCAAGGTCAGATGACTATCATCTATGTCATATTTCCCTCCTTGTGCATAACTATAGTTTAAAAATCTCATCTCCTTGGGAAAAGCATGATCTTTCAGATTTAAGAATTGAAAACCTGGATTGTAGAACTAAGGCATTTTAGTAAGACCATGTGTTCTGGGAAGGAGGAACACCTTTAATAACCTGGAACCTAACGCTGAAAACCCTTATTTTTTCCCAAAATGGTAGAAATAGGGTAGGATGGATGCATGAATTAAGAGTTTTGTATAGTGGGTGCTCAAAAAGTCTTTGTTTTTCTCATTGCTGAATCATGAGAATAAATATTCACAATGATGAACCTGAAGCCATACAAGAACCTCAATCATCAGAGAAAGATTCAATTATGATCACTAGATTCTATTTACTAAGGCTGAAAACAGAACTCCGACTTTGCAAAAAAGATTTTCTAACTGCAAGGTGGAAATAAAAGTTTTTTTGGTAATTCTCAATGAAATCAATTCATGGGATCAGTTTGAAACGGGCAAATTTTGCCTTAACATAAGGAAGAATTTCCTATACAATTGGAGCTATCCCAAAATGGAATGGTCAACTTAATGAAATAGTGGATTCTCCTTCAAGACAAGTGGTCTTCAGTGACCACTTGTCTGGAATATTATCCAAATGATTCATGGTCAAATATTGACTAGCTATTGACTTCCATTTCTAAGATTCTGGAATCTGTTAGTCTTGGCCACCAGTCTTTGGGCTATCCTTCCCATTTCTCCAATTCAGAACAAAGAGTAAAGGAGGCATTTTATGATTGACTGGGTGACAGTTGGCCTTGGCATTTCTGTCAACAAAACTCTAAATGGGCAAATCCTTCCCATGGTGGCTCTAGGTTAGAGTTTCCACTTTTTAAACCTACTGCCATTTTATAAGAACTTTTCTTAATTTCATCTCTCTCTCTTTTTTAATTAATTAATTAATTTTCTTGTTTACATCATTCATTTCCATGAGATTTTGAGTTACAAATTTTCTCCCCATCTTTCTCCCACCCACCACCCCAAAACAGCCATCCCACTGTATAACCCCTCCCCTAATCTGTTCTCTCCTATGTCCTCCCCCATGACCCCTCTGACTTTCTCATAGGGCAAGATGGATCTCCCTACCCCAGTGCCTGTATATCTTAATTTCCAGTTGCATGTAGTTAATAATAATAATGATAATAATAATATATACATATATTTTAAACATTTGATTATAGAACTTTTAAATTCTAGATTCTTTCCC
>CM053601.1:159202220-159240680 GCA_028646575.1 Pseudocheirus occidentalis
AGAAGTGAGTGCTTTCATCAACCCTCCCCCCACCTTGCCCTCCCCTCCATCATCGCCCCTCTCATACCCATCCCCCCTACTCTCCTGTATGGCAAGACACCCAGTTCAGAGTTTATGTCATTCCTTCCCTAAGCCAAATTCAGTGAGAGTAAGGTTGACCCTTTCCTTTTTGACTTCCTGTTCTTCCCCTCCATTGTAACAGTTATCCCTTGCCTCTTGTATATGAGATGATTAACTCCATTCTGTCTCTCCCTGTCTCCTCTCATTCTATTTCTCATCCACCTCACAATTTCACCTTTTAAAATATCATCCCTTCCTATTCAATTGATCCTGTGCCCTCTATGTGCATGTATATACACATACTCAGATATGTATTCATACACACACACACATATATACCTTACTATATAGACATATGTGTATGTATACATATACACACAATATACATTTGTATTTCCTTTACCTATCCTCATACTGAGAAAGTTACAATAAGTTACAATTATCATTTTTCCATGTTGACATGTAAATAGTTCAACTTTGATAAGTTCCTTATGATTTCTTTTCCATGTTTACCTTCTCATTCTTCTTGTATTTGAGTGTCAAATTTTCTTTTCAGTTCTGTTTTTTTCAGCAAGAATGCTTGAAAGTCCTCCACCTCATTGAATGACCATATTTTTCCCTGGAACATTATACTCAATTTTGCTGGGTAGGTGATTCTTGGTTTTAAACCTAGCTCCCTTGATCTCTGGAATATCATATTCCAGGTCTTTAGATTCCTTAATGTAGATGCTGCTAGATCCTGGGTTATCCTAATTTTGTTTCCACAGTATTCAAGTTGTTTCTTCTTGGCAGTCTGTAATATTTTCTCCTTGGTCTGGGGACTCTGGAACCTAGCTATAACATTCCTAGGAGTTTTCTTTTGGGGATCTTTTTCAAGAGGTGATGGGTGAATTCTTTCAAGTTCTATTTTGCCCTCTGTTTCTAAATTATCAGGGCAATTTTCCTTGGGAATTTCTTGAAGGATACTTTCTAGGTTCTTTTTTTTGTTTCAGTTAGTCCAATAATTTTTAAATTGTCTCTCCTGGATCTATTTTCCAGGTCAGTGGTTTTTTTCAAGGAGATATTTCACATTGACTTCTATTTTTTCATTTGTTTGAACCTGTTTAATAGTATCTTGATTTCTCATAAAGTCATTTGCTTCCATTTGCTCCCCTCTAATTCTGAGGGAATTATTCTCTTTAGAAAGCTTTAGAGATTATTTTTCCATCTGGCAAATTTGACTTTAGAAGGCATTCTTCTCCTCATTGGCTTTTTGGGCCTCTTTCGCCATTTGAGTTAATCTATTTTTTAAGGTGTTATTTTCTTCAGTCAAGTTGTTGTCTCTCTTTTCATGATTTTCTTGCATCATTCTCATTTCTCTTCCCAATTTTTCCTCCACTTCTCTTATTTTGTTTTCAAAATCCTTCTTAAGCTGCTCTATGGTTGGTAACCAGTTTACATTTTTCTTGAAAGATTTTGGTGTGGGAGTTCTGGCTGTGTTGTCTTCCTCCTGTTCTGTGCTTTGATCCTTTTTGTCCCCCCAAAATGAATCTAAAGTTGGATTGGTGTTCTTACTTTGCCTCCTTTGCCTGCTCATGTTGCCAGTCAATTACTTGACTTTTTGGCTCTGTGGAACTCTGCTTCTAGAGCGGAAAGCTCTGTTCCAAATTGCTGGGGTTTTTGCAGCTTCCAGAGCAATTGGGAGGCTGCCATTTTTTGCAGCCCCCACCAGCTTTGGATCACTGAAAATGTACCCCAGGACCACCACCCAAGACCATGATCCTGCTCCAGGCAGCTTAAGGCAAGAGCATTTAGCCTCTGAATGATTGCTTGGCCTGCCTGCAGTCTGCAGGCCAGGAGCTTCTGAAGCAGCCATGTGGAAGCAGCTGCAGCACCGCCACTTCTGTTGCTTCCTTGCCCTGGAGGCAGTTCAGCCAGACCCTCTCCCCCGAATTTAGCCAATTTCTATTAATCTTTTACTTAGTCCTTATTTTTTATGCCTTGATAATTCTGGAAATCATCAGAGCTGCCGCTGATCCACTCTCCTGAAGTCTCCAACTGCAGCTTGTCCTTACCACCTGTGGGTCAAGCTGGGGTTTCGGCTGGGCTGGTTTTGGCTCCCAGCATGCTGCGATGAGCCTTTCCTGTCCCACCTGCCAAGCTGCCTTCAGTGGAAGATGTGTTTTTCTGTAATTTTGTGAGTTCTGGTGCCCTAAAATTTGTTTAGAGTCATATTTTATGGGTATTTGAGGTGATTATGTGGGAGCTGCAGAGTGTTCCTGCTTCTACAGTGCCGTCTTCCATATCTCTCTTATTAATGTTCTTAGTTGGTTAGTTCATGGTTTTTCTGAATCTCTGCTTATAGGGAATCTCTTAGGGTTAAAGGAGTAAGGTTAAAAATTAAAGCAAAGTCATAAGTACCATGATTTATTATTATTTTTTCTCTGAGTACTTTGATAGTATCATATATTTAGATCTGGAAGGGACCTTGAGAGGCTTTCTGGTATAACTACCTCCTTTTACAAATGAGGAAGTGAGCCCTAGAGAGGCTAAATGATTTGCCCATCACTCAGGCAGTAAGTAGCAGAGCTGGAACTGAGGCACAAATCTTCTGAGCTGAAAACCCAGGATCCTGATTTTTACTGCAGATCTTTGATCATGTTGGAGAACTTACTCCTTTTATTCTTGCAGATTGCAATTTGCCATTGACTTCTAATGTTTTGTGATTCTTATCCATGTCCTTTCATATGTTCTTCAAATGCACTGGGGATCTTACCTCTAAGTTAATATTTTGTGGATATCAATACACTACCCAGACTGTCCATGTATTACCTCTCAATTTGGCTACATGAATGATTTGCATCCTTTTCTTGTCATACATGTAATTATATCTTTTTCCATTTAGAATGCTTATCACATTTAGTAATACATTGTGGTCTACCTATATTGCCTTTCCACTGGATCACCTGCAGTTTTGATTCTTCTAAGATGCAAAAATCCTCTGTAACATTTTGATTTCAGCCCACTAAAATTGGGGTAATTAAGGTATTTTCTGAAGTTACAGAAAAAGTGAAAAGCAGTAAAGTGGGCAGTGGGTCCCTTGGCATGAGAGTTAACTAAGTTAGGTCATCTTGAGAATATTTCTAGATGAAACTTGAGGACCAGGAGCAGATAAATGTGAAATGGAACAGATCTGCTGGTGTTTTTGTAGCGGCCTGTTGTCATATTTGATGACAGCAGGACCGCCACATTTGGACCTCAGTACTTAATGTGCTGTGACCAAGTGGAAAAGACATTGAAGAAAATGAAATAGGAAAGAGCTTCTGCATAAGTCAATCTCTGCCAAAGGTTACACAATTTTGAGTACCCTGGGCAGATTTTCAAGAGATCTCAAAGAAAGGAATAGTTTGAGTGACTACTCAACCTGTTTTAACAGTGTAATCCTCTAAAGGAGGAAGTAAAAGATCCACTTGCCTATAAAAGTCAAGAATAAATCTTTGGGAAGTTCAGTAAGGGATCTTTTTACTGATACGTGTAGAGATAGACGGACTATGCCTCGGGCCCATTCAGAACTGTAGTTGCCTGGCATAGCTTGGTGAATCCGCCTGCATGTGGAGAATCTAATATAAAATCGGTTTATGTTAAATCTCAAAGAACTAAGCATTTAAGATAACCTTAGATTACCACAATACCTTTTTATCCCAACTTTCTCCCTTTGCCAGGAAAGAGCCCTTCACAATTGATACAAAGATACAAATTCTATCTTATAAGAATTCAGAATAAGGGTTACCTAGAAAAAAGACTGCTGTCTGTTTATTCATACTCATCCATCACAAAATATTTTAAGTGCTATTATATGCAAAGCTCTTGGGAGGGATGTAAAGATGAACCACATAAGAAAATACACTATTATCAAGGGGGTCAAGACATTTTTCAGATATCAAGAGTGCCAAACCCTGGGAATGTAATTCCTCTGGGGCTGCATTAACTTCTTTAGGCTCCCTACAGATTATTAAATCTTGCTCTAGAGTGCACTAATAGTATCCCTTTTAGCTCCAAAAAGTTAAGGAGCCAGCTGATCCCTGGGGTTTAATTATCCCTCTCCAAGAGTGAGTTCAACCCTGAGGGAAGCTCATTTTTGTTATAGTAGAATGCTATTCCAGAGCCTTCTCCTTGGGAACTTATTCACTCTCAAGGACTGGCTGTTTCCCTTTGGGAGGATTTGTCTTCCCAGGTACCCACTCTATCCCCAAAGGATGTTGTATTTGCTGGGCAGGATTGAGTTTTCTGTCCTGTGAACCTTCCCATCCCAATAGAATAGATAGGGAAACCTATGAGTAGGCCTGTTTTTCAGCTGAACTGGGACTTTTAAAGTTCCTTTTGTAAGCTTGTGAGTTACTGATGGAACCATAGGAAAGAGTTAATTCCCAAACTGAGAGGCCTATGTTAGCCTAAGTCAGTGGTGGGGAACCTGTAGCCTTGAGGCCACAAGTGGCTCTCTGTTTCCTTAAGTTTGGCCCTTTGAATGAATCCAAACAAAATGAAGTTTGGATTCAGTGAAAAGACCACACTTGAGGACCCAGAGGGCCACATGTGGTCTCAAGACCTCAGGTTCCCCATCCCTGGCCTAAGACCTGCCCCTGCCATATCTTTTAAAGAAATCTCTGGGGACAACTAGGTGGCACAGTAAATAGAGCACTGGCTCTAGAGTTAGGAGGACCTGAGTTCAAATCCAGCCTCAGACACTTAACAATTACTAGCTGTGTGACCTTGGGCATGTCACTTAACCCCTATTGCCCTGCTTTCCCCCCTCCAAAAAAAGAATAAAATCTCTAGATCATCTCATAAATCTTAAATAGTTTTGTACCTACAAGAGCTTTATTCATAGATAGGGAAATCTATATGGTAGTGTATCATTAGTTGATGAGGGGGGATCATAGGGTTTTGAGTCATAAGGTAGAGAGTTCATCTCTTTCAATCCCCTCCTTAATCTTCCAGATGAGCAAATTGAGGACCAAAGGGTTTAAATGACTTAGCCAAGATCACCCAGGTAATAAATTAGTAGAGTTGGAATCTGAGATTCTTTTTTTAAAAAATAGCCTTACAATAAACAACTTCTCAGGATTACATGTAAAGACAATTTCTTTTTGCAAAGACAATTTTTAACAGTTATTTTAAAAAAATTTGAATTCCAAATTTTTCTTTCTCCATCTCTCCCTTCTCCCCTCCCTAAAATGGTATACTGTTTGAGAGATCCAAGATTCTTCAGGATGCAATGCTCTAGACCTTTCTCTTCCAAACTACCCTCTTCTTATTTTTTATCTTAATTCTGTTGATATCTTTTGTTTTTATATGACTTTCATTTCTGAATGTCTTTCTCCCTCTCTTAAGAGCAAGTCCCAAAACATAAAATAGAAAGAGGAAAAAAAAAGTTCAACAAAAGCAATCAAACTCATCAACTGTGTCTGATTGCATATCACTATGAATAGGTAGTATTTATCACCTGTACATAATGCTTAAAGGTTTGTGAAACACTTTTCATATTTTATTTCCGTTGATCTTCATTAGAACCCTATGAGGTAATTGCTTTAATTTCCCCATTTTACACGTAGGGAAATTGAGGCATAAAGTTTACATGACTTGCCCAAGGTCACATATGTTTGTCTCAGGCAATTTGAACTCAGGTCTTCTGACTCCAAGTCTCCATTATCTTACCTAGCTGCCTGCCATGTGTTGGTTGGAGCCAGACTGTGGTGGGTGCCCCAGATTTTTAGATTATAGTTTAGCTATATACTTACAATGTCACAAGATTATAGGTTTAGAGATGGAAAGAAACTTGAAGGCTAGCAAATTTAACCCTGTCATTTTAGAGATGATGAAATGGGGTATATATAGAGAAAATGACTTGTACAGAGTCTCACATAGTAAGCAATATCTGAGGCAAAATTGAAACATAAGTTTTCCTGAAACTCTAGTCCAAACCTCCATCCACTGAGCTACCTTAGCAGCCCCATACCTCTAGTCCATCCAGTGCTTAATACTTCAGTTCTCCAACTCTGCAAAGAAAGAAGACACATTTTCTCTGGGTTATTGAGTTACACCAACCAGTCCATCCTTTGTCAAAGCTTTTCACCCTCTTTAAAAAAGTGAAAACTGACCTGTAATAAAATCATAGGTCCAGTCCTTATCTCCTTAAACACAGCTTCATTAATGATGTTTGCATAGTACCTAGATCAGTAAATATTTTTTTGAATCAATGAATATGGGATTCATCTTGGAGATAACGGACTAAATTAATTTGGGGATTCCCTGTGAGTGACTTGGTAAAATTCTATTTAGTTTCAAATACTAAATGATGTCCAGACTTCTGGGGAAGAGGCAGTACTCAAAATAACATTTGAGAGCCTCTAGAAATGTCTGGTTTTTTTTTTCTGGAATTTCAACCTGGAAAACTGATGTAGATAGATTTTTCCCCCTCTTCCTTGCACCTTAATTCTGACCTCTGCTTTTGTATGAGACAAGCAAACAGGTATCAGGGGTTTATTTCAAATGACTAGGTTTATTGCAACCCCCAGGAGATGTCATAGAGCCAACATGCATCCATTACAGCCTTCTGTGACCTCAGTCTTATGTTTAGAAATCTGACCCTGGGCCATTGTAACTGCTTCCATCATCAAGCAATGAATCAATTATGTTTTGTATTCTCTCAGCATGACTAGGAAAGGAGCTGGGTTGGTTGTCACAAGTCTTAGGAGTACATGATGGACAACCTGAGTGTTGCACTGGTTTCCTTGGAGTTTTTAAAGAACCAGATAAATTTGCCAAGTGTATTTGGTGGATTCCTGTGAGAGAAGAGACTCCCATTTTTGTATTGGTATCTTCACTACCCAGCACAGAGCCTGGCCCGTAATAGGTATTTATTTAAATGATTATTGAATTGGAGAAAGGGAAGAGAACGATTCAGAAAGATAAGGGTAAGTTCAGAAGATTGGGGGAGGGAGTACCTCCTGAGATCAAGAATCCGTTTAAGAATCCAAGTAGTTTTATTGTGGTTTTTTTATTATTTCATTTTTAAAATTATTTTATTATTATATTTCAGTTCTTGGAACTTTTGTCAGTCTCCAGATTTGCTTCATCTATTTCCATTTCAATATTTATTACTTGCCCATTATGTAGAAAACACTGTGCTAGGCATTGCAAATGAAAAGACAAATGAAGAAACAAATACCCCCCATTCTCAAGGAGGTGACATTTTACTGGAGGATAATTCTCACCTAATTAGACTAATTATAACCAGAACATTCTATTCTCTAACACAGTGGTTCTCAACCTTCCCAATGCCGCAACCCTTTAATACAGTTCCTCATATTGTGGTGACCCCCAACCATAAAATTACTTTCATTGCTACTTCATAACTGTCATTTTGCTACTGTTATGAATCATAATGTAAATATCTGATATGCAGGATGTGTTTTCATTGTTACAAATTGAACCTAACCCACAGGGTGAGAAGCACTGCTCTAGTAATTTTGGACAAATGGAGTTTATCATAATGGATTTTGTCTTTTTTAAAGAGAGACAGGTTGGTACAAACTTTAGAGAGCCAGGAAGACCTAGGTTCATGTCCTACTTCTGACACATACTGGCAGTCCATCCTCTATCCAGGTTTGAAACCTGGGTGCCATCTTCAGCTTCATGCTCTTTCTTAGTCCCTATATCCCTTCCCTCATCAAGTCTTGTTTCTACCTTCATTACATCTCTCATATTCTTCTCTAAAACTTTCATCCTCAGGCCCCTGGCCCCATTCAGTAAACTCTCATGGCTCCCAGCTACCCCAGGATCGAATATAAAAACGCTCTGGTTTTAAAGTCCTTTAAGATCTGTCCCTTTCCTACATTTCCAGTCTTTTTCAGCCTGACTCTCATCCTTATCCTCCCTGATATTCCTCACATACAATGCTGTATCTCCAGATTCCAGGAATTTTCACCAGCTGTCTCCCATGCCTGGATTTTCCCTCCCTCCTCTTATTTTCCCTGGCTTCTTTCAGGTCTCAGCAAAAGCCATGCTTTCTTCAAGAAGTCCTTCCTAGTCCTTAATCTTGGTGCCTTCCAAACTTTCTGTGTGTCCTGTATGTATCTTGTTTGTGCATAGTTATTTGTGCTCTGTTTCCCTTATTAGACTGCAAGCTTCTTGAGAACAGGGGCTGTTTTTGGTCTTTTTTCTTTCCCTTTTGCTTAGCACCGTTGCTGGCATTTATTAGGTGATTAATTGCTGCTGTGTGACCCTGGGCAAGTCACCTAAACTCTTTGTGCTCCAGCTGGTGGTGTCAAACTCAAATAGAAACATGGGCTACTACGTGAGAATCCCTGGGTAGAATATTGACTTATAAAACCACAAATTAATACACTGTCTCTTATGTGTTGCATTTTAATTTATTTAAAAATGGTTTCCAATTACATTTTAATCTGATTCAGGCTTCATTTGGGAGTATTACTGTAGGGCTGCATTTCATTTCATCTCTGCTAAGACCATACATATTAAAGCAAAACCATGGATCCAGTTCCTCTTTTTATCTTAGTGGTAGTTAAAAATGGACAGAACTTTAATTTTTCAAAACAGATTTTTTTTCCCAGTCTTACTCCTTCTTGAACCTTCATACACCTAGAAAACCAAGTTGTGATCAAAGAGCACACTTCTCTTGCCTTACTTGTATCCTTGGGAAGAGTCCGTTGGAAGGCAAACAGCCCAACTCTAAAGGCTTGTCTATTTGGACGGTACTGAGCAGCCTTCCAATCCCGACTGGCTTGCTTTTATGCATTCTGAACCATACTTTAATTCAGACTTTCCCTTTATGTTTCGAATTGGGAGTATTTAAAAGTTGGGGTTATAGTCTGCTCAATACAGAGATAAAGCTGCAATGTCTTAACTATTCAAGTCTTTATTTTTTAAATACCCCAAGGCCCTAGACAGCATTAAGAGCCAACAGCCCGAAAAATTTCATTTTTAAAAAGTGCTGTTATGTTTGAATTATAAACTCCAGATGCTTTGGTTTCTATTTCACAACCTGATTCAGTGTAGGTCCCCCAGCACAAGACATTAACTTTTCTCTACTGTTCTAATGCATTATTTTAATTTAGTATTTAACAAGAAAATTTACATCTGCAAAGTCCTTAACAGGAATCATTTCCTCAATAGCTGAAGCCTGTGAGTGAGGCTGGAGAGGTCTCTGTTTTAAAGAAGAGAAAGCTAAGTCCCATAGAGCTTTGGCTGTTGTTTATGACTTACCCTTGATATGATGCAGCTTATCTATTGGCAGTGGTGGAATCTTTGTTCTGCCTGAATTAATTTTACGGATGAGGACGCTGAAGCCAGGTCAGTGAGTTAAATGGCTTCACTGAGGTCACAGAGGTGATTAAGTGAATAGGGTTATAGCATAGGATCATTTAGACTTGGAAGGGTCCTTATGGGTCATACAGGTAGCAAATTGAACGGGATCAATGATTTAAACCAGAAAGGGATTTTATAGGTCATCCAGTCCAATCTTTCCATCTTCTCTAAAGAAGAGAACTCAAGAGACTTGTTCATGGTTACACAGGTGGGTTTAAATTCTCATTCTCTGACTCCCAACACATCATGATTTCTGCTGCACCGTGCTAGAAGCTAAAAAGCCAAGACCTGAACCCCTGTCCTAGAACTCCAAATCCAGTACTCTTCCCATTATACTACATCGGCCACCCAAGTACAACTCCTTCATTTTGCAAATGAAAGAGCTGAGGCCCAGAGGAAATGATTGTTTTGCCTGAGGTCACACACTGGGCAAGTTAATGGTATATTACAATACAGTACAGTAAGCACCTGCCATGTTCTAGTCACTATACTGAGCTGTGGGGATACAAATCAGCACCATGCTACGTCTGTGGGAGGCTACAGTAGTTAGAGAAGACTTTGTGAAGGTCGTACCTACTACTTGATTTGTGCCTGATGCTTGAATGTGTTTCCTTGTTTATCCTTTGATGGCCTGCAGGCTATGGGCTAGTCTATAAATCATTTATGTTTTGTCTTCTTCAGGGCCAGGTATTGCCTTTGTGGTTTACCCTGAAGCCTTAACCAGGCTTCCTCTCTCTCCTTTCTGGGCCATAATCTTCTTCCTGATGCTCCTGACTCTTGGGCTGGACACCATGGTGAGCAGCCTTGTTTTCTTGACTCCTTGGCTTTCCCCAAAGTACAGCCTCTAACAGGGCCTGTTTGGGGTAATGACATGACACAGTTGTCCTTTCAGGGGTGGTATCACTAAAAATGGTTGAAAAAGGAGGGGGACAGTTAGATTTTCCCAAGGAAGATGGAGGGATGTGTGTGTGTATGTGTGTGTGTGTGTGTGTGTGTGTGTGTGTGTGTATTTCTGAAATTTGGAGGGGAGTTCATGTTTCCAAGGCACATACCAATATCTATTCCAGTGGTTCTCAACCTTCCTAATGCCATGACCCTTTAATACAGTTCCTTGTGTTGCGGTGACCCCCAACCATAAAATTATTTTCGTTGCTACTTCATAACTGTAACTTTGCTACTGTTATGAATCATAATGTAAATATCTGATATGCAGGATATATTTCCATTGTTACAAATTGAACATAACCCACAGGTTGAGAATCGCTGATCTATTCTGCATATTTCATCTGTCACTCAAATTTCTCACCCAAAATTATCAGAGGGTGTTAGAGAGGAAGAAATTAATTTGGGAGGAAGAAAAGGATTAAGTTTTTAGGAAAAATTACTTTTTTCAAATAATATGGCTAGGTTTATATCAGTTGAGCTAGTGGTTTTCCCCCATTAAGTATAAAGCAAAGGAGATGTAAACGATAAGAAAAGAATCTATAACTCTAATAAACAGAGAATAGTTTCCAATGTTTTAAAGAATGTATATGACTGTAGGGATGAGGGGAGGTGACAGTGGGAGAGAGAGAGAGTTCTAAGAAATAAAGCATTATCACTCTCCTTGCCCATAATTGGTGACAAGATCCCAGTAGGTTCTTTTGGATTATTAAAAGAAATAGCTTCCTTTCTTTTTCCTTTATAGAATGAAAGACGACTGCTTTCATTATGTTTGTTGAGGCTATGTAACCAACATTTTCTTTTACTATTACCTTCACAGTTTGCCACCATTGAGACCATAGTGACCTCCATCTCCGATGAGTTTCCAAAATATTTGCGCACACACAAGCCTGTCTTTACACTCGGATGCTGTGTTTGTTTCTTCATCATGGGTTTTCCTATGATCACTCAGGTAAGTTGTTTGCTGGGACTCTTTTGGGAAAAAGAAGGCAGGGTAGGACATTGCTCTCTACTTCATTCATTCATTCATTCCCTCATTCATTATTCATTTATTCATGCAATTGATATGGACTTACTACTTAGCTGGCATTTTGTTAGATAAATATTGCTGCTACAAAAATGGGGTTTACACAAATTAATTAGAGATTCATAAGACAGAATTAATTCTGCCTCCATTTTGGCCACCAGCAATGGATAGATAATATATCCTTGAGCAAGGTAGGCAGTCACATTATGGATATGCCTAACTATGAAAATCCAACATAAAGAAATCTGAATTTGCAAAATAGAGAAATTGCTGGATGATTATTTGCTTTAAAGTAAGGTCCACCACAAGATTCTTTTAAAGGTCTAAGTTCCTCAAATGCATTTAAATGGTTTTTTATAGGTTAAAAATTATTTGACATGAAGCTTTGGGAAAGTAATTCAACAATTAAATTCAATGACCATTTAGCAAGCATTTATTATGTGTAAAACACTGGGTTAGTTTCTGAGAATTCAAAGATAAAGGAGACCTAGTCCCTGTCCTTGTGGAAATTACAGTCTAGCTGGGACCCTGAGACAAACTTCTGATATAAATTAGAATTCGAGTAATGTAAATTCATTAGGTGGGGGGGTTAGGAACAGAAAATTAATGTTCGAGATTTAGGAGCTATTAGACAATTGAATAGCTATCATAAATACAGATACTATAGATTTAAATGATGATTGAATAATTGCAGCATATCAGAGGTGGAACAGACCTAAGAAACCCTCGAGTTCAATCAATACCTGTACAAGAATCCCCTCTACCATATGCCCCACAAAGCCATTATTTAGTCTTTGCTGTTTTCTTCTGCATCAACTCATTCTGCTTTGCGATATAGTTCTAATTATTTGAGGATTTTTCCTTTACTGAACATAGAAGAATTAGAACAATTTTCTTCTTTGCAACTTTCACTCACTCACTGCCCTCTGGGAGCCATGAAAGACACATCTGGCCTCTTCTTCCATATGATAGCCTCTTAGATACTTGAAGAAAGCTATTATAGGCCTCATAAGTTTTCTCTTCTTTAGGATAAATATCCCCAGTTTTGTCCAACCAGTTCTCATATGCAATATTCTTGATATCCTTCAAAATATTGGTCATGCTCTTATGGATATTCTCTAGTTAATCAATATCCTTCCAAAAAAATAGAATACAGCTATATAGCAATCCAGTTCTGATCCAGCAAAAATATAGCAATCCAGAATTGAGCCCAATATTCCAGATATGGCTTGATCAGGTCAGAGAACCAGAGGCATTATCACCTCCCTATTTCCAGGCATTCTATTTCACAGCATCCCAGAATTTGAATTGGAAGGGACCTCAATGGCCATCTAGTCCAACCCATACATGAATTGAATTGCCAATATAATATACCAAACTTCTATTAATGCAGATGATGATTATATCAACATTTCCCCACTGTCTTTGCTTAAAGTGTAATCGATTATTTAAAGTAAAGAGAAGTCAATAACAATGTAACACCAATATGGCTTTCCTCACGTTGGATCCTAATCCTTTTAGTTTAAGGGAATGAGTCCTTCTCTGTGCTTCTTCTGTTGATTAGCCTAGAATGTTTTCTGAGACAGATTCGATAATATGACCAGAGCCTCTCCTTATTAATTCGACTGAGGAATACCCCATGGTCACACATTATCCCCAGCCTGAAGTAGTTATTGATCCTCTCTATGGACTCTACAATGTTGTGTTACTAGATGGATGCTAGCAGGGAGAGCTTGAGATTTGGAGTCAGTAAATCAGGATTTGAATCATCACTCTGCTGCCTTTGACCCACAGTCTTTTGGGAAGGTCATTTAACCTTGGTAGACTCAGTTTCCTCATCTGAAAAAGGACTAATTTAGGCTTGAGGTAGAAACAAATAATTGGAGCCAAAGAAGAATGGGACGCTTCAGGGAGCTGTGGTTTCTGAGGCTGGATATCTACCTGTCAGGAATTCCAAAAGGGATTCCTTCTTCAGGTACAGATTGAACTACATGGGGTTCTAATGTACCACAGTGCTCTGAGATTCTATGATTCCGTGACTGAGTGGCATGATCCAGCATGCCTTCCTACCTGAAGCCTGGCTATCTTCACAAAATTAACATCAGAGAATGTAGTGCATGGAAAAAGGGCATTGAGAGTATGTATAACTGTTGAATTTTCTTCATTTCCATTAGGGTGGAATTTACATGTTTCAGCTTGTGGACACATATGCAGCTTCATATGCACTGGTCATCATTGCAATCTTTGAGCTCGTTGGAATTTCCTACATATATGGTAAGGAGTAATGAAGCATTGCTTGGAATGGCTTCTTGGTTACAAGAGTGTTGTTTTATGTCCTATGTCTGAGAAAAGAATGACAAGATATAGGTACTACTTTGGGGGCACTGGAGAATGGGTGGGTGTTTCAGGGAAGAGAGGATCCTAGAATGTCAGAGTTTCTTACATCTAGAGATGGAAGATCCTTGGGGATATCTAGTCCAGGTTCATTTTACAGATAAGGGAAACAGGCCTGTGAGTCAGACTTGTCTTGGATTTTGTGAGTTACAAAAAAATGACCGACAGCATTGGAGAAATGATCTTCTCAGAGGCAGTGTGGACCAGTGAAAAGAGAATACTGAGACTGGAGTCAAGGACCTGATTTTGAATACCACCTCTGATGCTGACTCCCTCTGTAACTTTGGGTAATTCACTTGACATCTTTGGGATCTCAGATTTCATAACTGTAAAATGGTCACATCAGAATAGGTGAGGGATATGTTGGAGCCAGCTTGAACTGACTCTTGAAATCTGCTTGTTAAGATTCAGTGTAAATATTTATATCTTAGAAATTGGAAAATTCTATAAATCATGTCTTGATTCATTGTGTTTTCATTGTTAAGACTTAAAGTGATGGAGAAAATGTTAAGGCAGATCAAACTTAAAAGTGTTGCAATATATATATATTTGGAGAGCTGGTTGTTAAACATTTACTAGCACACCCTGGGATAAAAGACCCTTATAGCAGTAGATCTATGATCCTCTGAGGATGAGAGTAGCATCTTAGAGGAGAGAAGAATTAATCTATAGTCTATGACCACAGAAAGGATAGAAAGCAGGTGTGCTGCCTTGGCAGATTAAACATTATCCTTAGGAGTGGGTATTTGGAAGTCACAATGGGCACGCCATTGTAGGTAGCATTTAATCTGGCTGTTCCACATGAATGACTGTGTGGCTGGCTCTCTTTGAGATGATTGAAATAGCAGCTTGGCATCTCTACTAAATCTGTCATCTCTATACTAGAAGTGGCGTGAAGCCACTCTTCAAAACACCTTGCTTTTTATTCTGGAGCTTTTTTGTTTTTGCCTAAGAAATGCTTTGAAATGGAAAACATGAAAATAGGAGGGGAAAAAAAGAACAGAGTCCATAAGAAGTAGGAGACATTAATTGTTTTCCAAGTCATGATGGAGACACTGCCACACGCTTAGACTCCTCGGAGTTTTGGAAAGAAAATCTGCTCTCTGGCTACAGAATATTACATAGACCACTTAGACAAATTGCATCCTTTGAGAAAAGTGACTGTAGAGATCCTAGTGAAATTAGTGACCCACAGTAGAACAATTTAGGCTAAGATAGCTCTGTGTTTCATGCTGATTTTGTGTATATGAATGAATGAAAAAGCATATAGTTATCATCTACTATGTACTAAAGGGATACAAAGACAAAATTGAGACAATCGCTGCCCTCAAGGAGCTTACATTCTAATAACAGGAGATGGTATATATCAAGGACTGATAGCTGGGGGAGGGGATTTTGGTCTGAGCAGTTACAGGGATGGTGAGTTGAACCATAGGACAATCAGCATACCTACTACCTTCTTTAGGAGCAATTGTAGCAATGGTTTGATTACTATGCTTAGAGGAAGAGGTGGAAAGTGGGGAAGGGAGGTGCATATGTGGGCAGCCCAAGTTGATGGTTGGTTGAACCGTGAAGCAGTGTTTCATCTAGGTCTAGCCAAATGTGGGTGAATATGCCTCCAGTCACCTGTCAATCAAGTCTATTCTGCCTCAGAATGAAAGGGTCAAAGCCAAGTGGTCCTGTAATGATTTTGAAATTGAACAAATGTCCACAATCCTACTAAAGCACTTTCTACTTTGAACGGATAATGACAAAAGTAAGTATAGGACTGAGTTAACTAAACATTTAGACCTATATATCAGAATTCCTAGTTTTGTGCCATGAGAATTTACATAGGCTCCCCAGGCTGAAAGGGAATTTCAAAGGTGTTTTTCATCCAACATACCATTTCCCAAGGTAACTGGATAAGCAAGTAAAATTCTTACTTGATATTCCAGTGAAAGGTAATGCTCTAATTTACCTGTCGATATCTATATCCTCATTGACAATATTCACAAAAGACACATTTACGCAGTTCTCTTTGCTAAAACAGGCTTATTTAACAGCTTAAAAGCATCATGAAACAAAAAGCTTTTTCCACTTCAGTTTTAAAGCACAAGAATATGAGACAGCTTTTTGCATGTAAGACTGGAAGTAGATTCCCTGTGTCTCAAAGGAGGTACATTACACACACACACGTGTGTGTGTGCATGTGTGTGTGTGCGTGTGTGTACATTGAAAGTTTTGTTCCTTGTACCTTGAGTGATCTGTAATACTGGAAAACTTTTGTGGATCAGTGATTTAAAAGGTGTGGGCACTTTCTCTCCATGAAGACTATAACTCCACTGGACTAACTCGAGCAGGAACATTTCAGATTGACCCTCAAATAGATTTTTAACCCACTGATAGGAACAGTGTTCACAGATAAAGCCCATTAGATCACAGGGTCCTAGACTGAGAGCTAGAAGGTGATTTCAGAGGACATCTAGCTAACCCTAGCCATTTTACAGGTGAGAAAGCTGAATCCCAGAGAGGTTAAGTCACTTGTCCAAGGTCACACAGGGATGGGATTTGAACCAGGTCTTCCAATTCTAGATCCAGTTCTCTTTCTATTGTATCCCACTGTAGTTTAAGTTTATAGTTTATATCTTAATATTTATGACACAGGGAATTACTGCATCTTGTCATTTTATTTCAATAGTATGGGGCCAAATAAAAGTGCCGAGTCAGTAGAAGGCAGGACAAAAGTGAAACACATTAGTAAAACATTGCATCAGTGAGTACAGTTTGCTTGTTGCATGATTTTCTTTTAAACTGAGTGAACCAATGAAACAAGAGGAAGCAAGCTGAAGTAAAAGGGTTCTGGATGAGAAGTGAGGTGACTTGGTTCTGGTCCTTGCTTTGCTTCTTACTAATTACAGTGATCTTGTTCAGTGCAGTCTCTCTGGGCTTAGATTTCCAAATGAAAGGGTGGTCTTTGAGATCTCCTCCAGCTTTGCCAATTGGAGATTTGTATTTCCTTCTTAATAGAGGGGATTTCATTGTTACTGATTTTTAACATAGAGACATGAGAAGCATCTATGATTTCAGTCATGCTGGGGATTCTGGGAATAAGAACTTCTGCCATGAACACAAATCCAGGTTTCAAACTCTATGAATTAGGATAATTGAAATAGAGCTGGAACGGACCTCAGAGGCCCTCTAGTTCAATGTCGAAATTTTACAGATGAAGAAACTAAGGCTCAAGGAAGATAAGTAACTTTCCCAAGGTTATAAAAGGAGTACGTGTTAGAAGCATGATTTGAAACCAGGTCCCCTCACTCCAGAGTCAGTGCTTCTTGTGAAAATTCTGAGACAGAGGTTAAATGATTTGCTGAAGGTTACCCCACTATTATGGGCCAGAGCATCTTTGTTCACTCTATCTATCACATCACACTGTCTGTATTTTAAAAAAAAAAACTATGTTGGGTATACAATACATACAATACAATACATACAGAATTGTTCTGGCTTTCAGTATCTATCTTGGTTCAGTATTCCTAAAGGGTCTCTGGTCTCTAGCACCCCAATATAAGATTGGAAACAGCTTTCTGAGTTTGATTCAGGCATTGTGCCTTTATGCACTTTCTAAATAAGTGAAATCACTTTTAAAATTTCTTTGAATTTTATTGGGAGCCAACACACAGACCTTATGGCTAGAACAACAGAGATCAGATAAGTGCCATGGAGTTGTGTAGAGGAAGAATAGATTGATTCCACACCAGAATTGAAATTCTTAATTTCGTCTGCATATTTCCCCAGATTGCTATGCTTTAAATTGGTGTGATTTATTTTCCACCTCCAACAATTGCTTGTTTTACACCCCCTGGAACAACGACTTCCACGTCCTTGTACTTTTCATAATAAGGATGTTGGCACTACACCAGGCAGTGGCTTTTATGATGGAATAAATCTGTCTTCCGTTCTTGTTACACGTTCTGCTTACTGAGCTCACCAAGATTTTTAATTAAAAAAAAAGCCCTCTAATCTGGACTTACTTTTTTTTCCCTCTCGGATGTTACTGACTTCCCACCCGACCCTTTTATTTGTATTTTGGCTCTTTCACAACTCTCAAATTTCAGTTTAAAGCTGATGTGGAGGATATAAATCTTCCTTGCTATGCTTAATGGGGGACAATAGGCAGAAGGCAAAAAAAGTCTTCCCTTAATTGTTAAACCAGTGAAAAAAGCCTTTAATGAATACTTTCTATGAGCCTAGTGTTGGACCAGGTAGCACAGGGGAGAGAGAAGAGTTAAAATCTATTAAGACACACACCAAACATTTATCTAATGCCAGCTACATGCAGAGCCCTATATGTTTTTTTTTTTTTTTTTTTGCTTTTTGGAGGGCAGTTGGGGTTAAATGACTTGCCCAAGGTCATATGACTAGTTTTTGTGTTAAGTGTCTGAGGCCGAATTTGAACTCAGGTCCTCCTGACTCCAGGGCCGGTGCTCTATTCACTGTGCCACCTAGCTGCCCCTACAGAGCCCTATATGAAGGTCAGTTATTATTTTCTCTCAGTTAATAGTTTCACATGGATTTTTAGGAGAGGGACCCACAGGGTTGGGGATGGGGAGACCGGGGAGGACAAAGGATGAGGAAATAAATTGAAGTCAAGGTTCATCTGCTTCCCAATTTTGCCCACAACTAACACCCTCCATATGTTAATGACCATTTTGGCTTTGGGAACAAATTGTTCTTATACAGTCTATTAATCAACAGGCATTTATTAAGCATCTACTCTATGGTTGTCACTGTATTAGGTGCTGGGAATGCGGAGACAGAAGTAAAATTGTTTCTGCCTTCTAGGAGCTTAGAGTCTAAAGAGGAAGGTTATATGTACACACATACAAAAGATAATACATGGTGAGAAAACTGGAGTTGCTGGGACGTAGGGTGGAAGAGAGAAGAATCAGGAAATGTTTCATGTAGAAGATGGTGCTTGTGCTAAATTTGGAAGGAATACAGGGATTCTAGGAGGCCTAGGTAGTGAGGAAATTAATTCCAGGCATGGAGGTCAGCCAGGGCAAAGGCACAGATAAAAAATGGAGGGCCATGTGGGAGAAACAGTAAGAAGGCCAACTGGGTTGGATCACATAGTACATAAAAGGGAATAATGTATAATGCTAGAAAGGTAGGTTATGACGAGGTTGTAAAAGACTTTAAATGTCAAACAGAGAAAACATGCCTTGTATGCATTGAAATTGGAAATTTCTAGGAAGCTAATTAATGTTTTTTTTTCAATTAGGAACTAATTTCTATGTCATATTATTCACTGAAGGCATAGACCGTGTTGTGTTTCTTCTGTATCTCTCTTTCCTCTTCCAGTGCTGCTGGTCCACACAGAACATTCATTTGACTAGAAAATCTCTCTCTATGGTCCTTTCCATTTCCAACATTCTGTGATCCAAAATGTGTCTGACCTTGTTCAAACACGAAACAGACCTTCTCTCCTCTGATACTGGTACAGATCCTCATCACCACATGCCTTGATTATTGCAATAGCCTTCTGGTCGACATGCCTGCTTCCAGTCTGTCCATTTTCTATTCAGCTACTAAAGTGATTTTCCTAAACCACAGATCTGATCATGTTCCCTCTCCACCTCTACCCTCCCCCCACCATTGCCTCCAGGGTCAAGTACAAAATGCTTTGTTTGGCATTTGAAGCCCTTTATAACCTGGCCCCCTCTTGTTTTTCCATTCTTCTTTCACCTTACTCCCCAACACATACTATTCAATCCAGGGACACTGGAATGAGATTCTCCATCTCTCAGCTCTGGATGTGTTCTCAAGCTGTCCCCTATGTCTAGAACTCTTTCCTCCACTCTGACTCCTGACCACCATGAATTCCTTAAAGTTCCAACTAAAATCCCGCCATCTACACAATGGTTTTGTGTAGTGAGACTCTTTGTGAGAGTTTCTCTCAATTCCAGTCCCTTCCCTCTGTTAATTATTTCCTATTTATCCTGCACACAACTTACTTTGTATATATTTATTTGCATATCCTTTGTTAGAGAGCAAGCTCCTTGATGTCAAGATCTGTCTTTGGTTTTCTACTCTGATGACTTAGGATCATAGTTCACTGGTGTCCACTTTTGGTTCTTTCTTCTTCCCTCTCACCTCTTGGTGAGTTCTCAGCTCCTGTCTTTAAAATTTGTTAGTGGGAAAAGAGTCTTGCTTTTTTCTTTCTCATCTTATTCCTTGGAAAGAGCATGTAACTCATTTATTTCTTTTTTAAAAAGAGCTTTGTTACTAATACCTGAGGGGAAGCTAGGTAGTACAGTGGGTGGAATGCTGGCTCTGGAGTTAGGAAGATTTGTCTTCATGAGTTCAAATCTGGCCTCAAACACTTACTGGGTGTGTGACCCTGAATAAGATGCTTAACCCTATTTGCTTCAATTTCCTCATCTGTAAAATGAACTGGAGAAGAAAACAGCAAATCACTCCGATATTTCTGCCAAAAAAACCCAAAAAGGGGTCATGAGGAGTCAGATATGACTGAAAACCAAAAACACTAATGCCTACTCACGAGGAGACATACAATGGGATAAAACAATAGAGAAAAAGGAAAATTCTTACGTGTACAAATGCCTTACTCAGCTAATTCTGATGGTATTGCTAGGAACAATGCTTTTTTTAAATCTTGATTTTCTTCTTTCCATAGGCTCCTTGCCCTCTGCCTACAAACATACTCAGGCTTCCCTAGTCCTAAAAAAAGTCTTCCCTTGATACTTCTTTCCCATATAACTAACATCCCGTTTCTCCCCTTTACTGCTAACTTTCTTGGAATAATTATCTTTAATGAATGCCTCCATTTCCTTATTTCCCACTCCCTCCTCCAACTCATATTCTCTCTTCCATTCCCATCCCTCCACTGACAACACTCCCTCAAAGGGCACCCAATACCCCACAATCACCAAATCAAAATATTTTTTTCTCCCACAATCTCTGTATAGCTTTTGGTTTTGATGAAACCCTCCTCTCAGTTTCAGAGATACCACATTCCTCCTCCTTCTGTAACTGCTCCTTTTTTGTGTCTTTGGCTACTCCTCTTCCTAACTCTCAGACCTAACCTTTGGCTCTCCCCAAATGTCTATCTTTGTCCTTGCCTCTTTTTACATTCTCTCCTCCAGAAATCTCAGTCACTTCTAGACTACTTCTATTACCAGCAATTCGCAAATCTTTTTTTCTAGTCTTACTTTTTGAGCTCAGATGAACTACAACAATCTGTGGAATATCCCTGTTCATATGTCCTGCTAACACTTCAAACTCAACATGTCTAAGATCAAGACTATTATCCTTCTCCCCAAGCCAGTTTACCTTTTTGACTTTACTGTTTTTATCACTGGCACCTCCACTCACTCACTTCCCCATGCTTGGAACTTTGGGGTTGTCTTTGATGCCTTTCTCCCTTAACCTTCATTTCCAATCAATGACCAGAGCCTGTAGTTTTCATCTCCGAAGCATTTCACATCTGTCCCCTTTTCTGTTACTACTGCAGCCATCCTAGTACAAGTTCCCATTGCTGGCATATAATATTTTCCTTTCAGGTCTTCCCATCTCCATTCTCTCTCCTTCAATCTATCCTTCATATTGCTGTCAGAATAATCTTTTTTTTATTGCACTCATCTATTCATGTCATTCCTATGTTCAGAAAACCTTCAGTGACTCTTTATTTCCTACTGAGTAAAGTTCAAACTACTTTCCTGGTCCTCAAGGCTCTCTACAACCTACCACTAACTTACTACTCAAGCCTTACCTCTTACTGCTCCTTTCTGTGCATGCAAAACTCTACCCTTTCCCTGTAGAGTAATTCAGTTGATGAATAAGCATTTATCAATCAGTCACTCTGTGCCAGACTATGTACTAGGCAATGGGGATACAGATACAAAAATGAGTCAGATCCTGCTCACATTCTGATGGGAGAGACAAAACAAAAAGGGGCGGAGTAGTTAGGGAAGAGAGTTTTGGTTGGCACCATAGGGTAGGTAATTAACACAACTTTTTAAGACAGTAATCATCTGATTATTATTATCAGAGTGAAAAAAAGAAGGAAACTGAAGATATGCTCCCTCTCCCTCAGCTATCTCCCTGCCCCCTTGGTCCTGTATAGGAATATTCTAGAATCTAGAGGTAGAGAATAAGAAATGATTAGACCTCTCATGCTATGCTTAGTTATAACTCCAGGGGCCTGCTGTTTTTATCAGGCTTTGTATTAAGCCTTCCCCTGCTTCAGGAATGATCATAGTCACAGTAGGTTGGCTCCTGTAGAGCTGTAACAATAAGTATTCTACCCATGAAATGTGAGCGAATAAATGCTTGGCAAGTTGGGGATTGTCTTTCTTGCTAGAGTTGCCAGGTTACTGGTGATAATAACAGAAGAAGAAAGGACTGCATTCTTCCAAGAATGTGTGCTCCTGGGAGAAGTAAGCAGTCTTCTTCTACATGACATGAGGACAAGGATACTGAGAAACCTCCTGCCAATCAAAGGTGATCTCTCCCACTGCTTTGTCAGCCAAAGCTAATCATTTCAGCTGTACCAAGAGGCAGTGTGGTTAAGTCGGGACAGACCTGAGTGCAAATCTTGCCTCTGATACCAGTAGGTTGGTTAGTAGTCACTTAACCTTTCTGAATGACTATGTCCTCATCTGTAACATGAAGTATAATAATCCCTGCTGTCCTTACCTCCTGGTGTTACCGCAGGGTTGAAATGAGATAATGTATGCAAGGTGCTTTGCCCACTTTAAAGAGCTAGGAAATATTTGCAATTAGGAGAGTAACACCTGAACAATGATTAGTTTATCTAATTAATCTGTTGTCATTCATTTCCATGTCCCAGAGAGTAGATCCCTCAGGTAATGAGATACAGGAATAATAATAACAATAATGATATTTAATGTTGATTTATCATCTTAAGGCTTGTAAAGCTCTTTACATATATTATCCCATTTCCCCTCACAACCACCCTATGAGGTAGGTGTTACTAGTATTATTATTTTACAGATGAGGAAAATGTAGCTGAGAGGTCAAGTGACTTGTCTAGGGTCTCACAGCTAGTAAGTAACTGAGGTAGGATCTGAATTCAGGTCTTCCAGACTCCACGTCTAACAGTTTGTGAGGTTCAATGGGAAGAGAGGGCTGTATTGAGGAAGAAGTCAAACGGAGTGTAGGGATTTGGGGGTACTTTACTGAAATGTCTGTTATCATCAATGGGCAGCATGAAGGACCCTAGACACAAAATATCATCTCATTTCATCCTCACAACAACCCTGGGAGTTAGAAGCTATTATTATTCTCACTTATGGTTGAAGAAACTGAGATTAAATGACTTGCCCAGGGTCACAGAGCTAGGAAGTATGGGAGGCTGGATTTTAATTCAGGTCTTCCTGACTGACTCCAGGATTGGTGCTCACTCTACCAAGTCATGTAGCTGTGAAGAAGGGAACAGAATGATATTCATTTATGTTGTGGGAGTGATAGAGCAGGATCAGATGAACTGCTAAAAAAGCAAAATGGCATAGGAAGTAGAGTGCTAGACTTAGTGTAAGAAAGACTTGAGTTCAAATCCTGTCTCAGACACTATCTGTGTGAACCTGGGCAAATAATTTAACCTCTTGAGTCTTTAATTCTTCATCTGTAAAATGAGGGGGTTGGACTTAATTTCTTAGCTTCCTTCTATCACTAGATCTATGGTCTATGTTGTCCTCAATTAGACTATGATCAAAAGCAAAGAACTGAGTGTAAAAATGATTAGAGAACATGGGAAGAGCAACTATTCAGTCTCAGAATTTGTACTACTTTGGGATTTGTGTTATTGGAAGAGATGAAAGCCAATGATGGTCTGACATGCTTGTACCTACAGTTTCAATAGTAGAGTGTGGATTTACAATGATAGATCAGATAGATAGGAACCTGTCGCCTAAATTCTGCAGGGATAGTCAGCCCAAGAGAGGTGGAAAATTCTCAAGTGTGATGTGATCTCTCTTCTTCATTACTCAAGTACTTGAAGACAGAGATCATATCCATTCAGGCGCTGCACTCTCTTTCCAAACCTAAACATTCTTGGTCATCATTCTTGAGGTCCTTCCCCAGACTGGTCACCATCCTGGGAAGATTCCAGCGTATCAATGTCATTCTTCAAATTTGTTCCCCATATCAGAGCATTATCTGGAGAAGAGAAGGCTTAGCAGGAGGCACATTATGGTGATCCCCAAGTATGTCAAGGACTGCCATATGAGAAAACTCAAACTGGTTTTGCTGGTCCCCAGAGGGCATTAGAAACAAAGTTACAGACAGACCAATTTAGGCTCCATAGTAAAAATAAAATCTTAATGCTTGGATTATCTAAAAATAGAGTGGGCAGCTTTGAGGAAGAGTGAATGTGTAGTCTTCCATGCTCTCTGAATGTGTTTAGATAAAGATTGAATGAGTATTGTTGAAGATTCAGTTGAGCAGATTCATAGGTACAGGTCTGACTAGGCGCCCCTTGGGTCCTGTCCAGCTTGAATTTTGTCATTCTGTTGCTCCTGAAAGAACAGCAATTTTCCATTAAAAAAATGAAAGAAGAAACTCGGAGTGTTCAAGTAGAGGTTAGACTACTTACTGTCAGAGGTGGTGCAAAGGGGACTTAGTAGACTGTAAGCTTTCTGAGGGCAGGAACCAGGGTCTTAAGTAAACTTTGATTCTCTTCCAGTGACTACTAGCACAGTAAGTTTGAGGTTAAGGGGAAAAACAGTAACCCATGACTCAAAAGCATTTTCCAGCTGTTTTTCTTTATATGTTGGTTTATTCCCCCCCTCCACTTCCTCTTTTTAAAAGTGAAAAGGAGGGCATGGCTAGGTGGCATAGTGAATAGAGCACTGACCCTGGAGTCAGGAGGACCTGGGTTCAAATCCACCCTCAGACACTTAACACTTATTAGCCATGTGACTTTGGGCAAGTTGCTTAACCCCAATTGTCCTCCAAAAAGCACGCAAAAAAGTGAAAAGGTCTTTGGAATGATTGATGTATGGGGTCCTAGGATCATAATATCATATATCTAGAATTGGAAGGAATCTCAGAGTCCATGTAATCTTACCTCCATGTTATAGATGAGGAATCTGAGTCACAAAGGGTTTAAATAAATTGTCCAAGTTTCAGCAGTAGAGAAAGGATTGGAATGCAGGTCCCATGATTCTTTCTACTATAGTCTGTCCTCTTTTCTCCTCTCTACCCTATAACCTATTGATTAGAATTGTATATCTAACTAGGATGACAATAAGTCCTGCTGAACCGAGAAGGGAGGTCAATCAGGACACAATGATTTTATAAAGCGGACATTTTTATCTGATGGCTCTACAGCTAGCCCACTGCACGGGATAAGCAAAAAAGTGTCCTAGATACAGACCCATGAAATCCAGTTTCATCAGTGTGACTAATAGGGAGGTCAGAAAGCCGCATTAAATATGATAAATTTTAGACTGTTTCTGTGAAGCTATTTCATCATCTGCCATCCCCATTGAATGAACTTTTCATAGGTTTTGTTAGATGAACAGCATGGCAATGAAAACAATTTAAAAAAAACATACATGGGATTTGGAGTGAGGTTCAATCTTGGCTCATCTACTTGATACTTGGGTGACCTTGGGCAAGTCATTTTCTTTTTCTAAACCTCAGTTTTGTTTCCAAAATGAAGGCATTATATTAGATGACCTTCCAAGTCCTTTATAGCTCCAAGTCTCTTCTGCTATGATCCTAATGGGCTGTCAAAGACAACAGGTTGAGCATCTATGTAGATATGAGCTGGCATTAGACTGTTTTGATATGGCCTGAGTGCTACTTGTGGTTCAAGAGCTTGTGGATGTCACTAGGGGATAAAATCCTGAACTGTACTGCTGCATGTGTTTAATAGCTATTTAAAGTTTCAATTCTCCATTATCTTCTGGGCAGAGAGAGATTCATGCATCAGATGGTCTCTTGCATGAATAAGTGGGACCTTTGTATTCGTCAGGTGCCATCTTGGGTCAAAGAGTTTAAATTTATTTCTGTAATGAGACCCAATCTTCCTACATTTCCTGATGCCTTGACTTCCTCTGCTTGTTTGTTTGCAGGTCTGCAAAGATTTTGTGAAGATATAGAAATGATGATTGGATTCCAG
Organism: Pseudocheirus occidentalis; assembly: GCA_028646575.1. Classification (NCBI taxonomy): domain Eukaryota; kingdom Metazoa; phylum Chordata; class Mammalia; order Diprotodontia; family Pseudocheiridae; genus Pseudocheirus; species Pseudocheirus occidentalis. Next base: position 159,228,164 of record CM053601.1, read on the forward strand.
CCAAACATTTTCTGGAAAGTCTGCTGGGCATTTGTAACACCTACCATTCTTACAGTAAGGATCATATATTGGCAGTGGATGCTCCAACTCATGAATTAAATTTCTCTGGAATAATCTGATTTGTTTATCCTTCTCTTGTAAAATGCAGACCATGGTAGTTTTGGGTAATTAATCAAAAAGATGAGAACACTGTATACTTATCCCAGTAACTCTATGCATACTTACAGAAGGAGTTGTTCTCCTTTCATTATACAAGAGGTAGCTTGATGTGTTCCTTAAAGACCTTCAGATGGAGATGTGTCCCTGGATTCACACTGCAGATTCTTCCCCTTGATCCCTGGGACAATAGGTTCAGTGGAAAGAGAATTGATTCTGTAATTAGGGGGCCTGAATTAAAATTCTACTTCTGATGCTAACCACTCATGCATCTTTGGGAAGGTCATTTAAGCTCTCTGGCCCCAAGCTTCCTCCTTGGAAGACCCCATTCAGCTCTAAGCTGATGTTCCCTGAGTCTCAATAAATAAACTCAAATGAATAAACTTTATTTTAAAGCTCTCTGGAAAGCAGTGGGCGCTCCCATATTCCTATTTCCCAGCAGGTGGCGCTAGAAGCCAGACTAAGAATGACTACTCACCCAGTGGTTGCTGGTATCTCTTTGAAGGAAATCAGGCAGGGAGAAAGATAATTGTGAAGAAAATCTGCATTTCCTTTTCTTTTGCTGTCATGGAGAATATAATCACACCATTTCAACTTCTTTCTGAGAGACTGGAACAAAAAAGAGGGGGAAAAAACCCTGTGTGGTGCATTTGTTTCAGTCTGCATGGAAAGTGATTAGAATTGTTATGGTGAGGGGTCCTTTCCTCCCTCTGCCCATTATTCTAAAAGTCCCCTTTGCTGGAAGAGTTTATGTGTGAAATTTTAAAGCGCATGTTTGCATTCTTTTAAAACCAGAACCAAGTCCACTGTAGGATGATCTGAATTACCTACGTGGTAGAAAGAAAATGCCCCTACTGCCTGACATTGGCAAACATATTTCTGGCTCTCCGTCTCACCCTACACTCCCAAGGTTTTTATTTTTATTTTTATTTTTTGGCTTGCTAAGCTTTATTGATGGAGTGAGAACATGCCCTTCAGTTGCTGCCAATGGTGTTTTTTTTTTTATTGGCCCAAATAAAAATTGGAATCCTTATGGAATTCTGTCTGCCTGCTTTCACTCTTTTGCCCTAGGGGAATAGTGGAGACATTCAAACTGGAGAGATGCTTGTTGGACTCTGAGGAAGTGTAGTATATACATTTACATGTGCTGTACCAGTCTCTGGGATGGAAGTAAATTATAGATTCCTATCTCTCTGATGAGAAGCACAGAGCCAAAGGCATATTTGATTAATCTATCATCTCTAAAGCATGCTTCCCATCCCCATACAGAGATAGTACATACAGTAAAGAGGATTGTTCTGCTTGCCAGCCAGACTGACACTGGGGGCAGTTATATATCCTTGCCTTCCTTCTTAAGGGTGTGGTTCAGGTGCAACTGAATTTAGGGTGTTGATTTTTAACACGTCATGCCCTTTCTAGATAGAAATAGTTGATGTAAAAGCAGTAGATTGCTCATGGGTTTTCTCTCCCTTCCCTCCTTTCTTTCTCTTTCTCTTTCTTTTTTTCTCTCTTCTTTTCCCTTATGCCCAGAAGAAAAGACTTAAAACTATGGTATTAGAAGATTTCTTTAACCTGTTCATATCCATTAAGATTTAACTTTTGCTTTTGTTTCCCCATCCTCACTCACTTTCCACAAACTATGGGAGTTACACAGTTACATGTTTCACCTAAGATATATTACTTACGACATATTGAACTTGATAATGGGCTCAGATGAAGACTTTGAGTTACCCTCCCCCCCCATCTCCCATTTAGCATTGACGTGAATCTGGGACATTTCTGTGTTAAAAACACTGAAATCCCTCCCCCCACCTCCCTTTAGCTCATCATTACTTCCCTGGGAGAATCTGCTATTTTTCAGGAATTAGCTAATGGTGACAGATTGTTCTCCCTTGAAGAGAAGCATTTGTTTGTTTTGTTTGCTTTTTATGTGGGCTTGATCTACTGAACAGAATAATAAGGGAACTGGGTTCTAGTTTCAATCCTTCTAAGGACTCGTGTGTAATTTTTTTTGTGTGCAATCCATCTACTTGGTTTTTTTTTGCTAAAGAAACAATGTACAGTAACTCACTCTAGGAAAAATGTGGACAATGTGGGAATTTATTTTGCTTGATGATGGATATTTGTTACAAGAGTATTGTTCTTTTTTCATTTAGGATAGGATATGGGAGAGAGAGAAAATTAGATTAAAAATAAAAGCAGGTATAAATCCAGAAAAAAAGAAATTAAAAAAAGTATGAGAGTAAAGGAAAAAAAAACACAAACCATCTTCTTTCAGTGAGAATTTATACTCTGACCTCAAGGGGCATCACATTTCGGAAACAGTTGCTGAAGGTATAAGTAAATACAAAAATGTCCTTACTAGTGTACCATTTTCTGGGAAGCAAGCTCAGATTTTGTCAGTGGTAGGTGAATTTGACTGTATGACTCAACACCACATTATTACTGGATAGCCAATGGGTGAGATTTTATTGAAACTAAATCCTGAGAAAGGAATTTATTATGAAGAATGATATTACATTGATCAACATATTTGTGCACCTAGACACAGAAGTAAAAAGACCCAATCATTCACTGTTGCGTGTTCTTGTTGTATCCTATTACGAATTGCTTCTTGTTGTCATATCTTACTACAAATTCCAGATTAGTCAACTAGGAAGGGCGAATATTATGGCTTAAATGACTTTGTAGCCTAGAAATAAAATCGATCATTTTTATACATGCCTTCTTGGATTTATAGGGCTATAAATATTCTTTATGCAATTATTGTATACATAGTCAGATCACGTTACTGAATTATGCACAAACATAAGCAGATGTATTGCTATTTATATAGTAAATGAAATGGAGCAACTTAACATAATTACATTACACCATAGTGCCAATAGACTGTGTAATAAAGCTTATAACTCTAGGGGCAAATGTTTAAAAGGAGCTTGGAGCAGAATTCTTTCTTTGTAGGAGCATGAAAAAATAGTTTTCTACAGGCCAGGGCTGTTTAGAATTTTTGCACTGAAGTCTTATGGTATAGGAATGACTGCTTGAACTCTGTATGGACTAAGTGTGCTTTGCCTGCCAGTAATGGTGATAATAGTAACAGTAACAGAGATGATGATGAAGATGTTGTACAAATATCTTGCATGTGCACAAGGCTTTGCGCTTCTCAAACTGCCTCCATGTGATCTGTTTACTATAATAATCTCTCCACACCCCACATTAAACATTGATATTTCTCATCTCAAAGGAGTAGGGAGGGGAATCACTTGACTATCCAAGCCATTGTTTCTAAAGATATAATAAAGCTAACAGACCCACCTTATGGTCCCTGTGAAATGACTCTGAAGGCTTGATGAGAGCAAGATATGCCTGTTTACATTTCTTTAGCTCCCATTTTCAGCAAATAGGATCATTCATGTTATTTCCTGACCAAGTCTTCAGAGGATCTCTTGCTGCTTCTTTGGGTTGGGGGGGGGCAGAAGGAATCTGTTATCTACTATTGTCCCTGACAAGTAATTAGGAGACTATTTTGCATAGGAGGGATCTGAGACATATGGAATGACTCAGTTCATGACTGACAGATACAGGATTACAAACCTGGGGTCCTGATTTTTAGTCTGCGACCCAACATTCTGTCTCCACCCAACTGAAAGGGCAGAGAGCTATACCAATATTCCTTTAACCACTGTTTATTAAAAGAAACATAGATGAATTAGTCTTTATAGCTGTACTTTGCACCGAATAACTTCAACAGTGTCATTCTGGGTCTAACTTTGGAAGGAGCTACTTGCTTGATATGAGTCATAGTTTAGGCCAGGTGAATTAAAAGAAAGGTCAATTGAATCCGTTTGTGTGGGGGATGACATACTCCAAGTCATTACTGATGAACCTGCATTAACTACCTGTTGTTTTCTTTTCTCCTTCTTTCTAGTTTATTCTTTGCTTCAGTTTTTATCAGTGGGAACCCATGACATATGGCTCTTACCGCTACCCCAACTGGTCGATGGTGCTTGGATGGTTGATGCTGGCCTGTTCAGTTATTTGGATCCCTATTATGTTTGTGATAAAAATGCATCTAGCTCCAGGCAAATTTATTGAGGTAATTCTATGGATTTCTATTCCCCTGCTATCCCCTCTCAAGGGAAAGCCAGGGAAATCTATGCATAAAAAAAGCAAAAGATTCAGTAAACTTATTCAAGAGGTAGACTCGGTGATTAAGTGATTACAATTGCCACAGTTTTCTATTAAATCCATTTTTATTATGTATTATTCTACTAATGGGGGTTTTCAGCCAATCCAAATGCAGAGCTATTATTATGCTATTCCTCAACCTGGTGACAGTTCTGTTGAATAAATGATCATAGCTTCAGCTTCTTTCTCTGGAGTTTCCTTCTTCTCTTCCCTCATCTGCATTTTTAAATTCCAGTATTTAGTTTTTAACTACACATCAAATTCCTTTTTTCTTGCTAGTTTTTCTCTTACACCCCAGTCTTTTTCTTTCTGAACTCTCCCATCATTTCTGATGTTAGAAATACATTCAATATAATTAATCTGTCACAGTTCTGTCTCCTTCTTGTTGCCTGTTGTTCGACTGGGGTTAGTATTGATGGGATTGGCACTATCTCTGTAGGAAAATGACGAGGGTCTCCAGGCAACAACTGACTTTGAGAATAGATGACATGGGATATATCCCATGTAGTGGCTCTTGGACAGTTTGGGGAGTCCACAAACCACTTTGGTTGGACAAATGAGCCTACAAACGGTCTACCTTCAGATTCAATGATGCTTTCGATCTCTGAGCCTTGATATCCTCATAAAATAAAGGGACTGGATTAGAGAGGCCCTCTCCAACTCAAAAGTTTTAAGATAATGTGATTCTACAGCACATGTTCATCAATGCAAAAACACCTCTTCGGAATGAATGAGAAAATTTGTACTGCTTTATGTAAACTACTAGTAAGATGAAATCTAGATTTTATTGCTGTCAGAATCAAATTGATTCATGCTTTACTATTAAGAGTATCTGGCTACCACCACCTAGAGAACCCTTGAGGATGACCACTGGTCCAAGGAGCACAAGGAAGATTATGGCTCACTAGGAGGCAGTAATACTGGCACTGAGTAGCTTGTATCCTTGAGGTCTTTGTCCTTTCAGTCAACTAGAATGAGAAATAAAGAAGCCCCTTTAGATCTTGGATACAAGAAATAGAATAAGTTAATGTCAATCACAGGGTAATATTAGAAAACGCACAAAAACCAGGGGAATGGAAGTTGAAATTCATTAATTTAAAATGATCTGCTTAGAATGTGATAGTTATCCCTGGCAGATATAGGAGGGAGACTTGTTCTCATTAAGTCAGTAATCCAGTTTTCATCAACAAGAGTATTTCCTATATTTCATCTCTTGTTTTTAGATCACTGTTATGTAATGAAACCCAGTGACTGTATAGTTGTGTCCCAGTGAATCACCTTTGCCCACCGCTCTGAAGTTCTGCTCAGCTAGAACAGACACAGGGTTAGCCATCTTAGCGTGCAATGTCCTAATCTCATGAGTTGGCTATATACATTTATTATGGTTGATTTGGGACATAAAGGTTGCAAACTGATAATTAAAATGGAGATTAAAGTAACTGATAGAAGAGTCAGATTCATTTTAATAGGTAATAAACATATAATTGCTCCCCCTATGTAGCCAGAGATTTGTTTTCTTTCTTTTTTTTAATACAAAATTCTCCATTCAAATTAAGTTTTCAATAAAGATTTCAGTGAGTGAATTAGATAATTACCATTATTTTTAGCTTGCCTTCAGGAGCCCTGCTTGTCTGAATCAAAGAGAGAAGTACCCACTTTTTTGCATAAAATAATTAACATATTTGCTCACTCTTGACAATATATCTTTTGGGTTTGGATTAGAGTTTTTATTTGGTCATTTATATCCTTTTGGGAAATATGTTAAAGAAAATTTAGTTATTTTGATGCTACCACTACCCACTCACTGTTGAGACTCCAGAGCTGAAGTAATTGAGCATGTGTCCTCTGAAGAGCATATTTGGCAGTTGGGGGGAAAATCTTACAGGTTTTCTTCATTTGGAGGAAAAAATACCTAATTAAAATCTGGGCTCTTTATCCTTTATTAATCTTGCAAATTTGTGTGCAAAACAAACCCTAAGCAGCAGTGCACGATAATATTACTTGCAAGGTGATGTAAATAATTTCAAGTGAACCAAAGTAAATCTCCTCTTTAACTTTTCTGACTCAGCTAATTACTGGGCCTGATCTTATGGAAAAACTTCTTACAGTAGGAGATTTCTCTTTCCTAGGGAGAGTCACAAGCAAGGTGGGTCTCATAGTAAAACCTTTCTGAATTCTCTGTTTAAGTGGTGCAAAGAAGAGAGACTTTGGTTCCTGTGACTTGTGACAGATGTTTCTTTGGTTCTCTTTCAGAGGCTCAAGTTGGTCTGTTCTCCACAGCCAGACTGGGGCCCATTTTTGGCTCGGCACCGTGGAGAGCGTTACAAGAACATGATCGACCCATTGGGAACATCATCCCTGGGACTGAAACTTCCAGTGAAGGATTTTGAACTGGGGACCCAGTGCTAGTCTTATGGCAGCAACAGCCCAACCTTGATTTGTGATTTTTTTCTTGTTTCCCTCCCATGTCCTTATTTCACTCCCCACTTGCCACATCTCCCTTCACTTCTGTGCATGAGAGTGGTTACTTAGAAAAGTAGGACTTTTTGTCGCATGCTGTAGTGAAGAGCTAGACAGACCACTTGAAGCAGTGTTGGCTTTGAGCTAGTGGTATCCTATATATTGGGTTTTCCACTTGTGTAGCATGCTGTTGTTCACCTTTTGGGAGTGGATTGGAAAAGTTGTTTCCACCAGTCATTTGAGCCACAAGGAGGAATGGTTTGATGGGTATGGCGTGTTTCCTTTTGGTGGCCAAAGTAGAGTTGAAGCAGAGTTGTAAGGTGTTATGACCTCAGCCGGGAGGTGACTAAAAATGGAATGTATTAGCATGGAGAGTCAAATGAGTAATTTCAGTGAGTTTTTCCAGAGAATTAAAGTACAGGACAAAATATATATTTGGAAAGAATTACAATGGCAAAGATGAGAAAGTATATTTGGTATAAGACCAGGCGGATACATGCGGACACCACTGAATTGGTTGGTTTCATGGGTTTCCATGAATAATTTGAGTTTTATCTCTTTCATTTGGACCAAAGGTCTCATAGTCTGAAGCCCCTAATTTTTCATTCTCAGCATAGAGGGCTGAAAAGTCATTTCTGTTCCTTCCATCTAAGTCTTTCTTTTTGAAGCCACATCTTTTTTTTTGTCTTTCTGCAATCTCTTCTTAAGAAGCCATCATATGATTTGTGCCTGATTTTATATTCTCATGGTAGTCTGTGTTCTAGTTATAACATGACATTTAGCTGTGTGGTTCAATGTAGTACTCCCTTATTTCTCCTCTTCTAAATGCTTTTCTATAAGCTGTAGAAATATTGTTCTCTTTCGACCTCTGGGAAAACAAGACTTACCCCAACTCTGTCTATATATTTTATATATATAGGACATAAACTCTTAAAGACAGACTGATAACTTCTTAATTTTTACTCTCAACTTTTTTCACTCACAGTAACTGCCAACTGTGGTCATAAGGCTATAGAGAAATAGAGAGTTTAGTAGAAGGCAATCATGCTGTCCCTGGACTGGTAGAACATTTCTAGGTCACTGTGTTTACAGAATTTTCTGATAAATACAGCTTAGGTAAGTAGTGATCAAGCCAATTAAGACTCTAGCTTTTAAGAATACATTTAGCCAATCCAATTTTAAGAATTCCCCATTTATAGCACTTATTGTAACTGCATTATAATGAGAGAGAAAAATATGTCTACCCAGATGAGCAAACCTGTAACCTTATTATCTCCTTATATCCTATACATAAGTAGATGAGCTTTTTAAAGAATGATCTGTGTTCACATAGTATGTACCAGTAGTGCTGTTTTCTGTCCATATAAATATCTTGCAAAATAATGTAGAAATGGTGACTTTAGAGTAGAGTAGTCTGAATTTCTTTTCTTTTCTTTTTTTGGCCCACTATAATAGCACCAAATCGAAAATTGATTCCTTTTGAGGGACCATTTCATTTTCTTATTTCTCTTTGTGTCTTCACATTACAGGGTCTCAGGTAAATATTCAGTTAAACACATGTCTATTGATGTGATGCTTTCATCCATTTAAAAAACAACAACCCCCCAAACCAGACCTTAAATGTCACATTTTCTGAGAGAAACCCACTTGTTTTGTATGAAATACTGACTCATTTTGCTGAGCTTTCTCTTTTCTAGGGCAAATAGTGTTGTCATTTGCTGACACGGGTGTGGAACTTTAAAGCTTGCCTTATGCAGTGTGTGAAAAATGAAATGAAAATGGGCTGGGAGATTTGGTTCCACCCTGCTCCCCCATAGTCTGCAAGGTCCCTTCCACCCCCACTTTATGGTAGAGTTTGTGTCAATCACCGAGGCAGAATAGCGCTCTTTGTACAGAGACTTTACCAAAATCAGCACTCACAACTTAGCCTTACAGAGCTATGCTGTTGATTCACCTATGCCAATTGGGTTTCATAGGGGCATGGTGTGCTCACTTCCTGGAAAAAGCCATATTGACACGAAGCTACTATTAGTTTGGCAGAGCAATTTGGTTAAGAGAATGGGCCCTACCAAATGACTTTAGTAGTTATTGTGGTAGGGGAGGGCAGCTGGGGTCATCTGTTTGGTGTTAGAATGAATTTCCTATCCATATCAGAAAAGTCTTTCCATTTTGATGGTTAAAGAAAAAACCAGAAATCAATTACCACCATGTAGTAGGTGATGATGATTCTGCCCCCCCCACCCCATTTCTATCTCTTTACCTCTGTCTTTTCTCTTCCTATTCACTATCTCTGGCTCTATATTTTCTGTTTTTGTGTGTCTGTGTATCTCTCTGTTCCTGTCTTTCTCTCCCTCTCACTTTTTCTCTTTCTCCCAAAAAATTGAATTTGATTTTAGAAGCCAATGCAATTTCTTCCAATTGTTTTTTGGTGATTAAAGGGGAAAAAAATCTTTCCAATGTTGCCAGGTTACTCAAACTATAATTTAACCTAATTGCTGGTTAAACTTTTTTTTTTGACTGGGTAGTTTTAAAAACTGTGTAGTTGGAAGTGGCTGCCTTTTTGTTAATTAGGATTTATCTATTCAAGAAGATAAAACACAGGTATCTTTGGCCATCTGGTGTTTTCTGGTTATTTTGAAATGTTAGATGAAACTTGTTTGAAGTGTCAAGTACCAGGTGAGAAATTCCTAATCTTTCTTGGGGACTGCAAATCTGAAGAATTTTCATTTTAAAATTTCATTTCTTTTGTTGTGACGGCCATTTCCAATTTTGTCTTTTATATTCAGAGATATTATATAAGACAGATCTCTTTCCAGATAGTGCAATCCAGTGTATCTTGAGCACTTGGTCAGTACTATTTCAGCTAATACATACACAGCTCTGACAACTATTTCTGTGATATTAAAATGCTTGCACCCAACTCAAGGAAGAAAAAGAAATGAATTTTAAAAAGTTACCAATATCACCATAAACTACATGTGGGGACTCCTACTACCTGACAATTTTCCATTTGATTAAAGAACACTGGAGCTGTTGGGGAAAGTGGTTCATTTACTATTGTGCAGAAGACCTTGGTAATTTTCCATTGGTGAAATTATTTTGGTGACACCAACAAATGCCAGAAACCCATTCCAAAACAAAAAGCCATATGTGAAAAACCAGTGACCCTGTAAGGTCCTCCAAGGAGAACAATTGTATATTTCTTAACTATTGGTGTTGTGGCTTTCTATGCAGATATTAGTTTTGCAAATTACTAGCTTTCAATCTGTTCAAAATTGTGTTTGTCACATGCTTATGTGCTCAAAAGAGGTAAAATTCTGGGACCAGTTCAAAGTCCTACTTTTTGTTTTGTGCATGAAAACTACACTCAATGCAAAATCCTGGATGATCTCAACTGTTTTGGGGTCTTCCAAGTATTTTTAATATGCAAGAAATGTAACCAACTTGTGTTTCAGCAAGAAGCAGCAGCACTTTATGCTTCAAAAAGAAGGGTTGAACAAAATGACTCTTAATTGAACCAGACTTGGACTGTCTTTACCATCAGTGTTTTGTTTGGTTGAGCTAACCTTGAATTAGGTTCTACTTCATGGATCAGCTAGACGTGCCTCAGTGCTCAGTATCTGTTCGATCTACCTACCAGTTAGCTTGATTTTTCCATTCTGAAGGTCAGGATTTCCTTTGTGCTCCATCTCATTGCTCACTTATCATCTTCTCCTTCCTGGAGACTTGTATAATGCTATTGCTTTGTATGACCATGGATAGCAAGATCATCCTGGTACGTATTTGTTGACAGGGATTTGGCCTTGTGTTGTTCCTCTTTCCAGGGTTTATGTTTTGGCAGCATAATGCTAGAAAAATGGATTGAGGGCACTTTTAATTGTAGGCTGTCCAGCTATGTCAATTTAGATGAGCCATGCAAGGGGGGATTTCTCCACTTGCCCAACCATAGTTTTTGTAGGGAGTTTCCAGCTTGCAACAAAGATTGGGAAATTGGGCCTTGATTCCCAATTTTCCACAAAGAGAATATCCAGCACTCATGAAATATTGGAACTTCTGTCCTCCTGAGATTTGGCTCTCCAGACCCACAGAAGGATCATGTGCTTCTGCTATCTCATGGTTCCTGCCTTTGCCATCTCAAAGCAGCCTGCAACCAAAGAAAGAGTGCATTTTTGATCTAGGGTTTAACTTGTCACTGGAGAGCAAGCAGAATCTTATGACTTCAATAGTTTGGTTTTCCTGCCATGTTTTCAGTACATCTTCAGGTTACCATTTGCCTTATAGGTGTATTTCATCATTAGGATAAGAGTTAGTGTTGAACTAGAATCTGTTGTCTGTCATGCATAATGTCTTGTGTCCTTTGTGTCTTTTTTGGCACTTTATTCCAGACCTATCACTGAATAGGTTAATTGGTAATTACATATTTGCCTAATGTCACAAATACAGGCACTCCATATGGAAAACATTGCCTGGAAAAAATAAAGATATGCTCCCTAATCAGGTCGTTCTATTTTTTCATTAGCTATACATGAAGAAAATATATTATGTTACAAATGATACATCATATATATCTTATATAGTGCATATTATATACTGTTTATTTAAGAAGTCATTATTCTTGAGGCCCTACCTCAAATTTTGTATTTATGTGTACAAATGCAATTTATTGTATTATATATTTGCCTATTATATAATGATGTTATAAATTAGAATTTATCCTATAATGTATGAGTTCTAAAAACACTAAATAAATGTCAGTGGTTAAAACATGATGGTTACTGTGTTGTATCTGCTGGAAACCCATTACCCAACATCATTTTTACTTAACTAATGGCTTTTGGGTATCTGCAGGATTGATCCATTTACTGTTGGAAACCCAGAGCAGCCAGGGAAAACTAGCCTCCTGGGGAGATGAAATATAAAGCTACTGTAGAAACAAATATCAATTAAACAGTTATATTCTTAATCATCAGAATGCTTTGTTGCTTGCTAAATTATTAATTACCCCCTCAAGGCTCTGTGTGTGTATGTATGTGTGTTTCTGAGTGTGTGTAGGTATGTGTGTTTCTGAGTGTGTGTAGGTATATGTGGTGTAAGGGTGTATGTGAATGTTAGAGGTAAATAGTAAAGTCTTTTGGTGTGGATTAACTGTCACTTTATCAGCATTTCAGATAGTTTAGGTAGGAGAACTGGAATTAAGACTTTACTGTCCAGAGAGCCAAAGCCAAAGGACTTTGGGCCAAGACTCCAGCATTAAAAAGACCAGAGTAACCTGGACCACCCAAAGTAGGTAAACAACCCTCCCCCATTTCCTACCAGCCTAACAGCTGTTGACACCTGAAGAGTTGTGACTGTTACATTGACTAAGCCTAAGAAATGACATCTAGTGAGTAGGCCCACAAACACCAACAAGGTAGACATATAAATGATATTGGAAGAAATAACTGGTTCAGCAAACTCCAAGTTAAGCATTAGTGCTTTATCCTCTTAGAAAATATCCTCTAATGAGCAGAGAAAGCTTTCTCAGGGATGAAAGGTGGAGGATGTTGGTTGAGAAACAGATGATGTCCAACAATTCTTAGATCTTCAGCTTGACCCATGTGCTCCCAACATATTTCTCAGTCTTATTTTCTGTAATCCTTTTAAATATGGATTTGAGATCAGAAATAGGGACTGGACCTGTGATATCATTGACATGGAGAACTCCCAAATGAGG
>CM053601.1:159240780-159265451 GCA_028646575.1 Pseudocheirus occidentalis
CTCTTCTCTTCTCTTCTCTTCTCTTCTCTTCTCTTCTCTTCTCTTCTCTTCTCTTCTCTTCTCTTCTCTTCTCTTCTCTTCTCTTCTCTTCTCTTCTCTCTCTGTCTCTCCATTTTTGACTCAGGCTACTTTACCCCCTCTTTAGATAACATAGAGGTCCCACACTCCCAGGGACTCACCATATTGATGCCAGATTTAGCATGGACACTTGATTGCATTTAGCACCACTACAATTCAGAATTCCTGAGCTTCAAGTATCCTACAAGCCTTAGCTTCCCTGATAGCTAAGAATACAGGCATGTTAGCTTCAATTTAGTTTTAATGGAGGGAGGAGGGGGAGATAATTTTCAGGCCAAAGTTGCTTCTTAGGTAAGGCAGGACTGAGTGGAGGAAACTCTAACAGTCATTTGGGCATCATATAGGTCATATTATTGGGGTAGTATTTTTACTTAGTTTTAAAAAAAGACAGTTGGAGGACTTGAAGAAGAAAAAGAAGGTAGGAAAATATAACTTATTTACAGTAAGAATAGAGATAGCATTGGACAAGGAATCAAGAACTATGGGTGCTTGTCTTGAATCTGCCATGTAACCGAGTCCCTTTAGTTCTCTGGGCCTGTTTCCTTGCTTATAGGATGAGAAGGTTCAAGTACATGCACTCTGAGGCCCCTTAGATCTCTAAACTTCTATGATTTTTCTGAGGCCTTGTGTTGTGGATAGATAGGTATCTGTTACCACCTGAGGTGCTTTAAGTCCATTGCTTGCCTATCAGTATTGACTATCTTTCCATAATGCTCAACAAAACTATTAAAGTTCAAGTGCTTACTCTCATCTTGAGGTATTTTCAGATCTTAGCTTCTTGGTCTAATTGCAGTTGTCTGTATGAAGGACTAAAAGTCATCTGGTACAAACTTGGATATCACCAACACTGGAGTTATTAGAGCTAGTCATGCCAAAAAGGTCACCGGATTTTGTCTATTCACACTGTTTGTCATTATTCCACAGTTGCATATCAGCAAATTAAAAAGATTCCCTCGTACTAGAATTAGAGAACTCAGTTGGCAATTTATCTGATGGTCAAAATGGGGGAAATCTTTTCTTTTTGCAATTTTCCTCTTGTGAACAGTGAGAGATCATTAGTGATCTACTACTGATGGAAACTTGAGCACCAATATTTTCTCTATTTTCCCACTGTCTGTGGAATGGACAAGATGACAATGATGTGTTTCTCGAAATCGGAGTGGGATACATCGAATTTTTGATTTGGAAGGGACTCAGAGATCATTTAGTCTAATCCTTTTTTTGCATATGAGAATACTGAAACCTAGAGAGTTTAAAAGTCATACCCAATGACGCATAGCTAGTAGTGGCAGAGTCACAACTAGTAAATAGTAAACTCTTTCCATTGTGCCTAGAACACTCTTCCTCTTCTCACCTCACTCTCTTGGAATCCCTAAGTTCTCTTCAAGTTTCAGCTCAAGTGCCCTCTACTCAGCTAGATTTTCCTGATTTCCCTAGTTTTTAATGCCCCTTTCCAGTTACTTTTACTCACTTTGTATATGTTTGGTATTTACTGACTGACATACACTTTGCTTTCTCCCTGTAGAATGCAAACTCATTGAGGGCAGGAACTTTTGGGCTTTGTATTATATTTGTCTTATGCCTATCACAGTGCCTGGCACACCATTGTGATCTAGTGGATAGAGTGTTGGATCTAGGGTTAAGAATCAATATTACATTTGTAAAACTAAACAATGATACAACCAATAAACATTTTCTAAGTACCTACTAAGTGCCAGGCATTGTGCCAAGTTCTGGGGAATACAAAAAGAGGCCAAAGACAGCCCCCATCTTCGAGATTATTAGGTAGAGACAATGTGCAAACAAATAGATACAAAGCAAGTTATGTACAGGATAAATAGGAAATTGTTGAGATCTGAGATTATAGTCTGCCTTAGACACTTTTTACCTGTGTGATCCTGGGCAAGTCACTTAACCTCACTAGTCTTCAATTTTCTCATTTGTAAAATGAAAAGATTGAACTCAGTGACCTTTGAGAGTCCTTAAAGTTCTAAATCTAGGATCCTATGAAATGTTTATTAAATTGAATTGAACTACATTCAGGTCTCTTGACAAATCTACTTCATTTTGTATTACAATATGTTATAGATTTGGTAGGAGATGGATAGTTGATAAAGACCTAGAACAAGGGGTTGTTCAGTAGATGCCACCACCATCTGCACTCTCCACACTTGCATTTGAACTCCCACTGGAAGAAGTCACTTACCTTTGTTATCTAAATTTAACTGATTGTCTATCACTGCACAGCAAGCCTTTTAACCATCTTTGTGTCCCAGTTTTTATTCCCTATTGACACTGGTCCGAATCTTCTCTCCTCAAAAAAGATATCAACTACTCCCTTTTAACCCTCTCAGGGGATCTCACTTCGTACCTTATTGAGAAAATAGGCACCATCAAATATGGGCTCCCTCATCTCCTCTCCTCCACACAGAAAAACTCCCTACTTAATCTCTTCCTTTGCTTCAGTCTCAGAGTATGAAGCAGTCCTTCTGGACAAATCCAATACCTCTATTGGTTCTTGATCTTATCTTCCCTTGCCTCCTCCAAGACTTCTTCACATGGATAATTCTCTGATATCCGTGTTCCTCCATCCCTCTGTGAGATTTTCTGGTCCAAACAAAGTGGCACTGAAAATGACAGAGGGAAGCAGCATCCTGAAAGACGGTCCAACAGTTTTTAATGAGTAACCAGAGTTGCCCGGAGTATCATTTCCTTGGTTGGTTGACTGGAGAATAGGTGGTAGAGATGAGGAGACAAGGAAGAGCAGAATAGACTTAGGTTTGTGAAATCTTGGAACTCCCATGGAAGGAGATAATAGGATTTAGTGCTGGAAGAGTGCTGGAAGTGCTGGGAATTGTATAGCTTAAAGCCACTCATTTTATAGGTAGGGAAACCAAGATCAAGAAAAGTTATGTAACTTAGTCAAGGCCACTTAGTGCTGCAATTCAAACTCAATTCTCATTGAAAAAAGCCATCACTCTTTCCAGTACACCATACTGCCTACACTGAGCGTGCATGTAGTTGTAAATAATGCGGAGCATGGCATTTGATAAATGGGTATGCAACTGTTTGGACACACAATTGAAGGAAGTCTGCCTTCAGTGTTCCCTCATAGAAATGTTCATGGGTTTGTGCTATGGAGATCACCTGACTCTTACAAACACCCACACTCAAAAACTCTTCCCAGGAATCAGTCTTTCTAAAAACAATGAAATGCCAGCTATCTAGGAAAGATTTATAGCCTATTAACTTGTTATTATTAAAGATGCAATGCTATATTGCTATGACAAAGCATATGTCTTATTTTGTTTTCGGTGGAACAACCTAGTCTCACAGGGATTATTGATTACAGAGACTTTAAGATGGATAGGCCTAACTATCTCACCAAATCCTTGGCCCTGAATAAAGAAGTCTCAGAGGGGACAAGATTGCCATCTCAACGTATTTGGAGGGCTGACACGAGCAGGACAGATTAGACTTATTCTGTTTGGTACCAGAGAACTGGAGCTGCTTCTAGCCAGAACTGGGAGCAATGGGTAGAAGCCAAAAAGAGGTCAGTTTAGGGTTGACCACAGGAAAACTTCTTAAAAGTGAGAGATGTTGAGTAGTGGAATGGACTGCCTTAAGAGGTGGTTGTTTCTTGTCTTTGTAGGTTTTAGGCAGAAGATGCATGACCAATTGTGGTGTATGTCATAGTGGGGTTTCCTCTCAGGTCTGAGTAGGCCTAGGTGGTCTCTGAGGTCCCTTCCCACTCTCAAAATCTAGGATTCTATTCCCAAGGCATTGCAGATTTCAAGGTACATTGAGATTCTGAAGTTTTCTAACAGATCATTGCAATGATTAAAGCCATTGGCACCCATCCTTGCCAAATTTTATTTGAAAAAGACTGAGAGAAGAAACATGTCTCACACAATATTATAGTTTCTGGTGTTCTCCTCCAGAAGACTTAACTGGACCTGGGGAATTCTTCCTTCCAGTTTCTGCAAAGTGTTATTTTAATGTTAGACTTACAAATACAAACCTCCAGACAGAAAGAAAAAAGTCCTGGCTCTGTAATGAAAACAGTAAGGTCTGTTCTCCCCCTGGGGCCAGAGTTGAATCCCCTTGGAGATGGAAGGAGAATTGGTTGAAATGAGATTAGGTCCGAGTCTTGACATCAGTTTACTTCTTCATTTTCAAACTTCGGTTTTGGAGTGCACTGGGCCCTGTGATTTGTGTGTTCACTTTCCTTCCCTTTAGTAAGGCTGTCAGCATTAAGAACTAACCTGTTTGCTCACTCTCCTTTCTGTCTGCCAAGGGATCCAAATGTAGAGCACAAAGTGGGACAAAAACCCAGAAGGAAGAATGAGAAGAAAAATAGGGCAAGGACCAAAAAACACAGTGTAGTAACAACTCTCCTTTTTAAACATTTCTGATCTGGCAGCCTAGAATAAAAGTATTTCTCAGGATACAAATGAAATAAAGGAAAGTGAATTTGGAATGGAAGCAAAGAAAGTCAATAGCTGATCCTTTGTAGTGAAGGGGACTCTGGGTAGTGGTCTTGGTAGCACGAATGTTAAAGGATGGAAATAAGGGACGACTTATGGGAAAACACTCTTTTCTGCCTTCCAAGGCTCAGGGAGAAGGCTATGAGAAAAAGAGCTAAATCAGGAGCTTTACATCAGTGAGACTAATTTAGTATAAATCATATTTTCTGTGGTTTCAGTTTTCATGACTGAATCCAGTCAAATAACATATGAAGATGAAAATGAAGATAAACATCAGACAGGAGGCACAGGGAAATCTCAAAGGTCAAAGTTCTCTATGGAGAAGGGGCATGGACCAGAGAAGGTAATATATGGGGCCCTAGATGCTTTTGTCTCCTCTTGGAGAAGCATGGTCTTTCTCAGAAGGAATTTCAGAAATCTTGCTCCACTACAGAAAAAATCATAAAGTTTCTGAGAAGTAGGCAGGGAGTTGCCACCACAAAGGTCAATATATAGATGGATCTGTGATCTCCTTAATATGGACACTCACATATTTCTTTTTGCCTTCTCACTCTGGGCAATGCTGGCTGATGACCTTCCATAAAGTGAGGATCTCTCCAAGGTGCTGGAGGTTTGCTCTAAGGCTTTTAAAGCTATTTGGGTACTAGTCGAATACCCTGGTTCTGCCATTCCTCATTCTCAGCTATGTCATTTGCTCACTTTCTATTCCAAACACACTTTTCTTGGATCATGACTTGCACCCCATTTCTCCTGCTCAGGTCATCTTTGATTTGCAGGCCTTCAACCCACCTTTTCATTGCCCTTTGAAATTCCTTCAGTTTTGACTCTTTAGTTATTGCTTTAGACCAATGGTGTCATACTCAAATTGGAGGGGGAGGGGTAGTATTAAGCATTGAACAGAAGGATCTCTTCGGGTTGCAAATTGACTTAGTTTTAAATGTAATGTTGTCTATGTTTTATTGTATTTTTATTTATGTTGTTAATTATTTATCAGTTACATTTTTATCTGGTTCAGGCCACACTCGGGGATGTTGCCTGTTTCTGATGCCAAGCGAGTGTTTGTTAGATCTTCTTTAAGACAGAACCAAAAAAAGTGTCGGGGATTTTAAGAGGCATTTGACCTGCAGGAAGGTAGGAGTACATGCAAACTCCCGGATGTCTCGAATTCTAAGTCTACTGTCCCACCCTGCTCGTGAGACCACAGCTTATGTTTTCTTTTCGTTCTCCACATCTTTTCTGGAGAAGACTCTCCCCCATGCCTCTTCCACTTCTTTCCTTGAATGCCGAACGCTCCAAACTCAAGTCTTCAGGAGGTTTGTTTAACTGAGAGAAAGTCGTTCAGAGATGAATGGAGGCCAGAGGTGGTAGTGATGGGGAGAAGTACAGACTCAGTGGCCGTTCCCCTCTTCTCACCCCCCTCCCCCTCCAGCCAGCTGCCAGGGCGAATCCTCTCTTAGAAAACCAGTGTTCTCCTGGGTGTTCTTTGAGGACGGGCCCGACTGGCTGGCTTGGAGGCTGTTCCAGGTTATTGCTTTCCCTATAATGAAACCAGCCACTAGTGCTCTGGAAGCTCCTGGATTCCAGCAGGATGAACTGTAACAACTTCCACAACCCCCAGAACAGTTAGCTGTGGCAGGGGCGAGCCTGGCACCTCGGGGCGCTTGTGCTTAAACTGGAGAGAGGCTCTCAACCGGCATCTGGGAGGTGGCATGCACTGATTTGTTTATTTATTTCTTTTCTACCCTTCTTGGACTCGTTGTTCTGAGTCCAGCAGGAGCAGCGGTGGCAGTGGCAGCAGCAGCAACCGAGCAGAAGCAGCGGCAGCAGTAGCGGCAGCCACCGCGCTTTGCTATTCTCCTCCTCCTCCTCCTCTTCTTCCTCCTCCTCCTCCTCCTCCGCCTCCTTTCATCTTCCTCCTCCTCCCATCTTTCTCCTCCTCCTCCCATCTTCCTCCTCCTCCTCCCATCCTCCTCCTCCTCCTCTGTAGTTGCTGGGCGAAGAAGGCGGATCCAAGCCGCTCAGGAGGGGAGCGCAACCTGCCGGAGTCGTCAATCCCCTAACGCTTTCTAGAGCTCTGAGGAGAGCTGAGCCGCAGCGCCTGGGTTTCTGATCCTGAACCGCCCGAGCCGCTGCCTGCTGGGTTGTCCAAGGGTTGAGGTGGGTGGGTGGGAGGGAGGGCAGGGGAGGGCGGGGCAGGGCGGCCCGGGCACCCTCCCCGGGCACGGCGCACCCTCTCCCGGCACGGCGCATGGACTGATCCCGGAGCGCAGCGCAGCACCTCACCACACCGGCCGCTGCTGGCTGACCGAGTCTTCTCTCTCCCTTGGTTGTGATCGCGATTCTGCGTGTTCTCCCCGTCCCCGGCCCCTCGGAGTCTCCCACTCCTCACCCTCCCGCCATCAACTTTGAAGGGTCCGTGCAGTGCGGACCACAAGATTTCCGAGAGCTTTCTTTATTTCTGCTTTTTTTTTGTGCGTCCCTTCGCTTGGGGACCCACCGGGAGTCAATGCCCATGGATGTAATCTTGGTCCTGTGGGTTTGTTTGAGCGCGGCCAGGTCAGGTAAGTGGAGTACGGTATACGTGGGTATTATTGGAGGGGGGGTCTGTGGGGAGGGGAAGACCTGGAAGGGAGAACGAGAATCGGTACAAAGCTCCCGGGTAGCGGGGGGTACTGGCATCCAAACTGCTCTCCCGCACCTCAGCACTTCTTCCTGGGGGTAGGGGGCGGTGTAGATTGCTAGGCACTAGCTTTTTCCTTGACCCACCAGCCTCAGGGTAAGAGGGTAGGGGATACCTAGACTACAGGGCTGGGAGATGCAGTCCTAAAGACTGCGAGGTGTGGGTGCTAATGGAGCAGGCGCTCTTTGGGAGTGCCCCAGTACGCTGATTCCTCCCAGTCGAGGAGACGAGTCTAGCTCGCCGAAAGCGTACCCTGCCTTCCCTAAGGAACGGTGCCTAGCCGTGCAGCAGAAACCAAGCCCAGATGGCGGAATCCCTCCCCCCTCCCCCTTCCCCAGTCCCTAAACTTGAGAGGCTCTTTGGACACAGCCCTCTCAGCGGGTAGCAGGGCGGGCACAGCCTGATGAGGGAATTCATGCAGTCTGGAGCCTAAAGGGAGTCCTGAACATGTAGCCCAGACCTTGTACTTGTACAGCAGCTGAGTGGAAAGGTTGGTGGGTTGGAGCTGGCGAAGCATCCCGAACCCCCGGCAGAACCAAGCGCCCCCAACCTCCAGCGCTGTGGGGGCTTGGACAGTGTCCCCAACAGCAAAGTGGTGAATTCAGCAAATGTCTCAGAGAAGCGGAGCGATAATGACTGTCCAGGTGAATCATTCAGGCCCCTACCTCCCTTCTCCCACTTCCTTAAAAAATAAAAGATTTCTTTTTAGTTCAGGATAATGGCTCCAACTCTGCACTTCACTTAGCCTTTTAAATCCCAGGTTTATTGGCAAATGTTTGCATCCTGCCCTTTGTCCCTTGCCTCTTTTCCCTTCACTGGGCATCCTGGGGGCTGGTGACGGGTGGGGCGCAGCGAGGAAAAGACCAGGTCCGTTCTTTCTTCTCCCTTTGATTAGTGAAGAAGGTAGGTGGGAGAGAGAAAAGAAGTCTCTGCACATTACCAGGGAGTTGGAAAGTGGCCCAGTGGCCTTGACCAGGAGACCCTTTTCAGTTCCTCCCACTCTGACGTTCAGTTGCCTACCCTAGGGGTTTTTTGAAGGCAATGCCTCTCGCCCTACTCCACTTCAACCCAAGCTGCCCCAGGACCTCAATTAGAAGCCTGATGAGGTTCCCTTTCTCCTGGAACCTGGGTGGTTTCCATTACCTTCTTTTCCCAACCTGGGGAATCCAGATGTACTGGAAGAAGGTTTCAGGGAGACAGGGGAAGTTTCTAAGAGAGAAAAGTTCCTGTAGCTCTCCCCCATCATTATGACAGCTCGTGGACTGAATCAGAGTTGGGTTTGGAGAGGGAAGGTAGTCTTGTCCTCTCATCAACCTCTGCTACCCCCCTCCCAGCTCAACCCCATCTCTTTCTTTCACCCTCCCTTAACCACAACGTTAGTAACTTGTCTGGGTCCAAGGATTCACTTTTGGCCCTTCCCCAATTCAAGAAACACTTGGATGCTCTTGCCTTCACAGAAGAAGGGCTTCCTTAAAGGGTGAGAAATGATTGACACTCCTCCCTACCCTCTAAAACAGCCCCATGAAACCTTCTCCGGAAGTCAGTGTCTTCCCCATTGCTCACTTTTGTCTCCCTGCCCATCTCACCCTGGTCCCAGGCTGAATGGAAAGGCAAAACTCATTCTGGCTTTGCTCAGCTGTCTCTTGAGTCAATGCCCACCAGGAGGGGTTATTCTATGCAAAATCCAACCACCAACATGGAGCATAGAGCTTTGGTCAGGCTGGCTGAGTCTGGGCTGAGGGGCTATGCACAAGAGCTCTAGCTCTGGTTCTGACATCACCCCTCCCCAGACTTCCAAGGGAGGGCTCAGTTTGAACTGAGTCAGCTTCTTTGGATGCCAGCATGCCGAGTATTCTCAAGAACATATTGTAGGAAACACCAAGTGTCCAGCTTAACTACTGTAGTCAGATTGGACCATTTCCATAAATACTCGTCTATATATGCTTCCTTGTGGAAGAGAGTATGTTTCCCACTACTTGTTTAATCAGGAGACTTTAAAACCTATCTTAGAAAGTTAAATATTTCCTCACCTGAAAACCTCATTATTGTTTGGGAAGCATCCCTAGGTTCTTGAAGGCTGTGCCTGATGTTCTTCCAGGTGTTACTAAGCTAACTGGAATTTTAATTTATATATGTATATATACATGTATACATATGTATAGATACAGAGACAGGTATAAATATAGCTTTTGAAGACTAGTCTAACTAAGCTAGAGAGAGTTATCATCAGAGTGTTGGTCACCGTGGGATAAGTTTTTTTTTCTCTGTGTGAATATGCATATTTGGTTTGGTAGAACATTAGCTGTCTATTGAGGTTTGGGTCAACCTTGCTGAAGGGAATGCAGCCAGATGAGTAAAAACCACAAGCCCATAAATTAAAGGACAGACACTTCAGGGAAGATGTTAGTCTGGAATGTGTTTGTCAGTTTGCATACCTGGGGTCAGTGGCTGCCTGTGGAGGCTCATGCATGCTTAAAGGTGGTCAGTGGGAGAAGAAAGACACCCTAGGGTGGAATAAGATCTTCTGTGGAAAGGGAAGAAATCAATACAATTTGGAAAGGCTGTCCCTGAACTTGTTGGAATGGAGACACTGCCAGGAAGGAAGTGCCCTTGGATGAGGCTGCTGCCAAGTGGGCAGGACTAGTAAGAGAAGAAGCACTCTTAGTGCTATGACACTCTCTATACCCCATAAATTTTCTATCCCAAGGTGAAATTCTAGGTGCCTCATCCTGGTTATAATGTTGGAGAATACCATTGGGAATACACTAGGTTATTTGTACATGGTTAC
The DNA here is from genome assembly GCA_028646575.1 of Pseudocheirus occidentalis. Lineage (NCBI taxonomy): Eukaryota > Metazoa > Chordata > Mammalia > Diprotodontia > Pseudocheiridae > Pseudocheirus > Pseudocheirus occidentalis. The sequence goes on from CM053601.1 coordinate 159,250,814, forward strand.
ACCTTGGTTTTCTAAGAAAGAATCAAAAAGTGGCCATGGAGGCAGCCGGGGACAGGGGAGGATTCTGACCAGATTCCCTTATGTGCAATTTGTTAGAATATGGGAGGTAAGGTGTTTTTTTAAAATTCTTCCAAAGAACCCATTATTCCAGGGTTACACATCAGTCTTCCCAATAGGCAGCAAGGCTTGCCTAGTGATTAGTTTATCTGAAACTGCACACCCACTTGGAAAGTTTATTTATCTGGTGTTAACAATTGTTTCTTTGGGTTGTTAACAGTCAAGGATGAAACAAACATGCCATTGGCTTAGTGAGCTACTCAAATATTGTCTCTTTTTAGTGGAAATGAATAGATCCTATCAAACACACTTTAATTAAAGTGGGACTCAGAGCAGCCAGGCTAGCAGTAGTTACTTAACTTACATATGAAAGATCTAATGATAGGTGCCACATAGAAATGCTGGGTGAATTGTTAATTCTGATGACATTTATTCAAAGCATATTGTGGAATACATGAGGCAGCCACATGTATTTAAGTCTCTCCTGTGACAAATATTGGCTATGTTATTCTAGGCAAATCATTTATCCTCTCAGAGCCCCTATTCAACCCTTCAAGACTAGAGATCAAGGAAGAGTTGAAGATTTGTACTGCTAGAGGAAGTTTCTTTGCTGATAGTTCCCTAAGCTAATAAAATCACAGATCAGGGTAAAAATGAAAAACAAAACAAAACATATGTATGGTATAGGTAAGAGATGCTGTTCTTTGCCCTGGCAAGTAAGCATTGTGGAAATTTTAAAAAAGAGATAATTTTTGGCATATCTAGTAAAATAGCACTAACCATGAAAATTTGTAGTGAGAATCAACAGGAAGTCTGAGTTCCCCTCTGATATTCTCATGGTCAAAGGAGGCCCACAACCCATTGGGAAGACCACTGCAGCTGTAATGAAATATTGGTATGAGATGGACAAAAGTAGAACAGATGAAGATAAGGATAGGCTAAAATCTGTATCGCTAGAGGGAATATCCTGCACTGATGATTTCATAGATAGACTGGGGTTTTGGAATATCAGAGTAATAACTTTAGAAGGCAGCAATAACAACACTGCCTTTTATTAGCACTTTTGTTCAGAGGCTTCTAAGCATAAACATGGAAATACCTGAGAAACAGTGGGCATTGACCCATTCACTGGCTTTCCACATTGTGGGTTTCTCCTCCAGAGACAGTGGGGTAAAGAGGGAGGACTTTTGGAGATGAGCATAATTCTAAGTGACATTTATATAGTCTCTAAGTCTGTGTAGACTTAGTTTATCCACTTAGCTTGACTAAGTGGATAGAGGGTGATCATAGAATGAAGAAGTTTACATCCTTCACCTGATACATATTTATTGTGTGATCAAGGTAGTTTCTTTTTTAGTGCTGAGGCAGTAAGGGGATTTTCTACTTTGATAAAATCACAGGTCTGGATCAAAGAAGGAAAAAAGAAAAGCTCTACAAAACCTTTTAACATTGATTAGCATATTGGTCCCCACAACAACCTGGTGAGGTAGGTAATAGATTACTATCCTATGTTCTGTACGGAATATTCTATATGAGCATATATTCCATAGGATAAAAATAATTAACATTTATGCTGCACTTTAATGTTCACAAAACACTTTATGCATATAATTTCATTTGATCCTCATGACAGTCCTGAATGGTAGGTGCTATAATTATTTCCATTTCACAGAAGGAGAAACAGGCTAAAAAAGTCAAGTGATTTATCCAGGGTCATACAGCTATGAGATAGGATTTAAACTGAGGTTTTCTTGACTCTTCTAAGTTCAGTGTGTTATCTACAACACCACCCCACATTGCTGCCTACTATTCTTATCTTCATTTTATGGGGAGGGGTGACTGTGACTTTCCTGATAAAGGAAACTGCCAATGAAGAAGCTTCCTCTGCCAATGGAGTCCATCAAGGTCCCAGACTTTATTATGAGTCTTAGCAGATGGCAAGGGGCTGTAAGAGGTTCAGCTACTTGCCCAGGGTCACATGACCAGTATGTATCAGAAGCAGGGCTTATAACCAGATTTCCCTGACTCTCATCCTCATCTTCCAGTTTAAAAAACAGTCTCAGAAAGGTTCAAGTAGTTAGTAAGATGGTCAAGCCCAGGTTGTTGGACTACAGGGATACTCTGTCTTTATTTCTTCCAAAGTTCTAGGGCAGAGGTGTCAGAGGCACATCAACAGTACTCTCAAGCGGGACCCAACCAGATTAAAATGTAATTGGGACATATTTAGTAAAATAAACAAAACTATAATAAAACATAGATAACACCACATTTTAAGACTAAGCCAATATGCGACCTACAAGGATATTTATGTACGGATTAGTGACCCCCATTTTTATTTGAATTTGATGTCACTGCTGGGGGTGGGGAGGGGAGACTGGGCCAGGGAAGGGGGGGGGAGGAATGGGTGGGGTGGGGTGGGGGTGGGGTGGGCGGGACCGGGGGGGCGGGGCCCCTGGGGGGTGGGGTGGATTATGGGGAGACAGACGGGATTGCCTGATAAGACAAGAATCATGAGAAGGATGCCATTCACCTGTTATTAATTTATCATTAAATTAGAGAGTTGTAAGCATCTGCTGTGAGCAGACGTCTAAAAGGACGTAGCCTGGGCAGAGGAGTTGCTGAGAAAGGAAGTTAATTCCTCCTTTAATAGCACAATTGGAGTTCAGTAGACTTAGTAAATTCGCTGACAGTAGAGGTGTTCAAGTGGGAGAAGAGGTAAAATTACTGGCCAACCTTTGTCTTGTGCCATTTGGGATAAGAAAAGCATGACTACAGGGGCAGGAGATTAGATCTGAGGCTGAATCACATTAAGGCAGATTTGGGGGGAGCGCTGACCCACGTGGGGCAAGTGAACCAATGGATTTTAGAACAACCCAGCCCAGCCCAGTTGGGTGGGGTGAGAGGTGGACAAGCATCTGGCAGAGCATCCTGATGCTGGGGACTGGCCTCTGGGACATTTACATTCTTTTCTTTGAAGTTGCTTAGAAATGGTTTATTCTGAATAATTCCAATTCCCCAGCTGGTGACATTTGTAGAGCAGTTATATACTAAGAGGGAAAACTTTTAAGAGTTTAATAGGCTTCTTGAAAAGGGCAGAGGCTCCAAACTCAGGGTATGAGCAGAAATCTTTTCTCTTTCCCCTCCTCTTCTTTTAGGAAGCCAGTTCTTTCAGTCCATGTTTAGGGTGGGTGAAGAGGGCAGGCAAATGCTGCTTCATCAGTAGGTTTCCTGATTCCACAGGTACCATGTGAAATGATATCCTTTGCCCAATCCTACTCTTAGCATGAGACATTTTCATCTTGTAAGTGACCATTTTAAAGGGAAAAAAAAGAGAAAAAAATTCAGCAACACAATTGATTCCATTTCATTAGAGCATAGATTTGGGGTTAGGAAAGACCTTAGGGGTCACCTAGTCTAATCTCTTTTTTATGGATGAGGAAACTAAGACCATGGAAGGTGAGAGATTCCTCCAAAGTCATATAATTAGTAAGTTTCACAGCTAGGATTCAGACTCCCCTGTCCTGAGGTTATCAATTCAAGACTCTATTATATGATGCTGTATTATGCTATATTTTCTTTTAAAAAATCAATTATACTTTATTTCTATTATCATCATCATCATCATCATACTATATTTTCTTTTAAAAATCTTGTCTTTATTGATATGTTTTTTCACATTGCTTTCATTTCTGAATCCCTCCCCCCACTTTCCTAGTGGGCTATCTTTTGTAGCAAATATTAAAAATGAAAGGAAAAATGGCATTTTGGCAAAACCAACTATGTTTGATAATATATGCAATATTCCACACCTATAGTCCTCCATGTTCGCAATGAAGGCAGGGAGAGTCATTTTCTTAACCTTCTTTTTTGGGGGGGGTCAAGCTTGATCATCATAATTAGATAGTATTTTTTCTTTTTTTTCAGTTTGCATTATTGTAGTGATTTAATTCTTTTCCTGTTACTGGTTATTTTACTCTGCATCAGTTTATACATATCTTCTTATGCGTCTCTGAATTTTTAATATTTATTGTTTCTTATAGCACAGTAATAGTCTGTTACATTGACATACTACATACCAACTATTGAGGGATTTCCTAGTGGATAGACTGTGTGACCATGGCCAACTTACCCCTTAATGATTATATGATCAGTCCCCAGGCAGTTCTCTAAGACAATAAGTGACTCCACATTGGTGGAGGAGTTTCTATACCCAGAGTTATCTATACCATTGAATCCACAGGACTGAATTTTGTTTCCATTTCTTTGTTACCCAAGTGCTCCTATGACTATGTTAGTGTATGGAAGGAAGGACAGAAAAAAGCATTTAATATATATATATGTATATATATAATGTGTGTATACATACATATGTATGTATGTATACACACACATATATAGTGTCAGCTACCATGCAGAACTTTACAAATATCAAATTTGAACTTCACAAAAACTCTGTAAGGTAGATGTGCTATTATTATATCCATTTTACAGTTGAGGAAACTGAGGCAAAGAGAGGTTAAGTGACTTGCCAGATACTGTCCTTCCTTGTGTCCATTGTTTCAATTTTTGACCTCCTTGTTGGCATATGCCTAGAAACACAGTCCTTTTGAAAAAAGCAATTCAGTTATCTTTGGATCAGAAATCCTGAGAAACAGAAGTAAGGATGGGTAGGAGGAAGAATATCCATATCACATGTTTAAAACAAAGACATGGTGGAAGTTCTTCAGAGGGCATCTGGGCATTTCTTGAAGATATCAATCTTAGCGAAAGAGCATGTACTTTTTGTATATTGGTAGTGGAGTGAAAGAGAAGGAACAGTCTTGAGTTTCTGGAAACTGTTTTAGATGCCAGAAACACAAGACAACATGTAACTTGCTTGCTTTCAGAAAATCACTCCATCTGGAGAAGGGACAGCTAAGGTCATATTTCCCCAGGCTCTTCACAGAAAAAAAGAAAGATTGAAAAATTCTTTGAGTTCATCTATGGTTTTATTCCTGGAAGACATGCAGAGGGAGTGGACAAATCAAATACTAATATGAATTCTTTGCCTTATATTCTTAAGGTAAAAATAGAATCCCTGTGGTGGCTAGGTGGCCCAGTGAACAGAGCTGGAGTCAGGAGGACCTGAGTTCAAATCCAGCCTCAAACACTTGATACTTACTAGCCCTGTGATCTTGGGCAAGTCACTTAACCCTAATTGCCCTGCCTTCCCTCTTCCAAAAAGAAAAAATAATAGAATCCTGCCATCTGACCTTATTTCAATGCCCCTTGAGTTCACTAGACACAAACTGACAGGAAATGCCAGATCACTCTGGGTAAGTTGGAGGGATCAGGTGTTTTATGCCATTGGGGGCAGACTGGAACTGGTTCAGGGATCTAAGTTGGATGCATTCTTGCAAGGCACAAGGAATACTCAGGTAGGACTTTTTGGTCTTGGATTAACTCTGTGCATTCCTTGCACTTGGAAGTTTCCCAACAAACACTTTATGACTTAAATTGTTTCTTCTGAGGGTAATTTTTTCTCACTTAAAGCAGCATCTTTGCTAATACTTTAGGAAAGAGCTTCATCCTGTTCTCTAGATTATAGCTTTGCACGGGCACCTCCGTATTGTATGGAAGTAGAGATATGGGCTGCAGAGGGTCAGGTCCTCTGTGACTCATCCACACCCTGTGGCAGGGATAGAGTTAAAGAGGTCCTGACTTATGAACAGAATCTTGGCTAATGCATTTGCTAATTGTTCTTTCTTGCTGAAAACATTAGTGGGCATTCTCTGCCATTTGTATTCTTTCCCTTCATAGGTTACAAAAAAAGACCTTGGTAGCATTAGTCTTTTTAGAGTAGAGGTCCAGCTTACAAAGAACTGTTGGCATTTCTTCCCCTATTCATCTATCTCTGAACTGTTTTAGGTCCTTTCTCAGATTATACTTATGACTCTGCAATTCAACTAATCATTGAAATAGATCATGGCGTTTTCCAAGTGGGTTAGGATGGATATCTTATTAACCTGACCATATTTTTTATACCCTTTTTTGGGGGGTAGTCTAGACCTGTGAGTTCAACAGTGCATTAAATTCAAATGCTACCTCTACCAATGCAGAGTCACTTTCAATCTTAGAGAATTGTCTGGAACACTAAAAGGTGAGTGATAAAATGCCTTGAATGTGCACATATCCCAAGCAATGCTTGAACTCAGGTCTTCTTCCATACTCCAAGGCTCACCCTTTATTTTTTATCTCAGGTTTCTTATTATCCAATTAATATTACATTAAAATATTGCAGAAAGTTGACTACTTTAAAAGTTTTTGGAGAAATCCTGAGATCATTTTCTGTCCCTTCTTCAATTTCCTCACAGAATCCCTCTCCCTGACTCTAGCCATATTTTCACCTGAGACAAAGTTGAAGAAGGAATTAGGGATCTGACTGTATGGAAAGGTTGGGAGTTGATAAGGGGGTACTCTCAAAGGTGTGTTGGGGCCAGGTTAGAGCAGCTAGAGAGGATGGATTGCTAAATTTTCAATGTGAACATTATACTTCTTAAATTTACAATGTTTACAAATTGGGGCTTGATTTATTGTTTTTTGTTTAATTTAAATTTTGTTTTTGCTTTTCATGACTTAAGTTATAAAGAAAATGTTAATAGAGCAGATTAAATTGAGACACATGTCCTGCATATATCTGTCTCCCCTCCCCCATTGTTAAACATTTATGGGCACGCTGTTGGGTACTCTGTGTAAACCTACAGAGCATTAGTGGTAATTAACAGGTAGTTCAAGATCCTAGAAGGAGAAGGAAATGAGATGTAGTTCAAGTTTAGTGTCCCATTCTTAGGATATAAGTAACCTTGATATCAAATCCAGAAAATGGGTAGTAGATCTGGGATCAAACACAGGAGTTCAAGCAGGACAGTCAGCACCTACTCTGTGCTGGCATACTATGTGCTAGGCATTGTGCAGAAGGTAGCCTGAATCTGAAAGCAATGAGTCCAAAGAAAGAGGTCTTGATACAGAACAAGGTCAGGGACATAGCATGGAGAGGGAATTCAGATGCAGCAACAGTATTTGGGATGGAAGCATGCTAATTACACCCTCCTCACTCAGCTGAGGGTCAGTCACCTGTGTGCTCAGAGTGTCTGTAACTACTTGATAATCTCCCTTATTCAAATGAAGTGCCCTGGGAAAAATAGCTATAACTACCAAACTTCCTATGTGGGATACATTTCTGCTATTTCTCTCCTGTGAATAAAGTGACTGACCCAGGGTTATAATAGAATCAATAATAAATTTAATTGGCACCTAGATTTCTCAATATTTCTACCTTTCTTAGAGGAAAAATTAAAATAAAGGAAGCCTATATGCATTCGTGACAAAAGACTAAAGGCAATGATCTGAAAATAATTTAATGGTTTAGGATTTTCTTTCCTTTCCAGGAATGGGGATTAACTCATTGGGGCTTGGAGGAGATCACCCTGAAAGCTGCTGTAGACTCTGTATTTGGGGACTGAAATCCCTTCACTCCCTCTCCCCCAGGACAGTAGAAGAAGGAGAAGAGGCAGGGAGGGATGTGAGTTAGGAACAGCTTGGTAGGGACAGAGGAGTAATTACTCAAATCCTTTTCCCTATTCCCAGGCCAGCCAATGGCCAGCTGTGCCTTTAATTTAACCCTTTATTTGAACATTGCAAAAAAAGGGGGGGGAGGTGGTATTCAGAGAAGATTTGACTGACAGCAATTATTTGGGGCAGGGGGAGAGAATGGGATTATTTGGTAGCAAGTGTTTTCATTTGCATGCTTTTCTACAAATGTTCAGGACAGAGGAGGAAATATGTAAGTCAATATGGTAATCATAGTTCACCTCCTTTAAGTGACCTTCACCCCTTGTCTCTACTGGACAAATTCAATGTGAGATTTACAAAGCTTCCATACTGCCATTAGGCAAAAGTTGACAGCTGTAACTGATTAAGGCATCTCCAGCAGCGCAACCAAAATTGCTCTATTGAGATGCTAAGTGTAGACCCAGACTTAATGAATGATTTAGCATAGTCAACTGGATCGAATATGCCGGGGACGTTATTAAGGTTTTCTTTTGCTTTTTCCTTTGATAATTGGGAATCGCTTTGCAATCAAGAACAAATTATTGCACCTTGTACCCCCCCCTCCAGATTCCAAGCTGGAGTTCTTTGTTGCTTCCCCTTCTCAGCCAAGAAATGGAAGGCTTAGGCCTCTGAGATGTGTGAAAGGCACCCAGGCCCTTGCCCTCAGTCCCAGGGGGTGGGTTGTGTACTCAGGCTTCTATCTGGAAATAATACTGATTGAAAACTTATGAGAGACACACAAATTGCTCTTCTTCCCAGAGAAACAGCTTGGGAGTAAAGCGCTAGACAGTCTGCAAGATAGTTGAAATTTTGCTTTTGATACTGTAGTGGGACCTTGGACAAGTCCCTCAACTTCCTTATCTAGAAGATGGGGATAATAATACTTCTAGCACCTTTCCACTCAGGGTTGTGGTAAGGCTGAAATAAGATAATGTGGGTAAATCATTTTGCAAACTTTAAAGCACTCTAGAAAAGTCAGTCATTATTATTTTGATTCTGTTCCATTTCTGCTTCTTTCTCCAGGCCAAAGCCTCCTTTATCGCCTTTGTTACAGGCAGTTAGGTTTTGATTAATTGGGAGCACTCTGGGGACATCCCTGATGGTGGAGATAGAACGGGAGCTCTTGTCTTTCTCAGAATCTCTAGCATGGGGGGAGGGAGGTTGCTCATGGAAAAAGCTAGAGGAAAGAAGGTAGTAGCAATAAGGAGAAAAAGATTTTCTTTTTCCTTTTGGGAGTGTTATATCCTTGTCTCTGAAGGCATCTATATTCTCTTCACACTTGACTGTAGTCTTCTATGTTGCCAATATAAGTTTATATTTTAAGCTGAAATGTTTCTTTGTTTCTTTTCAGTGGTAGGCTTTGGAATGGACCCTGACCTTCAACTTGACATTATCACTGAGCTTGATCTTGTGAATACAACTGTTGGAGTTACTCAGGTGTCAGGACTACACAATACCAGCAAAGCATTTTTGTTTCAAGGTAAACGCAGCTCTTCCTATGCATGAGGGTAGTTTTTGTTTATTAGAAGAATCTCTGAAATCTCTGATTCTCTGAAGAGTATAACATTTCCAGAAATTACAGTTTTTTCTCCAACCCTACCCCAGCCCTTCTACTAGGTGACTTATTTAATGTGTCTTCAAACATGGTGACCTTCCAATTCGTCAGTCTTTTCAGTTTCTATGACCTCCCTTTTCAGTCTACCTCAGCAAGCAATAAAGATAATTCTTTGTGATATAGTGGAAAGAGCATTGGCAGTGGAGTCAGAAGGCTCAAATCCTAGGTCCACTATTTACCTGAGTCCTCATAGATTGAACCTCATTTTCCCTATTTGCAAAATGAAGAGAACTGGGATAGATGTCCTCTGGAAGTTCTTTCCAATTCTTTTTTTATAATTCTATGACCTTTATTCTACTTAACTTTAGAAGTCGTGACTCGAGTGAATGGATGCCTCTGGCTTGCAGGCCAATTTCAGTCTGATAAAGGCAAGAACTTCCAAATGATTAGGCACTTCGTAAATGTGAATTGATTGACTAGAACTTTTCAAAAATGGAATGGGCTTCCTTGGTAGGTAATTCCTCTGTTGCAGTATTATTCTAGCAGAGTCTGGAGAATGTTTTAAGAGGTGGGTTGACACTTTTACATCAAGGTTAGGCTAGATCATTAAGGTTATTTCCAGCTCCGAAATAACCTTTTTGTTTGCTTTCGTTACTTAAGTACCTCAAATGTGTCTGCTAAAAATCTAACACCCCCAAATGTGTAAGAAATTAAGAGAAATTTATGATGGTGAGACAATTCTTCAGTCAATAAATGGTCAAAGAAATGCACAGACCCCCTGTAAAAAAAGAGAAACAGAAATTAATAACCACCTGGAAAAATTGTTTAAATCTTCCAGCAAGGAGAGAAGTTCAAGTTAAAACAATTCTGAGATGTCATTTTATAGTTATTAAATTGGCAAAGACAGTTAAAAATAAAACTCCATATTGGCAGGGTTGTTGGAAAAATGGGCTTGCAATACTCTTAGTGTAACAATTTTAATCTTTTTGGACAACAGTATGGTTGTATACAGTATATGTATAACATTTGAAATACATTATTCCTATAAGTATACATTGTATATATATATATATATGTATATATATATATATATATATATATATATATCCTCTTAGAATTCTTAGATTGCTTCAAAGTGCAGCTGACCAAGAAATTTCCTAATTCCTTGAGTTGTTGGTGGTCTTTATTTTCAGAAATTGCTTCATATATGCTTTGCATTACATTTTATTTTATTTTCCCATTAGTATTAAAGTTTCTCTTTCCTTTTTTCCCTTTCCTTTGTGTTTCTAGAACCTAACATAGTGTTTTGCACATAGTAGGTTCTAAATAAATGTTTGATATATTGTTGAATTGAGTGTACATTAAGCATTTCAAAACTGACTGTACATTCCCTTTAATCCATTGGTACTACTAATAGGACTATGTCTTATTAATTTTGAGACTAGATCTTCCCATTTGGTTCAGGTTAGAAGTATGGGGTCCAGTTCTGAGCCTGATCCCAATATTGATTAGCACAGAAGTTTTGATCTGTCCCATTTTTCTGGCCTGGGCTAGTTAGTAGCCTAGTGATTCTCAGCAATTAGGGGTTCACTCTTTTGGCGCTAGTCTTAGTTCAGACATCCAATTGATTTTCACAACTCAGAACTCCTGAGTTCAAGCAATGCATCAGCCTCAAACCTTACCTGTAATAGCGATTACAGTTATGTACCACCACACCTATCCTGTGAAAATGAAAAAAAAAATGACCCATGTTGCAAAAATATCAACAGCTTTATTAGTTCTAGAAAAACCTGGAACAATCATATGTCTGACTGGTGGATCGTTAAATAGAGGGTATCAGAGCAATCCCATGGAATATATCATTATGTCATAATAAATGACAAATAATGAACAATACAAAGAAATATTAAAAACATATGTGATGGGGGCGGCTAGGTGGCGCAGTGAATAGAGCACCGGCCCTGGAGTCAGGAGTACCTGAGTTCAAATCCGGCCTCAGACACTTAACACAAAAAAACTAGCCGTGTGACCTTGGGCAAGTCACTTAACCCCAACTGCCCTCCAAAAAAAAAAAGCAAAAAAAAAAACAAAAATAAAAAAACATATGTGATGCAGAGTACAAAAAGAAGAGTTAGAACAACAGTGTTCACACTAAGGTTGTACAAAATGAAAAAAAGAAATGTGTGTTGCTTTATCAAATCAAATACTTTTATATAACCAACAATCAATAGATAATGGGATCTTGTATTTTCTACACTTTTAGTTATGTGCCTGGTGAAGTAGAAAGAGTAGAGGTTGGAGTACTATACTTGGAGTAATGGAACCTGAGTTCCTATCCAGTCTGTCCCTTATCACTTGGATGACCTTGGACAAGTCACTTCATATCTGGGTTTCTAGCCCCTCTATAAAATGAAGAGGTTGGACTATATGACCCCTAATGTCCCTTCCAACTCTAGAATTTTGATTCTATGCAGTCTAATGTAAAAAATTAGTCATGATACACCTGCTTCTTCCTTTTTATTTTTTCTAATTATGGATATCCTCAATGCCTACAAAAACAAGTTTCAGAGAGATTTTCATAAAATGTTCTTCTCAAATAGAAATGAGAAAGTCCTATGTGTAAGTAACTAGTAATCCATTTTCCCCTTTCTCCCCTTCTCCCTCCCATTGCCCTTCCCCTCCCCATCTCCTCTCCGAATCTCTGTGATATTTTGCAAACCAATCCTCGACTATTTTAAAAATTGTATTGCCCTTAACATGGAGGCTTAACTTTAAAGGTCTATTCCAGCAAGGTATCATCCATTAATATGCTAAAGTCATTCAAAATCCCATGACAAATTCAACCATAGAAATACCTTTGTTCAATCATCCACAGTGATTATTGTTTCTCTCTATTCTGATCTGATGAGACCACATCTATTGTGTTGGGTACCACATTTCAGGAAATACACTGGGAAGTTGTAGAGTATCCAGAGGAAGGTGACTGGGATGGTATAGGGCCTTGAGCTCATGCCATTTTAATTTATGAATTTAAAAATATTATTCTGAGAAGGGTGCTTAAGAATCACCAGACTGTCAAAGGGGTCCACGAGACAAAAGAGGTTAAGGATTTCTGATTTAATAGAAAGGGAACAATTCAAGGTTGCATTTGTGCTGTCAAAGGGTGTGAGTAACGTATGACTTTATGGACTCTAGGATGAAATAGAGGTATTACAAAGGATGAAAAGTTCAAACAATAGTAAATCATGAGAACTGCCTTAATTGTATCTGGTCATACAACAAAATTGTGTTGCAGCCGTGCTTTGGTGAATATCTCAGAATATACAGCATTGGATGTTTTGGAGAGAAATTCTGGGAGGCTATGTATATAGATGATTGAGGTTGGTTCACAGAGAACTCTTGAAGAAGGAGGTGTTGGATAAGGAATAAGTCCATAATTGGAGAGGACCAAAGGAGGGAGGGAGGGAAGGAGAGAGAGAGAGAGAGAGAGAGAGAGAGAGAGAGAGAGAGAGAGAGAGAGAGAGAGAGAGAGAGATTGAATGACATTAACTGACTGACTGGTGGGGCAATGTCAGTAACATCAAAAGCCCTAAGTTTGTTTCCTCACCAGCACCTAAATCCATAAAAACTAGAACTGCTTATTGAGGTGGGATAACAGGAGGTATGGTTCTTATTCTGTGGACTGAATCTAGTTTGGTGAAGTGGCTAGCTCAGACTCATTTTTCTTCCCCATTGCTCCAAGAAAAGGAGGAATGTACTGAAAAATTTTCCCAACTCCCTTCAGTGTCTAAGTAGGAAGTCCTTCCAACTCTCTGATGTTAGGAAGTCATTGGTTACCCTATCTCCATTGCTTGTTCTGATCAGTGGGCTTCTCTATTAAGTTTCCCTTTTGCTTTTCTCTTTCTGTGCTCATTCATTCTCCCTGATACATAAAATTATTAGCTTGCTAGCCTTTATGTGATTGTTCAGAGAATTAGAAGTGGGAGAACTCTGGAACACTTACAGTGGGGCATGTATGGAATCTGGCCTGAGTTGTGTCTCTGCCATCCAGCAATAGGCTTGCCCTCATTGACTTATCAACCTCACAGGGCTGACTGTGACTCTCAAAACTAGTCCAAGGTTATAAAATGGGAGAAATAAATAAAGAACAGGAAGGGTGAATTATAACCTTCTATTTAAGGTCATAAATTCTCCCTAGACTTATTATTCCTTAACAAGCCCAGTAGCCAAAGACAAAAGAGGCAATGAGAAGAGAGGCATGCACTTGGATTCCATTTTCTCCAACTCTTTCTTTCCTGTTATATGGTCTCTCATCTGTGTTATCCTTCCACAGGAAATGCCTTTTACCCATGGGGATCAATTGTTTCTCTTAGTACCTCTTGATACCTTATAGTGCATGCCAACATTTGCACATGATCTGGTTAGTGTCAAGCAGCATCTAGCACCTTTCAAGCTAGAAGCCTAATGGGTTCAGATAAGTACAAGTCCTTTCTAAATTTCTTATTCATCACTAAGATCCAGAACCCTTCTATTGCATTTTTATAGTGCTGTAGGGTCTACAGACAATAACCTGATGCAGCTTCTGCCCTCAAGAAGTTTGTAATCTAGTTACATGCTAGATAACATAGTATACTTGACAAATGTTTGCTGTATGGTTGATGTGTGTGCAAAAATGGATAACAACAGGTCAGTAAACCTGTATTCTCTGAGCTTTCTTTTTTTTTAAATAAATTAATTCTTGTTTACATCATTCATTTCCACGAGATTTTGAGTTACAAGTTCTCTCTATCTTTCCACTACTCAACACCTCAAAAAAGCCATCCCATTGTATAACCCTTCCCCCAATCTGCTTTCTCCTTTGTCTTCCCCCTCACCCCTCTGACTTTCTTGTGGGGCAGGATGGCTCTCCCTACCACAGTGCCTGCATATCTTAATTCCCAGTTGGATGTAATTAATAATAATAATAATAATAATAATAATATGTACATATATTTTAAACATTTGATTATAAAACTTTAAATTCTAGATTCTTTCCCTTCCTCCCTTATCACCCACCCCCACTGGAAGGACAAGCAATTAAATACAGGCTGTACATGTGTAATTACTCAGAACATTCCCACAGTGGGCATGTTGTGAGAGACTATATGTCTCTCCTTCTTATCCTGTCCTCCTTATTCTATTCTTTACCCTGTCCCTGTCCCTTTACAGAAGTGTGTATTTCCAGTAAACCCCCCCCCCCCCAACCCTGCTCTCCCTTCCATCATCTCACCTCTCATCCCCATTCCCCCTACTCTCCTGTGTGGCAAGATACCCAGTTTAGAGCTTATGTCATTCCTTCCCTAAGCCTAATTCAATGAGAGTAAGGTTTACCCTTTCCCTTTTGCCTTCCTGTTCTTCCCCTCCATTGTAACAATTATCCCTTGCCTCTTCTATATG
>CM053601.1:159265951-159300288 GCA_028646575.1 Pseudocheirus occidentalis
CACCTCTCATCCCCATTCCCCCTACTCTCCTGTGTGGCAAGATACCCAGTTTAGAGCTTATGTCATTCCTTCCCTAAGCCTAATTCAATGAGAGTAAGGTTTACCCTTTCCCTTTTGCCTTCCTGTTCTTCCCCTCCATTGTAACAATTATCCCTTGCCTCTTCTATATGAGATGATTAACCCCATTCTGTCTCTCCCCATCTCCTCTCATTCTATTCCTTTCCCACCTCAGAATTTCACCTTTTCGAGTATCGTCCCTTCCTATTCAATTGATCCTGTGCCCTCCATGTAGTCATATATACACATACTCAGATATGTGTTCGTACACACACACACATATTTGTATTCCCTTCACTTAGCCTTATACTGAGAACAGTTTTATAAGTTAAAATTATCATTTTTCCAAGTTGGCATGTAAATAGTTTGACTTTGATAAGTTCCTCACGATTTCTTTTCCATGTTTACCTTTTCATGCTTCTGGTATTTGAGTGTCAAATTTTCTTTTTCAGTTCTGTATTTTTCAGCAAGAATGTTTGAACATCCTCCACCTCACTGAATGACCATATTTTCCCCTAGAACATTATACTTAATTTTGCTGGGTAGGTGATTCTTGGTTTTAATCTTAGCTCCCTTGATCTCCAGAATATCATATTTCAGGCCCTTTTGTCCCTTAATGTAGAAGCTGCTAAATCCTGGGTTATCCTGATTCTATTTCCACAGTATTCAAATTGTTTCTTCTTGGCACCTTGTAATATTTTCTCCTTGATCTGGGGACTCTGGAACCTGGCTATAACATTCCTGGGAGTTTTCTTTTTGGGATCTTTTTCAAAAGGTGATGGGTAAATTCTTTCAAATCTCTTTTGCCTTCTGGTTCTAAAATATTAGGACAATTTTCCATGAGAATTTCTTGAAGGATGCTTTCTAAGTTCTTTTTTTGATCATGGCTTTCAGGTAGTTCAACAATTTTTAAATTGTCTCTCCTGGATCTGTTTTCCAGGTCAGTGGTTTTTTTCAAGGAGATATTTCACATTGTCTTCTGTTTTTTCATTTTTTGGATCTGTTTAATAGTATCTTGATTTCTCATAAAGTCATTTGCTTCCATTTGCTCCACTCTAATTCTGAAGGTATTATTCTCTTCAGAAAGCTTTAGAGATTCTTTTTCCATCTGGCATATTTGACTTTTTAAGGGATTATTCTCCTCATTGGATTTTTGGGTCTCTTTTGCCATTTAAGTTAATCTGTTTTTTAAGGCGTTATTTTCTTCAGTCAGGTTGTTGACTCTCTTTTCATGATTTTCTTGCATCATTATCATTTTTCTTCCCAATTTTTCCTCCACTTCTGTTGTTTGGTTTTCAAAATTAAGCTGCTCTGTGGCTTGTAGGCAGTCTTCATATTTCTTGGAAGCTTTTGATGTGGGAGTTCTGACTGTGTTGTCTTCCTCCTGTTCCATGCTTTGATCCTTTTTGTTCCCAAAGAAGGCACCTAAAGTTTGATTGCTGTTCTTACTTTGCTTCCTTTGCTTGCTCATGTTGCCAGTGAATTACTTGATTTTTTTTAGCTCTGTGGAACTCTGCTCTCAGAGAGGAAAGCTCTGTCCCAAATTCCTGGGATTTTTGCAGCTGCTGGAGCTATTGGGAGGCTACTGTTTTTTGCAGCTCTCACCAGCTTTTGCTCACTGAAAACACACCCCAGGACCACTGTCCAAGACCACAATCCGGATCCAGGCCGATCAACACAAGCACTTAGCCTCTGAACAATTGCTTGGCCCCTCTGCAGTCTGCAGGCCAGGAGCTCTGGAGCAACCATGTGGAAGTGGCTGCAGGGCCACTGCTTCTGCCACTTTCTTGCCCTGGAAACAGTTTGGCTGGACTTTTCTCCCTCAAATTTAGCTGAGTTCTGCTGACCTTTCACTTTGTCCTTGTTTCTTATGGCTTGATAATTCTGGAAACTGCCACAGCTGCTGCTGATCCACTGTCCTGAAGGCTTCAGCTGCAGCTTGTCCTGGCCCCCCAGGGACCAACCCATGGTTTCAGGCTGGGATGGTTTCTGCTCCCAGCATTCTGAGATGAGCCCTTCCTCCCTAGCTGCCTTCAGTGGGAGATGTGTTTTTCTGTATTTTTATGAGTTTTGGAGCCCTGAAATTTGTTAAGAATCATATTTTATGGGTATTTGAGGTGGCTATGTGGGAGCTGTGGAAGCTTTTTGCTTCTATGCTGCCATCTTGGCTCTGCCCCCTCATTCTCTGAGCTTTCAATTGAGCTTTGAGATCACATAAAATCTTGATGGTGTAGACCCCATGCCTTTTTATCCCTTATCACTCAGTAATGCCAAGTGACAGATGAATAATAGAAAAACTAAGTGTTCTTTGCATTGAAGAAAAAAGGAGTGTTTCAGGCTATGGTGATCAGGGAAGGCTTCATAAAGGACATGGATTTAAAGATGGGTCTGAGGCTCATCAGATAGACCACTGAACTTGAGATCAGAGGATCTGGGTCCAAGTCTCATCCCCGCCACTACTACTACTAAAACTAGCTTGCATTTATGTAAAACCTACTATGTGCAATGCACTGTGCTAAGTGATTTACAACTATTCCATCATTTTATCCTTACAACAAACCCACCTAGAAGGGAGGTGCCATTATTATCCTCTTTACAATTGTAAAAGTACTTTACAGTGCTTTACTGTCTACTGTGCCATCCAGCTGCCTTATTTTGTAGTCAAAGTACAATAACTTTGTATCCAGAGACTCAAGGTTCAAATCTGGGTTCTGCCACTTAGTGTTTCTGTAATCTTGAATAGTTATTAATATCCCCTGGATCTCATTTTCCTCATCTGTAAAAATGAGGGGTTTGGACTAGATAGTCTTTAAGCCTATGAGAATCTTGTGATAGCTTGATAGACTCTAAGGACTTGTTCAGCTCTTAAATCTAATTTTGTGAGCAACAGATTTGTGACAAAGACCCATATTTGTTGACTTTTTAAAAAAGAACTCTGTTATAAAGGGGGCATAGTGTGAATAGAGGGTTGGCTTCCATATTGGGAAGAGTTGGATTAATGTCTTGCCTCTGAACCATACCGGCTGTTTGACTTGGAGGCAAATAATTTAAGCCCTCAGTACTCTAGGCAAATTTCTAACACTGTAAATTGCAGAAAAGGTGCCCACCTGGGGTCCTCCATCCAAATTAAAGCACAAATCCAGACCCTTTTCTTGTTTAAAAGGACTTCTGTTTAGGAGGATTGTTAGGGGGAAAGTCTGGTTAATCAGTAAAAATCTTCCAGTAGAGAATGCTTGCTTGGTCAGAAGTGTAATGGAATGAGCCCATCTGCAAACTCTGTTCATCTTGCCAGCTTCCACCCGCTTCCTCCCTCCAGATGGTAGGCAGATACCAAGCCCTTTCAACTGATTTCATGGGAGGATAATCTTCCTCTTCAGTTGCTTGATTCTGTGGTCAGAGACAGACTCCTGGCTTAGGTGGACCACAGGGCTGATGATGTGTGATACATCTCAAGTTCCTATCTTGTTAAGCAACAGAATATTTCACCATTAAACTTTGTGTGTATGTGTGTGAACTACTTTGGACTCTGCAGCAAAATTTCCTCCTTAGATGGCTCCCTGCTGCTGCCCAGTGGACTGCATTATGCTTGGCTCTGCCTGTTGGTGTGTTCTCAGGGAATGCAAACTACTTTGAGCTAGCTAATAACATTAGCAAGTGTGAAGAGGGAAGCCAAATCTACTGGAAAACAAAAGTCCAATTGGAAAGTCAAATGCAAATAATTCTCAGATTATTCATGCCACAGCTCCACTCTCAGCACAGATCGTGGGACCACAGGACCATAGACTGAGAACTGAAAGAGATCGTCAGTCATCCATTCTGGTATTTCTCGTTTGATAGATAAGACAACTTAGTTTCTTAAAGGTGGTTTGCCACACCTAACAGAAGTAGTAAGGGACAGATTCTGGTTTCAAACAAAGGTCCTTTGATTCCAAATATGGCCCCCCTTGCCCTGCCCATGCTACTTCCATGCCAGACATTTATTGAGTACTTACAATGAGTCAGGTGCTTCAAGGTTATAAGTATCTGTCTTTAAATTTTATGCCCTAGTTGAGTCAACTCCACAAGATCACAGGATTATACATTGAGAGCAAGAAGGGACCCAAGAGGCAGGTCATTAAGACCAAAGGAAACCCAGGGAAGTTACCCAGGGTCACCCAGGTGGTAAGCATCAGAGTTGGAATATGAACTCAGATCCTCTAACTGCAGAACCAGTGCCCTGTATTATACTATCTCTAACACTTAAGTATATGATATTTTGAAAAAACAACTCTAATTACATAAAAGATCATTTAAGATGATGGTAGAAAAGAGAGAAGAGATCAATTTCCAAATGAATTTCAAGGATAGGACACACCATAGGAGCAAAGAGAAAGGATATAGATCTCAGTTTGGGATGGTTAGGACACACTTTATGGAAGGGGTGGAAATTTGACCTCTGTCTAGAAGATTAGGTTTCCTTCACCTATGGAGAGCTAGCAAAGAGAAGCTATCACCTAGTGTCATTTCATTGCAACCCTGCTATAGACAGACTATCCAGGAAATTATGCGATAAAGTTCTTGTAAGACAATTTCAGCTGTGAAAGCACATAAGGTCACAATGACACCTTGTTGCTTCATTTTCTTAATTGCTATTATTCAAATATACCATCTTATGTACAAATAATGTCTTAATATCACTTCCCTTATCCACTGTAAGGGGTGTTACCTGTCTGCCCCTTTATTAACAAACTACCCTTTATCCTGGGCTTCTTCCTATTGCACTCTTTCCAGTGACTCATGTTAAGTGAAAACTGGCCATCTCCTAAGTACTTTGCAGCTCTGATTCTTCTCTCTAATTATGGTCATTCCTTTCCCCATTTACCCCATCTTAAAAGTCCTCAGAGTCACCATATTCTTTCATTTCTTTTGTTATTTCTAGGTCCTCACTCCCCCACCCCCATCATCCCCCACCATGGAACTTCTCATTAGCCTTTTCATGCTCTATGACTCCACTGTCCTTTTTCCTTATTCTTGCTGTGGTCACCTCTTGATGTGCTAGAGAGGAAGCATAGTGCAGTGGATTTGTAGAAAGGGGACCCAAGCCCAGATTCTGGCTTTGCTATTGTTTGGTATTAGGTAAATTACTTTATTTCCAAGAACATCAATTTCCTCCTACAGAAATAAGAGGAACTTTGAAGACCTTTTCCAGCTCTAAATGGGACTTTGAACTCATAAGTTATGGCTACTTTTCTGCCTTCCACAATTTTGGAACCTTAGTTCACTATTATTTCCCTAGCCACCTCAGGAATTTCAATAGTCTCATTGTTGATCCTCTAATACTTTTACTTCAGTTTCTTAAATACCTTCTTCTTATGATCCCCTACTTTCCTGCCTCTATTTCCATTTCAGTCACCCATTGGGATTGTTGAATCTTTAACCTTACCATCATTTAAACTGCTCTACTTCCAGCATCCTAAACTCTGAGTTTCTCCTATCTGACCCCAATCCCCCTCATCTCTGACTCCTGGCTTCACTAACTTCCTTCTAATCCCAACTAACATTTCATTTTCTGCAGGGAAGCCTTTTCTGGTTCCTCTCAATGATAGTGCCTTCCCTCTGCTGATTATTTCTAATTCATCATCTTTGTTTCTTGTTTGTACAGTTGTTTAAATTTGTGTTGTTCCTATCATATTAGACTGTGAGAATGTTGAGAGTAGTAATTGATTTTTGCCTTTCTTTGTATTCCCAATTCACCTAACTGGAACTTAATTCATATTTGTTGACTGATAGAGAATATTTTAAAAAAATTTGTCATCTTTGCCAATTACCTCATACATAGTAAGTTCTTACTAAATGCTTATTGGCTTAACATTGTATGTTTCCATGCTGATCATCTTTGCCAATTACCTGACACATAGTAGGTATTGATATTGAATATTTCCATTTTTGTCATCTGCCTGCTGTCATCTGCCATGCCTGCTTTCTTGTTTTGTGCAATTGTCCAAGTCTTGCCATATAACCTTCATAGAGAACTTTCTGATCTTTTAATAATAGATAAACATTACTCTAACACTTGGATTAGTCACCAGTCACTTTTGTTGCTATACAGGCTTACCCTTTCAGGCCACATGTGTCCTTGATATGAAGTCTTTTCCACCCCTTATGTGCAAGCCATTATTGGTAATGCACTGCAGCCTACTTATCTACCAAGGAAATTCCTATTGCCCTGTCTCTGTAAACCATGAAATAGACCTATGCATAAGGAAGATAATCCAGCAGCAGTGTGAAGGATGGATTTGAGGGAGAAAATCACTTAAAAGTAGTTCAGGAAGGTGGTATGTTGGCACTTATGAGGGTGACAACAATGGCAAGAGAAAGGAAATGAAGGTGTCGGTGGTGTAATGTGATGACCAGTGGAGTTAGAGTTTGGGGATCTCTCCAGAACTTCCTCTACCGTCCTAAAGCCTCCCACCAGTCCTGCAATTTACACTAGACCTTCCCAACTCCCATGCAGCCTCCTCTCTGATTGGATGGTTTATCCCAGACCCTCCATTTAAGGAGGGTGCTGAGACTGGTCATGTCCCATTTCTTTCCAGGTTGTCCTCAGGACTTCCACTTCTCTTTTTCTGTCTCTGTCTTCTCTCTATGAATCTTTCTCTTTCCCTCCCTCTCCTTCCCTTGCTCTCCTTTTCTCCCTCCCTCTCCTTCTCTCTTCTCCCCTCTTTCTCCCCCCAAACCCTAACTCTCTTTTCACCTTACTTTATGTGTTTTCTCCCCTCCTTTACAATGTAAACTCCTTGAGGGCAGGGACTATCTTTCCACTTGTATTCCTCATCCCAGCTCTTGGCGCAGTTCTTGGTGCAGTAAGCAGCTAATAAATGCTGACTGACTTATGGACCTAATTTCTGGTGCTCTTTTTACCACTTAATCCTGTATAATATTCGGTAAGTCATTTGACCTCTGTAGGTCTCAGTTTTTGCATGTATGTATGAGAGCACTGGACAAGATGACCTCAAGATCCCAGAGCTCCAAATTCAGGGTTTTGGTCTGTATATTACCTCTTCTTTCAGGAAGATATTTTCCAAGAGATATTTTAGGGAGATGGTTGATAGGATTCAGTAAGTGATTGGGTATGGAAAGAAAGAACAGATAGCAACAAAGTTTCTATGCTGGATGATTAAATGAATGGTAATTTCTTTGATATAAATAGATAAATTGGGAGAAGTTGAGGAGGGTGAGTAATGATGGTAATAACAATTAGTCACTTTTTTGGTGCTTTGGGCAACCAGGTGGTGCAATGCATAGAGCCAGGGGCTTGGAATCAGGAAGACTCATTTTCCTGAGTTCAAATCTGGCCTAAGACTCTTACTAGCTATGTGACCCTGGACAAGTCACTTAAACCTGTTTGCCTCAGTTTTCTCATCTATAAACTGGGCTGGGAAAGGGAATGACAAACCAATCCATTACCTTTGCCAAGAAAAACCCAAATGAGGTCGTAAAGAGTTGAACAGAATTGAAAAAAAATACTGAAGAACAACAAGTTTGCTTTAAAGTTAACAAAATTCTTAACATACTTACATCATAACCCTGTTTGGGAGGTCCCAGAAGTCTCATTATCCTCATTTCATAGATGAGAGAACAAGAATTCATCAAGATTGAGGGACTAGCCCATGGTCACAAAGTAAGTTTCAGAGTGGAATTTAAACCCAGACCCTTCTGACTCCTAGTGTGGCACTCTGTACCCTACCTACACCACAGTGTTCTTGTTTTAGACATGTTGAATCTTGGGGTTATAGGATCATATGTACAAGGTGGCCCAAAAGTCTTAGAGAATTTTTAAGTTTTAGTAACTTAACAAATGTTTACTGACTGACATTGATATTGCTATTTTTGTCATCTTTAAGCTTCAGAAGCCTAAAATTGCAGTAAGATTTTTTGGCCACTCTACTAATTTAGTAAAATTAGCCATAATTTATGTAGTTCTTTGTGGTTTATTAAGCATTTTCAAATACACTATCTTTTATTTCATCTTCAAATTTACACTAATCTATTTGTTTGATAGGTATTTTAATTCCCATCTTAAAAACTCTTAGTACACAATGAGACTTTTGGGGCACCTTTTCTATAAAGCTGGAAGGACCTTTGAGGCAGTCTGCTACCAACTCCCTCATTTTTCTCAAATGAGGAACTTGAACCTAGAGAGGTTGTAATTCTGGTCATGTGAGTAATAAGTGGCAGAGTTGGGATTTGAACTCAGGTCTACTATCTTCCCCACCCAGAACTCCTTTCAACAGTGCAGATTTCAACCTATCTGTGACTTCTCATCCTACAGTGCCCTTCTCCATGTCCTCCCAAGCATCTTCCACATATCCCGTACCAAGCAGAATGGGGGGCTTTCCTTTAGGTCTCTTTATTATGTAGATAAGGACAGTTAGTGAAAAGGATAGAGAAACAGGTCTGGAATTAGGAAGATATAAGTTCAAATCCCACCTCAGACACTTACTATCTGTGTGACCCTGTGTAAAAACAATGCAATATTCACAATGCCCATGGTAAGTATAAATATGCTTGGGTAGCTGTAAATCACAAAATGTAACAGGCTTTTCACATGGAGGACAGAGCCAAAACATTTATTCAAATATCAGAAAGCCAAGTTCCCAAACCGTAAAGTCAAAGTCATTACAGTAGCCATGAAGTTGGTACACATAGTTAATGTAGGGAGCACCCACATTCCCAAGCCTTCAAAACAAAATAGGCTCCCTCAGGCAAAAATCCTCTTCTCACTCACTGTAGCTGCTCAGCCTTCACATTGCTTGCTCCCAGAAGTTCTCGTTCCTGGCAGTCTTCAGCAGAGGTTCTGGCTGGCTCTCAGAAGAAGTTCTGCCACCAACAGTTCTGTCCTCAAAATCTCTTCCCTCTCCAGCCTGGGCCTCTCCTTATATATGATATTCATTCCTCCCTGCCCTATCCCTTCCTGCTATGTCAGCAAGTTCATCCCACTGTGGGATTTACAAGTTCTGGGTCTTAATACTTGACACAATTATGAACTTGAAACTAAGTGCGGGGTACCTGTTAGCTTGCCAATACAAGGGGCATGGAAAATCTTCAAATCCCATTACCATTACACCCTGGGCATGCCACTTAACTCTGTTTGCCTCAGTTTCCTTATCTGTAAACAAACTGGAGAAGAAAATGGCAAACTACTCCAGTATGTTTGCCAAGAAAATCCCAAATGTGGTCACAAAGAGTCAGACATTCCTCTCATTATCTGCCTAGCCTGGTTCTTTCTGGATCATACAAGTCTGACGTTCGTTACACTGTAGCTTCTGATCTGTTTCCTTGGTCCTGTAGCCCCATTGATACCCACACTGCCCTTTCGGGGACCAGAAACTTTAATTGTTCCAAGACATTGGTATTCTATGCTTCCTGGTAATATGCAGCCCTGGAAGAATATTAGTGTTAAAAAGATGAACATTTTTTTAAATAGAGAGAAATTTAAGGTAGTTAAAACTGCATTTTCCTAAATGTAGTTTAGTTCTCCCCCCCCTTCTATTCAAATTTGGATCCAGTTCACTATCCATTTGTGGGGAACTATCTGAGATATATGTCCTCATGGACCACGTTTGGGGGAGAAAGCACTAGGAATTGTTTCTTAAAAACAAAACATCTTCTGAAGTCTCCCATGAACCAGTTCTTCATAAATTGTGTCAGTTAGGTAAATAATAAAACGACTGATGCTTATCTATTTCTTTGTTGTTTACTAAGCATTTCCAAATACATGATTTTTCATTTCATCCTTACGCTTACCCTAACCCATTTGTTAGGTGGGGCAGGTATCTTTTTTGTCCCCATTTTAAGTCTGAAGATGAAGTCTGAAGCTCAGAGAAGCCAAAGAATAGTAAGAATAATAATCATAGTTAGCATGACATTGTGCTTGAATGCTTGCAAAGGATTTTTACAACCCTGGGAGGCAGGTGTTGTTATTATCATCATTTTACAGAAACTGAGGCAGACAGGGATGAAGTGACTTGCCCAGGGTCAGAAAACTAGAGTCTCAGGCCTTCTAAATCACTGTTTCCAGTTATACAGCCAGTAAAGAACAGAGCCAAAACTCCAATACCAATCTCCAAACTCCACATCCAGAGCTCTTACTGCTAGGATGTTATTCCTTCTTGGAGCAGAGGATTGGCTTGATTGATTTACAAGTGGAATAAAAGACATTGAATATATTGTGATTTCTCTGCTTTTTTATATGCTATCCTCAACTATCCTTCCCAATAACTTCAGTAGTTTTTGTGGGCTCATTTTCCTTATTTTAAAAATATGTGTAATATTTAGAATACCTTCTTCATAAGATTGGCATGAGGCCCAAGTAAGATCTATGTAAATACTCATATGATTCTCTGCCCTCATTTAATCAGAAGCTCCCTCCAGCAATGCAGATTGCAGTCTGTCCATACCTGCCCTTCCTGTGCCACTCTGGTTGCTTAAAAGGGTCCCCTGAACATTCTGATGGCCTCACTCAATTTCTCCTGACATGGCCAAGGTACCAGTGGAGCTCTTTGTCTTGCTTCTTGTCATTCCTTCAGGTTGTTGTGTGACCAGCCTGTCTTCTTTTCCTGGCATCCAATTCCTTGATGATATCTTTGATTTTTGCTCTTCTATAGAGTTCCTCATTGGTAGCCTTCTCACAACCACAGAGCATTTCTCTATTGCTTCCCATGTGATATTCATTTTTCATTCTTCAGACATTTGTATTTTAGGTTTTGATGCCATATAATAGCACTGGTAGAATGTTGGTGTAACAACTAAATGATATTGTGGATTATGAGTCTGTACTTTCCTTAGTTTCTTTTTTGGGTAATGTGAATGGAATTTAGCTTTGGAGCCTGTGCTCACCCTCCCATTGGCATCTACTTCCAAGGACTCATTCTTCTAGGGAAAATTAAAGTGCATCCCAAATTAAAATTTAGAATTCCATTGAACTTGAGTTATAGTATTGTTCAAAAAGCTAAATTGTGACTTGCTGTCTCATAGGGAAGTCTTGAAAATCCATAGATAAGTCAATTTTATCCTCTTTCCTTCGTTCCTTCCTTCATTCCTTCCTTCTTTCCTTCCTTCTTTCCTTCCTTCCTTTGTTCCTTCCTTCCTTTGTTCCTTCCTTCCTTCCTTCCTTAATTTTTTTGTGAGTCAGTTGGGGTTACGTGACTTGCCCATGGTCACAGAGCTAGTATGCATCAAATGTCTAAGTTCAGATTTGAATCCAGGTCCTCCTGACTCCAGGGCTGGGGTTCTGTCTCCTGTGCCACCTAGCTGACCTTATTTCATCATTTCTTAAAGCACAATGATATTCCAATTTCTTCATATATACTGCAACTTGTTTAGCCAGTCCCCAATGGGAGGATACCACATTAGTTTCTATTTTTTGATTACCATGAAAAGAGTTGCTATAAATATTTTAGTTTTAGTCCCATTCTTTTTCTCTTTCTCAGATTTTATTGGGGGTATAGGTTTAGTAAAGGGTATACTGAGTCAGCAGGATCTGCTTTTGATAACTTTCTGGACATAGTTCCGAATTGTATTCCAGACATCTTGACCAATAATTCACAGCTCTACCAATAGTGTACTGTATCTATTTTCCCATAGCCTTGCCAGTATTTGTCATATGTCATTGAATTCTTTTGTCTTCTTTGCTGCTCTGATAGGTGTGACTTGGAACTTCAGTGCTGATTTAATTTGTGTTTCTCTAATTATTTGTGACTTAGAGAATTTTGTCATATGATTGTAAGTAGCTCAGATTACTTCCTCAAAAAACTGACTATTGATATCCTTTGACCATTTATTTATTGGGCAATGACTGTTAATCTTATAAATTTGAATCTATTCCTTATGTCTTAGGTATGAAACTTTTGTCAGAAAAACTTGCTGCAAAGATTTTTAAAATCCCCTTTAGTTACTTGTATATCTTCTAGTTTTTACCACATTAAATTTATCTGTGCAAAAGCGTTTTTAATATATAATTAAAATTATCCATTTTATCTTGTGTGATCTCTATCTCTTGTTTATTCATGAACCCTTCCCCTAGCCACAAAGCTAATAGGTAATTTCTTCCTGGCTTCTCTAATTTGTTTACAATGTTAACAGTCTGTGAAATACAAAACTCTGCAGATCTGTCCTTCCATACATACTTATCTCAATGGGAATAAACTAGTTTGTAAAAATAATAAGACTTATAAAATACCTCAAGTTCTGGTGGAGAGCCACATAAGACATGGTTGCTTTCTGGTCAGTTCTATCTAAATGGACAGAAGGAAGGGAGGCAGGAGGAAAAAGATGAATCTCAGCCATTCTGCTTCATGGGGGAAAAGAGGGGGGATACTGCTCAGGCATTTCTTCTGACTGGATGTTCCAATCCCATTGCCCATTGTTGTGCCCTTTGTCATGGTCATCAGAGGAAGCCCAGTTGTTTTCCTGCTTCCCTGGCTCTGTGGTTAGGGACTAGGCTACCTCCCAGCTGGGCTCCTCCACTTTCCTTATATTCCAAACAGTGCAGAACTAAGATCTCATCCCTTCTTGACTCAAACACTGGCAGCCTGTTACAAAAGACCATCCCTCAGGGAGCAGCTAACTTATTAGTCTGTGGAAGCTTATAAAAGGACTGAGCAATATTTATTTACCAACCTATCAGTTAATTCTTTTTTTAATAAATCTATTTTTAATTTTGAAATAAAAATCATCATATGATACAGCTTAGTTGATAGGCAAGGTTCTGCTGTGTGAATTAAACCAAAAATTACGTCATTTTCAATAGAATTCACTGCTTTAAAAAAAGCAGAATAGGGATGAGAATTTTACAGATAAGCTTTTAGGTGAACTAGATGTTTGAAGGACTGTATGAATATATCTTTCACTTAAGATACTTGATGGGGGAGGGGTATTTCTTCTTTGTCTTTGTCATTCTAGCACTTAGCAGAATGCCTTGCACAAAGGGAGCAACTGATTGTTTCTTATTGCATGGAGTTATTGAAATAAGACTGTTCAAGTTGTTATTATTCATAGAAACTAATAATATCTCAAATGCATTAACAAGAATTTAAATTTTAAGTCATTTAAATTATTTGTTGACTCCTTAATTAAGCAAAAAGGGACTAAAATACCGAAACAAAGCAAAACCCAAAAACCAGTCCTTTGGTTTCTTGAAAAGCTTGGGGCCATTAAAGGAGCTTGGCAATTTACCCAAGGAATACAGGATGCTTTTATCCTATTTCAAGCCTGGGTCCGATTCAGTATCTATCAGTAACTGTCTTTTCATATTCACATCCTGCTGGATAAACATTATGGACTGCATGTATGTAAAGCATTTTGAAAAAAAAATTAATATACCTCACTGGCAGTTAGGGGGCATCCCAATGAACAGAGGGCTGGGCCTAGAGTTGGGAAGACCTGAATTCAATTTCAATCCCTGGGGCTTACTTACTGTGTGACCCTGGGCAAGTCACTTAATTGCCTCAGTTTCCTCATCTGTAAATGGAAATGATAATAATAGGAAGATAAAATAAGAGAATAATTATCAAGTACTTAGCACAGTGCCTGGCACATAGCAGGTGTTTTGTTACAGAAATGCTACCTATTACACACACACACATAAATAAATACCCATTGCTATTGCTAATATTATTATTATTGTTACAGTTAACTTATTCCTGTCTCTCTCCTTTTGCTTTTTGGAGGGGGGAAGGTAAGGCAGTTGGGGTTAAGTGACTTGCCCAAGGTTACACTATTAGTAAGTGTGTCAAGTGTCTGAGGGTGGATTTGAACTCAGGTCCTCCTGACTCCAGGGTCAGTGCTCAATTCACTGCACCACCTAGCTGCTCCACCTCTCATCCTTTTTGATGAGGTTTAGATAGAAATGGTCCAAGGACAAGTCCTCTCCTATTATTATTCCTTTATACTTAATGTTCTGTAGACCGTTGAACAGGTAGATAATTGCTTTATGTAAATGAATCAAAGGGCTCCTCTGCAACATCTTTCTCTCGGGTTCACTGAGAGCCTCAGGACAATTCCAGTAGCGGACAGAGCAGTACATACAGTAGCGGAGCCCATGCTGTTCCTACACACTTTGGACCTTTGCTGCATCTCTGTTTTTTGAGAGCTTCCAGGCCACTTGGAAACTGAGTATTTGGTGTGATGATATCTCTGCCTGTTACTCCTGGGCAGTCATGGACAGTAGCTGGGTCTGTAAGAAGCGGCCAATTTTAAGCCAGTTTAGTTATTGAGTTCTTCAAGATGTTTTGAGGTTTATACTTGCTGTATGAACATTTGTCTTGTTGCTTATCTCTCCATTTTAGTTCTGAATTTAGCCTCTTTATAGTTATTTTTATAATAAACTAATATGTGTCCTCGTGTTCCCCTTTATGGTCCTTCTCTTCCACCTCTCTTCTTTTTTTCTTTCCTTTCTCTCTTCTTCCCTTCCTCTTTTTATCTTTCTCTGTTTCATTTTCTCTTTCTTTTATTCATTCTTTTTCTTTTTTCCTTTCTCCATCCCTTCTACCTTCCTTTTTTCTTTTTTTCTTCCCTTCCCTCTCCTCTTCTCCCTCCCTCCCTTCCTTCCACCCCTCTGTGCTAAAGTTTCACCATTTGTGAAATGGGGATAGTAATAGCACCTGTGTCCCAGGAATGTTTTAAGGATCAAATGAGGTATCATGCAAAGAGGTATCACGCAAAGCATTTTGCAAACCTTAAAGTGATATGTGAGTGCTGATTTCAATGATTGTTATTCGGTCATTTTAGTTGTATCTGACTTCATGATCGCATTTGAGGTTTTCTTGGCAGAGATCCTGGAATAGTTTGCTTGTCTTCTTCTACAGCTCATTTTTACAAGTGAAGAAACTGGCAAACAAAGTTAAGAGACTTGCCCAAGGTCACACAGCTAGTAAGAGTCTGAGGCTAGATTTTAATTCAGGTCTTCTTGACTCTAGGGCAGGTGCTCTACCTACAGTTACCTACCTGCCAATTATGATAATAATAATAAAAATAATTTTTATTAATAGTAGTAGTATCATCATTGGCGCCTAACCCAGGCTTGGCATGTAATAGACACTTAATAAATGCTTACTGATTGATGAATTATTTAGCCTAGATCTATGTATTTGAAGCTGAATAGAACTCTGTTCTATACTATTAAGTGGATTGCAATTGAATAATAGTTCGGATTTAGTCAGTGCTTGGCAAGTATTTGATACAGTAGCCCTGTAAGGCAAGTGCTCTTATTCTCATTATACAGATAAGGAAATTGAGTCAGGCAGAGATGAGATGATTTGCCCAGGGGCACATAGTTAATAAGTGTATGAGGTTGGATTGAAACTCGGGTCTTTCTGACTCTAGTCCAGTGATCTATCCACTGTGCCACTTAGCTGCAGAGTTGAAAAGATTACACGTAGGTGTCAAAAGAGTCAGTTGTCAAAGAAACAGGGCAGGCATGGAATATTCCAGGGATTCAGAAGTAAGAGATCACTTCGGGCTGGAGTTATTGTGGAAGGTTTCACCTAGAAGAAGTGGCACTTGGACTAGGCCTTGAAAGATGGGGATGATTTGAATGGGCAGAGCTTTCAGGATTGGAGGGATTTCCATGGACAAACACATAAGCAGGAATGTGCCAGCCCTTCTGTCAAATCTTGGGGGTGTCTGGGTAAAGTGAAGGGTTGTGTAGGTGAGCATCAGGCACAACTGGAAAGGACCTTTGAGGCAAAGGTACCTTGGAGGGGCATTGATGTAGAGCTGTTTCTACTGGAGCAATTACAGTGAGACCTAAGAAACGGAGAATTAGAGACAAATAGGAATATTACAACTGTTTATCAAAGGAGTGCTCATCAAAGAGGTAAAATTACTCAGAAAATACTTCCTTGTCTGCGGTTCCAGCCTAAGAGCCAGAGACTGTGGCTCACCAGTTTGGAGCAATGGGGCACAGAAGGTAACACCATATTCAGCGGCTCAGATAGACCAAAGAAGAAGCCAAAGGTTGAAGGGGAGACAGGAAATAGGGCTCAGGACACTTTATTCTTTGTTTCTCTTTGGGTTCTTTGTTATTGTTCTGTCCCTTTCCTCTTGGAATGATATTTAGCCTAAGCCCCTTCCCAACATTTGTTGTTGGAAGAGTTTAGAAAAACTGGTGAATATGAATTTGCTTGAAACAGTCTTGAGTAATTGCTTAAGAGGGCTATGAGCTACAGAGATGGGGTGGTGGGAAGAAACTGCCTCTCTGTCTCTGTGTCTCTGTCTTTCTCTTTCTCTGCACACTCACTTGTACACACACATAATTCACACACACACTTTATATGTATATATTCATACATATACATACATATAAAATATATAAGTATATATGTATATATACAGGTATATATGTATATACATGTATGTGTGTATATGTATATATATACGTATATATATATGTACACAAAATTTGATCTCATAAATAACAATGAGAATTGATGGGAAAGATATGATTTCTTGGTAGAATATAGCTATGAAAAGGTAGCCACCAGCCAATAGGAAGAAAGTGGATAAAAGGGACATATATTTGAATTGTACAATAAAGTGGTATGCTTGTAAGGGAATCCAGAAATGTAATGCCATATCCTGTGCAAAGGAGGCATAATGGATCATTAATTAAGAGGGCTGAACAAGGTTATCTCTCTCTGGGGAAAGAGGAGCAGTTCCCAAATTGGAATATGAGTAAACATGACTCAGAAAGCCAGGCTGGGTCTGTATCAATCAATCAGCACTTAAGTCCCTACTGTGTGCCGGGCACTGCCCTAAGAACTGAGATATGAAAGGAGATAAAAGACAAATCTTTCCTTACAAAGATCTTAGAATCTAATAGGGGACATAATATAAAAGCAAATATAAACAAAACAAGCTGTATATAGGATAATAAGAAATAATTTACAGAAGGCTCTGGAAATAAGAGGGGTTGAGGAAAGCTTCCTATACAAGATGAGATTTTAATTAGGACTTGAAGCCAGAGAGGGCAGTAGTTGGAGCAGAGGGAGGAGAGCATTCCAGGCATAGGGTATAGCCAGAGAAAATGCCCCATCTAGAGATGGAGTCTTGTTCAAGGAAAAGCTAGGAGACCGTTCTCTTTGGAACGTTAGAATCCAACACGAGGAGGCAGAAGCAGAAAATTGCAGGAGCCAAGATGCAGGCCATGGATGTCGGTACTGAGTTAAGAGGCAAGATCTAGGAGGTGCTGGGAGGCTGACTGTTTGTCTGACCCAAACTGACTCCTCAAATCTTTGGACTTTTATGCTGGCTCCCTTTCCTGTTCTTGCCTTGGGCTGACCTGTTGGCAATGGTCATGTCCAATTCTGTCATTCATTCTCTTGATTTAACCACATCTGTTCCCTTCAACTAGGATTTACTGAATGCCTTTTGTGAGAAAAGTAATAGACACCATAGGTTCAAAGACAAAAAAAGAGAAATGGTCCTTTGCTTCAAGGAACTTACAGTCTACTTCAGTTAGACTGTGGACTCAGACACTACATCCCTTTCCCTGGGATGCTTCATTGGACTTTGAGGTTGTGACATTAGTGAAATGACCTTGGGAAAAGGCTTTTTACCAATTTTAGAGAGTTCACATCATGTACTGTCTCATAGGTATTTTTTTTTTCAAGATTAGAAATCTAAAATCATACCTCTGGTTTTTATTAACTGTGTCACTCTGGGCAAGTCACTTAACCTTTCTTAGTCTTAGTTTCTCTATTTGTCAAATGCGAATGATATCCATATTACTTATTCCATAGGGGTGCTGTGAGGCTGAAATGACATTATATATGTTAGTTGTTGTCCTTCGTTCTTGAAGAGGACCAAAATGACTTCATTATGTTGGAATTAATGTGCCCGACTTTGACTGATCAGACATTCAGTACGAGCTTAGAATTCTCTACCACAAGTCGAGCACAAATAGTCTGTGTGAATATTTGGGGTGGATACTCCAAATTTGTGCATCCTGCATTTCTTTGCAAAGTTTGAAGTGCCAAATAAATATCAGTCATTAATTAGCTCATTCTAGACTTCCTAGTAGGAGTGATGGATAAGAGTTTGGAGGGTGGGGTTCAGGGTTGATATGATCTTGTAGTAACAACAACTGGTAAAATACTTGGTGGATATGAAATGAGAAGAGTGACTCCAGCTGGTAGGTTACTAAACTCCCTACATGCGTGTTGGGGAAGTTTCAAGGGAGAACTAATGGTTTGGAGGTTATAAGAAGATGTCTAGGCTTGTATCCCTGCATTTAATAGCTCCTGCAGTGAGAGTGCCTTGTGGTGGCAACTACATCCCATTCATTCACCATTATGGATCTTCATTGAGTTTGTAGTAATTCAGTGTCATCAGCCTCCTACTACATTCTTTCTGACCCCAGCCTTGACCCAGGTAACCACTGACTATGGGACCATATTGCATGGGGCAAGCTCAGAAATGAGAGTCATTGTGTTGTACTGGTTATAGAAGACCAGCCTTGAAGTCAGGGCATCTGGATTCAAACACTTCCTCTGACAAACCCTGGCTGGTGACCATAGGTAGTTCTCAGTGCCCTAGGAAAGTTTTTGTGTCTATAAATTCCAGGTAAACTCGAAGGAATTTTTTTGTATGACATCACAGCTCTGAACCAAAAAAAAGGTCAGGAAAAAACCAAGAGTTGAAGCTATAAATTGTATAGGATGGCACATTCTGGGAGGATAGATGGACCAAGTTATCATAACAAAATTTTGTGGTCATGAATAGGATCATAAGTACAGAAGATACTGTCCCAGGATTCACTTTGTGTGTTCTTACTGACCATTGGTTTGAGGGGGAAGTGCTTGAGGGAGGTGGATCTTCATCTGAAGTGAACTTTGGAAAGGTAGGATACACTGGGAGCTTGTATTGAAGGTGACACAGGAAGGAAGTTTGTAGAGTCAGGAAGTTTTCTTTGAATCAAATGTGTAACCTTGGGAGTGGTGGGAAGTTTGGCACAGGAGAGGAAGTGAACCAGTTGACCAGTATGTTCACCCAGGTAGCCGTTGTGGTCTAGTGGAAAGAACACTGGCTCTGAAGTTGTAGGATCTGGTTTTAAATCTTTCTCTTGACATTGTCATGTAACATGGATTTCAATGTCATCACCTGTTATCTTAGCTGACCTCTGATATCTCCTTCACCTCTAAATTTGTGATTTTATGATCCTATAACTCCTAAGATAGCATCAAAACCTAGCACAGGGGCAGGTCAATGTTGATGTGAGTGTTATCAACATGAATTGAGGAAGGGGGAGTTGGCAAGGGTTGCCACAAACTTTCTGGCTTTTGTTGGAGCTCATACTTCATGTAACTTCATATTGGCCGCTGACTTGTAAAGGGCAATTCACATTCATAGCCCACAGAACTGTTGGTGACCATGTGCAAAATCTTGAATAATCCCTCAGTGGTCTGATTCTGTATTGTCACGACTGAGATGAAAACATGATTGTCTCACTTTATTAGGAGGGACATCCAGTTGAGCAGAGGCACAGAAAACTCAGTCAGAAATGGGATCTCCACTTGGTGTAGGCATTGTGCCCACTTGAAGGGTAGACAGCTGTGTCTGAGGGTAGGTACACAAAGCTTTTGCTGCTAGATGAACTTAGGATCATAGATATGGAGCCAGTAGGGACATCTAGTCCACCTCTCACCATTTACAGATTAGGAAGCTGGAGTCTTGTCAGAGTGAAGGATTTATCCAAGGTCTAACAGTTCGTGACCGAGGCTGGATTTGAATCAGTCTTCTGACTCTAAAGTTAGTATTCCTTTCTCCACTGTCACACTGCCGCCCTAAACCAATGAACCCCACACACTTCTGTGAAGTTTATTGTCTCTAAAGAAGCCTGTCAGGATTAAGGATCTATCAGGGGTCCAAATTCATGGGTTTCTTGACAACAAATTTACATGCAGATTATGATTCTGAAAGCATAAGTAACAGTAAAGTTAAATCCACTGAAAAGTAATGCTCAGTAGCTATTGGATTGATAGAGTGGTTGCACCTGCCTTAAAGTGCAGGGCGCAATAAAGGTCCCTGTGGGTGATGATGGAGTATTTGCTATCCTGCATTGAGAGGGCACCAGAACGATTCACATGCTTATTTGGTGTTCTCCAAACCTGGCTTTCCATCTCTTCCCTCTGTGCTTTTGCACTGGCTGCTTCTCCTCTGGGCCTCAAATGTACACTTTCCTCCCTGTTTTTAGAATCTCTGGTTTCCTTTAAGTCTTCACTCATGTGTCAGCTCATAGTATAGGAGCCTCACCTCCCTAGTTAAAGTCATCTTTCCTCACCCAATTACTTCATGCTTAATTGTTGAAGTCTTCCTATGAGGACAATATGGTAGAATGCATTGAGAGCCAGCCTCAGTATCAGGAAAACTGGGATTCAAGTCTCAACTTTGAGACACATTATATGCATAACCCTAGGCAAATCATGTAGCTTTTTGTGTAACTTTTTACTGCCCCAATTCTTTAAGAATACAAATTGAAGAGAAGCTGCTACATAGGTAGAAGGAGTGAAGCCATTCAAGAGTCCCTTCTACCAGGGTCTTTAACCATTTTTGTATCGCAAACTCCTTTGGTAGTTTGGTGAAGTTCTAATCATTTCTTTAGCTTTCTTAATTGAAGAAAATGCTAAATTTCAGCTAGAAGTTAGCGAAAATAGAGATGTAATTTCCCCCCACTTAATTGTATCCATTTAATTTTTTTCTGTTAAATTCCATTTAATTCACCCCTGGCCCATGGATCCTAGGTTAAGAACTCCTCCTCCACACCACTTAAATCACAGATGCAGCCCCTAGCCCTATCTCTCTACTTGTGAGGGTAGCACAACAAAGCAGATAATGCAAACTTTGGAGTCAGCAGGGCCAGAGTTCCAGTCCTTCCTTTGTCATATACACCACATCTGGTTGACTTTGAGGAAGTTGCTTACCTGCTAGTGTTCCAGACAGTTTTTGAAGCCTAGAAATTGTGGAAGCAGTGATAATATGCTTTGATGGAGGAAGATTCCTCATTGGAATTCCTTACTGGAGGTCCAGTAAAAGCAACAACAACAAAAAACCTTCCCACTATTTTACTGTATGACAGCGGTTCTCAACCTTCCTAATGCTGCACCCCTTTAATACTCGTATGTGAGTGTATCCGCATGTGGATGGACCTGCCTACAGACTGATGGAGGAGCAGTATCTCGGTTCCTAAAGCCATTGGAAATGTGCTTTCTGATGGTCTTAGGTGGCCCTTGTGACCCCCAAAGGGGTTGCGACTCACAGGTTGAGAACCGCTGCTGTATGAGGTGGGATAGTGAACAGAGCCCTGAGCCTGAGGTCAGGAAAATCTGAGTTCAATTCCAGCCTCAGACACTTATTAGCTATATAACCCTGGGTGAGTCACTTAAATCTTATTTGCCTCAGTTTCTCACTTATAAAACAGAGACACACTGGAGAAGGAAATGGCAAGCCACTTTAGTATCTTCACCAAGAAAATTTCATGGACAAAGTCAATGGGGTATACTTCTGTATACTATAAGTACCTTACCTTTATAAACATTTTTTATTTTGTCTTTGTATTTCCAGAACATAGTACAATGTCATGCCTACAATACATGCTTAATAAATGTCTTTTGTTTTGGATTAGGTTGGAATATGGCTTTGACTATTAGCAACACATTTTCCTAGACTATCTAGTTTTTGCATTGGTCATCTTATGTAAGAAGTATCCTCATACTTCAAGCATGGCCCTTGCAATAATACTTAATTCATCAGTCTCAGTGATAGTCTGTTGGAGGATCAGGATATATTGAGAGGGATTCAGGAGAACTGTATGAAATAATATAGGTAAAATGCTTTGCAAACTTTAAATGCTATTTAAACGTGAGCTATTTTTTATTACTATTTTGTAGTGTCATGGCTCACTTTCCCAGTCCACATCTAGACTAGCAGTTCAGTTTCCTAAAACACAATTTCAGCCTCTTCTCTTAGAATTCTAGAGGTAGCCTTGAGAGTCTTTCTTTTTAAAGTTGTTTTCTAGTACCTTCTTGCTCATGAGCCCCGATCTAGTTTGTTTCTCCAGATCAATCAATTGATTAACAACTCCTAAATATCAATTAACCAATTAACATCAATTATCTTTTTACCATTACTGAAAAAGTATAGTAAAGTTCCAGGTCCAAAATGTGGCAATACTAGGAACATACTTTTCTCTACCATCTAAGACCCTGGGGAGAGTAGGCTTATGTATAAAGTAGTATCTACAAAACATTTTCCCCACCAAATTCACTTCTGGGTGAAGCATGGCTGATGGATAGGACATTAGTTTGCTTATAGGATATAATGTCTTGGCTGTCAGGTTCATACATTGATGGATTGGACTGTCTTGTCACTTGACTTGGCCATAGCTGCTACTTTCTGAGGGGAATTTTCATGCCCTTTTTGACCTTTTGAAGCTCACAAGGTCATAAATAATAATCTGATCCATTCTGTCTCTAGTACTAATTTTCCTAAAATCAAGAAACAAAGAAATACAGCAGAAACAGAAGACAGAGGCACCTGAGTTCATGCCTACATGGCATCTGGGTGGGCAGGTGAGTCAGCTATTGTCAAGCAGCAGGCTGTTGCTACTGTATTTGCCTCTAGTACCCCTCCCTGAACCTGGAGGCCTTTAGCAGTCCTGCTCTCATCACCAGCAAAGAGAAATTTAATCTGCATAATTTTTATATGCATATGTGGTTCTGGCTCAGTTGTAAATTAAAAGGCATTTTGTCACTATTCAGTGAGCTGATGGTGAAATAGAGGATATCTGTACCTACTTGGAAGGGTAGAGGAAAGGGCTAACATTAAATATTTTGAAAGCAGATTAGCTATGTCTACACATTGGTTGATATCAGTCAGAGTATATATTGTATGTACTAAGGCAGTGGTTCTCAACTTTCCTAATGCCGCGACCCTTTAATACAGCTCCTCATGTTGTGGTGACCCCCAAACATAAAATTATTTTCGTTGCTACTTCATAACTGTAATTTTGCTACTGTTATGAATCATAACCTAAATATCCGATATACAGGATATATTTTCATTGTTACAAATTGAACATAACCCACAGGTTGAGAACTGCTGTTAAGGACTGTCTCCCACATTATTTTCATCCAGATTGTTAAACTTATCTTCTGCCTCTCATCTCTACTAAAGAGCCTTTGGGTGTTTCCAAAGATAGGAGTCACGATTCAAACCCAAGCCCACTGATGCCAGAATTGGTGCTCTTTCCACTGTTACATGAATGGAAGAATATAATATTGTGAACACTATAAATATGAAATTACAAATAGTTAAGAAAGGAACCCAGGGACAGAATTCTAGCTGTAGCCTGCAAAACCAAGGAAATGTTTTAAGACTTTGAGAAAGGTAGAGGCCCATTGGCTGTGGCTTGGCCACAACAGTGCATATACCCACAAGGACTCTCTACCAATCTATATGCTTCTCAGGAACTGTAACGCCTCTTTCTCAAATACTCATCTATCTACTTTTGTACAGACCTAGAGCTTGTGTAGGTGCTGGAAGATGGTTTGGGTTTGCTCAGCATGCATCATGGAGACTATTGTCCAATAATCCTTGAAATGGTGAATTTATAAATCTCCAGAGGGCTTTAGGGAGGTTGCATGAACCAAACAGCATAAATAACCCAGTCAATATTCATACAGACTGTACTACGTGGCTTCTGTCTCCTTTCTCTGCCATAAATTTTCAGGGTTGAGAATAAAAAGAAAACCTGGGTTTACTTTATTGGTCCATATTACCCTGGTTAACAGCTATGGGGAATAAGCTTGCAGTGCTTATAAAACAGTGAAGTTTCATGACTCCTAGAAAATCAGAACTTCCACTTCACCGAGGGTCATTATTGCCTCTTTCTGTCCCCATGAGGTTTGTGGGTGTTGTTCCTATCTTGCCTTTCCCTGAATGTCAATTAAAAATTAGTCCAGGATATCAATAGATCAGCAAACATTTGTTAAGTAACTATTATGTGGACAGACACTATGCCAGGTCCTATGGATAGACATACTAAAGTAAAACTCCTTTCCTCAAAGAGGATGCTTCCATAGGTAAGAACTGAATGTGGGCTAGTTTAGCTAAAATGAAGATTGTATAAGGGGAACAGTCATGTAATTAATCTAGAAAGGCAACCTGGAACCAAATTGGCAAGGACATTAGGAAATGCCAGACAAACAATAAAGCAGTGGTTCTCAGCCTGTGGGTCGTGACTCCTTTGTGGGTCGCCCAAGACCACTGGAAAAGTTTTCCGATGGTCTTAGGAACCGAGACACCACTACTCTATCCTTCTCCCGGTGGTCCACTCACATTCAGATATGCCCACATATGAGCATTAAAGGGTCATAACATTAGGAAGGTTGAGAACCATTGCAATAAAGAGGTAAGAGGGAGCCACCAAAACTTTTGAAGTAGGGAAATGCCATTGTTAGTATAGTTTAGAGAAATTGATTTAGCAGGCATGGGAAGGATGACCCGACAGGGGAGAGGACTCACTCAGAGTGACCAATTAGGAGGGTATTGCACTGTGCTGATGGGAGGGGTTTGTCCTGGTTAATGCTAGTTAACATACAATCACATGCTCATGGAGGAATAATCACTTCATTTTAAGGATTAAAAAACCCAACCCAAACCTGAGACCCAGGGAGGGGAAGATGCTTGCCCAAAGTCATGCATACCTTGGCAGAAACAGGATTCAAATTTAGACCCTCTGACTCTCAATAGCATATTACTGCACAAACAAAATCAGTTCAGGTTTTAGGGATAAGGAATTTCTGGAATCTTGGCAATAGTCTTGTTTTGGTGGTGTGTCCCAGTTAACCTAATAAGAATCAATAGTTTGGCATTTCTATGGTGATCTAGGCCCTCTTGTAGAAGCCTAATTTCAGGTCTCTTCATTTTGAGTTTCATTGTCTATAATACAGTACAGCTAAAAGAACACTATATGTTGAGTAAGGACATGCCTTGGGTTCAAATAGCATCTTTATCATCTAATTGCCTCGTGACCCTGGGCAAGTCATTTACTTTCTCTGAGTCTGAGTTTCCTCATCTGTACCATAGGGATAATAATAACACCTGCCTTATAGGTTTGTTATGAGACTCGAATGAGATAATGTACATAAAGTACTTTGCAAACTTTATAAAGTGTTATATAAATGTGTATTATTATCATTGAACATTAAGGATAACACTGAGATGCTACATTACTAAATTATAATACTGAAGCTCTAAGAAGGTTAGACCTGTTTTTATTTTATTTGCAAGGTTATTTTTAAAGCATAGATATGAAGGCTCATATCCTTGGACCTGAGTCAGTTGCTACCCAGGTTGTCCACTTTGTGGCTCCTTCTGGTTTTAAACTTTTAACAACTATAATTTGGCTTTGGAATTCTGTCCTTAAGTTGCAACTTTTTTGCATCTGGACCAGGGCATATTTCTTGGAAAATACATTTGGAGAATATCACTACCCCTGGCTACTATTCCACTGGGTTAGGTACCAAGTTAGGTGATAAAGCTATAGAAGATTTTCAGTTTATTACTTTTATTTTTAGTGAATAGTACTGAGATTTTGATGGGAAAAGTGGAAGACTGGATGAATCCTTTCTTCAGGTTCTTTTTCAAGAACGCTGGCTTGTCCACCATCCATCTCTTGTTTGGTCAATGAGAAGATCCCACTGACTAGGACTGGGGCTATTGGAACTAGGTTGACCTCCCATCAAAAAGACTGTATGGAAAACAATCCTGTGCTAAACACTTCTCAGTAAGACTGCTAATGGGGAGAGGGAATGAAGGCTTGGCCCAGTGCCTGGTTGGGGTTGGGAATGGATGGGGTATATTTTTGTTCTAGGCATGGTGTCTGGCAGTACTGGGAACAGAAGGTGACCTTTCTAATTCTCAGGCAAAAATTGGATTATTCAGTTCCAGTCAACTGATCTCTAGAATTGCTGAGAATGTGAAGGAATGGGTTATGCTTAACACCAAGTACCTCTCAGAATTTTTCTTCTTGAACCTTCATGGGTCTGGTCTTCTGGTTCACTAGTCTGGACCAAAGTTGGTATTTATTGATTATTTCATTGATGCCTGGAATCTTTTGGCAACTCAGGTATATCAATTTCTATACAAATTTTGTTATAACTTTACTTTGAAGTAGGAATGTTCATTCTATTTTTCTTTTTCTTAGCCTTATTGTCAAAAACCAAACCAAACCAAACCAAACCAAAAAACTGTGCTGCATCAATTGACATAGCTTGGTCCATTAAGGTATTCTTAAATTCAGGTCCTTCAATCAAAAGAATTTCATTATTTCAGTGTGCCTACATTTTAGCAATGCATTTGGCAGAATCATTATTTCCTTGTAGATAAAAGAGAAAAAATGTAATCTAGGTGATAGGACAGTCATATGAATTCACAACTAGTTGTCTGACCAGTCCTGAAAAACAGTGATATACTATGGACCAACCTAGAAGGAGGTCTCTAGTTGAGTTTCCTGTGGCCTTGTCTTAAATGCTGAGTTATTCAACATCTGAATCAATGATTATGACAAAAGCATAGACAGTATCTTGATCAAATTTGGAATCGAGGAAAGTTGGGAGAGATAGCTGACCTGTAGGATGTTGGGATCCACAAAGATCTTGATAGACTAGAATGATGGACTGAACTGAATTGGTGTATATGGTGAAGTTATATGTATAAAGGTGAAGTTTCACATTTAGGCTAAAAACATCAACTGTAGAAGTATGAGATCATAAAAATGTTGCTAGACAGTTGTACATGTGGAAAATATCAGGGGAGTTCCAGTGGACAGCAAGTTTAAAAGGAGACAACGGTGTAAACTGGAAAAATTGATGTGATCATAAGAAAGGCATGATGTGAAGAAGGAAGGAGTGTTAGACCTGCTGAACTCTCTGCTGGTCAGACTGTGTCTGAAATACTGCATTCACTTCTGAGCTATGAATTTTAGGAAGAATGTTTTCAACTTGGAATGTATCTAGAGAGGGTGAAACTAGGTGACGGATGAGAGTTTATACCATAGATTCTATGGCATAGAATGATCTGTTAAAGGGAATGGGGATGTTTAGTCTGAAGCAGAGACTTGATGGAAAAGGGGAGCCATCATAGCTGGGTTCAAGTAATTGAAGGCCTACCATATAGAAGGATTAAACTTATTCATTCGATTTGATCTCAGAAGGGATAAGGAAGAACAACTGGTAAAAAGTCCAGACAGGCAAATTCTATCTTCACATATGATAAGGCTCCCCAAGACAACAATGAGAGTTTTTATAAAGTGCAATGGGATCCTTAGGATTGATGGGTCCTGCATCTCATGGGTCTTCAGGTAGAGGCTTGGATGATCACTGGTGAATGTCTTTGATCTTGTTTAGGTTGGCCTAGATAGCTTTGTCTCTTTAATTTTTGTGATCAAGATATGACAACTTAATTATAACAGAAAGGTCTCCATCTTTTTCCCCCTCAGGACACTTTATGTCCTTCTTGATCCAGGTTGACTACCACATAGGACAGCTAGCTTTCTCATCCTGTACTTATTTCTCCTCTTTTTACGGCGTTAAGATTAGGGAGAGGATGTCACCAGGTAGCACAATATATTAGGTATACATTTCCCACTTCTCTATGCTCCTAGCCATCCATGGGGGATATAGAAAGGCAGTTTGGTGTAGCAGACAGGGCACTGGACTTGGAGTCAGAAAGACCTGGGTTCAGATTCTACACATGCAAAATAAAATAGTACTTTCAACTTCTTAGTAAGTTAAAAGACCATGAGGCAGTACTTACTAGATTTCATAGAGGTTTTTCTGGGAAGCATAGAAAAAAGAATAGGATGCATCACAGATGGAAAACAATATGATTGATTACAAAGTCTGAGGAATTACAGATGATGGTGAACAATATGATTGGCTGGAAGTTGGAAATGCAGGGCTAGCAACAACCCCTCCTTCCATCTTGTTGCCATGGAAAACTCATTGGTGGTATCCACCTACATGGCTAGTTAGTGTCACAGTGATAACAGACCAGCCTTTCTTGAAGGACAGTCAGTGTTGCAGAGATAACAGATTAGACGCCCTGGCATCGACCTACACTCTTCGAGGATAACAAATTTCTTCTTTTAAAAATTTTTCGAATTGTATTTTTTCTCAACTACATAGAAAAACAATTTTAATATTCCTTTAAAAATGTTTGAGTTCCAAATTCTCTCCATCCCTTCCTCTTTTTCTTCCCCTTTCCCTTCCTGATACAATAAGTAATTTGATATAGATTATACATGTGCAATCATGCAAAACATATTTCCATATTACTCATA
This sequence comes from Pseudocheirus occidentalis, assembly GCA_028646575.1. Lineage (NCBI taxonomy): Eukaryota > Metazoa > Chordata > Mammalia > Diprotodontia > Pseudocheiridae > Pseudocheirus > Pseudocheirus occidentalis. The sequence continues at coordinate 159,294,390 of CM053601.1, forward strand.
TTGTGAAAATAGACATAGACCAAAAAAACCTACCACAAAAAAGTGAAAAATAGTATGCTTCAATCTGCATTCAGACTCTATCAGTTCTTTTTCTGGAGTTCTATAACATTTTTTATCATGAGTCCTTTGGAATTGTATGGATCATTGTATTGCTGAGAATAGCTAAGTCATTCAGTTAATCATCATACAATATGACTGTTACTATGTACAATGTTCTCCTGGTTCTGCTCACTTCATTTTGCATCAGTTCATGTAAGTCTTTTCAGGTTTTCTGAAGCCCACCTGCTTATCATTTCTTGTAGCACAAGAATATTTCATCAATATACCACAATTTGCTCAACCATTCCCCAATTCAAAGACATCTGCTAAATTTCTAATTCTTTGTCACCACAAAAAGAGCTGCTACAAATAATTTTGTATAAATAGGTCCTTTCCCCTCTTCACTTTTAAAAAAATCTCTTTGGGATATGGACCTAGTAGTAGTATTTCTGGATCACAGGGTAGACACAATTTTATAGCCCTTTTGGCATAGTTCCAAATTGCTCTCCAGAATGGTTGGATCAGTTCACAACTCCACCAACAGTGCATGAGTGTCCCAATTTTCCCACATTCCTTCCAATATTCATTATTTTACTTTTCTGTAATATTAACCAATCTAATTGGTGTGAGGTGGTACCTCAGAGTTGTTTTAATTTTTGTTTCTCTAATCAATAGTGTTTTAGAACATTTTTATGAACTTATAGATAACTTTGATTTCTTCATCTAAAAATGCATGTTCCTATCCTTTGGTATTTCTCAATTAGGGAATGATTTGCATTCCTAATCAGTTCTCTATATATTTCAGAAATGAGACCTTTATCAGAGAAACTTACTAGTTTTCTGCTTTTCTGCTAATCTTGGTTGCATTAGTTTTGTTTGTACAAAACCTTTTTAATGTAACATAATCAAAACCATCCATTTTACTTCTCACAATCTTCTCTATCTCTTGTTTGGTGATAATTTCTTCCATTATCTATAGATCTTATAGGTAAATATTCCATGGTCCCCTAATGTGCTTATAGTATCCCACTTTATATCTAAATCATATATTCATTTTCACTTTTGTCTTGGTATATGGTGTAAGATGTTGGTCTATATGTAGTTTCTGCCATACTGTTTTCTAGTTTTCCCAGTGGTTTTTCTTAAATAGTGAGTTCTTGTCTTGAAATCTGGGATTTGGGGTTTATCAAATATTAGATCACTATGGTCATTTATTACTATGTATTATGTATCTAATTTGTTCCACTGATTTACTCTATTTCTTAGTTCTAGATTATTTTGATGATTACCACCATTTGAGAACTGATATGGCTAGGCTACCTTCCTTCATATTCCCCTCCCCCATTAATTCCCCTATTATTCTTGACTTTTCATTCTTTCAGAAGAATTTTGCTATTATTTTTTCTAGATCTATAAAATAATTCTTTGGTAATTTTGTTGGCATGGCACTGAATAAGCAAATTAATTTAGGTAGAACTGTCATTTTTATTATATTTACTTGACCTCACTATAAGCAATTAATATTTTTCCAATTGCTTGGATGTCTTTATTTGTATAAAATGTATTTTGTAATTGTATTCATATAGTTCCTGGGTTTGTCTTGACAGTTTGACTCCCAAATATTTTATATTGTCTACAGTTATTTTAAATGGAATGTCTCTTACTATCTTTTGCTGCTGGACTTTGTTGTTAATATATAGAAATACTCATGTCTTATGTAGGTTTATTTAATATCTTGCAACTTTGCTGAAGTTGTTAATTATTTCAAGTAGTTTTTTGGTTGATTCTCTGAGTTCTCTAAGTATACCATCATATCATCTTCAAAGATTGATAGTTTTTTTCCCATTGTTTATTCTAATTCCTTTTTCTTCTCATTGACATAGCTAATGTTTTTAGTATAGTATTGAGTGATAGTGGTGATAATGGGCATCCTTACTTCACTCCTGATCTTACTGGAAAAATTTTTAGCTTATCCCCATTACAGATAATGCTTGCTGATGTTTTTAGATAGATGTTATGTATCATTTTCAAGAAAGCTCTGTTTATTCCTGTGCTCACCAGTGTTTTTAGTAGGCATGGGTATTATGTTTTGTCAAAAGATTTTTCTATGTCTATTGAGATAATCAGATGATTTCTGTTGGTTTTGTTTTTGATATGGTCAATTATGCTGCTAGTTTTCTAATATTGAACCAGCCTTGAGTTCCTGGTATAAATCCTGCTGAAAACAGATTTCTTCTAATTGTACATGGGTAGCTAGTGGTACAGAGGTACCAGTTTTCTTTCAATTAAAGTGGTTAATAGGGAAACAACTTTTAAACTTTTAATCAGAGAGGAAAACTGAACTTCTGAACTTAACTCAGAGACAAAGAAACATGACGCAGGCAGTTGCAGAATAGAATCAATTGGAGGCAGCTTGGTGGCAAGTGAAGAGAGCACCAGCATTGAAAGAAAGGAAAGGAAAGGAGGATTGAAGGGGTTAGGGTGGAAGATCATAGTATTTCAGTCTCTGTTTTGTAATTAACAGGAGGAACTGAGTTCAAATCCAGCCTCAGACACTTGATACACTTACTAGCTGTGTTACTTTGGGCAAGTCACTTAACCCCAATTGCCTTACCTTCCCTCCTCCAAAAAAAACCAAACAGAATAGAATCAATTATATAATGAGTCAAACATAAAATACTAAATCAATATTTGATTTTATCATCATACACATTCATTTAATCCTTTCAACAACCCCTGAGTTAGGCACAAAGCATATGATTGTTCCCATATTACAGATGAAAAAACTGACCTTCTCAATGTTAAACGATTTACCCTAGATCACAGGGAGGTAGTAAGTGGCAGAGCTAGGTCTGCTGACTTCCCAGTCTATTTATTGAATTTCCCATTATATCACAGTATTTCTTCATTATCATGAGTGTCAAAAAAGATGAATGATTGAAGTACAGAGGAGGTTACTGATGGATGGAGAGCCCACTTTTGCCTGCTGAATTTCCTGATGCCTCCAAAGGTCCCTTTTAATTTTAAATCTATGATCCAGTGATTCTAGGGAATGACAGCAGTTATAGCTCATGTTTAGAACACTGGGGTGTATATGCTAGTTGGCCACGCTTCCATAAAGGTTCCATCATTTCAGTGCCTGGTTACTTCATTCCATTCCCACCCCCAGAATGGAAAACCTACAGTGCAGACACTGTCAGTCAACAATCAGCCAGCCAGTCAATCAACAATGTTTGAATAAGTTGTGGTATATGAATGTAATGAATGTAATGGAATGCTATTGTGCTATAAGAAATGATGAGAAGGCTGACTTCAGAAAAATCTCAAATACCGGTCATTGTGCTAAATAATAGAAAGGAAAGCAACAACAGTCCCTGGCCATCCACAAGCTTACATGCTCATCTGTGGAGAACAAAACAAAAACATCAAACTTGCCCATTTCTTAGTAACTTGTTTGGGAGTGATGGTAGACTGTTTATCTTCCAGCGATATTGTCTTCCAGCTCAGGGATTCAGGAGTACAAGACTGACTGGGTTACAATGACTTTCCTGGTCTTATAACTGATAGCATTATACCAAAAATTCCTTGTTGCCTAACTGTGGTATTCCTGTATATGGCTCTGAGCCATATACAATAACCCATTGTGTCTAGAGATGAGTAGTTATATAATTTATGTCCTCTAGCAGAGGCAAGAATTCATATTGAACTCAATAGCTTCTTCCCCAAATCAGTATATAGTTTCATTAAAATTAGCTCTTGTGACCAAATTTAGAAATGAGTTATCTGACCCTCTTAAGGAAGAGCTAAGGATTGGAGAGAGATGAGACCCAGCCTCTTATGATCTGGCAATGTTTCCTGACTGACAACAGACTAGAGTCAGTCCCTGTCCTAGGTACCAAAGAATCCACAGAGCCTGGTGAAGCATGACTCTGGCCCCTAGGACTTTGAGGGACTATTATCTGTCACTTAAGAAATAGCCCAACTGTTCTGTTCCTCTAATCAAGAGTGCCCAGATCACTGGTTATTCAGGGTTGTAGACATTGTAGGACCTGGGAGCTTGAGCCTGACCCAACTCCAGCTCTAAATAATGATAATGAGAATGCTGAGGCAGGGGATCCCAGGGCACAGACTGAGGTCTGTACTCATCTTTGATGCCACTTGCCAGCTCTTAGTGCTGTGGTTTAATTGATTAGTTGGACACAATCCAGATGAGGCTGGGGGGGAGGGTTAGGGTGGAAGATCATAATATTTCAGTCTCTGTTTTGTAATGAAAGTTGTTCCATGCTTGGAATGAAGTCCCTCCTGACCTATGCCTCTCAGAATCTAGTTTTCTTCAAAGGTCAACTCAAATACCACCTTCTCTATGAGGTCTTTTTTGATTCCTCTGTCTTCCTCCAGTGGTTAGTTCTTCATCCCCCAATTACCCTTCATTTATTTTGCATTTATTGTACATACCAGCTCCCCCAATGGAAGCTAAACTCCTTGAGGACAGATGCCCCCCCCCCCGCCACGCATTAAGCCTCATCTTGAGTGGAAGCGAATATTGAAAACTAAAAATAAATTTCATGTACACACATACATATGGGTAAAATATAAAATAAGATAATACTTGTAAAGTCCTTGGCACAATACCTGGAACTTAGTAGATGCTATATACATGTTAGTTACCATCATCATCATTATAATAGTGATGAGGGTGAAATTTAGAGAAGGGGTGGGTTTAGGGTGAAAAATTACTTGCTTCATTCCAAACACATCTGGTATCTCAGTTGTTCCTTGCTGAGATGGCTCCATCTTTAGATGGACTTGTGCTTTCTAAATCAGGGCTCTTAACCTGGGTTAAGGTGTAAACTTTTTTAAAAAAATTGATAACTACATTTCAATTATAATTGGTTTTCTTTGTAATCCTATGTATTACTTTGAGGCTTTTATGAACATTATTCTAAGAAGGGATCTATGGGTTCCACCAGATTGCCAAATGGGTCTATGACACAAGAAAAGGTGGAGGTCCTTTTCTTAAAAGATTTCCTGCTCCCCTATCTCCTCCCAAGGTATTATGGAGGGGACAGAAGAGTTTGCAGTAAAATATCTTGGGTTCATGTTAGGGGAGGGATACCTCTAGGTGCCTGAGTGGGAGAAAAGTATCTGGGAGCTTGTATCTCATGTCATGCCTGGAAGAGAGAAGTTATACTGCTGCTGTCTTGTAGAACCTTGAGATACTGGCATCTTATCTCCTTTTGTGTTCTGCCATGTTATCTTGAGGACTTCTGTATGGTAACTTCTGTTCAGCAAAGCAATTTGGGGCAGATGTCCTGGGAACTCAGCCAGACTGTTCCAAAGTTTGGTCTGTACAGTCACTGTGTAAGTGAAACATGGTACGAATGCTAGATGAACCCAGTAAACCACTTCCTTTGACCCCAGTTTTTTCATTTCATGTTATTGCCCTATATAATTGTGTACCTTGTCCCTGTCTAAGTCAAAATGATTTTTGAACCGTTGTTTGCTTTGGGAAAGAAAGCCGTATTTGCCCCTCAAGACACCGATTACCTCCTGGCTATTTTAATCCATAGCTCCTGTCCTGCTAGGTCTCCTCCCTCTTTGTCACAGAATCCCAGTATTTAGAGGTAGAGAATACTTCAGGGGCCATCTAGTCTGACCCACACCTGAAAGAACTCACTATATCATACTCAGTCATTTAACCTCTTGTCAGTTATCTGAAGTAAGAGGGAAGCCAACATCTCTCAAGGTGGCGCACTGTACTTTTGGACAGCCACCTTTTTTTTTTAAATTTAGTTTTTCTTTGTTTTCTTGTTTACATTATTCATTTTCATTACATTTTTTGAATTACACATTTTCTCCC
>CM053601.1:159300788-159383460 GCA_028646575.1 Pseudocheirus occidentalis
ACTTCCCCAATTAAGTTTCAAAGTTTCAGCTTTCACTAACTGTCTCTGACCGAAGCTCCCCTCAGGCAGGTGCTTTAGGTTTTCTTTGAAGTAGACTCACGCTGAGGCTTGGGAGGCTGCACTGCTCCTTGTGGCCGCCCTGGGGCCTTGCCTGGCCGGGCTGGCCATTCTCTGCTCCTCTGCAGTGCGAGCTGCGAGCTGCGCCTCTCCATCCTGCTCCTCACGCCTTGGCAGATGTGGGGGTGCTGGAGGCTGTAGAACCGCTGCAGGCTGGCTGCGGGGCTAGGCTCAGCTCCTTCCCACTGCCCCAGGCCTGGCCGTGGTCTCGGCTTCCGGCTGTTCCAGCCTCTGCTCAGGCCGTGCTGAACTCCTGCTGCCGAGCTGCCTTCAGCGAGAGCTGTGTTCTCTGGATTTTTGTGAGTCTGAGAGTCCTAGACTTCCCTAGACTTTGTCTGGGCTCATATTTTCTGGGTGTTTAGGGTGGCGGTGTGGGAGCTGTGGGACCTTGCTGCTTTTACGCAGCCCCCTGGACAGCCACCTTTACCAAAATTCTCTTCCTGTCAAGTCTAAAGCTGCCAATTTGTAACACCCACCAACTTCTCCTTGTTCTCCCTAAGACCCAAATAGAATAAGTCTGTTCTGCCTTCCATGTGAGAGTCTTTCAAATATTTGAACTTGGCTATCACGTTCCCCACTGAATTGCTTTTCCAGGCTAAATATGCCTCCTTCCTTCATTTTTATTTATTATATTGAATACCTTACAGACCCTTCTAATTTCTTACCAGTGTTTAAAATGGGGAAAGTGAGAAGTGGAGAAATGGTTTGAATTTTTGGGGGATTCCTTATGCTACTGGAATGCTCTTCACTCTCAACTCTGCCTATTGCCACTCCAGGTTTCCTTCAAGGCTCAGGTTAAGTTCAACCTCTTTCAACTGCTGTTCATGTGACATGATCCAAAGACCCTTTGCCATCCTGGTTACCACCCTCTGGACACGTTCTGGCTTATCAGTCACTTAAATAATGCTAGACATGAATAGCAACAGGAAATAGTAGACAGAAATTCTGGAATCATAGAACCTACTTTTGTAAGTCGAATGGCTCACATGAATATAGGGCTTCATAATTTGCAAAGTACTTTACATATAGCATCTCATTTGTTCATTACAAAAACCTTGTGAGAGAGTTACTGTCATTATCCATGTTTTAAGATGAGGAAATAGAAGCCAACAGAGAGGTTAAGAAACTTGTCCAGGGTCACACAAGTAGAAAGTATTTGAGGCAAGATTTGAACTCAGTCCCTCCCGACTCTGACTGCACATATTACTACACCATTGGGGATATTCAGCCTCAAAAAAGAAAAAAATAAGGGTAGGAATATGATTGTTGCCTTCAATACTTAGCACTGTCATACGGAAGGTAGCAGCAGGTGGCAGTGGATAGAAAGTCAGCCTCAAAGCCAGGAAGGCTTGGATTCAAATCTGACTTCTGACATATACTGACTGTATAATTTTGGGCAAATAATTTAACCCTTTAGTTCTCTAGACAACTCTCTAAGACTCTAAGTTGCAGAGAATGTTCAATCCTGCTTTAATAGAGGGAATTTCCTCACCTCAGAGTTCCCTATGTTCTTCATTTGTTTCAGTCATATCTGACTCTTCATGACCCCATTTTGGGTTTTCTTGGCAAAGACACTGGAGCTGTTTGTCATTTCCTTCTCCAGCTCTTTTTACAGAGGAGGAAACTGAGGCCATGGAGTTAAATGACTTACCCAGGATCACAGTTAGTAAGTTTATGAGGCTAGATTTAAACTCAGGTCTTCCTGACTCTAGGTCCTGTGTTCTATCCACTGTACTACCTGGCTGCCGTAGTTCCCTATGCCAGTAACATAACAGCTCAGACATGATCTCTATCCTTAATAATAATGAACATTTATATCATATTTTAAGGCTGGTTAAGTGTTTGCGTAAGTCACCACTGATAGTATTCTGTCTTTTCTCTCATACCTCCCGAAGTTCACCACATCATAAAGGATAGCTCTCTTTTTCCCTTACTTCGATGGAGTCAGGTGAGACCAGGATTCTCCTCAAGAAAACCAGTATCTTGAATCTTGGCACTCACTTGAAAGACTTGCCTGGGATTCCTGGGTAGGACTTATAGGTAACCATATCCCTTTGGTAAAGTGGACTTTCTTAGAAACTATCAGTGTTCTCTTCAGGAGGGAAAAGATATCATCAGTTTGTCTTTTTGGATGCCAAAGCTCCTGGGTCATCCCAATATACCTTTTTTATTTTTTGCCTTTTTTTTGGTGGGCAGTTGGGGTTAAGTGACTTGCCCAAGGTCACACGGCTAGTTTTTTTTTTTTTTTTGGTGTGTGTGTGTGTGTTAAGTGTCTGAGGCTGGATTTGAACTCAGGTACTCCTGATCCCAGGGCCGGTGCTCTATTCACTGTGCCACCTAGCTGCCCCCCCAATATAGTTTAAGTGAATAGAATGAAACCAATAAATTGGTTCTTTCTTTTCTGTTGTGCTCCCTAGCTCTTTGTGCCTTCTCAGCAGACAATGATAGTGCTGCCTGTCTGCCTGTATTTACATTTTTAGTATGGGTGAAGAGGGTGGGAGCTTAAATGCAGCCAGTGGAACTGTGTGGCATGCTAAAAGCCCTTGAACATTACTGTCAACCCAGTTGACAAAGCTTTTGCTGGAGATGGAGAAAGTGAAAGCCGTGGGGGCTCTTTGCCCAATCGATCCGCAGTGGGATTCTAGTTGGTAATTGCCATTCACGTTAATGGAAGTTCCACCCACCCGTTCCATAGACATAAATGGGAGAACTGACCTCCCCTCAATTTTGAAAGTGCTCCCCAGAGGGGCTACTTGATTTATAGACAAAGGATTAGATTTAGGAAAGAAAGCTGAGAAACAGCCAAGACTGTTCAACGTGGGAAATTATGAAAGTGACCTAGAAAAAGTCTGAAAACCCCAAATATAGTTAACATTAATCCTAGGTGCTAAGATTTGAGTATAACAAAGCCTAGTCCAGCATGGATTTTGGACATAACAAGGTTCATCTGGGTGTGGGGGGCATGGAATAGATTTGAGAATATTGAAGAGGAAAATAGAGAGTGTGTGTTGGTGGAATCATTTTGAATTTGAATGCCTCTCTTCATCTATTCTTCATTGTCTTGTCTTTTCTTTTTGTAATGTGGGAGGGTACAAGTATTATATAGTTGAGAGCATTTTTATTTATTATATTGAATACCTTACAGACACTTCTGATTCCTTACCAGTGTTTAAAATGGGGAAAGTGAGAAGTGGAGAAATGGTTTGACTTTTTGGGGGATCCCTTATGCTCTTCACTCTCAACTCTACCTATTGCCACTCCAGGTTTCCTTCAAGGCTCAGGTTAAGTTCAACCTCTTTCAAAAGGGCTTTTCTGGTTCCTCCAGTGGTTGCCGCTATTACCCATATCGTCACCAATCAATAAGTATTTATTTTGTATAGTTATTCTACTTGCCTATCTGGGAACATATTGTTTCCCCTGGTAGGATTTAAGTTTTTCAAGTGCAAGGACTATATCACCTTTGTATTTGTTGTCCCAGTTGTGGGGTTACTTGTGACTCACAGAGTAGAGACTTGAACTGAATTTGGGGAGCTTCTTTTACAATCAGTCATCTAGTTTTTCACCAGTCTTCTCTCATCTCTGAGCTGTATCCTATGGTTTCAAATCTGGGCAAAATGTGTCCCACATACTCTGGATAAGATCTGATGAGGCCCGCTAATAGCATAATCTCTAAGTTGCTTTTCACTGTGAGGTGCCAGCCCAGTTAGGCATTATCCAAATGACTGGAAAGCCCAAATGTGGATTCTCATGACCCCTTTGCTCTTAATGAGAAGCTTGTGATAGCATGTACTTGTTCTTGAATCAAGCCATTGATGTGCAAAAAGGACTTCCAGTTTCCTTAGAGCATTGACAGCCCTAAAAAGGTAACTGTCCTTGGTTCAATAAACAAATTGGGGTTTTAAAAGAAACTTGCTCCTGGGATTAGGAGTGTATTTTTTATTAAGCGTATTAAATAGGTTCCTGGTTGTTATCAGGTGTTGTTAAAATGACTTTGTGTCACTAACTGAAATTAATGTTTTACTTTGTTACCAACAGGTAACAAGTATTTATTAATCACCTACTAGTCACTAGGGATACAAAAAAAGGAAAAAATAATCTCTGTCATCAAGGATTTTATATTCCATTTGGGTAGACATCATTGAAATATATGTTTGTATATACCCACTGCTTCTAATTCTATTCTATGGTGACAAGCAGAAAAGGTCTACCCCCTCTTCCATGACAGCTGGTCATATGAATTCATTCAGATTCAGCCCAATTTAATTTAGCACCAGCTATGTGCAAGACGGGAGGAAGCCTGTCTCTTGAACATAGAGATGGCTTAGGAATGAGAAAAACCTGAGTTCAAGTCTCACTTCTGCTACATATTGACCGTGTGAACCAAGGTATGTTAAGGCTCCTTATGTCCTTGGCATGTCTTTAAACTTTTTTTATTTTTTGCTTTTTGGAGGGCAGTTGGGGTTAAATGACTTGCCCAAGCTCACACGGCTAGTTTTTTTGTGTTAAGTGTCTGAGGCCGGATTTGAACTCAGGTACTCCTGACTCCAGGGCCGGTGCTCTACTCACTGCACCACCTAGCCACCCCAGCATCTCTTTAAACTTAAGTTGCAGAACTGGGAATTTTTTTCACCAGGAATTCCATATACCAATGAAATCACAGACCTGGTCAAAAAAATATATCCTAGGTTAAAAAAAATTTCCAGCCCCTAACTGCACACAATGAATTTATGTCAGTCATCATGTCTTCCTTGACTCTCATCTTCTCTAGGCTAAATTTCCCATTTCTTCAGTCAATTTTTGTATGGCTTCCATTTTTTATCATCTAAGTTTTCCTCTGCTGGATGATTGCTGAAGACAATACTCAAAGTGTGGTCTGACCAGGGCAAATACATTGGGACTGTTCCTTTCTCTTTCTGGACATCTTTCTCTTCTTAAAATAATTGGTTGTCATGTACACTGCTAATTATAATGAGCTTATGTTTCATTCTCTGTTCCTTCCTTCCCCACCCCACATTTACTTTATTCCTTGGTCTGAAGTAAGAGTTACAATTTTAAAATTATGAAAATATCTGTTTTGAAAATTGTTTTGGATTAGATGACATCTTCCTAATAAACATCATAAACAACAAAGAGTCAGACGTGACTGAAAAATGATTACCCAGCAACAACACCTATTGGCCAGGCACCGTGCTAAGTTCTGGGGATGCGAAGAAAGGTGAAAACACTGTACCTATCCTCAAGGAGCTCAGATTCTAATGAGGGAGACAGCATGTAGACAACTATATGCATTATACAGAGGGTAAATCAGAGGTAATAGTTACTCAGTACTCCCAGGAAATGCTCCTGTCACATGGTATTTTCTTCAAATTCTTATTCTTAAAACTGACAGTCTCAGAACTAGGAATCATTCCCGGTAATTTTTCATGCTTCGAACATCTCTCCTTGAAAGGAGGCCCTTAGACTTACTGACACATCCTCTGCTATTGCATGTTGGGAGATGGGAGAGAGGCAATAGGGACACCTAAACTCCTCTTTTCCTTTGAGTTCACCTGTGTTTATAATGTCTTGTTTGACAGTGAGTAGTGAACTTCCCTCTGTGTTTCCTCTTAAAGGAGGGGATGGAGTCCTTTCTGCTACAGGGATGTGGTCAATTCTGGAGCTTCAGTGGCTATGTTGGAGTTGTAGATTCTTAAAGCTTTTGGTGGGAGAAGGATCTAGCTATGTCCTTGTAGTTCAGACAAAAAGTGTCATTCTGCTTTTAAAAATGCTGCTGAAGTAAAAGAATTAACATTTTATTGGAGAAATGATGACATCACCTTCATCAGTAGCTAGAGAATTAGACTGTATGAACAACACACACACACGCACACACACACATGCACACACGTGCACGTACTGCAGTAGAAGTTCTGAGATGAAATTGTTTTTGACTGGATGTTTGGGTCACACTGATTAGCTGAGATATGCTGCTCTATGCTGATCATTCTGATGGAATGACTTGGGAAGGTTTGGGGCACATGCTGGTGGTCTGTGTGTGTGTGTGTGTGTGTGTGTCTTTCTGTCTTTTGGTCTGTCTGTCTAAATAATTCAGTCTCCCAGATTGTACTAAATGGAACCTGAGAGAGCTGGGGGTGGGAGTAAGGAGGTCAGCAATGCTGACAATGAAGTGCCTTCTGGAAAGTCCATGAGAGGGAGGAGAGATGGGGAAGGGGCAGCCTACTGAGACAGCTTGTAAATTTATGAGCAAGAACTTATAAATGGCCACTATAGCCAGACACTGTAGATAAGCTCTGAAAGGGAAATAGTCCCTGCCCTTAGGGAGTTCACATTTTTAGTAATGGGCCAGCTAGGTGGCAAAGTGGAAGGATCTGCCCCAGTGCCTAGTCAGGACGACTCATCTTCCTGACGTCAAATCTGGCTTTAGATACTTAGTAGCTGTGTGACCCTGGGCAAGTCACTTAACACTGTTTGCCTCAGTTTCCTCATTTGTAAAATGAGTTGGAGAAGAAAATGGTAAGCCACTCCAGTATCTTTGCCAGGAAAACCCCAAATTGGTACAGAAGTGATGGGACTGAATAACAACAAAGGGGTTGTTAGAGTTGAGTGGGGAGTGCTTTCTAGAGTGAGGAGGGGTGGGGCAGATCAAACTTCAAGGTTTCCATACCAGTGTAAGTTTCTTCTCAGACTTGGGAGCTCCATTAATGAAAGGATTGTTGGAGTTAGCTCCTGGATTCTTTCATTTTATCTTAATCTAACATTTCTTCAGGAACTGAGTTTTAGTTTTCAGTCAGATTTGATGGTGTCTCTTTAACAATTTAAGTCCCCCTCCCTTTTTGCCACTTGGAAAATCTGAACTGATGGAAAGCAGGCCTTGAGAAGCAACTCCAAATGGGCAGCTTCTTGGAGAGAGAAGACCCGCTATCCTGCACCATCCCCAGGGAATGAAAATTAGCTCTTTTTTCACAAGTATTCAAGCTGCTGTCTTGCTTGTCTGCCAAAAATTCAGACTTATCTCACCACCCAAACTGCTAGCACGTCTGGTGTGTGAGTGGCAGTGGTGGGGTGAGGGAGGGTGGGCAGGGAGAAGAAGAGTTTTTATTTTGCACTTTCATAACATAACTACTGTTTGGTAGCATCGTTTCATGTTGTGTTGGTTCATGGCATGTGGCTGTTTAATCTAACATGACACAAGGTAAGACGAGGTGACAAAGCACTCTGAAATGATGACTTCAGTCACTCTCCTGGTTCTTAGACTGGCTGGCTGGAAGATAGGGGAGAGTCACTTCCTATTCCAGAGTATGTTTAAGGTTTGGATCGGGGCAAGCAGTGGGGAAAATTCACAAGCAGTTTTGCACTTTGTGCACACAATGGAGAGATGCACATCAGTACAGTCAGCAACAGCGAACAGTAGCACGTGTTCAGGCTTCTGTGTCCCAGCTCACATTAAGCTATCAGGCATCTTTTTCACGAGGAATGTTAGAGATGTCACCGTCTTATGTAGGCTCTTAGACTTGCTTGTCATGTTCCTGTAATGAAAGCAATCATCAGAATAATCTGACAGATTTCTCAGACCAGCAGTATTCTCCACCATAGATCAGATTCAGGACTTTTTAACTTTTCAGTCAAGTTCTCTGTTCCTGAAATAGCAAAAGTGAATTACTTCTTTTTGTCCTGTTGCCACTTATTTTCACACATGTTTGGGAATTCAAACTCTGGGGAAAACAACATCTGTATTTAGTTGGGGGAAGGAAACCCACTCACCAGCTGGGTTAGTGTTTGAGAACGTGCAAGATGCTCATAGATTTGCTTTTAAAATGAATCCTGAAGACTTACATGAGCTGATGCAAAATGACATGTACTATGTACAAAGTAACAGCAGTATTGTGAGATGATCAGCTGTGAATGACTTGGCTATTCTCAGCAATACAATGATCCAAGACAACTCTGAAGGACTTACGATGAAAAATGCTCTCCGTCCCCAGACAAAGAACCGATGGTGTCTGAATACAGATTGAAGTATGCTTTTTTTAAACTTTCTTTTTCTTGAGGCTTTTTTGTCTGTTTTCTTTCACAGCATGACTAATATGAAAATATGTTTTGCATGACTATCCATGTATAACCTATATTGAATTACTTGCCTTCTTAATGAGGGGATAGGAAGGGAAAAAGGGAGAGAATTTGGAAATCAAAGTTTTAAAAACAAACGTTAAAGTTGTTTTTACATGAAATTGGGGAAAAATAAAATACTGTACAAATGGAAAAATAAATAGAATCCTGGAGACTTGAAGGTAGACGCTTCTGGGTTTGTCTGACAAATGCCAGTGACTTTGCAGAACCCCATTGCTCTTCCTTCCTTCTCATAGATTTTTCTTACAAAGTGTTACTGCTGCTGATGGTGTCTAGCCTAAACTTCAAAAGGTCAGACTGGCTTTTAGGGGAAAGGAAGTTTCTAGAAATAGACCTCTCCAATCTCAATAATACCGGTTGCCAGGTGTGAATGGGCACATTTTCATATTAGGATGTAAAATACCCTCTTAGCTACCTTAGCTACAGGCTGTTGTTCTATGCCTGTAGCTCTCTATTCTGGCTTTCTGATAGGCTACTTGGTCCTTTTTTTTCTGTTTTTTTTTCCGATAATTTGGGAATGTCTTCATTAAAAAAAAAGTCAAGCTGCCAAAAAAGGCAGAAGGTGTTTAGAGTGGTGGTGATGGGGGATGGGGAGAGGAGAGTTGGAAAGCACATGTGGCAGTTCTATTTAAATAAAAGCCCTATGGAGAAACAAAGACCAATCCAGCCCCAAAGCTTTTTGTATCCTGAGCACGTCTGCTGCTACGGATGAACCCACTGCAATGGATGCTATCAAACTTGTCATATTTTATTCATGAGTTGTGGTGTGCCTGGATGAAATAAGAAAAGCAAGGCTCCAAATCATAATTATGGTGTAAAAAGATAAAACAGTTATTATTGTGACATTTTTTTGAGGGAAATTAAATCTATGAAATAATTCATTTAAAAAGTTTCACACTGTGACTCGCTATTCTTTGTCTGTTTATGGTTGTTTGGGTCTCTGGTACTCTGTTCAATCAGAATCTCCTTAAAAGACTACATGTATCTATTGAATGAGACCATAATCCAAAAGAGGGTCACAGCAGCAGTTAGGCATAGCTGGAAAAGCTGAAAAGTGTCTCTGCATATCTCTTACTCACATATTATCACTCTGTGTTTGATGTACTATAAAGAAAACAGTATAGATTATCCCCCCTTGCTTCCCCCTCTTATTGACATCTGGGATGTGTGTGTGTGCCTGTGTGTGTACATATGTTTTGTGGTCTTCAGAACTTTTGGGGGGAGAATGAAAAACAAAACAAAATCCTACTTAGACTATGACAAGAAGCTACAATATTAGAATATACTCCCCTCTGCTGAATTGATCTCATTCTGCCTTAAAAGTGAACCAAAGTCACTTAACCTCTCAGTACTATAAGGTTATGAAATTGTGGAGCAGGTGGTATTCTGTGTTACAGAGGGAATTTTCTTACCAAACATTCCTAATACCTATGAAATCATGAATCTAATTAAAAACAAAACAGAACAAAAGATTGGGATGGGAGGATTCATTAAAAAAATAATGATCCTCATCCATGAAATCCTATGTATTTTATACTTGAAGGGACCAGGTTTCCCTCATTTATCAGGTGATTAGTTTCAACCCCATAGCATCTCACTGTTTCCAACCCTCTCTCTAACCAAATGATAGATGCACTCCATGGAAGCTCTTTATTCTGTGAGCCCTAAGTGTTTATTCCTGTCATGTCTGAATGTATTCACCTTGTCTCTCTCCTTAACAATAATCTTCTTGAGGAGGTAAGTAACAGGAAGGAGGGGAAGAGAAGTATGTACTAGCATGGAGGGCATAGGAGATGTACAAATGGACCAAGAGAATTTGGAGCACAGTGGTTACAGGGAGAACATATGTTGGGAGACTGGAGACAGTGCCCAGAGGGCTCAATTTGAAATCAGAGGACTTGGGTTTGAATTTTAGTTCTAATGTTTAGCTAGGTGGTGCGGTAGAGAGTGCCAGGTTTGGAGTCAAGAAGTCACAATTTCATGAGTTCAGATCTGGTCTCATACTTACTAGTGATGTGACCCTGGACTTAACTCTGTTTGCCTCAGTTTTCTCATCTGTAAAATGAACTGGAGAAGGAAATGGTAAACCATCCAATATCTTTGCCAAGAAAATGCCAAGTGGCGTTATAGAGAGTTAGACATGACTGAAATTACTCAACAACAACAACTTGTGTGGCAAGCAAGTATGAAAGGCAGCATAGTGTAGTAGAGAGGGTACTGGATTAGAATCAGGAAGACCTGGGTTTGAATCCTACCTCAGACACTTACTAGCTGTGAGATCACGGGCCAGTACTTAACTTCTTGGGGTATCATTTTCCTCACTTGGAAAATTAGGGGCAACTAAGACTTCTTTGAACTTTCAATCTGTGAGCCTATAACAAAGCTAGAGAAAAGTTTGGGGAAATCTAACTGAAATGGATAGCATGAGAGAGACATTGCCAAAAGACAACATGTGAAAAATGATGATTACACTTTTAGTTTGGAAATCAGAACCCAGAGAAAGGTTGAGAGTAAAGGGTATAATGTCACTAAGGATGCAAGAGGTTAATGTAGCTATATTTATTAAATTCTGTTATATCTGAATTCAAAAGGAGTCAATTTGGGAAGTTCTATAAAGAACTACTACGTTGTACAGTTGAAACACAAGGGGGCGGCTAGGTGGTGCAGTGAATAGAGCACCGGCCCTGGAGTCAGGAGTACCTGAGTTCAAATCCGACCTCAGACACTTAACACAAAAAACTAGCTGTGTGACCTTGGGCAAGTCACTTAACCCCAACTGCCCTCCAAAAAGCAAAAACAAAACAGAACAAAACAAAAAAACAGTTGAAACACAAGGGAGTAGTGGAGATATCAACAGAGAACTTTAAAATGGCTTAAATAAATCTATAAATGGTCTATCCATAATTGATTATTTAAAAATTATCATTTATTTATTTTTGATCTTTATTCATAATTGAGTTACAAATTATCTCCTTCCCTTAAGCCCCTCCCCCTCTCAGTGAGAAGGCAAGCCAATATGATATAAATTATATGTGTGAAATCACGCAGAATGTATTTCTTTCTTAGCCATGTTGCAAAAAAGCAAGAAAAATAAAGAAAGTGAAAAAAGTTAGACTTCAATTTGTACCCCGTTCATCAGTTCTCTCTGGGGGTGGATAGTATTTTTCATCATGAGTCCTTTAGAATTGTCTTGGATTATTGTAGTGATCCGAGTATCAAAGTTTTTCAGAATTGATCATCATTGAAATATTACTGTTATTATGAACAATGATATTCTGGTTCTGCTCACTTCATTCTGCATCAGATAAGTCCAGGTTTTTTCCCCCTGAAACCATCCTTATCATCATTTCTTATAGTACAATAGTAGTCCATGACATATGCCCCTGCCTATTCAGTCATTCCCTGATTGATGGGCATTCTCTCAATTTCCAATTCTTTGCCATCACAAAATGAGTTGAATATACATATTTTTGTACTTATGTGTTTTTTCCTTTTTTCTTTTATGTCTTTTGGATATAGACCCAGTAGAGGAATTGCTAGGTTAAATAGTATGCACAGTTTTAAAGACTTTAGGGAATAGTTTCAAATTGTTTTCAAGAACAGTTGAACAAATTCACAACTCCACCAATAGTGCAAGCCTTCTAGCATTTGCCATTTTCCTTTTCTATCATGTTATTCCATCTGATAAATGTGAGGTGATACCTCAGAGTTGTTTTAATTAGCATTTCTCTGATCAATTGTAATTTAGAACATTTTGGTAGGACTATTGATAGCTTTGATTTCTTCTTCTTGTTCATATCATTTGACCGTCTATCAATTGGGGAATGGCTCTTATTTTTATAAAGTTGATTCAGTTCAATATATATTTGAGAAATATATTTTTTATTAGAGAAATTTGCTGTAAACTCTCCCCCCATAAGCACATTTACTGCTTTCTTTCTAATTTTGGTTGCATTCATTTTATTTGTTCTGCATGTTCCAAATGGATGTTGCACCATTTGGTAAATATATGTTGAATATTGATATTACTTCTATATATCTTTAAGCAAAATGTAGTTTCTCTCATTATATCTTAATTAGGTCTATTTTTGCTTTTGCTTTGTCTGAGAGCATGATTGCTGTCCTTGACATTTTAACCTCAGCTGAAGCATAATAGATTCTACTCTAGCCCTTTATTTTTAATTCTGTGTGTCTTTCTGTTTCAAGTATTTCTCTTGTAACCAACATATTGTTGGATTATGCTTCCATTTTTTGGGTGAGCTCATCCCATTCACATTCACACTTATAATTACTAACTGTATTTCCCTCTGTCCTATTTTCTTCTGTTTATACATCTCTTTCTCTCCTTTTAACTTATCCCTCATGAAAAAAATTTGTTTTGCTTCTCAACTCTGCTTCCCTTTATCTACCCTCTCTTTTACCCCCTTCTTTTGTCTCTTCATGCCCTATTAACCTCTTGTGTAAGATAGATTTTTATACCCAACTGAGTGTGTGTATGTGTATTTATATATTCTTCCCTCTTTGAACCAATTCCAATGAGAGTGAGTTTCAAGTGTTGTCTGCCACCATTCCCATTTCCCCATGCACTCTAAAAGCTTTTCCTTTCATGCCTCTTTTATGTGAGATAGTTTCTTTCCTTCTTTCTTTCCCTTCCTCCTTCTCCCAGTGTATCCCTTCCTTACTCCTTCATTTTTTTCAGATAATTTCAATATAATTATACCCATGCCCTTTGTCAATGTAGATTCTTTCTAACTGCCTTAATCATAATAAGGTTCTTAGGAGTTACATGTATCATCTTCCCATATAGTTTAACCCTTCTTAAGTCCCTTATAATTTCTTTTTCATGTTTATCTTTTCATGATTCTTTGAATCTTGTGTTTGAGTGCCAGATTTTCTATTCAGTTCTCATCTTTTCATTAGGAATGCTTGAAATGCTCAATTTCAGCAAATATCCATTTTTTTTTCACCTGAAGAATTATACTCAGTTTTGCTGGGTAGGTTATTCTTGGTTTGTAATCCTAGATTCTTCATCTCCTGGAATATTTTATTCCAAGCCTTTCCCCACTTTAACATGGAAGCTGCTAAATCTTATGTGATCCTAACTGAGGATCCATGATATTTGCATGGTTTCTTTCTGCCTGCTTCCAAGTATTTTCTTCTTGAACTGGGGATTTTAGCATTTGGTTGTAATATTCCTGGGTGTTTTCATTTTGGAATCTCTTTCAGGAAATTCTTGGTAGATTCTTTCAATTTCAATTTTACTCTCTGATTCTAGGTTATCTTTTTAATAATTGATTGAAATCTAGGCTTTTTCTTTGATTATGACTTTTTAAGGTAGTCCAATAATTCTTAAACTATCTCTCTTCAATCTTTTCCAGGTCAGTTGTTTTTTCAGTAAGATATTTCAAAATTTTTTTTCTGTTTCTTCATACTTTTGATTTTGTTTTATTTTCTTGATGTCTCATGAAGTGATTAGCTTCCACTTGCCCAATTCTAATTTTTAAGGAATTATTTTCTTCAGTGAAAATTTGTACCCATTTTTCCACTTCTGGGAAATTTGTCCAATTCTATTTTTAAAGATTTCCTCAGTGAATCATCATCATCATCATCATCATCATCATCATCATCTTCTTCTTCTTCTTCTTCTTCTTCTTCTTTAAAAAATTTTTTTTCTTTTTTTTGCTTTTTGGAGGGCAGTTGGGGTTAAGTGACTTGCCCAAGGTCACACAGCTAGTTTTTGTGTTAAGTGTCTGATTTGAACTCAGGTCCTCCTGACTCCAGGGCCAGTGCTCTATTCACTGTGCCACCTAGCCGCCCCTCCTTCTCCTCCTCCTCCTCCTTCTCCTTCTCCTCCTCCTTCTCCTCTTCCTTTTCCTCCTCCTTCTCCTCCCTCTCCTCCTCCTCCTCCTCCTCCTTCTCCTCCTTCTCCTTCTCCTTCTCCTTCTCCTTCTTCTTCTCCTTCTTCTTCTCCTTCTCCTTCTCCTCCTCGCCCTCGTCCTCCTCGTCCTTCTCCTCCTTATTTGGCCTATTCTGGTTTTTTTTTTAAGAAGTTCTTTTCTTAAGTTGTTTTATGTCTCTTTTTACTAAGTTATTAATCTTCTTCAAAATTTTCTCATTGCACTAATTTCTTTCCCCAATTTTTCCTTTACTGTTCTTATCTCTTTCTAAAGAAATTTTCTTTTCTAGGAATTGTTATCAGATGTGTTTAATTTACAATTTTTCCTCTTTGAGAC
The DNA here is from genome assembly GCA_028646575.1 of Pseudocheirus occidentalis. Taxonomy (NCBI): domain Eukaryota; kingdom Metazoa; phylum Chordata; class Mammalia; order Diprotodontia; family Pseudocheiridae; genus Pseudocheirus; species Pseudocheirus occidentalis. Next base: position 159,315,266 of record CM053601.1, read on the forward strand.
TTTGCTTGTGTCTGTTTTCATGTTGTTGTCATATTCTGCCTTTGTCTTGATCTTCCCTATCACAGTAATAGATTTTTATGTTCTTATTCTTTTTGTTGTTTGCTCATTTTTCCAGCCTATTTCTTGACTTTGAGCTTTATGTTAAAGGTGGCTATGCTTATCATGGAGGGCACTGTGCTGCTGCTTCCAGAGCTAATTCATATTTCTCTCTCTCTCTCTCTCTCTCTCTCTCCCTTCCATTCTTTCCCCTTCCTCTCCTTCTACCCCCTCACTCTCCCTCTCTCCCCTAAGTTTTTTGTGCTTCTAAGGTACTGTGATGTGGAGGCAAGTGTGGTCACTGCTCTCCTAGTCTGCACTCTGGTCTGTACCCAGGAACTGCCTCAGCAATCCTGCACCCTCAAATGCAGTACTCCTCTTGGCCCTTGAACAGACCAGGTCTCCTGCATTCCTGCAGACTCAAGTGCTAGCTTTTCTCTCTGACATGGAAAGTCTCTTGGCTGACAGTTTTCAAAGGTGCTGATGCATATACTCTGGGCTGATCCCCACACCACTATCACAAACCTCACTTTTTAACCTCCTAAATTGTCTTGGGACAGAAAAGTGTCTTACTTCAAACTTCTGTTCACTATGTTGCCCCAGAATTCAATTTGACAAGTCATTTTAAAGTTCTTTGAAGGGAATTGTTGAGAGAGTTCAGCTGCATTGCTGCCTGTACTCCACAATCTCAGCTCTACCTCCATAATTGATTATAAATGGAAAATATTTTGAGTTGGTAGCATCTCTAAACTGGGTATCAAGAAGGACTGCTCTGGTCTTGGTGCTTTGTCCTATTAGAGAGACCTCTGGGGTAAATAGACCTTGAAACTCACTCAGTGGAGCAAAGCATTTGTTCCTGTGAGCAAAAGGGAATTTTCAATGTGGAACTGGGGAGTAGTGGCATGGTCATGGATCGGGACTCAAAAGACCTGAGTCAAGGCCCTATTGCTGTCATTTCCTAGCTTATATTACCTTGGGGAAGTCTTTGCAACTCTCCTCATTTGTCCAACCTGCCTAATTGGGTTGTTGTAGGGATCAAATGATAAGTGAAAGTGACTTGAAAGCTATAACTAGCACACAAGTACACTCAGATTATTTTTATTAATAGTTATGCATGGGTACAGAGGAGCATGTCCTAAGGAAATAGGGGACAGGGAAGTGGGTAAGGGAAATGAGAGCATAGTCAGTTTCAGAATCGTCCCCTTTCTCCCCCTTGCAATTTGACAATGAAAGGAAGATAAGATTTATGCCTCGGGAAGACCTTTTTTAAAGGCAACTTCGGCTAAACCACATGCTTGGCACATCTTCATTCCTTGGACCATCTTTCTTCTATCTCCTAACACTATCAATTTAAGATCGGGTCAGATCTGCTAAAAGATCAATTTGACATCCTTTCTCTTAGATACATCTAGAGCTTCTTTGACTTAAGGGCAGGAGACTTGAATCCATTTGGAGCTTACTCCCCAAGTGACTGATTCTTAATAGAAGTTTGTTGTAATGCCTAACTCACAATTCAACACATTTATGAACAGGTCTTCATTGATCTCTGATTAAAAGCAAGTGCTATACTGTAAAGTGTTGGCAGTAGGGTGGGGGTGGTAAAATAAAAGATTATTAGCTAATCTGCCTGAGAGGCTCCTGATTTGCATCAGTTTACAATCCCTTAAGTAGGCAAAACACTGTCTTCTATGGGAAGCTTTTCCTGATCTTTCCAACTGCTTGTGCCTGACCCTAGATGATCTTGTATTGATTTTGCATATACTGACATAAATGCATGTGAACTCCCTGATAGAATGTAAGATCCTTGAAGGCAGGGACTGTTTCACTTTTGTCTTTGTATTTTATCATCCAGCACACAGTAGTATTTAGCAAATACTTGGTGTTTGTTGTTTCATTGCCTTAAAGAGGTAACTAACAAGAGTTTATTTAAAAATTGTCAAGTGAACAGTTGAACTGGATGTTGTTGGAATTCAGAAAAGGAGGCGCCAAGAGCAAAATGGATTGCTTTGGTAGCACTACCATAATCCTAACTCCTGCCTTCTAGACCTGCTAAAGACCTGCTAGAGGTCTTTAAGCAACCCGGGGAAGCACTTATTAAGAGAGTCTCAGTCAGGTAGGGTTAGGATTAAATTGTCTCTGAAGTCTCTTTGGGTTCTGATGTTCTATGATGTGATTCCATTGAGTCTGGATGATGTTAGAAGGCTTCATGGAGGAGAAGGGATTTGAAGGATTTCTTAAAGGATAGGTAGGCAGGTAGTAGGAGTGGGTGGGAAGTAGAAGGTATAGGATAAAGAATGGGTGAGGGTATATCAGGCTGAGGGAAAGTTGTAGTGAAGGGAAGTGCAAGATATGTTCAGGGAAACATGAAACAGAAATTCAATAGGGGAAGATTGGCAGGCAAACCTGGCAAGATAGATTGCAAAAGGTGTGGAAGGTAGGTTTTTGAGAAGCATCATTATTAGCTTGGCAATTTAGAAAGCTGGGTCAAGTAAGCTAGATATATTTTGAATCTTCAAGGTATTTATACCCTTTTAAAGTATAAATAGACCTTAATGTTTTGAAGAAATTGTTTAATAGTTGTGAGCTCCAACACTAATGACCAGAGATCAATTTTTCCTTATATCTAGTTCAATCTTGTATTTTCAGTCATATCTGATTGTTCATGACCCTATTTGGGGTGTTCTTGGCAAGGATATTGGCATATACTGAACATCTTAAACTTTGGAGTTATAGAAGCAAAATGAAAAACAGGCTGAACCTTTGAGGTTCTTACATTGATGGTGGAGTGGGGAGAATACTACAATTTATGAGATTAGTTATAAATGCATGATAACTGGAAGAGGAGAAAGAGTATTTTACTGCTCTATACAACTGAACTTTGAAGGAAGCTCAACATTCTAGGAGCTGGGATTGCACATTAGGCTTCATTAAACAGCTTCTATATTGGTAGGACAAGTAGAACAAACAGAGTGGGACAGGGTGTGCTTGAAGGGAGCCCAGAAGAATCCTGTATGGAGCCAGGTCTTCCTGAGGCATAAATCTTATCTTCCTTTCATTGTCAAATTGCAAGGGGGAGAAAGGGGATGATTCTGAAACTGACTATGCTCTCATTTCCCCTTTAAATGCCAGACAGAGGTATTTGTCTTTTGTTGTAGAGATAATAGGGAACCATCGAAACTTCTTGACAAGGGGAATGAGTATGGTCAGACTAAGTGTGTGAACTCGGACAGGTGATAACTTCTCTGGGGCTCATTTTTATTAACTATAAAATGAAGGGATTGATCTCACTGGCTTCTAAAGTTACTTTCATTTCTAAATCTGCTATCCAATGACTTAGGAAGCCACTTTAGCAATTCATTAGAGGGTAGACTTGAGTCTCATTAGGAGACTTCTATAGTAAGCTGAATAGAGAGCCTTTTTTTAGTTCCCCCATGATAATATTGATTCACATTGAGCTTGTCCATTAAAATCCTTAGATTTTAATGATGTGGTATCAGACATTTATTAAGCATCTACTTAGCACTGTACTAAGCATCTTACAAATATCACATTTGATTGTTTTCCACCAATGCCATGATGTAGGTGTATTATGATTCCCATTTTATGGTTAAAGAAACCGAGGCATTAAGTCATTTGTCCTCAATCTCCTAGCTAGTAAGCACCTGAGACTGGATCTGAATGAACTCAGGGCGTACTGACTGAGCCCATTGGTCTATGTTTTGATTGATTGAAGCTAGGTGATTGGAAGAATGGTGGTACCCTCACAGATACAGAGAAGTTTAGAGATTTTCATTGCCGTATATACAAAACCAGGCAAGAACAGGAATTGTTTGTTTGAGTTTTATTGACTATACTTTATAGGGGGGAGATGAGGGGGACACAGAAATCTTCTATCATTATGGGCTACTTCAAGAGGTAGTAATCTCTTCAGGGCATGTGGGGCTCAAGGGCTGATCGATCATTTGTCTGTTATGCTACAGAGGGAATTCTTGTTCAGGTGGACTTGGTGGTCTCTGATGTCCCTTGCGACTCTGAAATTCTGTGATTCTATGGATAACCATTGGCTTTAAGCCCAGGAAGAAATGACCAGAATTTCTAATGACTCATTATTTAGGGTGACATTAATGTTTATCATTCTTTAAATGAGATCCCTAAAAAGCATAGTGATTCTTCAAAGAAAGGTAGTAAATCTGTAATGAGCCTCACAAATCATGCCCCATCCCATCTTACTAGGGCGCATCCATGCTCGGCTTGAGGGTGTTTCTTTTGCAGTGGTGGCTTTTGGGTGACCTCAAACTCTCAGGAGAAGTTGAAAGCCTGCTCACTGCCATGTTTTACCCTGGCAGCTCAAAAGCTCAAGTACTTTGGGGGAGATGCAGAGTAACAACAAGCAAGACCTTCTAATCAGTGACTCTGGAACTAATTAGCTAACAAGGCATGTAATTTGATTAACTCACATGATTTAAGAGCAGAAGATGTCCTTTTTTCTGGCTAGAGTCAATTGGTATATTATTCACTATGAGCTGAGAAAAAGGCATTTCTCACAAAAGATCAAATCATTGTCACTGGCCAAAATATTCTGGGGCCTTGGAGCAGTTATAAGCAAAATCAACTCCTACTGTGTACAAAAGAATAAATCTAGTCTCCAACAGGTGGTAAATGTAACAGACTTGGGTGAGGGGCATCATTAATCACTCCTGTTTCCTGCTGTTTCATCTGAGGCTAATGTTGCTTCTTGATTTTTCTGTCTTAGAAGGCTCACATGTTTCCTCCACATTCCTCCCTCCCCTTCCCCCCTTCTTCCCTTAACAAAGTTAGAGTCTGCATTGAGAGTGTCCTCAAAGCCAGACTGGTCTTAAAGTTGGCAGTACTGTCATTTCTGGAAACAACCTTCCCTATTCCCTTCTCCCCATTTTCTGTTGGTTCATGTGACCACAAAGCCATTAGGAACACTGGAGATTTCCATCTTCAAGAACTTATGCAGCCCTTTCCCTCTTACAATACAGACTTCTTTGCATTTGGCCCACGGTTCTTACCTGTGACCTGCTGGAACCTGACTATGGTAGGGGAGCTGAAAGAGGTTTCCCTTTTTTCCCCTAGTCTCCTTTTTTCATTTCCTAGTTCTTGTCAGAGGTAGTGTTTCTCTGTCATTCCCAGGTGCCACATTCATGTAGTTTGTGGCTGAAATATCACTGAGGCAACCAAAGTCATTTCTCATAGAGCCTCTGACAGCTTGCTAATTAATATGATTTTGGTCATTCCAAGCAGCGCTTAAGTTGTACCAATTTCCCAGGGGCGAGAAGTCGGACATTAATCCACTAAACCAACTAAATTACTGGTGTGTGAGAGAGAATACAATTTCATCAGGACTGTCTTCCGAAGTGGCTTAGGGGGGGAGTAGGGGTAGGAATGGGCTTGGAATTTTAAGAATGGAGAATATATGACTTTGTTGGCTTCCAAAGAAAGGATGCTTTGGAGCCTGATTTCTGAAAGGGAAATTATGTGAGGGAAATCTACAGAACCACAAAGAGGCTTACAAGCATTCCAACATCCAGACAACAGGATGGCAGCTTCTGTTTTGAAACAGGAAAAAAGAAATCGTCCCCACAGTTTTGTATCAGGCATAATGAAAGTTTATATGGGAAAGTGGTGTTTTTGTCTCTTCTCTGCCACAACTGCCTTTTCCCTGCATAGCCATGGGAGCTTACCTTTGAAACATTAGCTGTTCACCCTGGTAATTGCTCCATCCTCTAATTTAATGAAAACCCATTAAACCGAAACAATAATTAAAATGAGACATCATCTCTGTAGGAGGCTTGCATATTAAAATCACTGTGCATTTCAATGCAGGCAGATTTTTATTCTTGAAAAACAGTGTTTGAAGCAATGTGTAAAAAATGATTTATAATGAATAATCGTAAATTAGAAAGCTTGGCTGTTGAACATGATGGCCTACTGTTTACTATTGAATCTAAGCAGAGTTGGCAAGGCTGCAGCCAATAAAGCATTTAAAATGTCTTTTTGCATGGTTGAGAATTAGGAACATGAACAAAAGAGAGCTAATTATAATTGGGTCAGCCCTAGTACCGAACTTCTAAGCATATTGAAAAGTTAATACTAAAGCAATTTGATATCTTTAGAATAGGTATTCCCCTTCAGACCTCTGGGGATGGTGAGATCGGAAGCAGTTTCAGTATCCTGCTATTGTTTTGTTGGAGGAAGAAGTCACGAGGACTTGTAATCAACTTTCTGGAGTGTCTAGAGACCTGGGGTCCCTTCTGATCACCTTTATCCCTAGGATTTCCATCTAATAATAATAGTATCAATCTGTGATCCTTCGTAGGCATGTCTGCTAATCCCCTTTAGGCAATTTGTACTGTCGTTAAACTGGGCAACTCTCTACTCTTTGCCATCCGGAAAACTAATGTTGGTACTTAGCTGGCACAGTAACTAGAGTGTACAGTTTAGAGTCAGAAGGGTGTGAGTTTGAATCCTGATTCAGACTCTATCTTGCTGTATGATCCTGGGCAAGTCACTTTATTTCTCTCAAATTCTGTTTGCTCATCTGTGAAATAGGGTTGGTGGTGTTCTAAATCTGTGATGCAATGATACTTTGCTCAAATGTGCTTGGAATAGCTTCCTTTACCTTCTTTACCTGTTGAACTATTCATTTTGAAAATTCAAATCACAGAATCACTATCACAGTATTTCAGACTTTGAAGGGATCTCAGCTTCCTATACCACCTCCCGCCTGGAAAAGACAGAGAACCCCTATTCTAACACACCTGATATATGGAAACCCATTTCTCTGCTTGAAGATGGCCAATAAAGGGCACTCATCCAACTCCAGACTCTGCCTATTCCACTTTTGATAGCTCTATTAGAGAGTTTCCTAAACAGGACATGTCTAATGTCTTTACCAAATGATTGTCTTTCATTTTTCCCCCTTCAGATTTCTTTCCCAAGGCTAAACATTCCTAATTCCTTCAATTGATTCTTTTATGATATGAACTCAAAGCCTGTCACCATGCTGGTCACCCTCCTCTGGATGATTTTTTTGTTTATCAATGTCCTTCTTGAAATATGGCACCCAGACCCAAACACAGTATTCTAGACAGGTTTAACCAGGGAGGAGTAAGAAGGGCTTAGTATGAAATACTTAGATTGACCTATGCTTTTCTCTCCAGTGATGCGAATCACAACCCATCTATCCCTGCCTATTTTGTGTTACTTGTTGATGCTTTCTCATGAGTTTGTCACAAGGGTCCCAACCAATATCCTGGAGGCTTTCTTTGCTTTATCCTGGCATTTAGCATACAGGTAGCATACTTTGGCCTTCTACCTGTCATTTCTCATTTTTGCTATATGACCAGGTCATCTCTTCCTAGTACACAGTTTCTTGAAGACATCTTTTACTCAGTACTACTTGGAAACTTCTCATTGGTTGTATGTTGCCGCCTTCTAAAACCCACCATTTGCTTTTCTTTACCCTCTATGTGGCCATAATTTTTAGTGTTCAGAGATAGTTGTATACCAAGTCTTGATGTTATACAGTAACAACAGTAGAATATTAGCATTATAAAGATGAGGTAGTTCTTTTCTTTCATGGGAAGCTTGGGGTCAGTAAGGGGGCTTTACAATTTTTGTGAAGGCACCCCACCCCACTCTTCTCCTGTTACAGTCTGGGCCCATTTAGTTGTCCATTTATATAGTCTAAAGTGTATCTTTCCAGAGGCATGTTGAAATCTAGGCAAAAGACTTTTTCTGTCTACTTAATCATTCCTGTGTGGGTAGACTGGAAAAACTCTTTTGAATATATATCTCTTCCAAGAGGCATTGCAATGTTCTGGGGATAGATACAGTTAGCAAAATGTCACCCAAATGAAGAGCATATAGAGAACCTAATATTCCCTCTTCTGTCTGGACTCTATACTAAATCACATCCATCACAGTACTGAATACATATCCCCATTTTATACCTCACCAGGCACAAACTGTTCATTCTAAGAACTCTGTCAAGCAGGATTATTTCTGTTTTATACTCCACGGACCATTTTCATGTATGGATAGGGAACACCTTGTTGTACAATAGCCCATAAGTAGTTTTTGTTCTATCAAATCAATTTTTTTATCACCTTCAGCATATATCTCCTCTCTATATATTTGTTCTTGTCCAGCTTCTTTGCCCATTTTTGCTTTTATTAGTGCAAGCTCTTTCTTATTTATAAGCACGTCTAAGACTGTGATGTTAGAATTTGAACATGGTGGGTACACTGTTCTTAATTAAGAAAAGGGTTGATTATAATGATTTTTTGCCATTTCCTTCCATTTTTCTTGTCTTTCTCCCTTCTATTTTTGTCCTTGGATGCCCTTGGATCTTATTTGGACATTTTCTCAAGATCTTTTAGAGTGGTTTTATTCTCTGTTATTTCTCTCTGCTTTATGAGAAGATAGTGCCCATTTTTGTCTAATCATCCTCTTTCAAAAAATTTTACCAACAAATTTAGATTCTATATATAGTGTTGCCTTTGGCAGCCATCTCTCCTCATTTGGCAAGAAAGATGTTTGCTAACTTCTGGGCTTTTTTAGTTTCCTTGTTGTGGCACTTAATTTACATTGGTTAAAGATAGATAAATTTATCATAGTAAGTCATTTCTAATATTGTTATTTCTGATGACATAATCATAGCATTTCAAATGATATAATTTTAAATTATGTCATTTCTGTTGTCCATTTTTCATTTTTAGTTATTTTAAACACATTTCAGGATTTTGTCAATTTGTATGTTATCTCCTTTTCTCATAATTATTTCCCCTCCCCTTGTAAACCAATTTAGAAAGGGCCTGGCTAAACCAAGATTATCCAGAGTGGGTTGAATAGGATGGTAAAGGACCTTGAGTTGATGTCAGATGAGGTTCTATCGACAGAATCTAAAATATTTCACCTGGAGAAGAGAAGAATAAGAGGGACATACTAACTTTTTTTGGTATTAGAAGGGATGTCAAATGAAAGAGAGATTAAGCTCATTCCACTTGCCTCTGGAGTTCAGAGTTAAGGGCTATAGTTGAATGTTGCAGAGAAGAAAATGTAGACTTGTTATATAACCTTCCTAACAATCAGAAGTCTCCAAGAGTTATGGGATCTACCTTGGGAGGTAGATGGTTCCTTTTCTCTTGAGGTCTTTAGGGAAAGACTAGATGGATATTTGTTGGGTCATCTGTTTGGAGACATGGTGTAGTTTCCTTTTGAGTATCAGTTGGACTAAATGTCCTCTGCAGTCTTTTCCAAATGTGAAATTAGGTGGCTTTGTGATTCTGTGATAAGGCATTGTAGTTCTAAAAAAAGTTATACTTCATTGGGCCAGATCCAGAAGGCCCATGACCTTAGAAAAAACACAAGAAAGCAGAACTGCCAATCCGTAAAGTGGCCACCCAAACGTGCCTTCTCTCATGTATCTTGAACAGCCTTCAGTTGTCCTTGAACTTTTCCTCTGGCTTCTCATCCATATATTTTTTTTACATTGACTCTAAATGTGGTTTATACTTCAGTTTCATTCTTATTATTCTTGCTCAGGTTTGTGGACATGCTTACCTGGGTCTTCAGTGTTCAGATCTTCTCTCTATCAGGTACTCTGTTGGTTTGTGGTCACCTTGATCTCCGAATCCTTCTTTCTGACCTAGTTGTACTTGATTCAGATTTGTTAGGAGCCTGAAGCAATGAAAACAGAACTGACTTTGGATGTTGGAGAATCAGAGTTCAAATTCTGACTCTGCCCCTTAATATTTGTGGTATGTCACATCACCTCTTTAGACTTAGTTTCCTTATCCATAAAATGACAAGGTTGGACTTGATGATCTTTAAGGTCCCTCCTAGGTCTAAATCTATGATTCTTTGACCCATGTGTACCTTCATTATGACATTTCTTGAATGGTTACTAACAGTACTTGGCTAACTGGCCACTCCGCTACTCTTCTCTATTGGCAATGGTGAAACTTTCTCATCATAGAGTTCCTCTAATACACTATAGCAGAAGCAGGAAACCTATCCTGATTCCTCCTTTAAAAAAATAAAAAACAACAAAAACTGTGGATTAAGAGGCAATGTACATAATCCCATCTCCTTCTGATCATGATGAATCAGTCACTTGAACTTTTTGTGCTTTATTCCTTCCTTTTCACTCCTTCCCCTCTACTTTCCCTGGTTTGCTTCTGGTTTTTTTTTGGGGGGGGGGATTCTCCTTTTTATAACTCAGTTTCTTAACCACATATGAAGATTAATTGAATTCCTTTGGGGATAAATCCTGTGTCCTCAGTTAGATTGATGACTTTATTTCCAAGACTTGTTTTCAGAATAGTTGCATGTTTCTTTAAATCAAACACACCCTGAAAGATTTACTATCACAAAAGATCTCAGAATCATTTAACACCCCAAAATTTGAAGGGACCTTCAGGGCCATCTGGTCTACCAGTTACTTAAGCCCCTCTACAACCACCTTAGAAAGTGGCTACTCAACTTCTTGAAAACTTGCAGGGACCTGGAGCTCAGCTCACTGTCACACAAAGCAGCAGAGTTTACTTTTAAACAATTGTGATTTGAAGAAATTTTTCCTTTTTTCAAAGTCATATTCTGGTGTGTGTGTGTGTGTGTGTGTGTGTATTTGTGTGAGAAAGAGATTTTCATCCCTTGCTCTGAATTCTGCCCTCTGAGGCCCAACAGTGGAAAGCCAAATTCTTCTTTCAGATGACAGTTCTCCAGATACTTGAAGACAGCTATTATATCATACTCCTCACACCCTCACTCCCTCAAGACTTTGCTTTTTGTTACTCATAGTTTATTAAAAGAAACTGTGAATTGTCCTAATTCTGTTCTAAAAGAAGATGCTAAACATGGCTAAGCAATATGGGGGGCAGCATTAACATAAAAGTCCAATGTCTTCCAAAGTGGTCTTTATGAAGGGGTTATTATTGGACCATCTGGGTTGTGTGGTGGATAGAGTGCCATATCTGGACTTAGGAAGACATGATTTCATATTTGGTCTCAGACACTTGCTAGTTATGTGACCCTAGGCAAATCGCTAAACTTCTCACAGCCTGTTTTCTCATCTATAATATGGGAATAATAGTAGCATATCTTGTTGTGAAAATGAAGTGAGATAAAATATTTGTAAAGTGCTCAGCATAGCATCTGGTTCATGGTAGGTGATACTTAAATGTGATGGTGATGATTGGCCAATCCCCTTATTTTTACAGATGATGAAACTGAGTTTGAGAGGTAAAGTGATCTGGCCAAAGCCACACGAGTAATGAATATCAGAGCTGAGAGTCCCCTCAGACTCCAAATCTAATAGCCTTACCATTTTTGCTTTTTGCCATTTTGCTACACGTTGAAAGATAACCTTGCATCCTACACTTTAAACTTGTACTGTGATCCACCCACAGTTACAGCTCTGGGGGAAGGAATTAAATGGAACTCACTAATGGGATTCAGTTCAATTCATTAAGCATTCTTTAAGATCCTTCTATTTACCAGGCAGGCACTGATCAAAGCTCTGGGGATATATAAAGACACCACCAAAGATCCCTATCATCAAGGATCTTACCATCTCCTGGGGGATATAACATGTGCACAGATAAGTAAATACAAAGTATAGAAAGAATAGTATTGGTGGTGAAGATCATAAAGGGGATTGTAAGAGGGAGCACTTGAACTGAGCCTTCAAGGGAGGTAGGGGTTTAAGAGGTGAAGGTGAAGAGCATAGCAGACAGCCTGTACAAAGGCTGTCAAATAAAGGAAATGGGTTGTGATGTATGGTGCCATCAAAGTAGGCAGGTTTGGCAGCAGCTTCGAGTGTGCGAAGGAGAGGAATGTGTAATCAGCTTGGAAAGGATATTTGGAGCCAGATTGTGAAGGATTTTATGTAATTTTTTTATTGCTACCTTTTATTTTTATATCACCTTCATTTCTAAATATATCCTTATCTTTCCCTCTACTCCAAGAGCCATTCCTTGTAACAAAGAACTTTATTAAAAAATGAGGAAAGCATAAAGTTCAGTATAACCAAGCAAAGCATCAGTTGAATCTGACAGTGCATGCAATAGTTGATATTTGTAGACTGCCATCTCTGGAAAGAAAGGAAGGTGGTACATTTTTTTTCAAGTTTTCCTTGAACCAAGCTTCTTGGTTACTTTAAAAGTTGTATTTTTGTTCTGTACAGTTACAATGCTGTCACTGTGCGTATTTTTTTTCTGGTTTTGCTTACTTCATTCTGCATCAGTTCACATAAGTCTTCCATACTTCTCTGAATTGTTCTTATCCACCATTTCTTAGAACATAGTAATATTTTATTTCTGTCACCCATTAGAATAAAAAAAATCAGTTCACAATGAGGAGCATCTGTTTTGTTTACAACTCTTTGCTACCACATATGATGCTACAATGAACATATATGGAGATGCTAATGTGTCTTTGGAAATTTTTTCTTTGTCTTTCTTGGAATATATCTAGTAGTGGGAATGAAGGGTTTTAAAAGCCAAGTCTAGGCATCTGTTTTTTTCTTCCTGGAGGCATGCCTGACAGTGTAAACAAATACCTAGTTGCTCTGCTAAACACAAATCTTGCCTATGCTATGGAGAGAGAAGCTCTTTGGTCTGCAGGGATCCCAGGCCCAGGCCTGTTTGTTACTATAGGCTGCCACTGCCCCAGTATCACTCTGAGACTATCATGGTTGGTTTGTCTATCCAATTTTGTAACATGAAAAGATTGTGACCCCTAGGTCCTCAAGTGCGGCCCTTTGACGGAATCCAATCCTTTTATTAAGGGGATTAGTTCTGTGAAGTTTGGATTCAATAAAAAGGCCATACTCGAGGACCTAGAAGTCCATATGTAGCCTCAAGGCTGTAGGTTCTCCACTCTGGAAAGCCATCGTTAGATATTAACCATTAGATAATCTTTCTGGTTCTCATTCTTCTTGATTCTAATTAGGGAAAAAGATGACAAAGTGACACGTGGAAGGCTCTATTAGGTGGAGATGGGGAAGTAGGACAACAAAATCGTTACAAAGGAATGAGCCTAGGATTTGATCCAGAAGAAGCTGGGTTACCTTTTTTTTTTTTTTTTTTTTTTGCTTTTTGGAGGGCAGTTGGGATTAAGTGACTTGCCCAAGGTCACATGGCTAGTTTTTTGTGTTAAGTGTCTGAGGCCGGATTTGAACTCAGGTACTCCTGACTCCAGGGCCGGTGGTCTATTTACTGCGCCACCTAGCCGCCCCTTGGGTTACCTTTTCTTATAGGACCTTTGTTACTTATTGCTTGCCAAGATGCTGACCTCTCTGGCTCTGTCAGTTTCCTCGGCGAACTAAATGACCTGTAAGGACTCTGCTGGTTCTAAGTCTGTGGTCTTGTGATCTCTAGGTATATAGGTACCTGAAAATCTGGGGCTGTTCACCTTGTCAATAGTTAAGATAGAGTGAGTGGGCCACCAGACTATAGCAGTGAGAGAGCTGAGGGATCTCAGACCATTTTATACCTGTGTACTGCAGAGAAAAAAATAAACCATCAATAATATGAATGCAGGGAACTGAGGCCCAGATATTCTAAATGACCTGTTCAAAGTCACCAAGGCAGTAAATTATAGAACCAGGATCTGAACCAGATCCTCTCACCCCAAATCTATGGCTCTTTCCAATATGTCATATTCTTGTCCTTATCTTGTCTAGATGTCTAAGAAATGAGAACTGCTTTATAAAAATGGATGTGTTCCTTCATATAGGCTCAGGGCTTACTATAGAGGGTAAAAAACAAAACCACAAAGCAAAACCTAAAACAAAGCCTTATAATCCTTTATCCAGAGTTTATGGAAGTAGATTAGATTTCTCCCTCTTAATGGGGGAGACTGAGTCTTGTTGAGGTTGCCACGAAGCTGATGGATTGAAAGGTTTGTTACTTTAGAGCTGACAAGGACCTTACCGACCATTTAGTCTAGTCTCTCATTTTACTGATGAGGAAACCCAAAGAAACCAAATGAATGTTCCAGTGCTGTATAGGTGTTAATCAGCAGAGGCTAGATTCACACACAGGGCTCCTGATGCCCAATCCCTGCCTTCATTCTATTCTATCACCATGCTTCTCACATCTACCCTTCCCTGCCCATTCTCATTCCTGGATGATCAAGGAAAGCAGGCTTTGGAGTTTACCTTAGAAAGTCACACTACACAAGTGGCTCTCTCTACCCTTTCCCAGTAGAACTTCTAACTTAAAGGTCTTTCATAAATACATGGTTAATCATTATTTTAAAAACTACTGAAGTATTTAATTTATTATAATTATATATTTATAATTTATGTATAATGTACAACACAATCAAATTATCATTAAAAAGTTTAAATTTTAAAAAAATTATTAAAGTTTAATAATACATAAATAATAAATAGACCACCTTGGAAATATTGGAAGTGGTATTTTTTTTTCTTTTTGGAAATAACTGTGACAACATTCTCTTGTGTGGAGTAAAAATAATGATGGATAACCCTTCCTATGCTATTATTTATTTCTCTTTTCTGTGTTCAATAATTCAATCTTTAAAAACAACCACAAAAGCAAAAAAAAAAGCAAATGCCCCATAGACAATTTTTGTCATCCTTCAACTGCGGTTTTCTTTCTTGATTGGCAATCCAATAGGGCTTAAATCCAGGTGAGCACTTGTCCTTCATGGTCATTTAGGTCACTACTAACATTTTGTTTCTGGAAAGAGCTTCCAGGGGGATAAAATGAGGATAAAATCATTCAGTCGATAGAATTTATTAAATACCTCTCTTATATGCCAGACAGCAGACCACATTCTAAATTAGGAAAGACATATTATATGTAAGTATGCAAACATGTATACATAATATTACATATACATCTGTACACATACATACATATGTGTACATATATATGTACACATACATATAAAATCCCTCAAGGAGCTTGCATCTTATAGGATGATGCAACATACACTGTTGCACATGTATGCACACGTGCATGAATATATAACATATATTCCTATTTGTTTGAAGTACTGATGCTGTGGGACGGGGAAAAGGAAAGAAAAGAAGTTACAGATCCTTCCCAAAAGAAAATGAACACTTAGGGTATGTAAAATCTGTGTAAAGATGATGGATAGTCTCTTATTTTCCCTTCTTGCTTTAAATTATTTTAAGGAAAGACTTCAGCTACCTGCTGGTGCCTATTTAATTAGCAAAATTATGGAGGCTCTGGATTCTTTCTTGATTGAGTTGCAGAGTAATTATGAAAGACTTGATTAATACCGGGTGCCACAGGATCCTTAAGGTTTATTCCTATAATAGAAGAGTGGGGAACATTTAGTGAGTTCCAACATATGCCCTGACAATCATTTATCTTAATGAGCAGGTCTTTCAACAGTAGGCGGTGGTGGGTGGGCATATCCTGAAAACTCTGTTACCAGGAGGAGCACTCAAACTCTAGCTTGGCTATTTGAGAATTTAGGTCACTCTCTTATGGGGGGAGGAGATTTGAATTGGAATGAATTTGTGTGATTGAGGTGTGAAGTAGACCACTAGATTTTGGAATCAGAAGAGATGTCTGGTTCCTCTTGAATCTTCCATTAATTTGCCAAGGTCTTCTGTGTTATTTGGTGAGGACTAAATTGGTATCATCTGTAGCTGCCATTGTTCTGCATGGCAAGTAACAACAGCTAATATTTATATAGTCCTTTAAGGTTTGCAAAGCACTTAATAGACATTATCTCTTTTTAATCCTCAAAGAGATTGGGGCTGTTATTGCCCCTCTTTTTCAGAAGAAAGATTAAGTGATGTCGTTATGGTCACAGCCCTCATATGTCTGAGCAGGTTTTGAACTCAGGTTTTCTGACTTCAAGTCTCTACATCATGTTGCTTCCTAAGTTATGACTTTGTTGACTTGGGGAACTTTCTGGGCTCTTTTGGTTTTCCTGTTGTGGTAATAGATTTATGGTGGATAAAGTTACATTTACAATTATTGTGAGTCGTGTCAATATAATTCCTGATGTCCATTTCCCATTTCTCATGGCTGATAACTTGTTCCTAGCACTTACGGTCAAATTAGTTTAGACTCTGTTATCATATCCTTCAAGAATTCAGCATCCCTTCCATGACACCGGAAGTCACCAGAATAGGATTTTGTGGTGGACTGGAGAATAAATTTAAAATTCACAATGTACATTTTTATTTAAAAAAATCAACCCAGCTGACATCCTTGGAGTCATTTTATTGTCTTCAATAGGCTAAGCATCCTTGTCCTATTTTGTCTGCATTTTAAATTTTCTTAGTAAACCTATTCTTCATTTTCAATTAATTTTAAAAATTTATTTCATTAAATAAATAGCTTGCAATTACATGTCAAAAATTTTAACACTCAGTTATTAAAATTTTGAGTTCTGAATTCTTTCTGTCCTATCCCTTGAGAAGGCATGCGATATTACATTGCTTATACATGCAAAGTCATTCAAAGCATATTTCCATATTAGTTGTGTTTTAAAAGAAAATACAAGTACACAAACCCAAGAAAAATACACACACACTTCAGTCTGAACTTGGAGTTCATCAACAGACTTGTTCTTTATCATAAAAATAAATGCTCATTTAACCCATGGTGAAATGAATGGCCCCTTCAGGCTTTAGTGAAGTCTAAATGAATGAAGGTTACTTCTATTTTATATAGGGCACTGGAATTGTTTTAGGTGGGATAAATCCTGTGAACCAGAAATCTTACCCACTATGGGAAATCTTATATTATTGCTTAAACCAAGTCAAAATGTGTGAGACATTGCTTTTGTGTGTTGCCACTAGTTTGCTCAAAACCATTGACAGAGAACACAAATGAGTTTGGGTTACCTGTATTTGAATTTAACTCTCTGGTATTCTAGTGGCCAAAGTTTTATAAGCAGTTTCAGTTGTCTGTACCTTATTGAATTTGCATATTAAAGAAAACATATTACCAGTTTTCCCTTGCCACCATGCATGCTCTTAGATTGTGTTCTCTCTATGGTCAGCTTTTGTCAGCTTGAGGAATGCAATGTCTTTTGACTGTTAGATGAAGCCAGACTGAATTAAGAGGGTGAATTTGCTGAAATGAAATCATGGATTGTATTGTAAAACCAAGAGTAACACAGATTGGGAGGTGCCAGAAAGTAGCAAAAGTCCAAGGCTGTGCAAGGGTCTTTAGGGATCAGACAGTAGGTATCAGAAATGTAAGCTAT
This sequence comes from Pseudocheirus occidentalis, assembly GCA_028646575.1. Classification (NCBI taxonomy): domain Eukaryota; kingdom Metazoa; phylum Chordata; class Mammalia; order Diprotodontia; family Pseudocheiridae; genus Pseudocheirus; species Pseudocheirus occidentalis. The sequence goes on from CM053601.1 coordinate 159,332,558, forward strand.
ACTTATTAGAAACATAGGGGTAGGGATTCTATCATAAGGAGAATGGGTAGTAAGGGCCAGATCCTATGCACAAAAGGGAGAGGCATCAGAAGCCAAGAAAACAGCTGAGGAGGAAATCGGAGTTCAGTGCAGGAAAAAGTGACTCAGTTCTAGGGTTGTGACCCCACAGCCACAGGGTATAGATCCCATGCTTCTATCCTCATTTATTGCTTCTTTCATGGCCAGTGGTTAGTTGGTATGGGCTGGCAGCTTGCAAGACACCAGTGTTATTTGCTTGAGAGAGGCCAAATGGCATTTAGTCTTTGTCTTTAGATCCCTGAGTGGTAAAATGGGTAGAGTGTGGGACTCGGTGTCAAGAAGTCCTGAGTTCAGATCCATATCCAGACATTTATTATGTGTCCTTATTCAAGTCAATCAACCTCTCTTTTCATCAAGTTCTCTTGGCTGAAAGTTAGGAGAGAGCTGCAACAGAAGCATGGCTTTAAGCCATGTGACTTTCATGCAGCAAGCAAGGGGTAGTGGACAGTTCCCTAAATTTGGGAGCCTGGATGTCCTGTGTCCAAATCTTGTCTCAGACACTTCTTAGCTCTGCCACCTGGGTAAGTCATTCGATTTCTCCCCACCTCAGTTTTGCCATCTGTATAATAGGGATGATAATAGCACCTATGAAAACCTGTTGCTAAATAGCACCTATGAGCACCTACTTTGTGAGGATGAAATGAGGTAATATATGTAAAACACTTTGGAAAAACTCGCAACTGTACACATCAGCTATCATTATTAAGGGGAAATCATCTAACATCTTCAGCTCGTAAAATTGGGGTAGCTATCCTTGCTCAATACATCCCACAAAGTTTGTTTTTTAAATAGTAGCTCACATTTGTATGGTGATTGAAGAGTTGCAAATCTTAAAAATATCATGTCTTGCCTACGTTTATGTGACTAGTAAGTAGGGGAATAGAGATTCGAGCCCAGGTCTGTCCTCGATCCAAGTCCGATGCTATTTTCACTTTATTACTCAGCTTTTCCAAAGCAGCCGTCATCTGCTTCTAACAGGATGCCTGCGCATGCCCCACTATGCTGTAAGGAAAAAAAAAAGACTAGCATTTATATAGCAATTCAAAGTTAGCAAAAATGTGATATATATATATATATATATGTGAATACATACATATATGTGTGTATGTATCTATGTGTGTGTATATATGTATATATGTACATGTATATATATGTAGAATCTCATTTTATTTCCACAACACCCCAATGAAATAGGTACTATTATTTTCTCATTCTAGAAATGACGAAACTGAGGCTGAGAAACATTAAATATTGACTGGGGTCATACAGCTGTTAAATGTCTGAGGCTGGATTTGAGCTCAGGCCTTCTTGACTCTAAGCCTAGTACTGTCCACGGAAAATACCAGATAAGCTTATTGGGTTGTGCTCTAGGATGTAAAGCTTTGGTCCAGTAGTATCTAAATTCTAGCGTTGCCGATGACAAGAGGCAGTGGCAATGACTGATTAATATAGGAACGACACACAAGATGGCTACTTCTTTCCTCATAGGTCCCCAATCACTGTCCTAAGTTATGTCAATTAAAACAATAATATGTAATAAATGCACATAGTCAGATCTTCAACAACCAGAATGATTGGGTTATAAAAAATAGGGATATTTGCCTAGAGAAGAGGAGACTTGGCAGAAAGAGTTCTGGGTCAATAAGAGGGCTCATTGGGGCGGCTAGGTAGCACAGTGAATAGAGCACAGACCCTGGAGTCAGGAGGATGTGAGTTCAAATTTGGCCCCAGACACTTGACACAAAAACTTAGTTGTGTGACTTTGGTCAAGTCACTTAACCCCGATTGCCCTCCAAAAAGCAAAAAAAAAAAAAAAGAAAAGAAAAGAGGGCTCATTGCGATAGATATCTTCAAGGATTTGAAAGAGAACCTGGCTATGCTTCAGATTCTCTGATTTTTTTCTATTCATGTACTGGCAATGTTCTCAATATAGATGCTTCAATCCTTGTAGCCCCCTCTTCCCAACTGGCTAGTTCCTACCTTGGACAACCATTTCTGGAAGTGTCTAGGCTATTCATGGAGCAGCTAGTTGGTGACATGCATAGAGTACTGGGTCTGAAGTCAGGAAGATTCATTTTCATGAGTTTGAATCTGCCCTCAGACACTAACTGTGTGATCCTGGGCAAGTGAACCCAGCTTGCCTCAGTTTTCTCCTATGTAAAATGACCCGGAGAAAGAAATTGCAAACCAACCACTTCAGCATCTTTGCCAAGAAAACCTTAAATGGGTTCAAGAAGAGTTAGAAATGACTCACTTTTCTCCTTTTCCTTAAACTCTGTTTTTTTCTACCTTGATAACTACCCCCCCCCCCATTATTCTGCTGTACATTGTCTTACACCCTATGGTGCAATGTGAGCACCTTAAAGGAGGGGCTGCCTTTTCTGATTATATTGTTATTACTAAAATTTAGTACGGTGCCTGGCACATAGTAAACAGTAAGTGTTTTCTGTTTGTCTCTCTTTGGAAGAGAGATTCATTTTCTACTTGACCTCAGAGAACAGAACTAGTAGCAATGGAAAGGAGTTGCAGAGAAAGAGGTTTTGATGTAAGGAAAAATTTCCCCTCGATGAAGGCTGTTCCAAAAGTGCAATGGGCTGCCTCAGGAGGCAATGGTTCTCCATCACTAGAAGGCTCATTGGGTACATTGGAGAGGCCATTCTTTTGCTGATACAGTTTGGATCCAATGGCCTCTGAGATCTCTCTGTCTCTGAATTCTGTGATTCCATGAGGGGGATGTTCTGGTTAACTGTATGTTATATTTACTTGTTTTTTGTTCTTTTCAGTCTCTGTTTCAGTCTTCTCAAGTCTTTATATATATAAAAGTATAAATTATGTAAATATGTATAAATTACATATAAAAACAAAATATATATTATATAATATATAAATATAAATTATATAAACATATAAAATTATATATAAATATATAAATTATGTAAATGATATATAAACATAAAAATAAATATAGAAGTATATTATATATAAATTTATACATAAATAAAGGCTGGATTTATACATATACATATATGTCAATAAGAATTTTTTTCCTCTTTTTGCATGAATTTCTCTTCAATTTCTCAGAATTGTGACAGACTTTTGGGCCATTCTGAAGGGTCATATCCCTTTTCAGTGTTCAGATTTGTAGATGTGGTAGGTGTGAGAGACTGCAAAGAATCTATTCTGACCCCAATCTGTCCTCTGCAAGTTAGAAGATTAAAAAAATTCCCTGTAGTCAATTTGATTTCTTTCCTTTATTTATTTATTTTTTTGGATTCACTTCTTTCTCCTAAAAGTTGGAGTTGTTGAATTTGAGTTGGAAGAAACCTTGGGAATGATCTCATCCCATTCATTCATCTTACAAATGAAGAGACTGATGCCCAGACAGAGGAAGTGTGAGTCCAAGGTCACAGAGGAGGCTTGTGGCTGAAGGCAGAGGAAACCTAGAAGAAAGTTCTAATTGATGGCTCTTAGGTTAGCTAGTTCCTACAGCAGAAATCTATTACTCATGATGCTGGATTCTCAATTCAAATAAACACGCATTTATTTGACATCTGTATAAAACACTGTGTTGGAGCTATACAGATAAAACTTTTAAAAAATAGCTCCTATCCTCAATGTCTTTACCTTCTACTAGGGGAGAGAGCAAGTAAATACATAAACACAGGGTCATTTGAGGGGTTTTCCATATGAAGGGGTGCTTGAATTTAGCTTTGAAGGAAGTTGAGAATTATGAAAGACAGAGGTTAAGAGGAAAGGCTTCGAGGCATGGGGAACAACTTGTTTAGAGATGGAGGTCAGAGATGGAATCTCATTTAGTGGGAACAATGATTAAACTAGCTTGGCTACAACATGGAAAACTATTCACTAGCTCAGATTTTTCCTAGTCTGGGATTGTTGTTCAGTCATCTCTGATTCCCAGTGGTCCCTTGGACCATAGAACTCCAGGCCCTTCTATCTTCTACTATCTCTTGAAGTATGTCCAAGTTCATGTTTGTTTCTTCCTAGACACATAATCTTCTTGCCTTCAGTCTTTCTCAACTTCAGTCTTCTCTAGTGAGTTCTGTCGTCTCTTTATGTGGCCATAGTATTTAGTCTCATTCAACCATAGATAAAGAATTAAGGGAGACATGAGACATCTAGAACTAGATTTAGTTCAATCCCCTTATCTTAGAGAAAACTATAAGGTCCAGAGAGAATCTCAGAATTACCCAGTTTCAGAGGTCTACTAGTCTAATTAATACCTGAACAAAAATCATCTCTACCCTATACCTAACAAGTGTTTTCTACTTTCAGTTCTTATATTAAGGGCACTTGCTGCTTTCTTTTTTTTTTCATTGACTTGTTTATTTTCTTTTAGCTTACAAGATTCAGTTAAACAATCACTTGACTTTCAAATTTTCTCTCTTCCCTTCTTCTCCCCCCCTTCCCCCCATCCCATGGTGGTGTGCAATCATGTATAGATCTGCAAATACTTTCACATTGTACAATAGTCTGGTTGTATAGAAGGGTTGTAACCAATGGAGTGAACAATGGGAAAAAAGAAACAAAACCAAACATAGAAAAGAACGATAGCATGTATTGCTTCAGTCTCCATTTAAACTCTGGTCTTTCTAGATCTTTCTCTGAATGTAGATATCTCCTTCCATCTTGAGACTTGTAGAGTTGTCTTATAACTGTGTTTTGCTGAGAAGAGTCCAGTTTGTCAAGGTTGGTTGTCACACATATGATGTATCTGTGACTGTGTACAAATTTTTACTGGTTCTGCTCTTCTCACTTAGCATCAATTTATATAAGCCTCTCCCACTTGCTACTTTCTAAGGTGGCTCATTCTACTTCTGTGCAGCTCTCATTATTAAGAAGATATCCCTGATATCAAGCTGAAACTTCCCTTCCTCTTGGCAACTTCCATCTGTGGGACCAAACAAAACAAGTCTAATCCCTCTTCCATATGACAGCGCTTTAAATAACTAAAAGGGATATTTTGTGCCCCCTGAGTCTTCTCTTCTCCAGCCTAAACATCATCACAGTTTCTTCAAATGATTCTTCAGTATAATATGTAGTCAAGACCTTTCACCTTATTCTAGACAATCTCAACTCAAGATCAAAAGCTTAAGGATCAGGATTGCATGGGTAGCGAGTCTGAAGACAAGATTCTAGCCCAGCTCTTCTGGCCCCAAATCCAGCATTCTTTTTACTGTACCAAGCCTCTAGCTGCTTAAGAGCTCAAGACCCCAGTGACCTGAAAGAGTGACAGCTGCTTCAAGCAATTTAAAATATGGGGTCCTTTGCGTGACTTGCTTTATAACGGTTGTCAGTTCTGTATTGGCAATTTCCTTTGAATTTGGAAATTAAGTACTGACTGCCATTCCAAATTAGCAATATGTTATTTTCCCTTTTTGAGGGAAATCTTTCTTACCATTAGCTCAACTGGTATTTGGGCAAACAGAAACTGTGTAGGCTATATTTAGAGTTTTCTACATTCCCTGAGGTTCTTAATGTAAACAGCATGTAATTACAGTTAATGTAGCCTGCTCCTTCAGGCAGTTTGGGTTGAGACTGGCTGCCATGGGCAGAGAGGAGGGAGTAAACAGGACTTCTGGTGGCTGCTTTCACCCTTGCAGCATCTTCCCTACTGGGAGTGGGCAGGGATCTGTTCTTATTGCTGTCTTTGTCCTAAATGCAATGTCCTTTAGTCAGCCTTGGGAGCTGAGATTTTTTTCTGCCTTCTATCTGCTTGGTCAGATGGTCTCCCTGCTGGAATGAGATTGAGAAACTTCAAATAAGTAGCCATGAGGGCGGACATGCGTGCATGTGAGCATACACATGCAGACATATGGACATGGGTGTGTGCTCCATTGCCACGATGTTCCACCTACATTGCAGATCAGGAAAAGGAGAGAAAAAGGCTCAGTGAATATCTGTGAAGCAGAGGGGATGACACAAAGAACCCATCCCTTCATTTAATTTTTTCCCTTCTTTTTTATTTGCTTTTGGTGTTGGGCCTAATCATTGCCTTGGCGTGTTTTTGTAATATCTGTTAAAATGACAAATGACATGTTCATCTGAGAACAGAGAAGAAAAAATAACAACCCTTCCTGCCAGGTTCTAATTGGTCTGCAGAATGGGAATGTTTGCAACGACTCTCTGTGTGTGCATGTGTGTATGTGTGTGTACACAAATGTTGATGACTTTAAACTCTCCAAAGCTATACTAGCAGGAGTGACCACAAGCTCTGTTAGGTCTTACATCACCTGGAAAGGCTTTTGATACTGCTTCACCATCCTTCATAGACCAGTCTAGCTATGTTCAGAAAGACTCATAACCAGAGAGTCATGGATAGCATAGGAACAGAGGTGGAATTAACCTCAAGGACTATCTTACTGATGTAGCAACTAAGGTACACAAGGGTAAACATAACTCCCCTGAGACCTCCCAGCCAGTGTGATGAATGCTTCTCAACACAGCAACTGATGAAATTCTTTTCCAAGGCCAGAGGGGCTCTGATTGACATGAGTGGCTGCAGTATTTGATCAATGACATCATAGACCTTTTTTAAAGATTGACATGACCGTAATGGATAAGGAATCCATGACCAAGATTTAGAGAATGCAGTTCTTTTTCTCCCTTTCTTTTCACTAATGCTGGGTTGCTGTGCTAGTAGAGGAGGTATGGGATCAGGAAGTCAGATATCTAGTGTTAGAAGGAACCCCCAAGACCATCTAGTTCCAGATCCTCTGTTCAACCTCCTAATTTTACAGAGGAGTAATCCAGAGCCCAGTAACGTTCTATGAACCTCTCCAAGGTCATCAAAGTAGGAAGAATTGATAATGGGATTTAAACTGACTCGTAGAGTCAGTGCTCTTTTCCCTGGACAGTCCTGCCTGCTTTAAGAGAGCTCTCAACAAGTAGTGATGGAGCATGTTGATGCCATCCATAAAAAATGCTCTTGAGTCCCAACCAAATGCAAGCTTTCTTCTTCTTGCAAGCTTTCCAAGTGTTGAGAGGAGGACTTCCCTGATTACCCTTCCCCCCACCCCATCCCTCATCAACAATGCCAGGAAATCCAGCAGATGGTCTTAAAAGCTGGTGACAAGTAGCAGGTCTGAGCTAATTAATGAATTTCTTATTTATGTTCCCCCATCGGATTGATCTTAGTGTAAGTGAATTTGAGGCACATTCTATATTTCTAATCAATTGCACTAAAATGTTAAAAGGACTTTAGAAGTCATTTAGTCCAATATCCTAATTAAGAAATTAAAGCCAAGAGGGAGGAAGTGACTTGGTCATGGTCATCCTGCTGATCAGCCAATCATTAAGCATTTATAAAGTACCTACAGTGAATTGGGCGCTGTGCTACATGCTAAAGACAGAAAGAAATACAAAGAATGAAACAATCTCAACTCATGGGGAGTTGGCATTCTAATGGAGAAAGAAAAGTACATGTATAAGGGTATAAAGACTCAACATGGAGTGAGTAAACACAAATGAACACACAGTAAAGACCAGGCAGCTTAGGAGGTAGGGTCAGGCAATAGCAATGGATAGGAGGGAGGGTCAGAAGAGGCAAAAGATGGGGCTTGGGTTGTGGCTCTGGTTAGTGAGAGGACTGGATTAAGAGCCAAGATCTTCTGGATCCCATTTGTCTACCTTACCGCCATCCCCCAACCCCCTTCACTGGAAGAGATGGAAACTGTTAAGTTAGCACTCTTGAAGGCATGCTGCTAGCTGATGGGGATCATGTTGAACATTTTCCAAAAGGCTTTTTGCTGAAACTGAGAACACACGTTAACTTTTGCTATATTAAAATGGACATTTCTGGCATTTCCCACTGGTCAAAGAGGGGTAGGGGAGTTCTTCATTCTGACATGCTGCTCATTTATTCACTGGTAGCAAAAAAAGAAGGGCCGATCTTTCAGAAATGTTCTTCTGCCTTCTAGGAAAGTCTGTGAGTAGGAGAGCTGGTAAAGAAAGCAAAGGATAGAATGGGCAGGGGATGAGGTGAAGAAGAACCCAGCTTCATTAGTTCCAGCTTAGCAGCAGCTGACATTTCTGAGGTGTGAAAGTTTATTTTTGTTTTCTGGGGGGGGTGGAAGCACTGGGCAATTTTCTCACCCTTAGCATTCGTAGTTATGTAAAACAATATTAAAGAAAGAGCATGGCCTGGAAGACTGTCAGGAAGGAAAATTCAAGCTATCCTGGGTTTTCTTCGGGGTTTACAGCTGAGCAGCTTATTTTGCAAAAGAGGGGTCACCTCTCAAAAAGGACGGGCCCCTTGATGGGTCTAATGGCAATCATTCAGTTTGTCATTCAACACCACCATGGGCAAAGTCCTGTACTTAGTGCATGGTATATATGTGTGTAGGGGGTACAACGTATAAACTGATAAATTGAGAGGAGAGAGTGATAACTAACAGCTGTGGGGTGAGGTATCTGTGTGAAGGAGCCCATGAACTCAGTCTTGATGAAAGCTAAGGATACTAAGTGGCACAGGTAGGAGGGGGAGCATTCTGAGAATGGAGGAGAACCTATGCAAAGATCTAGCAATGGGAGAGGAAATGTCAAATTTGAGGAATAGCAAACAGGCCCATTTACCTGGAATACAGGGCATATGGAAGAATTGGAATGCTAAAGTTAGGCTTCTGTGTTTTAGCCTAGAAGCAATGAGGAGACACTGAAATTTCTTTGGAAGATGTGACATACTTAGATCTGTATTTTAGGGTCTGAACAAGGGTCATGTCGTTGTGAGTGGAGAGAAGATGACAGGAAACATGATGATGCTTTTTCATTGGAAATAGAGAAATTTGGAGAAAGGGAGAATTGCTCCTAGTTTTCCCTATACAGGGAGGAAGAACAAGTATAATAACTTTCCTAAGTTCAAATCAATTGAATACTTGAAGACAATTATGTACTCCCTGGAAAATGGCTACCTTTTTCAAAGAACTCACAATTTAGGGTGACACTCTTGTAAAAAATAGATGTAACAAAGGAAGGAAACTTTTTAAGGCACCAAATGAGGGGTATTTATGATGAATGTTGTGGCAGTTTGTAGAAAGAAGTTGTACTTTTTGACTAGGCTGCTTAAGAAAATTCTCATTAGTGAGTTAAGACCTGAACTAGGCCTTAGAGAATGGATAGTATTTGGGAAATGAGAGGGAAGAAGAACATGATTAAACGTGAGGTCACTATTCTCTCTTATCCATCCTTCAAGTGGCTGCCAAAGTGATATTTCTAAATTGAAGCTCTGGCAAATCACTCTCTCACTCAGTAAGTCCAGTGGCTCCTCTATTCAACATTTAAAGTCCTTCACAATCTGGCTTCACTTTACATCTGGGCTTATTACCTGTTTCTTCCCTTGAGTCTCTGTTCTAGTTGAACGAATTCCTACTGCTCCTTTCCTTACACAATTCCATTCCATTGCTTGTTTCCCCCCCACCCCCTTTTCAGGCTGCCCACCTCCCCTCCCCCCTATGCTTCTCAAAATCTCAGCTCAAATTCACTCTCTTACTTGGTGACTTTCCTGATTCCAATGACCTCACAAAATTATCTTGTATTGTTATTGTGGTTCAGTTCTGTTGTGTCTGACTCTTTGTTGACCTCATATAGGGTTTTTTTTCTTACCAAAGATACTGGAGTGGTTTGACATTTCCTTCTCCAGCTTATTTTACAGATGAGAAAACTGAGGCACACAGGGTTAAGTGACTTGCCCATTGTCACACAACTAGCAAGTGCCTGAGGCCAGGTTTGAACTCAAAGAAGATGAGTGTTCCTCACTCTGGACCCAGCACACTATCCATTTTATCCACTGTGCTACCTAAAGGCACCAAATGAGGGGTCTATACCTGTTAGGTGGATACTTTTCTTGCAAAAATAACATGTAAAGTCCTTAAGGGATGAGATTATTTTTTATTTTTGTCTTTATATCACAAGTGCCATATAGTAGGTACCTACTAAGTGCTTGTTGATTGATAAAAATAGTGATTCTCCTGGTTTGGTTAGAGGATAATAGGTAAGTTAGTTTGATGTCAGCAGAAAATTTCTATAAAGAATACTAGGTGATGGAGATAGTAATTATAGTCTTGACTGCTGAAGTCCTTTAGTGCTAGAATAAGGATTTCGGATTTTATCCAGTAGGTATTGGGAGGCACTGATGTTTTATGAAATAAGGAGGGACACAATACTGTGGAAATTTTTAAAAAATTACTATATTTTTCCAAAAGAAGATCCACCTACTTTATCTTCTTCCCTTCCCTCCCATTGAGAAATTAAGAAAAATGAAATCTCCTGTTAAAGTCATTTATAGTTAAACAAAACAAATTCCCAGATTGACCATGTTCAAACAAGATCTCTGACTGTACTCTGAATCCATCCCCTTTCAGGAAATGGATGGTCTGTTTCCTTCATGAAGCCTCTGAGATCCTGGCTAGTCATTGTGTTGCTTGAAATTTCTGACTTTAAAAGTCCAAATGGTTCACAGTTTAATAGTTTTTATATATAGTTCCAATGTACTTTCCATAATAGCTGGATCCATTCATAACTCTATCAATCATGCATTAATGTACGTATTTTCTCAAAGCCTCTCCAACATTTGCTATTTTTGATTTTTTTTTGATTTTTTGCTTTTCGGAGGGGTAAAGTAGGTCAATAGGGGTTAAGTGACTTGCCCAAGGTCACATGGATAGCTTTCTCTCTCTCTCTCTCTCTCTCTCTCTCTCTCTGTTAAGTGTCTGAGGCCAGATTTGAACTCAGGTCCTCCTGACTTCAGGGCTGGTGCTCTATTCACTGTGCCGCCTAGCCACCCCATATTTTTCAATTTTTTTAAATCAACTTTGCCAGTCTGATGGGTATGAAGTATAATAAAACTTCAATCTTGTAGAGACCAAGAGATCATCTGGCTAAATCCTTTATTTTATATGCCTTTATGGTTAGCTGGATCAAGAGGTAGAGTGGGTCTCCTAGGTGTCTGTGCTGATAAATTAGCACCAGGCAAGGGCAAAGAATACAAGAAGCTGCAACAAAAAGAACAGACTCTAGGCTATCGGGTTGAGTAATCTCTGGAGCTCTTAGTAATTTGCTATTTGAAAAATAGTACAGGATCCCTGACCCTGGTTCCCTTCTGTGATAGCTGGCCATTTCAAACATCTTAGTCCCTAGAATCTAGGGAATCTTTAGACATTGAGGTGCCATTCCAATCTCAGAACCTGCCTACTATAGGCAACAATTGTCCTTTCCAGGGCCATTTCTTGCTTATTTGTGCTGAATAGTCTACAAGCACAAGAACACAATAAAAAGAATAAAACTTTGTGGAATCAGATTGAACCATTCAAATAATCAACAACTAAGTACTCCCTACATCTTTACTTCTCAATCTAGTATGGATTTCCTGGCTCTGAATCATACTTATCTAAACTTCTTCTCTTTAGGTGCTCTACAGAAACCTTAGTACCAACCCAGTCTGAATTTTCCATTTAGCTTTCTAACCTCACAGTTTATACCTTACTTCTTTGGACCTCTTTTGCCTTCAGCCCTGCTAGTGTCTTGCCATTTTGCTGCCCTGTCTTGATCCTGCCTTAGGCAGGATTTGACAAAAAACGATGCTCTTTTGAAATGTATTCTAGTGGGGTTGATAGGAAGCATAGACTCTAGGGAATATGTTTCTTTCTCCTTCCCTTATCAACCCCAAAAGGGGCCCTGGAACTGAAAGAAAATAAGAAAAAATTGGTTTCCTTGTCCTGTACCATTTGAGAAATTCTCTATTTAGCCTTCAATTCCCTAGGATATAATGAGGATGAGCATGTTTGTAGTATATAAAAAAACTATCAAAATCACATGTGCTCTTCCCAGATGATGTGATGATGAAAATAATGTAAGTCCTTTAAGATTTAAGATGGCCAATTGTTTTCTGAGTTCCTTTGAAAATTCTCCAATTTCTTTTTTGGGTTTTGAATATGGATCCTCTTAGTGGGCTCCCAAATCTGTATGCTGATTGGGATAACTACTTCTTATGGTAATTTATTCTAGGAGCATTCTTGAATCCAAAACATCTCTGATATATCCCCTATCTATACTAAGAGCCACTGCCCTTATTTATGGACTCATCCCCTCTTGCTTGGGTTATTACCATAGTCTCCCAATTACCTGAAGTCTTTCCCCATTCCAATCTATCTTCTACATTGAGGCCAAAATGACCTTCCTAAAGGGCATGTGTGACTCTCACTCAGTGTAAGTCATTGTCATACCCTGAATAAGTTCCAGGAGCTTCCTTATTACCTCTGAGATCAAATATAACCCCTCTTTCTGGCATTCCAAGCTCTTTACAACCTGACCCCTTCCTATCTTTTCAGTCTTCTTATACATCATTTCCATCCTTTTGTTCTGATTAGCCAGATTGGTCTACTTGTTCTTCCACATTCATGATATCCCATCTTTCAGCTCGGTGTCTTTATACCAACTATCTCCTATGCCTGGAAAACTCCTGATTTCTCTAAAGACTCAGGTAAAATGTCACTTTCTGCAGGTCTTTCTTAGTCTCCCCAATTGCTAGTTAGTGCCACCTTCTCCAGAGATTCTTTCTATATACACTATAGGAATCATGTCTATGCCTACTTATATACATATCATCTTTATTAGATTGTGATTTCATTGATTGCAGGAACTGTTTTTACTTTTTTCCATATCCCTAGTGCTTAAGATAGTATCTGGTATACAGTTAGCACTTAATAAATGCTTATTGATTATAGAATCATGGATTCAGAGCTGGAAAGGACCTTGAATGTCACCAAGTTCAATCCTCTCATTTTGCATATGAGGAAATTGAGAGAAATGCAATGACTTGCTTGAGGTCACACAGTTAGTGACAGAGATTTCCCTGGGAGAATGGGCAGAAGAAAACAATTTTTTCATCAGCTGAAGCAGGCACCATGGAACACTTAGAGTTTGGTCAAGCATCGGAGACTCCAAGGTCATCTATTGCATCCTGGGTCATCACCAGTCATCTTGACTTTTGTCCTGCCACTGGACTCCCATGACTCTGGAGGAGAAACTGAGGTTGATGACTGTGTGCAACTCTATCTTATTTTAATCCAATTTACCCTCACTCAAGTCAAGACATTGGTCCTCTTTGAAAACAACATGACAGAGCTGAGATTTGAACACAGTTCCTCTGACACTGAATCTATTGTTTTTTTTCCTATTCTAAAGTGCCCACTTTGTGCCAGGCACTGGACTAGGCAATAGAGATAAAAAGAAAAAATCAAAAAGTCCTGCTGCAAAATGTTTTCCCGGCAGAAATGATTTCATAAAAGATATAACTAAAGTCTTGATTTGTTGTCGTAGTAAACTTCTTTTGGGACAGTTTTCATCGGAGCCTATACAGTGCTGTGATATGGCTTGAACCATATTTAAAGCTATTTAAAGACTGTTTTAAAAATGTATATCATGTAGTTCTAAAATGAAAGACCAGCCCCTCACTACATAGCTATAGGGAAAGGGACTATGATAAGGGAGGAGTCTGTGGCATGTGAGTTTGTGTGATAGTCATTGATTTCCCATCACATAGTTTCCTGTAACATCACTCCCCTTGAATTTATGCTTGTCTCTCCTATTAGACTGTGTGGTTCTTGAGAAAGGAACTGTTATTTGCCTCTCTTTTTTTCTCTGGCAGTACGTTGCTTGGCACATAGTAGCTGCTGACTAAATGTTTATTGACTGATTCAATTCTGATAAATTCTGATATCAGCAGTTTTAGCAGAAAATAATATGATAATTAGAGGTTTTATCATGACTGGAGATAATTCTGAGTGTATAGTGAATGATGGCCTTCACTTCTTAAAGAAGCCTATTCACTGAATGGTCATTACCTCACTCTAACTGAGTCTGTGAAAAGGCCTTAGCCTAAAAGGGTCTCCCATTGCATCCTGGGTCATTGCCAATCATCCTGATGAATATCTGGTCACTGAATCCAGATGGTTTTGAAGGAGAAAGTGAGGCTGATGACCTTGCACAGCCCTCCCTCATTCAAATCAAAGTCAACTGCAAGTCATGTCTTCATTTCCCAGATGCCATGGTCCTCTCAGAAAATGAAGGACAAACAGAACAACCTGTGAGTGAAGAAGAATAAACTCCTGGCTAACAGGAATATTGTCTGGGTTGAAAGAATTCTAGTTTTACTAGACAAGTTTTGAGTTAAACAAATATTTCATGAGGAAAGTCAAATTTTTATGTTATATGATTCTCCCTTCCCCCCAAAATATGTAGGGAATTCTTCATGAGGAAATACCCCCTACTAAAGGATATTGGCAACTTTTCTACAATCTTTTGCAAATGAATAGTGAGACCCATGCAAACAGTGAAGATGCATGCATTCTAAGCACACCTATGATTTGTAGACAGAGCTTACATTTATTTTTTTTAAGCAAAGGTCAACACAAACTCTATTAGCAGTAGTAACGGTAGTCCTATTTCATGTAGAGATAGGTTCCCTTAACTGTGTAGTAGAGGGATAGTAACTAAACCAATGGTAAAATTGAAATTGGAGCCTGCTACATGGTACTGGGTGTTGTTATTTCTGAGGTCCTTAGGAATTTAGGACCCCGTTTATCTGCCAGCCTCTCACGTTATTTACAGCAACTTAATCTGCTTGCAGCAGGACCTGATTGCTCAGTGTCCCGTCAAAATTCCTGTCAGAAAATCAGTGACTGGCCAATTGTGAACTTGTCAAAGTGACAAGTGGGCACATTGGCAGAGATGGTATTTCCAGGTTTTGTATTGAATGAATGCTGCTGTATGGTGTGGTGGATGACTCTTGAAAATGAAAAATATCGACGGGAGAAAAATGAAAAATGTAATCTGTATCCTTTGGTCTGTAATTTTACTCAAGGTGGTTTTTTTTCTTTTTTTTTCTCTTTTTCTTCTCTTTCCTTTTCCCTCTTCTACCCTTTCTTCTCTCCTACCTCTTTTTTCTTCAATTAAACTCTTAGATGTAGAAAGAGAGATCCATGCAGCCCCACATGTGACTGAGAAGTTAATTCAGCTCTTTCGGAATAAAAGTGAATTCACGTTCTTGGCTACTGTGCAGCAGAGGCCATCAACTTCAGGAGTGATTCTGTCTATCCGAGAACTGGAGCACAGGTAAGAAAGTGACCTTTCCTTCCTTTTTGCTGAGTGGCTACTAATTGACTATGAATTGAATGGTCATCATAGGCTGCTGCTACAGGAATATGGAGTTGGCAAGTTACCATACTCTGGCAAATTCTCTTGGGCTTGATACAATAGGAGATTAATTTCAAAAATCTCTCTGGGGTTGTGAGTGACAACTATTCTCTCACATATGCATTCTACATGTGAAAAATCATATCTTCCTTTCTTCCAGGGTCTTAGATAATCAGTTTTGTTGGTTTCCTTTGTTATTGAATTCAAAGTGATGATTATGGCACAGCACAAGACATTTTTTCCATTAACAGGCTTTCTTCTATTTCTTAAAATCAATAAATCAGTTTCTATTGGTCATTCTTCTTAGTGATGTGGGTGGTAAATATAACCACTGACTCTTAGAATTGGAAAGTACCATAAAATCACCTAATCTAAAGACCAGAAGAATAGTAGGAGACAGTGGGAAGAGCATGGGCTCAGAAGTCAGAGGACCTGAGTTCAAATACCACCCCTGATGATTACTACCTCCTTAGGATTTAATATACTCATCTGTAAAATTAGACAGTTTATCTAGATGGTCTCTGAAATCTTTTCCAACTCTACATCTATGATATGCGACCTTGGGCAATCCTGGGTTTCTGTTTCCTCATCTGTAAAATTAAAAAAATTGACTAGGTGACCTCTTAGATCCCTTCCAGATCTACGTCTATGATCCTGTAACGTATAAGAAATGATCCCTGCCCTAAGGAACTTATATTCTACTTGTGAAGACAAGGTGTAAATACTCAGATGGAAATTTGAAGAATGACATAGAAAAAACAACCTAAATGTAATCTCAAGGATAATTACAACATGTACTATAGACAATAAATGATATGAGTTCAGAGGAAGGTGAGATCACTATGGGTGGATGTAATCTGGGAAGATTTCTTAGACTGAACTGTGCAGGGTAGGTAGGAATTAGATTGGTAAATGTAGAAGAACAGGGAAGGCTTTCATTGAGTGAGAAAAAATATCATGAAGAAAGGCATCTATCTTAGAAAAGTACAAGCTGTATACTTAAGTTTTAATAGCTTAAAACCATACTGAGACTTTTGTAACAACCTATCCATCCATCCGTCCATCTATCCATCTATCCTTCCATCCATCCATCCATCTATTCTTCCATCCATCCTTCCTTCCTTCCTTCCTTCCTTCCTTCCTTCCTTCCTTCCTTCCTTCCTTCCTTTCTTCCATCCATCCATCCATGTATCCCTCTATCTATCTACCCATCATCTATCTATCTCTCCATCATCTATCTATCTCTCTAGCTAAAGTTGGGCAAAGTCTTGAGAAACAAAGATTTCTCAGTCCATTTGGATAGTCTCTGAGCTAAGGTGACTAAGTATTTGGTATTATTGTTGATGAGGTAGCAAAAGAACAGGGTAGCAACAATAACATCAGGTAGCCCAAAGTATTTTAGAATATACCATCGATTTTCCTGACCTGGCTATAGCTGGCTGGAGTCCTGGGCAAGAAACCCTGAGCCTTTTTCCCCAGATCTTTCTTCAGAGAAACTGATATCTAACTATGGCATCCCCTCTTTTACTTGTGATATCATGTTCTGTGAAATTTGGTTCACTGTTTCAACCTTTCATTAGGTCTACTAATGATTTCCTGACAGCCCTATTGGGTTCTTCATTGCTAAAGGGAACGTGGAAAGAACACAAGTGAGTTCAGAATACATTGAGCCACTAGGGAAGCTTTCTTGTAAATGTTGCAAAGAATTGGGCCAAGAAATTTGACTGCTATAGACACAAGGGTAAAGGGAAACTGCTTTCTGAGGAAGTATTCTTCCCCAGGGTGGAAGTTTAGAAGAAAATGACTCCTATTGCACTTACCTTCTAGTAATGTTGAATTCCGACACTGCCGGAATAGTGGTTGACTGATCAAAGATGATGGTAAGAGAGTTCAAATGGACTGAAAACCAAGACCTAAATATGACTGCCATCATTGATGTCACAGAAAGTAAGCAACTATGCAACTTTCTTTTTGTAAAGACTGTAGCCAAAGATGACTTATTCACTGTTGCTCAGAGGAAAGCTTGCAACATTTTGCTATTCAATAGAAGAAGATTCCACTAAGTAAATGGGGTTCCTTTTATTGGAAAGCAGGTATTTCTCTCTTTCTCCTGATGTCTATATTATGGCCAGAGGCAGACCATTTCCGAGGTTTTGACTCTTGATTCAGAGACTGAACTCATTGACATAGCAATATGTGGAAACTCCCAGGTGATTAAACCAACTCAGTTCTCATGAATATCTGAAAAGGATGGATAAAATAGAATAGAGAACATGGAGATAATGAATATTGAGAACTTACCTGAAAGTAGGAATTGAAATAGGCTGTTTCATGTAATGAAATGGGCACTTGGTAATACTTTGTTATTCATACTAATCCATAATGTTAATTTGATGGATTAAAAAAAATCTGTACCCACTGAATGCAATGAGAGAATAACAAAGATGGATTTGTTTTGCTGAAATGTTTTAATGGCAATGCAGATTTAATGTTTATTTGTCATGATTCAAATGTGTTTTAATATGAAGATTTGTTAAAATGGAAAGCTTAATTAACATAGATTAAATCTAATTGAATAGTAGGCCAGAATGTACAACTATCTAGATATAATAGTAAATCCTTTGGGTTTCAAAATTTTTTTTCTGGAATTATGCATAAAATTAGATCCAAGTATAATGTGAGACTAGAATTTAGAGTTCCAACAAGAAACTTTATCCAGGAAAGTTATACAAGAAGTAAGTAGTATATAGTAGGCTAAGTTCTAAGTGCTGTGGGTATAGAGAAAGGTAAATATGGACTTCCCTTCTAAGCATTCTCTTTTTAATGGGAAAAGTTCTTTTAGCTCCCTAATCCATCATTCAGCCAATTAATAAATATTCATTAGTAGGGTACTGTTAGAGGGATACAAAGAAAAAATGAAAACAGCCCCCATCCTCAAAGAACTTGTACTTTAATTAGCAATACACAAAGAAGCAAGATGCCTGTAAAGTAGATTGAAAGGTGTCCTTAGAGGGCACTAAGTGGTTGGAAAGACTAGGTAAGGCCTCTTGTAGAAGGTGGGATTTGAGGGGAGTATTTAAGGAAGTAATGAGTCTGAGAGGTAGAGAAGAGGAATAAGAGTTTTCCAGTTTGAGAGATGCTAGGAACATTCTTTTGTTCATCCCCAGATCCTCTGGAAGTGGAAAAACAAACGTTTCTTTAACTCATAGGACCTTAACGCCATTTTGTCAGGAAGAATCTCTAGACTGAGAGAGAACACTGGCCTCAAAAAATGAAAACAGTGACTTAGTCAAATGCTTTCACTTTTTTGGGTAGCAAATTTATCTTCATACTTATATGCACCACTTGGGGTAATTAAATTAGTTTACATTCTTAGTGTACAAACTGAAAGAAGGAAGAAGGTTGGAGGTGGCATTCAAAGTAGGGGGAAGCCATCTTGGGGTTAAATTTTGCCTTGGGCAATCCACATGTGGATAAATAAGAGTTGAGCATACTATTGAGACTTGTGTAACACCTTCCTCAGTGTGAGGGTACATCAGTCAAGAAACTCAGGAAGAAATGACAGTGTAGAATATGACAATGGACATTTCTGTAGTATTATATAAAAAAAATCTCATGTCAAAGAGACTGGTAGAGTTTTAAGTAACACTAATTAAATAAAAATTTAATCTCTATTAAGAGAAGAGACACTGTTCAGATGACTTTTGACCTTAGTTGAAGACATGAAAGATTGGGGCTGTGTTTTGGTCAGATTGTTCCTACTTGTATATATGCATATTAGATTTCAGATTGCATAGTATGTGAGAAATAGAAAAAAAAACCCAGCCAGTGTAGCCATTAACCTTTACTTTTTAGGTCAAAAGTCACAGCTTCATTAATATTAATGCATCAGATCATTTAAACTGAATGGAATGTGCCCAGAGAATTTTAAAAAGTGTCTCCTTTGACTTTCCACTAGATTAGTAGCATTGGAGCAGATAAAGATTTGGAGGCTACATATTTCCACATTAGCTTCTATGGACTAAACAAAGCATGGTAAAGAGGTCTCTCTTTCTCTGATGGGTAGATAGGTTTTATATTCTTGAATTCTCTGAATTCTAAGAGAAAGACTTTGATAGATAATCTGAATATTTAAAAACTGTCATCCTTCCTGGGAATCTGCTGGAAATGGGACTCCATAGTCTGGAACTCTTTGAAAGGAATTATCTGTTTTTCAGTTGTTTATACTTCAGATGAACTGAATTTGTTTAGAATATTCATGGCCTGAGAGCAATCAACAGATAGAGTACATTGATGGATCTTTGCCTTGCCTTACTTATCCCAGGACTGCTAAATCTCAATCTTTAATGTCCTTATGGTATGACATGAAATGGGTAATATGGATTAGGAGCAGAGGTCTTTTTAAATTATAGGTTCATACTTCTCCCTGCTCTATCTTTTCTTTTTCTTTCTCCCTCCCATCCCCACCACTGTGGTACTGTGGAAGTATCTGTGACTTGAGTCAGGGGATATGGGTTCAAGCCTTGACTTTGATGATTACTACTTCTGTGAACTTGAGTTTTCTGGGTCTCTGTCTCCTCATCTGTAAAATGAAGGTGTTGGATTTAGTCAAGGTGCAGTGACATGCTTCAAGTTACCCAGATAAGAAGTGGCAGAGCAAAGATCGGAACCTAGATCCTTTGACTGCAAACCACTGCTCTTTCCACTTACTTCCTGAGCACTCCAGTCAAGGATAAAGAAGCCTTAGGCAATTGAATTATAGGATTTGTGTTTCCTTTAAGGAGAGATGAGATCTGCTTATTGGGTCAATTGGCCTATTTAAAAATATTTTAAAATGTTCTTTTTTAGCATCCTAAAAACCATCAAACATGAATGTTTTCTTGTACAAAGAACAGAAAGATATGACAAAGAATTTCCATTAAGTACAACTTGGTATATATGTATTTATTCACATATAGTACATATATGTGTGTGTATATATGCATATATATATACACACACACACACATATTTATTTAGCAGTATTTTCAACATTGCCCTGTTTGTTTCCCATTATAAAATTTTCTACTCTTTTCCATGAATGAAAAAATTTTAATCATACTCTTTTACATTTTGTTCTCACTATTACTATCACTACCACTATTAATTACTCTCTCCCCCAAATTCTTTCCCAAAGACTCCCATTTGTAAAAACTAAGTATAATAAAGAAAAAAATAAATCTACACATTGACTTTGGACCCTAACATATGTCTCATTCTACACTTCTCATCCATCACCTCTCTGCTGAGGGGTGGGGAGGATTATTCATTTTCAGTACTTTGAAATTGCAGTTGGTCATTGTACTGATCAGGGTTCTTCTATCTTTTTAAGCTTTTTGTTTTTGTGTTTTTTTAATTATACAAATGTTTCTCCTAGATATACGCAGCTCACTATGCATCAATTACTGTAAACCATCCCTTTTGTAATTTTTAATGGCATAATAATATTGTCTTATATTTATATGACATAATTTGAAAATTTGTTCCCCAAATAGTGGACACATTCTTAGTTTCTAGTTCTTTATTGCAACAAAAATATTCTGCTATAAATATTTTTGTTTATATGTGTCCTTTACCTTTTTTTTATCTCTTTGGATTATATGGATTAATCTGATTTTTTTATTCTTTTGAGTTTGGGTTAAAAAAAGAGCTTTAAGATAGATGAAACTGGAGTGTTTATACAAATTCCCCTCATTTCTCTTTTTTGTCTTTCCAGCAAAGTAATTCCAATTTGGTAAATAAAACAAGTTAAGAGGGTTATGCAATAGTGTTATTTTTGATATATACTTACTATATATCTAGGTTCCGAGAGGAAGTTCTATGTAGTGGATAGAGAGTTAGCCTTGGAGCTGGGAAAGCCTGGGTTCATGTCAGGCCTATGATGACACACCCCAATACTGTGAGTCTGTTGGACAAATAATTTAGCTTCTCTGTGCTCCAGGCACTTTAAGACTGTATACTGTAAAGAAGGGGCCCATCTACAATGGCCAAAGGAGTTTTCACCAGGAACTTGCTACACTGATAAACTAACATATCTTGCAAAAACCCCCAAATAACCCATATTCCTGTTTAGTTACATATTACACACATATACAGGTGTACAAACATATGTATATATGTATGTGTATACATATATAGCTGTATACACACATACACATACATACATGTATATGTGCATATATGTGTGTATGAAATGTCTACAGACTTACAAGCTAGATAATGTACCCCAAGCTCTTGAGCACCTGTCAAGGGCACTTTTAAAGAATATCTCTAATGGAAATCTTTGACAAACTAGATTAGATCCTTACTCTGCAAAGGAGGTCAAATAGCCTGTTGCAAGATATATGTGTGTGTGTATATGTATATGTATGTAGGTAAATGTATATGCACTCATATATGTATATATACTCACATATATGTATAGATGCACATATACGCATGTATGTATATATACACATTCATATATGTATGCATGGACATGCATACATGTGTATATGCTAATATATGTATATATACTCAACATGCATGTATATGCATGCATGTGTATATATACATATATGTATGTGTATACTCAAATATAAGTATTTATGTATGTATATATACTCATGTATGCATGTATATATATACTCATATATGCATGGGCATGCATACATGTGTATATGTACTCACATATGCATGTATATATACTCACACATGTATGTATATGCATGCATGTGTACATATGCACATATGTATGTATATACTCAAATATAAGTATTTATGTATGTATATATACTCATGTATGCATGCATGTATATATACTCATATGTGTATGTATATATGTATGTATATGTATACACATATGGTGTGTGTATATATATAGTATACACACACACATATATACACAATCATTTCTACTTATCTGTCAGAAACTATTTCTCCACCATCTTCCTTTCTTCTGCCTTTCTTCTTTTTTCTTCTTCCACCCTCCTTGTCCCCTCTGTCCCTCCCTCCCTTCCTTCTTTCCTTCCTCTTATTTCTCTTTCTCTTCCCCTTCCCTCTTTCTTCTGCCCCTCTCTTCCTATTACTTTTCTCTGTTCCCTTTCCCTTTGTTCTTTATTCTTCCTTTACTTCCTTTCCTTTTTCTTTTCTCTTCTTCTTTCCTCTATTCCTCCTTTCCCCTTTCTTCTTTTTGCCTTTTTCTTCTTTCTTCCTTATATTCCTCCCTTTTCTCTCTACCTTCTTCCTCTATTCTCTATCTTGTCCCTTTCCCTTTTTCTCCTTTCCTTCTCTTTCTCCTCTTCCCAGTCTTTGTTTTTTCTTTTCCTCTTCCCTTCACCTGTGGGAAAATAAGACTTGTTTTTTGGGGAGAGTTTTCTGTTGAGGATCTTGTTCATCCTCCTCTTTCTAAAATTTCAGACTGAAGTGAAATGTGTCAAGTGCCTGATTGAGCAGAAGTATAATTCTGATGGGTTGGGGGTGAGGGACAGGAAGCTAATGATCAAGCAATACATTTCACAGAGATGAGTATTATCTGTTCATAACTAGACTCTTATGTGAGGTACACCAGAGTTTCATATGATGACAGAGGGATTGTAAAACATCTTGAATTGATTGTAGGGTAATAACGTCCATCTCCAGAAGGACTTATTATGATTACAAAATGTCCTACTGTTTTCATGTGTGTAAAACCCAGTATGACGTTTGCTGCAAACTTGGGCCTTTTCTTACTTGGATGCTTTGGGATTTTAATTGGGTCTGAGCTGCCAGATCTTTAAAATGAGATAATGTTCAAATATTATAATTAAATTTTTAAAAAGGGCAGCAGTAACTTACACACCAACAGGCCAATCTTGTCTTTTGTGGTGAGTCACATATTGCTTAATCTGCACGTTGTGGGAGCTTCCTCATTCATTTGCATACTCCACTGGAGCTTGCCCTAGAAATGAATACCAACCCAGGACATCAGAGAGCTCTTAAGTACCTTAGATGAAATGAGTAGTGCTTCTCTGTCTGGTTCCTGGTGTGTTGTGAACAATAATAAGTCCGGTCTTCCTTTATCTCTTTTCTTTCTTACAGAGAGTTTAAAGCAAAGGGCTAGAAGTGATTGATTAATCAGGCCCCCAAGCTAGTCATTGCCATGTAGAGGCAGCCCATAGTAGCAGCTCACAGAGTTTGCAAGCAAGGGAAGCCTGGGCTGCCAGAGCTAGGACAAGGCTAGGAATGGATACAAGCAGCAATATGTAAGATGGTGATAGTTAGGCCTGCAAGACCTTATTAACCAAAGGTCAAGAGAGATCTGAGAGTTAGAAACCAGATGAGCAGTCAGGATCCAGAGGTCAGGTAAAAGATCAAAGTTAAGGAAAGGCAGAGTATTGGAAATTAGGTAGTCAAGAAAGCATGCATAGGACACAAGGAGATCTTGAAACTGAGGCGGTTCAATTCAGATGGCATATGTTAAGTGTCTACTCTGTGCTAAACTGGGCATTCTGGGGGGGGGAACTGAGATTATAACTAGAATTTCCTTCTTTCCTTCCTTCCTTCCTTCCTTCCTTGCTTCCTTCCTTTCTTCCTCCCATCCTCCCCTCCTTCCTTCCTATCTACATAGAAATGAAATAACTTTTCTTTGAACAGAGGGTTCTTTTATATACTTACTGCTAAGACAAGAACTACTTCCAAGATATGGCTAGCCTAGTCTCTTATCCCATTGGTACTTTTTATTTTCTTATAGTTATTCAGTCAACTAGAATTTCTTAAAAGCCTACTAAATGCTGGGCACTGGGCTGAGCTATGGGGATCAAAGAATATGCCAGTCCCTTCTCTCAAGGAGCTCAGAGTCTAATAAGAAACATATCATGTAAACAACTTCATACAAACAAGCGATATACAGGATAAGTTTGAAAAAATCACCAGAGAAAAGGCACTAACATTAAAGGAAATTAGGAGCATTTCATACAGAAGGTGATATTTTAGCTGGCTTTGGAAGCCAGGGAAAACAGGAGGAAGAGATGAGAAAGGAGGGAGCACTGTAGACAATGGGGGGCAACCAGTGAAAATGTTCAGAATCTGGATGTGGAGTGCCTTGCTTGAGGCTGATGTCAGTGGATAAGAGAGAAGTTGTGGTGTGAGGTGTAAGGAAAGGTGTAGGGGCCACATTATGAAGGGCTTTGAACACCAAACAGAGGATTTTCTATTTGATCTATGGTATTATAAGGGAACACTGAGGCTAACTGATTGCAAGGGTGACCTGGTCAGACCTGCTCTTTAGGAAGATCACTTGGAGAATGGACAGGAGTGTGGAGAGGCTTCTGGCAGGGAGGTTAATGAGAATATCATCATTAGATCTTGTTGTGACACGATGAGGGTCTGCACCAGTGTGATGGCAGTGTCAGAGCAGAGATGTTATGAAGGTAAAATTGACAAGCCTTAGCAACAGATTGCATCTGGGGGAGAAGAGGAAGCGAGGAGTCAAAGATAATACCTAGATTATGAGCCTGGGAGGATAGCAGCACCCTCAACTATAATAAGAAAGTTAGGAAGAAGAGAGGGTGTGGGGGAAAGGATAATGAACTTATTTCCAGACATGTGGAGTTTAAGATATCTATAGGCTATCTAGTTCAAAATTTTTAATAGGTAGTTGGAGATATGAGACTGGAGGTTAGGGTTGAGGAGTAATTCTGAGAATCGTTAGCCTAGAGATGATAATTAAATTCATGGGAGATGTTGAAATCACCAAGTGAAATAGCATGAAAAGAGAAAGAATAGGGTCTAGGAGAGAGCCCTGTGGGACAGTTATATTTAATGGATGTTACCTGGGAAAAGATCTAGGAAAGAAGAGGTTTATGAGGAGAACTAGGAGAGAGAAGTTATAAAACCTAGAGAGGACATCAAGGAGAAGAGGGTGATCCACACTGCCAAAGGCTACAGAGGGGTCCAGATGAGGATTGAGAAAAGGCCATTCAGTTTGATAGCAAAGAAATACAAGAAGTCACCTCAACTCCTTGGCAAAAATGAGCGATCTTGGGTGTAAAACACTGAATCGAATAACTGACTTTTTTATATGTCAGTTTTGCTGAATGTTGCCCCTCTTTTTAAACCTTCATTATAAGGTTTTGCTCTATGGAAGGTGAAGGAAGAAGGGAAACGTTATAAAGTGTAGGCAGTATAAAAATGAAAGATATAAAAATCTTACCTTAAAAACTGAAAATATTTGTTATCCATTTTCTATGATTCCCATTGTTACTACATCATCAACCTCACAACCAAATTATTTTAATAATCTCCTACTCTGTTCCTTTGCCTCTATGATATATCTTCTCAAATCTCTCTTATACACCACATTATTTCTGAAATAACATTTTGTCTTGTCACTACCATGCTCAACAACCTACAGTGTTTCCCAGTTCCTAGTTCAGTGTAGTTGATCTCCTTGCTGCCCTCAATTCATATCGCATTATTTCTTGTATGTAAGTCTCATCTCCCCAGTTGGAGAGGAATTTTCTCAAAGGGTCCATGTTTTTTTTTCTCTATAGTTCTTAGTACTAAATTGGGCACATAACAATAGCTAAGTAAATGTTTGTTTAATTGTGAAAGATTAAGTCTAGTAGCTTTTTTATAGTTCAAAAGCAATGCTTAGACATCAAGGGACTCAGGAGGTCATATCAGATCTTTGGAGGGAGCAGTTTCAATTGAATGAGGAGTTCAGAAGCCAGATTGTACAGTTAAGAAGAGAGTGAGAAGAAAGAAAGTGGCAGAACCCATTAAAAGAACCTTCTTAAGGGATTCAACCACAAAAGGGAGGCAAGATATGGGATGATAGCTAGTGGGGATAGATGAGTAAAGTAAAACGTTTTTTTGAGTATATTTGTAGGTAGTAGAGATTGAAGGTTAATGAGAGAGTAAGTATTCTAGAGGAAGGTAATCTACTGGAGAATGGGTTCACTTGTACATGTAGAATGGTTTGCCGTGACCAAGAAAAATCCCACCTCATTTTGAGCAGTGGAAGTGAAGGAGATAGTGATAAAAGGGTAATGTAAGATGAGGAGGAGAGAAGAAGCAGGTTTCAGTAAATGACCTTATTTTTTGGTAAAATATAAAGCAAAGTTCTCAGCTGAGAGGGTTATGAGAGGAAGAATCATGGGAAGTTTGAGGAGAGATGAAAAAGTTTTGAAGAGTCACTCTAATGAGAGAGATAGGGCATTAATTAGGGAAGTGTAAAACCACCACCAAGAAACCTTGTGATATTCTGTTCCTTGATGGTTCTTTTCACACTCTCTATCTCAGATTTTTGTGCTTGAAGCATAGTTTGGTCTTACTATGTTATAACATTTGGAATTATGGGAACTTCAAGTCTTTCCATAGACTCATCATGTTTTATTAGCTAAAAAGATCAGAGAATCATTAATCTTGGACTGGAAGTGAACTTAGAGGCCATTTAGTTCAGTCTAAATTTGTAGTGGATTTAACATAGTTTTGTGCTTTTCTTCAGCTTATTCAGCAGTATATGGTGGGAGTGATCTAAGGCTAAAGATATATTGAACTAAGTCAATGATAAATAAGTGAGCAAGGGTCTTGAGAGAAAAGGACATTATGGATTTCAATTGGTTCATCCATTCTTTCAATAACTCAACAAGAACTCTAGATTTCTTTCAAAAAAGACAGGAACTCAGGGATTATCTATTCCAACCCCCTCATCTTCTTGTTGAGGAAATGGGTGGCTAGAAAGTTAATGCAATTTACCCAAGGTATTCTGCGGGATTTAAATCTAGACCTGATAACTCTTCACATCCAGTGCTTCTACCATTCTAACAGGCTGCTGTCCCTCATAACAAAGAAAAAGAGTTAAGCAGGTGTTAAGCTATTTAAACAGTTGAGCAACACAGGGCATATGTCCTGCAGCATATGCAACATTCTACATCCTTCATTCTCCATCCATCCCTCACACCTCTCTACCAAGATGAGGGAGGCATCTTTCCACATCTTTCCTCCAGCCAGTATCCCTTTTTGAAATGGAATAATTTCTTGAGAATTTCTAGTAGGAGTGGATGAGACCAGCCTCTATGAACTAAAGTTTGAGAGTCATTATTCTACATCACCAGAATGATAACTGACTTATGGATCTCTCAGAAAGGTAGGCTCTAAACATATCTCTTAGTGGACTATTGGAACTATATTTTATTATGTTATTTTCTGATCAACAGACTCCACTGGCTTCTTTTTGCCTCTAGGATAAAGCACAAAACACTTGGTTTGGCTTTTAGTACTCTTTACACTGTAGCTTCAGTCTTCCTTTCTGGGGTGATTGAACATTATTCCTCTTCATGTACCCAGTGTTGAGGCCAAAGTAAAATGCTTACTGGCCTTTTATCTTATTGGCTCATTATCTCCCACCTACGCCGCTTTGGAAAAGCTGTTCCCTATGCCTGAAGTGTGTCCCTTCTTTCCATTTCTGAAAATCACGAATTTCTTTCAAAACTCAGTTCCTGTTAACTCTTTCAGGAAGCCTTCCCTGCTTTCCTCAGTTGCTAGTACTCCCTCTCTATGCATTATATGGCAAACACCCTGCTACTGCCACTTATTTGCAGTGTGTCATTGGGTAAGACTCTGGACCTTTCTGGACGTCAAGTTCTCACTGCTATAAAAATACAGATTTGGAAGAGACTCTATTTAAGGTTCTTTCAGCTCTAAATCTTGGATCTTCTCTTATGTTCGGTTTGCTATATATGTGATGTTGTCCTATAATAGAATGCCAGTCATTCCACAAGTATCACCTACTTATTATGTTCCAGGCACTCTGCTGAGTGCTGGAGATACAAAGAAATGCACCCCCCCTCCCAGTATTTCCCCTTATGGAACATGAATTCTAAATACCTTGATGACAAGAATAGTTTAGATTTTTTTTTTATTTCCAGCACCTTGAATAGTACCTGGAACACATGTAGTAGGCACTTACAAATGCTTATAGAATTTACTTTAATAGCAAAGGTGATGGATGATTCATAGCCTCCTACATTTCTTAGTAGATACAAGGAGAACCTAGAGAGATGCTGAGAAGCATCTGTGCCTTTTGAACAGTCCACATGCTCAGTGATACTCTGGAGACTCTTTGATTAAATGAAATGATTGTAGTTTCTGATGGGCAAATCCCAGGAGACTGAATTGGGGTGGGGGTGGAGGTGGGGATTTCTCTGGGTTAGGATTTTCAGAAATCTAGCACCAAGCTAGGTGGTTCATCTCTAGTCTAGTGGTAAATGCCAGGTTTTCTGTTTTCCACCATAATTATCAACATCCTAGAAAGCAAGTTTTTTGGTTTAGATACTATCAAGTCATTGAGTGTTGAGTATTTGTTGTTAGATGGATCTTTTAGTGGAGGAACAGGACTGGGACTTTGTATTGCATTCTGAAACACATAATTAGGAAACAGGTGTGTGCCTTGGAAGAATTCTGGAAAATAATCTCGGAGGGTTGGAGTTTCATTAATCAGCTTGACCATTTGACTTCTCTAACCAGTTAAATCTATCTCTCACTAAATAATTATTTATTTTGGTGGTTCATCACTGTGCTAGATGCCACCAGCCTTCTCTTAGATATTGCTTAGTCTAGATATATTATGCTTCTTTCACTGTTTTTAGAAGCAGAAGACCTGGTTTTGAATCCTGTCTCTGCTACTTACTGGTTTTGTGACCTTGAGAAAGTCATATAGCCTATTTAATATTCAGTTACTCAAATATAAAATGAAGATTACAAAATTTGAGAGTTGAAAGACATTACCCAGATAGCTAGGTGGCATAGCTG
The DNA here is from genome assembly GCA_028646575.1 of Pseudocheirus occidentalis. NCBI lineage: Eukaryota > Metazoa > Chordata > Mammalia > Diprotodontia > Pseudocheiridae > Pseudocheirus > Pseudocheirus occidentalis. Next base: position 159,361,655 of record CM053601.1, read on the forward strand.
ATAAAGGTCCAGGACTGGTAGTAGAAAAATTTAAGTATAAATCCAGCCTCAACACTCTAGCTGTGTGATCCCAAACAAGTGACTTAACTTTTGTCTCAGTTTCCCCAACTATAAAATGAGAATAATAATAGGACCTCCTTCTCAGGGCTGTTGGGAGGATCAAATGAGATGATAATTATATATATGCCTGGCATATATTAAGTGGCATGTAAATATTGGGTATTATGATTTTTCATTGTTATTCAGTCATTTTCAGTTGTGTCTGACTCTTTGTGACTCCACTGGGGGTTTTCTTGGCAAAGATACTAGACTGATTTGCTATTTTCTTCTCCAGATAATTTTATAGTTGAGGAAACTGAGGCAAATGGGGTTAAGTGGCTTTCCTAGAGTCATACAGCTAATAAGTGTCTAAGACTGGATTTGAACTTGGGAAAATGAGCCTTCCTGATTCCAGGCCCAGCACTCTAACTCTATTCACTGTACCACCTAGCTGCTCCTCCTCCTCCTCCTCCCCTTCTTCTTCTTCTTCTTCTTCTTCTTCTTCTTCTTCTTCTTCTTCTGCTGCTGCTGCTGCTGCTGCTGCATGCACGTGAGAAAGAGACTTCTATACAACACAGCAATGTAGGTATCCTTTTGTCTGAAGATCTCAAGTTATGGGGAACCTACTATCTCCTAAGGTAACTCATCCCACTTTTGGATAGACCTTGTCATTAGGAAGATTTCCTTATTTCAAGATTAAAATTTTCTTTTTCAGCTTCTTTCTGTTGCTCTAATAGCAGAATGAACTTCTGAATAGCCAAGGTGGATAGGAAGTTGGAAAGCAAGCACTTTCTTAGGAGAAAATACCTACTTCTTAATTTGTAAAGATTTTTAAATCCCTTTAAAAGTCACTTTCCTATCTAAATATGTCTTTCCTGCTTCCCCTACCTGGTGAGCTATCCTTTGTAATAAAGATTAAAAAAGAAAAGGAAAAAAGCAGGTTAGCAAAACTAACTCATGCATATTGTCATATATCTTATCTTGCACATTTATAGTTTCTCATCTCTGTAAAGAGGGGAAGGAGGTGCAATTCCTTATCTCCTCTCAGGGGCTAAACTGGTACTCATCATCCTCATCATAATCACCAGTAGCATTTATGTGTAATTTTACGGCATGAGAGGCTCTTTACAGATACCTCATTTAATTCTCATAAAAAGCTTAGGGAGTAGACGCTGTTATCTCTATTTTACTTCTGAGGAAAATGAGGAAAAATTAATCAATTTGCATAAAGTCACACAGCTAATAAGTGATTGTGACAGGATTTGATCCAAGGTCTTACTGACTTCAAATCCAGTGCTCATTGTTCAGATGCCTCTGATACATAACAATCTATTTTTATTTCTTTTTCCCCTTTTCATATTGTTGTAATTGTATCTATTGTTTTACTGGTTCTGCTTACTTTACTCTGCATCCATTCATATAAGTCTTCTCATGATTTTATGAATTCTTCATATGCATGATTTTGTATATGGTAAAGTAACATTTTTCTTCTACTTAGATTTCATTTTTTTGAATTAAGATCCACCTATTCTCATTCTCTTCTTCCTCCCTCTTCCTTTGAGGAGGCAAGAAAAACAGAACTCCCTGTTTAAACATGCTTAGTTAAGCAAAACAAATGCCCACATTGAACATGTTAAAAAAATAAGCTTCAGTTTGGACTCTGAGTACATCACTTTTTTATCAGGAGGTGGATAGACTATTTCATCATGTATGGATAGACTATTTCATCATGTACTGTTTGAGTCCACATCCTTGATGTACCTCAAAGTCTAACTATTATAGATGTGGCTTCAGTAACAATTACTGTTATTTATGTTAGAACAGAATAATGTTGTACCACCTCACAGCTTTCTTTTTGGCTAATATTATAACAATCATTGTTTTGATCATAATTTCTAAGACTTTTAAAGTTAATAGTCTTTGCAATATTATTGTTATTGTATAAATTGTTCTGGTTCTGCTCACCTTACTCTGCATCAGTTCATAGAAGTCTTACCAGATTTCTCTGAAGCTATTCTCTTCATTTTTTCCCAGTATAATAGTATGCCATCACTTGCAAATGTTATTCTCCAATTGACAAGTGTCCCCTCAGTTTCCATTCTTTGTCACCACAAATAGAGCTACTCTCAGGATTTTTGTACACATAGATCCTTTTCATTTGATCTTTTTGGGTTCCAGATGTAGTAGCAGTATGAAGCAGATGTTAAAGAGTACATATAGTGTATTAGCTTTTTGGATAAATTTCTAATTGTTTTCCAGAATGGCTAGACCAGTTCTCAGTTCCATCAAGAGTCTATTAATGTACCTGTTTTCCCATCGCCATCTAGTATTTTCCTTTTCCTTTTTTGGTTGACTTATAGCAAAATAATATTCAGTTATGTCCATATGTCACATTTGTTTATCCATTACCTTGTCAAAAATGTTTGATTGTAAATAATTTCTTAAGAAGGAATCATGCTCCAGAAGCATAGCAACCTTTTTCATTTTCATACAAAATCCAGTACAAGTGATCTTTTGTGTGGTGGTAAGGAGAAATTCTAATGGAATTAGCTTTATCAGTTTGGGATGGAAGAATGTCAATGCTGAGAGAGGAAGAGGGAAGACTAATGAGCCACATTATAGTTGAATAAAAACTGCTTTTCTCTTGTTGAAGCTTCTTTTTGAATGAAAATATTTTGAGGATCTTTTCTATCTTGCCTTGCTTAGGACACATCATAAAAAGGAAAGGTAATAGCCCTTTCCATTGGGATCTGAGCTACACCTGGTGTTTCCTCGTTAGCTCTACCCACTGAGTGATCAGATTGATGTTTTTAAAGATCTTGAAAAGGAAGTACAGAGTTATGTTGGTGAGAAGATATGTTTCAAAGGGATTATTCATTGGAAATAGGAACTAGGCTGAGGAACATTGCCCTAGGTTTTATTCTTAACTCTATCCTTGATGCTCTCATTCCTTTTTCCCCATTTCTTTTTTTTTCAGCTCACTTACCCTCTCTGGGGTGTAAGTAGGGCAAATGGATTTTTAAAATAGCAATATAAGTTCCCTCCTTTAAGTAATTTTAGAAGATTAATATAGCTTCTACAGGCTTTCTGGTCAGAAGGGCTGGAGGAAACCCTTTCTTCAGAAAACCTTTATAGGTAATGTGGGGCCACTTATTAGATGATCTTGAAAATGCCAGAATGTACCCTACCACAATGTCTCCCTATCATCTTTATAGGGATTGGGAAAGATTTTGAGGTTCCCTTAGCAGTTGAAAGACAAAAGAACAAATAATCATAGAATTAGAGTTTGAAGAGACTTTAGGTATCATCTAGTTCAACACCTTTATCTTATAGATGAAGAAACTGAAGCCCATAATGGTTGTGTGGTCAAAGTCATACCAAGAGTGGGAAAACTGGTATTTAAACACAGGTCCTTTAATTTTAAATTCAGCATCCTTTACATGATACCACACAGTGGCAAAAGTCTACTTCATAGCTTACTTTGCAAAAGAACAAGTTTTAATTATGATTTCAGATTTACTTATTGTCTTTGAATTACTATGCACTCATCACTGGGTTCTAATATTTCTTGTTATTGTTCAGTCAGAGGCAGAACTCCATTTAGTTTTTAGCTTCTGTTCCCCTGTAGCCCATCCTACATATGACAACCAAGCTACTTTTCCTAAACTTCTGTTTTCATCACATTACTTCTCTGCTCATAAATCTTAATGGCTGTCTATGGTGTATACAACCAAACCAACCTTGATGGTATACTGGTGTACAGAATCTTCTGACATCTTATGTCAGTTAATGTTTTCTGATTTATCTCGATTAGTCTCCAACCTGAGTCTTCCATTCATTCAGTCAATAAGCATTTTTAATGATTCTACTGTGAGCATAGTGGTATGCACTGGGAATACAAAGAAAAATAAAAAGACAGTCTCTGTCCTTGAGAAGCTCACAATGTAATAGGGGCAATATGCAAATAACTACGTACAAATAAACCACATATGGGATAAATGGGAAAGCAAAGGCACTAGAATTGAGAGGAAATCAAAAAGGCTTTCTGGAGAAATTGGGATTTTAGCTAGGATATGAAGGAAACTATTGAAGCCAGGAAGCAGAGAGAAGGAGGGAGGGCACTGGCTTGTCTTTTTGGAGGACTAGCAAAAGACATCAGTGTCTCTGGATCAAAGACTGTTGGGACAGTGTGTAAGGTATGAGAAGACTGGAAAAGTGGAAGAGGCTGGATTTGGATGGTCTTTGAACACCAAGTAGGATTTTACACTTAATCTTAGTAAGAGGTAGCAGGAGCCCCTGGTATTTATTGAGTAGAGAGAGGGGTGACTGGGTCAGACTTATACTTTAGGGTAATCACTTTGGTGACTGAATGGAGGATGAACTTGAGTGGTGAGAGACGTGTATTAGACAGACGAACCAATAGGCTGTTGTAGTAATCCAAGTATGAAGGAAATGAAGGCCAGCAACAGGCTGGTGGTAGAAGAGGGAGGCATATTCAAGAGATGTTGCAAAGGTGAAATCAGGCTTTGGCAACAAATTGGATATGAGGAATCAGAGAGAGTGCAGAGTTGAGGATGATGCCTAAATTGTGAGCATGAGGGACTACAAGGATGATGGTGCCCTCAGCAACGATAGGGAAGTTTTGCAGGAAGGAAAATGAGTTCATTAAAAAAAAACATGTTAAGTTTATCTAGACTCATCCATTTGCTAATCTCAGAATATACCAGTCCCTAAGATTTGTGTAGTGGAGAGAAGTCAGGAGGGACCTACTTGTGACACTGGGGAAATCACTTAACTTCTCTGAATGAACATATTTTTACAACTGTAAAGCAAAGTATTGATATGAATAGTATTTTTTCATAGAGTATTTGTTAGTATCAAATGAAATAATATGATTAGAAGCTTCCCTTTTCTTCTCTTCCCCTCTCCACAGAGGTACTGTTTGAGTCCACATCCTTGATGTACCTCAAAGTCTAACTATTATAGATGTGGCTTCAGTAACAATTACTGTTATTTATGTTAGAACGGAATAATGTTGTATCACCTCACAGCTTTCTTTTTGGCTAATATTATAACAAAGAAAAATGAGAACTGTTGGAAAAGATGTGGGAAAATTGGAACACTAATGCATTATTGGTGGAATTATGAACTGATCCGACCATTCTGGAGAGTAATTTGGAATTATGCCAAAAGGTTATGAAACTGTGCATACACTTTGATTAAGCAATACCACTATTAGGTCTGTATCCCAAAGAGAGCATAAAAATGGGAAAAGGGCTTACATGTACAAAAATAATTACAGCAGCTCTTTTTGTGGTAGAAAAGATTTGGAAATTAAGGGGATTCCCGTTGGGGAATGGCTGAATAAGCTGTGGTATATGAATATAATGGAATACTACTGTGGTAGAAGAAATGATGAGCAGGTAGATTTCAGAAAAACCTGGAAAGACTTACATGAACTGATGCTGAGTTAAATGAGTAGAACCAGGAGAATACTGTACACAGTAACAGCAACATTGTTCAACTTTGATAGACTTGACTTTTTTCCAGTAATACAATGATCTCAGATAATTCCAAAAGACTCATGATGGAAAATACATCCAGAGAAAGAACTATGGAGTCTGAATTCAGATTGAAGCATGCTATTTTCTTTTTTTCTTATTGTTTTTTCTTCATTGTGGTTTTTCCCTTTTGTTCTGATTCTTCTTTCACAACATGCCTAATGTGTTTAATATGATTGTATATGTATAGCCTATATCAAATTGCTTGCCATCTTGGGGAGCAGGGAGGAGAGGAAGGGAGGGAGAAAAATAATGGAAGTCAAAATCTTATAAAAGTGAATGTTAAAAACTACCTTTAAAGGTAATTGGGAAAAATAGTTTTAAATGGAAAAAAGAAGAATGAAAAGGTAAAAAGAAAGAAAAAGAAAGTAAGAATGTTAGAATGTAAGCTTTTTGAAGGCAGGGACTATTTCCTTTTTGTCTTTGTGCCTAATACTTGGCACATTATGTTAATAAATTAGTTTATTATTAGTTAACTAATTAATGCTTGCTTAATTAATTTAAATGAAGAATGCGTAAAGTGCTTTGAAATCTTAAGATACTATATAAATATAAGCTAAGATTATGATTCTTGCCTTGATACCTTTATTCAAGGCTTTCCCCTCACCTAGAGTCTCCTATCGGCATTCTCTGTCTCTTCAGATCCAATTTGTCATAAGGAACCCTTGAAAAATTTCATTCCAGATACCAAGCTAAAAAGCAGAATTGGTAACTATATTTAAGGTTCTTGAAAAGAACTGACTGTAATGATATTCTTTCTGCAGAAAAGAATAAAATCATAGACTATTAGATCTAGAAGGAAGATTGTGGACAATCTAGTCAAATTCTCTTATTTTACCAAGGACCAGTTTTGAAATGATGGCCCCAAGTAATGAAGCTAATTGGCAACAGAACCAGGATTTGAGCCTCTATCTCCTGACTCAAGTTCTGATGCTCCTTCAACTCCACTATTTTACTGGATCATAATTAGAAGCCTCCTTTTTTCTTCTCTCTTATCCTTTCCAGAGTGGTACTGTTTGAGTCCCACATGCCTGATATTGTGCCTCAGAGTCTAACTAGTACAGATGTGGCTTCTGTAGCTTCCTGGAAATTGCTATATATCAGGAGGTAAGGCCTTTGAGTAGGTAAAATCACCCCATTATCCTAGAATATCATAATTGGGCTCATAATATTCAACCTACAGTGATAAAATCACAGAATTTGAGAAATGGAAGGGACCTCATGGGTTATCTAGTAAAATCTATTCCTTAACAAGAATCGCTGATACAACACACCCTCAGAACCTTCATCCAACCTTTGCCTGAGGATCTCCAGTTAGGGAGAACTCAGTCTCTCCTGATGTAGCCTATTCAACTTTGGCATAGTTTTATAGTTGTTTGGAAGTCTCCCCTTATATTGAGCCTCTAATTTGCTTCTCTTTGTTGCTTCTAGATCCTCCTTCAAGGTCTAAGCAAAACAAGTTCAATCCCTCTCCTTTATATTTGACTTTTAAGGACTTTCAGAGATATGACATGTTCTTTTCCAGAGTTCAAACCATCCCAATTCTTCAGCCCATCTTCCTATGGGCCAAACTTGAGGTCTTTTAGCATTCTCTTGGCCTCTTGGTATTCCCAGTTTGTTAGGGTCCCACCTAAGATGAAGCACTTAGAATTGATCTCCACACTCCAGATGTGGTATGACCAGATTAGAGTACCCAGTGTACTATCGCTTCCTTGTTTCTGGAAGTTACATCTCTCTTAATGTAGCCTAAGATCTCATTAGATATTTTATGTTTGGAAGTATTTTTAAAACCTTAAAAAATTATTTTTAATTTATAGAATAAAACAAAGACTTCTGTAAAAGGAGTCCATTTCTAGTATAATAAAAAGACAATTGCACATGAAAGTGCAAATCTATTAGGCGCAACTTGCTATTCCTTTCAAATATACATTTATTGTTTTTTTCTTTCCTCCTATTCCCCTGCCCTAGAGATGGCTACCATTAGACACATGTAGGAATATATATGTAAAATTATTCTATACATAGTTTTATTTATTAGTTATTTCTCTGGATGCAGATAGAGTTTTTTGAACTGTAAAATGATCCATCTTTTTTGGAGAACAATCTGGAATTATGCCCCAAGGGTTATTGAACTACCTACAGCCTTTGACCCAGCAAAACCACTGGTTGATCTATTTCCAAAGATGATTAGACAAAAAGGAAAATAATGGTTATGCTATTATAGTATGTTATATATAACATATATATATATATATGTTATAAATATATAGCAGCTCTCTTTGTGGTAGCACCCATCTGGAAATTGCAGGGATGTCCATCAAGTGGGGAATGGCTGAACAAGTTGTGATGTTTGATTGCAATGGAATATTATTGTGCTGTAAGAAATGATGAGCTCAATGATTTTAGAAAAAACATGGAAAGACTTGCATGAAACAATGAAGAGAGAAATGAGCAGAACCAAGACATTGCATATGGCAATAGCAATGTTGTTTTAAGAATGACTTTGAACAAATAAGGTATCTTGTCTATTATAAATACCCAAATTAACTATGAAGGACAGATTTTGATATTATTAAAGTGTATTGCACTGAATGCCAGACCAGAAAAAACTAAGAGATACCTGAGAGCCAATTCACGTCCATGCATTTTTATTACCAGTATTTTGTTCTTTTGTGTATAGACATCTTAGGCTATATGGGTTTTAATACCAAAAGAACCTGAAGCTGGCCAACCTTACTCTTTGTCCCTGGAAACTTGTAAATGATAATGATATGTGTTAATGCAAGAGCATGGTCTTGTTGACCAAATAAGTCTTCTGTGACCTTACTACTTGCTTGCACATTTAGCAATTGTTGTCCAGGGTGACGTTGTTCTGAGAGTCTGTCATTTGATGGTAAATAGATACTGTATATGCAGAGCTTTTGGGGCCAAAGGCTTTTTGTCTGAAAACATGTATTTGCATGCATATGGAATAGATGGTGAATAGAATTTTATTAAGGAATTGTTTCCCTCACAAATGACCCAGCAATGAATACGATTTGGGGAGAAATGATAATCATTTCTATGAACGTATCTTAAGTGATCATTTTCAGAGTAGGAAATGGGACTTTTGTGTTTTAATTTCTAATAGTCTGCTAAATTAGAATTTTCTTTGACCTTGAAATTCTTTGCCCTTCTTTTAATGGTAAGAGTGATGATAACCAGTCCCTATTTGGTAGTATTTAGAGCATTAATCAACTTGGTTCTCTGGGTGATGGAAGCAGAACCTGTTTATGGCTTTGTACCCTTTACTTGGGTTAGTTATTATCCCCTGTGGAGATGATTAGATACACCGTGTGGCCTCATGGATTTGACTATAGCTCATGGATGAAGAGAAGAGGAGGTGGTGGGTGCATTTTGAGTAGTCATTCTACCACATTCCCCTGATTTCACAAAACGCCTCTGATGGATGTGATCCTATCATTTTCTTTGGATCTTTGTCATCAGAACATTTATATTAGGTATCTCTCTCCTTCTTAAAGAAGTCAAGACTACACCACACACACACACACACACACACACACACACACACACATATATATGATAGTAATAGGTAGCCCTGCTGTACTCTATCCTTTTCAGACCACGTCTAGAACACTGTGTTTAGTTCTTGGCATTACCTTTTAGCAAGCACCGTGATTATCTTGGACAAGCTCCCGAGAAAAGGAACCAGGATGGCAAATTGCCTTTAGATGATGCTGTATGAAGATTGTGGGAAGGAAACTTGGCTGTTGGGGCTAAAAAGAGAGGATGCAAAAACTGTCTGAAAGTATTTGCAAGAGGTTTCTTTTGTTTGACTCAAGGACCAATGGGTGAATGTTACAAAAGGATAAATTTAGGCTTGATGGAAGGAAAAACTTCTCAGCAATTAAGAGTTTTTCCAAAGAGGAATGGGTTTCCTCAAAAGGTGGTATTTTCCCTTACTTGAATTTTGTACTTAATAGCTAAGATGTCCCAACAGGGCATTTTGTAAAAGGAATTCTCTTTCAGGTATGGGTTGGACTGGATGGTTGCTGAAGTATCTTCTGGCTTTGACATGATTCTATGATAGTCCTATATTCCTCAAAACACCCAGCTCAAGAACTCAATCATTAGTAAATGACTGGTCATTTCTTCCATAGTTTCATGGGTAGAGGAGACAGAAGTCATTGTAGAAAATCTTTTTCCTTTTCTAAATTCAGAATGTACACAATGGCCTGTGTAACTTAAAGGGAGAAATACATTTGTAAGTTAGTTTATTAAAGAATATGAAACTATCTTGTCTTCAAGAAGCTAGGAAAATCTAGAAATAAAAGCTGTACACATTCAGGGACTTATTTTCCCATGGTCTTTTAATGTTCATGTTAACATAGATGTGCCTGCATCTAAAAATCAGTTGCTAAATCATATTTACTTCTTCATCCTGTGTTTTCCCATCTGTTTCTTAGTATTGGCATCATTGAAGTGGGTCAGGAGCTGTTCTTTATTCTTATTCTTAAGCATTCCTCCTTGGGATTATCATCTGGGACAGAAGAGTGAAATACGCATTTGTTCTTTGACATGAAATTGGGAAGTCATGCATAATAGAGGCTTAGCTTCATGATATATTCATCTCAGTCCTTGTATCTGATGCACTTTGCTATTAAATTAAATACATGTTGGTTAGTAGGGTCAGGCTGGCTAAGTGGATTAGAGAAAAGAACCAACTCCTTGGAGTCTAGGGTTTAACGTTAGCCTCCCTAGCTAAGTGATGTACCTCTGTAGTCCATGTTGTTAGGAGTTACTCTCATTTCTAGGACTTTTATTTGCCACAGTGGCTCATTTTGGACAACTTTAATTCAATCCCACATTTATCGTGTCTATCATAAGTAAGGAACTGCTAGATGCTGTAAATACAAAGACAAAAACCCAAGTTTGTAACCTAGGGGTCATCCTTCACATTATACTCTTGCATACACCATATTCAGTTTTCAAGTTTTGTCAGTTTTGCATCCTCCACACCCCTAGTATCCCTCACCTCTGCTCCTTTCAAGGACTCTTACTATTCGCACCATAACCACCCTGGTTCAGATCTTCACCATTTTCTTGGGTCGTTTCCATATTCTCCTAATTGGTCTCTCTGAGTGCAGCCTTTCCTTTCTCTGCTGCATTGTCCATACAGTTTCCTGACTGACATTCTTAAAGGATGGATCTGATTATGCCAGTCCCTCGATCTAGATGCTCCCATGTCTTCCCATTGCTTTTAGGGTAAAACACTAACATACTTGTTTGCCTTCACTATCATGTTTCTCATCATCTTTCCAATCTGATTAAGTATTCTTCTCCATCATATACTCTAATACTCCAGGCAAATAGGTTTATTTGTGGTTCTCCATATAAAACCTTCCATTTTCTGTTTCTACCGTTTTGCACAAGCTGTTCTTCATACCTAGAATAATTTGTCTTCACCTTTACCTCTCAGAATCCCAGATTACTTCAAGGCTCAGCTTAAATAAACCTTTTTTCAGAGGTCTTATCTGATTCCCTAGGAACCACTGCCAAATTAACATTGTTTTATTTTGCGTGTAGGGATAGGGACATAGACCTGACCTGTAATTTTATTGGTACAGGGAGATGTCTGTGAGGAACTTGCTCTGTCAATGCAGGTTGACACCTCCTTTGCAACCTATATAATCCTAGGCAACTAAGGCACTGAGATGTTTATTAATTTGCCCAAGATTACAAAGCTGTATCTATACAGCTATGAACATTTTGTAACCTTCTCATCCCGGTGTGCTGTACTTTAATCTCCTTGGTGGAAGGGAATACTCTGTTGTTATCTTTGTATTTCCAATGTCTGGCACAGTGCTTGGCACATAATGGGCATGCATAAATACTTGTTGATTGTTGAACAAGCAAAGAAATTTTTGCTGTCAAGGAATTCATATTCTACTGCAACATTTACAGAAGTTATTGAGAACAAAGACAGATGCAGAGGGAAATGGGAGAGGCAGAAGGCTGGAGAGAGAGGAGGAGAGACAGAGAGAGAGAGAGAGAGAGAGAGAGAGAGAGAGAGAAAGAGAGAGAGAAAGACAGGGGGGAAAGGGATAAGGAAGGGCAGGGAGAGGGGGAGAGAAAGATAAAAGGAAAGAAGGAAAGAGAAAGAGAAATGAACTAATGAAATCAGGAGAGGGCTTGTGCAGGAGATGGCATCTGACCTGTGCTTTGAAATAAACTTTGGATTCTTTGAAGTGCAGTTGAAGATGGAGGGAATTCCATGTGTTGGAGAAGCACTTGTACAACAGTGCAGGAGTGGGGGAATGAAATCTCTTGAGTGGAGATTCAGCTAGTTGACCAGTTTGACTGGGCATGCCCCACGATAGAGGCTAGGCTACAGAAGATACTATGTATATCCCTTATGCAAGAGTAGAAGGAAAGAAATGTTACCTCCTGGAATGCATATGAGAGGTAAAAGATGGGATGAAAAGATGGTTATTCATCAGATTTTTTGACCATAGCAATTAAGTTATTTTCCAGGAGTTTGAAAAATTTTCCATAAAAATAGAAGCCCAGAGTATGAGCATTTGTGGTCCACTGTTTGCCAGGTGCTATACAAATATTACTTCATTTGTCCTCCACCCAGAGAGGCAGGTGCTATTATTAACCTCATTTAGAGTTAATTAAAATGAAGCAGGCATAGGGTGTGACTTGCCAAGGGTTATATAACTAGTAGATTTGAATTCGGATTCTCCTCACTCCAGACCCACGACTATATCCTCTGTGTCACCTTGCTGCCTTAAGAGGGTAGGGAATGAAACTCAGACATAGGAGTTTCATGGCTTGTATACTTAACAACGGATTTAATTATGAATAAACTCTTAATTTTCATCTCCTGATTATCAAGGAATAGTTATCTTATTATCATTACGTTCAAGGGAGAAGAAATTTTAAAAAGCACCAGGCTCCACCCCACCAACTTCTTCCAGGCCTCTACGTCTAAGGCCACTTTTCTTTTTTCCTGTAATGCTTGAAAATATGACAGGTCTAAAAATAAACATCAGTAAATCTCTTCTACTTGGATGGTTTCCCACAGACAGTAGCAGAATGGATTGCATTGCACTTTTAAGTGTTTTAAAGACAACGAACCAAATTCCACTAATTAGCTTGTGTCTGTTACCTTAAAGTAGTTCAACTGATCTTCTTTGCCTCTCTGAAGGTATTCACTATGTGGGCTCTAATATAATAAGTGAACTGCCTTCCATGGTGCACAATTGATTTCAAGTTGTGTTCCCTTTGTGTGATGCTGAGTTAATTGTGAACTCTGAGAAGCCGTTGAAACCAGGTGGTACCCAGGAGGAAATGATGGTGATGATGTTCTGTTACCAACTGAAACTGACTCTTTCTGTTTTCAATACAGCTATTTTGAACTGGAGAGCAGCGGCTTGAGAGATGAGATCAGATATCACTATAGATTTAACGGAAAATCAAGGACGGAAGCTTTTCCATACCGAATGGCAGATGGCCAGTGGCACAAAATTGCTCTGTCGGTTAGTGCCTCCCATCTTCTGCTCCATGTGGACTGCAACAGGTAAGGGCTTGCGTTTGATAAATAGAACTCTTGCCCTTGAAATTACACAATTACATAAAGACCATTTGGGAAACAAAAATTGAAGGACCTTGCCTTCCACTTAGCTTTTAGGATGGACTGTTATGTATTCTAAAGTGACCAAGTATAATAAGCTGGGAAACAGGCTGTTAAAATGAAGCCATGTCTTCTGATTATGAATCAATGCACCAGTGGTTGATTGCTGATTGGGGAGTATTAAATATACCTTGGTGTACTCTGGGCCCTGGCTGATGTTATATTCTGCTGTGATTACATTTCACAGTGACAGATTGTTTTGTGGTCTGTTCTGCCCAAGAAGCAGTCTTGATACGCCTACCCTGAAACTTGAGGAATATGTCATCGTAGAGTCACTAATTTTATTTCACTTAATCAAATGCCATTTACCTTAAGTATCTTCCCTAAATAGAAAATTCTAAAAGAGACTACTCTTTGAATTTTTGGAGTTGATGTCATTCATTTTTTAATAGGATATTGGACTTGTTGATTTTTTCACCAGCTTCCTTTTAAAAGCTGGGACTGCAATTTGCCAGAGGTGGCAAGTTTCAAAAGGAGGCTTTGGTTTGGATTAGGGAAGACAGATGTCATACACAGTATGTTTCAATGGAGACAGCTTTTATATCATCTAAAGGAATTTGAAATCCATTGGTCACATTATGGTTGTTGGAGTTGGGACAGCTTGGTAATAGTGCCCAGGGGTGGTGTTTTGATCTCTCAGAACCCATTAGAGCATCTTACACATTTTGATCTGAGTTCAATTACAGAGAATGGACTATATCTTTAGATGGGTCCATGCACTGTTGTTATAATAACAGTGCAAACTGACCATACTTTTAGAAGAGCTATTATTCCACCAGATATGCCCCAAATTAGTGGGATGGCATGAAGAGTCCTCCTTCTAGAACCTGTCATGCCATGGTATGATAAGGCTAATTTCAAGGACATTCTGGTTTCAAACTGTATTTCAGATCAGGAAGTACTGCATTTCAAATTCATATGAATTCAATTCAAATTCAGCATTTATTATGTGTATTTGTTGTACAGTGCACACATACCATACTTTGAGAAGGGAAGACAAGTGTGACTGTGACACAGTCCCTCCCTCATGGTGGGATAAACTAATAGTGAGATTAAAGTCTTACTGTCATGGAGTTCACTATTTTAGGGGAAAATTGCAGATAAGCAAATCCTTGTAATGCAAATTTCAGTGCATCTGACACTTGAGATCAGTTGGTTTTCTTGGGTAAAGAACAGAAAACAATTCTTATCATCCCGACTGAAAACTGGTCATCTGGAAGTCCTCACTCACATTTAGGGCAGCTCATGAAAGATTGTCCCTCAGGTATATCCTGACTCATAGCTATAGAAGGCTGTTCCATATACTTCTATCTTTAAGATCCCTCTATATTTCTTCCACCAGCCTGCTCCAAGTTCCTGAAATTGAAGTCATTAGTCACTTCCTAAAGACATTGAATGTCCTTGTTAAAATGCAAACAGAGTTCATGGGAGGGGAAACACAAGAGAGTGACATCACTGAATTTAGGTAAAGGTGACCTGAATTAATTTATCCAATCAGCTAGTAATGAGAAGGGCAAAGAGGGGATAGTCCAGCTTAGGTAATTTTCTTTCTTTCTTTTATTACAAACTTGACAAACATCAACAATATGTGTATTTCCATGTACAAAGAATAGGATGACAGTTAATGTAAGTGTCCCCAAGTTTCATTGAATCGATCCTTTCGGTTTTTTCTCATGACAAAGTGGCATGTAATCACATTAATGTACTATAATTAGTTCAGCCATTCCTGAATTGTCAAGCATCTTCTTAATTTCCAGTTCTTTACCACAACAAAAAAAGAACTGATATAAACCTTTTGGTAGTTATGGATCCTTTCCCTCTGTCTTTACTCTCTGTGGTAGGTATTGCTGGGTAAAAGGGTTTACACAATTTAGCAGTGTGTAGGGTATAGTTTCAAATTGCTTTTCAGCATGGCTGGACTAATTCATAGCTCCACTCACAGTATATTGGTGTGCAGATAGGTACATTGTGATGGTAGGAAAGAAATGATTTGGATTACAGGATATTAGCAGGAGGCAGCTGAACATATGCTAGTTTATTGGGGAATGAGGTGCTTGAAGCTTGGGGATCTAAGGAAGACAGCAGTGAAAGGAGTAAACACAGAGTAGTCACTCCACAGTTTTACCTACACCAACTTGACGGCTTGTTATAGTCATAAGAATATGCTAACTCGCACAGCAGATTGCTACGTCTTCATTGGAATGGAATGAAGGAATAGAAGTAACTAATCCTTGTCTATAACAAATTAAAAAGCTATTTTAAGGGCAGCCATGACAAAGATAGGCAACCAATCTTCATCCTGATTAAGAACCTCCCACATCACATTCAATTGTTCTGTTGGCTGATGTCTTGGACTATTTGTTCATTTTATGCCTTTCTCCATTCCCTGGCCCTTAGAATCATGTTGGTGGGATGAGACTCATAAGAACTGGAGCACAAAAGAGATGGAACATCTTGATTTACTTTGATGTTTCATAGCATAGTGTCTGGACCACACATGGTAGCCCCACATAGTCTTGGTGTTTGTCCATAATCTTGTACATGGATAAATAGAGTACAAGATTCTTGAGGGCAAGGACCATCTGTCTTTTGTATTTGTGTTCCCAACTTAGTCAACAAATATTTAGGAAGTGCCTACTCTATGCCTGGTACATTTTAAATGCTGCTCCTGGCATAATGCCTAGAATAGAGAAAGCACTTAATAAATGCTTTTTGATCAGCTGATTTATTTTGGGAGGCTTTAGGTCTGATATTGTCTGTGTGTGTAGACATATATCTATATGTCTATATCTATAAATAGATATTGTTGCCAAAAGTCAGTTCCTGAGGACCTTGAAGGAAGTCAGGAATTCTGAGAAGTGGAGTTGAGGTGGGCTTATATTCTAGACATGGGGGGTATCTTGTACAAAGGCAAAGAGATAAGAAATAAAATATTATGTGCGAGTAACAACAAGAGGGCTGAGTGGGCTAAATCATAGAGATCACAAAGGGCAAATATATTAGGGCATATATGTATAGACATATGTGCATATGTATGTATCTACATAAAACAATATACTCCATTCATATATATCTAGTTTCTAGATATAATTTACATGTATATGAAGAGATATACAATGACGGGTGAATTCTAAAGGTTGATCTTTTCACTGAATATCACTGTCTCGACATTGGGCTAACCCCCATCCCATCCAGTGGATCACTTGTAGCAAACTTAGAGGAAGACATGTAGCAGTTGCCCAGAATTGGCAGGCCTGGGCAGATTGTGATCTTTCTCCTTGAAGAGGATCCACACTGACAAGATCACAGATCATTCTGAGTGTAGCTCACAAGTTCTTTATGAAGAAGGGTTTGTCTAAGAAAGGTGATATTGTGAGGTCACAGAGAATAGAGCCATTCTTATCTTTACCAGAGGAAAGATGCTTGGAATGCTGTGAGGACCATGAGCAAAATCCTAACAGTAAACACATATTTTAAGGAGCTTTGGTGGTATAGGATTTCAGCCAGTTTTTAAAAAAAGATATAATGAGACAGAACTTCTGCAGACTAAATTTGTGCAAATTGTCACAGGAAAAGTGAATGCTATTTTAGTCAACAGATTTCTGCTTTCTGCTTTCCACAGAGATCTGTGCTATTTCATGAATTCATTGTTCATTTCTGCATAACTAAATTCTAGAGATATATAGGTAGTAACATTATCTCTATCAAAGCCTAGGGGAATATGTGTGCTGTTTGTGGTTAATTTCATTAACTCATTTACATTGAAAACATATATTTTGTGAGATTACCTTACATTAGTGTGAAAAGATAAATGATGCCCAGTTTAATCTTTTAATTCCCTTCTATATCTACTCAATCTCCAGAGTAAATCCAGCTTCTTCCCAGATTCCTGAATACCTGGACTTCATTGAAAAAAGGTCCTGATCTTTTAAACTCACTATAAATTACAGTGATTCTATTTTTACTTAATCATTCAACCTACCGATGGATATCTATTGAGTATTAACTGTTTATAAGACACTGTGTTAAACTTGAGGGAAGCTATAGAAAAGTATCATCCATGACTTATACACTCAAGGAACTAGGTGAGGTACATGAAATTTTTATATGTGACAAATTGCCAGATAAGTGCTATAGGAAAACAATCCTTAAACCAATGAATTCAGTGTCAAGAGTTATCTATTGCCTGCAGTAATTCCCAAGTCCCAAAAGTTCTCCTGCATTTCTTATATGAACTCCCTTAGCCATAGAATGCAGCAACAATGCTCATAGTGTCAGTAGATGAATGATAACAGTACTGGCATCCTGACACAGTCACTTTAAACTATTCAGGTACAGGCTGTTGGAACTGAGGGGTGAGCAGAAGTGGCAGGAATTTTGCTTCCAATTATGAATGATATTCTATCAATTGTCAACCTCCAGAGTTCGATCTAAGAAAGACAATCAGAATTGTGTGTGTGTGTGTGTGTGTGTGTGTGTGTGTTTTCTTTCAAAGCTGTGGCAGGCATGCATGCTTGGAGAACTGCAGTTAGAGCGGAGCTTGCTTTGGGGTTAGGCTGCACAGATTCTAAAGACAAAGAGAAACCACAAAACTGGGTGGCAATGGACAATCAGGTACCGTCACTATGGGTTTGGATTTCCCCACCCAGTCTTGTCCTAATTGGGTCTTGCACAGTCCTTTGCATTTAGTTTCCATTTCTCAGGGAGGTGCCATTTCACAGAGATCATGAGATGCCTATGTGGAACAAGGAAGAGGGTCAGACTGAAAAGTCCCCAAGGTCCCTGAATTAGGATGCATGTGCTAGTTCTGTCCTTTAGAGCTGGTATGAGCCAGCCTAAGTCAGTTCTGTGGTTGCCAACACAGCAGAGGGATTTCCAGGTTCAGTAAGTGAACACTGCAAAGGATCTCTGATATTTTAAACTTAAGGGAAGCTCAGTCTGCCTCCTGATTGATTGATTCTGATTCTCTGGACAGTAAGAAAACTCAAGCAAATCAAGGTGGTCAGTAAAGTATTTTTTCACAGAACAAATGTGGGGCACTACGAATATGCACCTCTTCCTCCTCTGTCTCTTTGGGGGTTGGAGGTAGAGCTTAAATATTTGCCCCTGCTATATGAAGCAATGTCACAAGAGTGAGTGGGAATATAGCAAGGACTTTCTGAATGATTCAGTGATGTTAGTGACTGAAATGCACTAAATGAGATTTAGGATATTTGACAAACTATATTTCTTAGAAAATGTTAGTTGAAAGAGCCCTGGACTGAGTAGGTATAAGAAGAGTTGGCTCCTAGTCCTGGTTCTGCCTCTAACCTTTTTGACAATGATTTTTGACAAGTCATTTAATCTCTCTGAGCTTTCTCACTTTATCCAAAAAGCAAATAGTTCAAATACCTTAATACCAAAAGTCCCTGGTATAATGGAAGGAACACCAGGCTCTGGATTAGACCTGGGTTCCAATGTCACCTATGACACAATTATTAATCAGCAGACATTCATTAAGCTTTTACTATGCACAAGCAATGGAATGCAAAAAAGAGGCAAAAAAGCAGTACCTGTCCTCAAGAATCTTCAATCTAATGTGAGAAACAAAGCACAAGCCAAAATATACAAAGCATTCTATATATAGGATAAATAGGAAATAACCAACAGAGGGAAGGCATTGGAATTAAGAGTGCGTAGGGAACCTTTCTGTGAGATATGGAATTTTAATTGGGACTTAAAGGAATCCAGCAAGGTCAGTAGGCAGAGCAGAGGAGAAAAGTATTTCAGACATGGTGAGACAGCCAGAGAGAATGTGAAGAGTTGTGAGATGGAGTGTTTGTGGAACAAGAGTCAGAAGGGCAGTGTTGCTGGATCAAAAAGTGTGATGTGATGAAGGCTTGCTCTAGAGTTTTGAGAGTGTCAGGAGAGATAAGGGAGAGTATTCAAGAGAATACTCTTGAATAGATGAAATTGGCAGGCTGTGTCAAGAGCTTGGCTACAGGGAGTGGGTAGTAGAAGGTTTGGGAAGAAAAATGAGTTCTGTTTTGGACATATTGGGTTTAAGATGTCTATTGGACATACAGTTTGAAATGTCTGAAAGGCAGTTGGAGACATAAGAATGGAGGTCAGGAGAAGAGAGACTAGGAAAGAGAGGTATGTTTGAGAATAATCAACATAAAGATGATAAATCCATGGGAGCAAAGGAGATCACCAAGTGAAGTAATAAGAGTAGAAGGAAAAGTGGAGAGGTCGCAGCACAGAATCTAGAGGGACACCTATGGTTAGAGGGAGTTATCTGGATGAGGATCTGGCAAAGGAGACAGGGAAGAAAAAGTCAGGTAAGAGGAAAACCAGGAGAGAGTGGTGTCCTGAAAACCCAGAAAGAAGAGAGTATCGAGGCAAAGTGAGGGATCAACAGTGTCAAAGGCTGCAGAGAGGTCAAGGAGAATGAAGACTGAGGAAAGGTCATTAGATTTGGAAACTAAGAGACCATGAATAACTTTGGAGAGAACAATTTCAATGGAATGATAAGTTTGGAAAACAGATTATAAGGATTTAAGAAGAGAGTGAGAGGAGGGAAGATGGAGGCACTTCTTGTAGATGGCCTTTTGGGGAAGTCTGACTCCAAAAGACAGAAGAGATATAGGATGATAATGGGGATAGAAGGATCAAGTGAGGTGTTGTTTTCATGATAGGGAAGACATGGTCATGTTTGTAGGCAGTAGGAAATGAACCAGTAGAAAGGGAGAGATTGAAAATAAATGAAAGAGTGGGAATGACAGAGGGGGAAATCTGTTGGAGGAGATGGGATGGAATAGGATGGCTTGAAGAAATAGTGTGTTGGCCTTGGTAAGGAGTAAGGGTACTTCACCATATGAAACAGAAGTAAAAGAGGAGAAAGTAGAAGAAGGCATGAGTAATAGAAGAGGAAGAGGGAAAAAGAGTGAGTTCACGGGAAATGGTCTCAATTTTCTTCCATAAAATATAAGGCAAAATTCTCAACTGAGAGGAAAGAGACTCAGCAGGGGGCATCATTCTCATTGATCCCACTTTCTCTTCCATTCATGCTGTGTACCCTGTGGCCAGTGCATGCCAGACTCATTAGAGTTAAGGTTTTATTTGTCCTGCCTCCTAATGCAATCAAGAGCACTAATCTGATCTCTTTGCTATCCAAGGGACTCAAAGTCTTCTCCAGTACCACAGTTGGAAAGCAGCAATTCTGTGACTCTTAGCTTACCTTAGACTCCTACTCTTTGCAACCACATATTGTTATTGGAAAACCATTGTTTTGAGGCTATATAGAATATATTTGTAGCGGAACCAATCAGAATGGTTGTGTGATTTTCTCTACCTTTACTCAGCAGCACTTCTGTAGGAATAAAAGTTAAGAATGAAGGGAATGATCCAAAGCTCAGACTTAGCTGGAAGTCAACTATATGATAAGGGAGATAGGAATGCAAGAGGGGAGTATAGAATTGAATCACTAAGAAGTTAAAGTGAATTGTTTGGACAAGATGATGTCATAAGCCCCTTCAAGTCCTAATATATTGTGGTTCTAAGATTGTAATTATAGCATTCCTAGTTTTCTGTGTTCAGGACCTTGGAAAGCAACCTTCTAAACATATGTTACTTCTTGGGCCAGTTGTGTAGAATAGCCAGTTATCAAAAATATAGTTAATTGATTTGGTATTACAGTCTGTTACTTCGTTGGTGAACAAAAACTTGTGACTGCTTTTCTATAGTCTCCTCTTTTCCTACTTCTCACTTGTCTCATATTGTGTTGGGTAGATGCTAGCTATATCAGAAACTGCTTGATAGAGTCTGGTATCTTACTCTCCTCATCCTGTACCTTTTTTTTTAAACCCAAGTGCTTAATAAATATTAGACATCTAGGATTAAGCTGCTGGTGGGATGGAGGCAGCCTTTGGCTATAGGGCCATTTGGCTGAGGCTTGATGGCTTACTACACAGACCACTGTACCATAGGAAACAAATGATTGATATCCATACTCTTGGAAAATGCATCATGTCTTGTGCATAGCAAAAAAAATTCTTTGATGCTGCCACAATTGAAGAGATTTAAATAAGGGGTAAAGTGAATGAATCTAAAGATCTTTGTGCCATTGTAAAGCATCTCAAACTACAGATTCTTTGGCACAATAAAGTGTATTTACTTAACTGCTGAGACAGCTTTAGACATTATAGTGCTGAATGTCTCATTCTCATTGATCCCACTCTCTCTTCCATTCATGCTGTTTACCGTGTGGCTGGTGCACATTAGACTCATTAGAGTCAAGGTTTTCTTTGCCCTGTGACTCATTAGAGTCAAGGTTTTCTTTGCCCTGCCTCCTAATGCAATCAAGAGCACACCCAATTCTAATGCAGTCTGTTTCTTTGTTTCTTTCTTTGTTTCTTTCTTTGTTTCTTTCTTTGTTTCTTTCTTTCTTTCTTTCTTTCTTTCTTTCTTTCTTTCTTTCTTTCTTTCTTTCTTTCTTTCTTTCTTTCTTTCTTTCTTTCTTTCTTCCT
>CM053601.1:159383960-159404973 GCA_028646575.1 Pseudocheirus occidentalis
TCCTCTCTCTCACTCTCTCTCTCTCTCCCCTCTCCTTCCTCCCCCCTCCCTTCCTTTCCCCCCTACCCCTTTCTTTCAGAAGTCCAGTATTTTTCTCCTGCTTCCTAATTTTATATGAGATCTGGCTAATCATAGCCTTGAATATTGAGAGATAGAAGATGAAAGGATTAGCTGAAGTTGGAGATAATAAATTGATCTGTTACCCCCTCCCAATTATTTGCATTTTGAGCCTTTTAAAGTCAAGGACACAAATTGGAAAGCATACACAGAAATTGAAGTAAAATGTTCCTCTTGTCTGTTTCTTTTCTTTTTGGCTGCTTGAGACCAGTAGAAAATTACCAAGAAAGTATTTCATTTTTGCTAATGGCCGTATATATGTCAAATGAAAGGACAAAAGGGGGAAATTGAGTTGCTGGTCCATTTTGATTTCACACATATTGCTCTGCATATGTTTGAGTAGGAGTTTTTTGTGTCTGTCTCACTGATGTTGCTCTTTGGGATGAATGAAAAGGAAAAAAAAAGAATGCAAGGAAAGTGAATATTTCTTGTTGAAAAAAATCCAGGTCTGCATACTTTATGGTTTAAACTTCACACTGCAGGTTTGATGGATCTGCATGGTTATTATTTTTTAAAAGGAAAACAATGAGAGAAAACAGACTTGAACCAGCACAACAGAAATGACGGAGCCCTGTTTGAAAAATATGATGTCTCTTTCCTTGTCTACTTCCCCTGTTGGAGCAGAGCATGGGGAATAAAAAATGCATGAGGCACACAAACTTTTTAATTGGAAAAAAGATTCTGAATCTCATGTTTGTTTTCTGGTAGGACCAGTGGTAGAGAAGTTGTCATTGGAAAGAACTGATTTTATACGCCTGTAAACAAATTCATTTTTCTTCCCAGTGACTTTAATTAAACTTATGTTGTAAATAATAGCAGCAGGAGGGGCTGGAGTCAAGAAAACAGATTCATAGCCACACCTGTTGTACTGATTCTATTAGATAAGGCTTCTGTACCCCCCACATACGTTTTGCTTTAATAATTCCAGTGGAAATGATTTCTGTTCTCTTTAAAGGACCCCAGCCCTCCTCAGGCATGGCATGCAGGATCCGGACTCATTAGGCTCTATTAGACTGCTAGTATCACTTTTCTGACAGCTCATTTCACAAGCATGAACTTTCACTTCTAGGCAGTGGAGTTAGGTTCATCAGCAGGCCACCTTGTCATGTACCTGTGCAACTGGAGGTGAATTCCATTTCCTCTGGAAGTAAATAGCCCTAGGAAATGATTAGAACCTGTGTAATAGCTCTGATTAATATGACCTTACCAAGAGCATTTATACCAATGCCTGTTTTTCAAATCCGTTGCCTTATGGGGTTGGAGATTTCATTCATCATAAAAAAGGAACTATGGAAATTCAAGATAGTAAAATTTTGCAAGCATTCCTCTTCCCTTTCTGCTCAACAGTGGGAAGACTTAACAATGAGAAAAATTGTCTGATGGTTCTTTGCTAAGCAGTATTTTTCCTGTAGCCTTAATCCTCCATTGTATTCAGCAAAGCATATTGGCAGTCATCATTCAGCTGTTACAATCATGTCCAATTCTTCATGACTCCATTTAGGGTTTCCTTAGCAAAGATACTGGAGTAGTTTGTTATTTCCTTCTGCAGTTCATTTTACAGATGAGGAAAGTGACTTGCCCAGGGTCACAGAACTAATAAGTGTCTGAAACTAGATTTGAACTCAGATCATCCTGACTCTAGGCCCAGTGCTCCATTATCTCATTTGCTCTTCCTCACAATCCTGCAATGTACAAATTTTATTTCCTATATTACAGTAAAGAGGATTCACAGAGAAGTGAAGTGACTTTACCAAGAACACAAAGTCAGCAATAGTACTGGAAGTAGAATTAAGGTTCTCCTTTGACTCCTCTTCTCTCTACTGAGATATCACAGCATAGTGAAACATATATAGATTTTGGAGTCAGAGGACCTTGTCTTCATGTCCTGCCTCATCCATTTACTATTTGGGGATCTTGAAGAAATTACTTTGTCTTTTGAGGCCCAAGTTTTATCATCTGGAAAACGGAGGAGGCAATGGGCTATATGCTTTGTAAAGCCCCTTTAAGCTCTTAAACTGTGATGTTATCCTTCCACTACAGTATACTTTCTACTATGCTAGCTCACCTATCAAAATGAAGAGTAATTCTTGGTCCTGAACAGAGTCTAGAATATTGCTCGTCACCTTCTTTCTAATAGAGAAGTCTTGCAAGGAGAAAGATGGGCAAGAACATTCTATCAGTTTATGCAGAAAGACTAAACAAAGTCCTTAGATGGGCTATGTAAGTGAACCAGTCATGTGGATTCAATATTCCTCAACATATATTGGAAGTCTGTATTTTTATCGAACTCCTCAAATAGAAAAAGTCTGCAGTTAGGGTATGGAATAGGTCAGAATCATGGATTGGTGGCCTTCCTAAAAGTCCTGGATTTATAAGTTCATAATATCAATAGTACAGTGTTAGGTAAAGAAGAAGGAAGTTAGGGGAACAGTAGATTAGAGCATTGGGCCTGAAGTTGGGAAGACCTGAGTTAAAATCCAGCCTTAGATGCTTACTAGCTTACTAGTGACCCTGGGCATATCACTTAACCCTGTTTACTTCAGTTTCTTCATCTGTAAAATAAGTTGGAGAAGGAAATGACCAACCACTCCAGGATCTTTGCCAAGAAAGCTCCAAAGGGTGTCTCGAAGAGTTGGAACTCTTGACCTGAAACAATTGAACACCAACAAAAAGGGAACGAGGTAAAGTTTGGTGTAACTTTTCATCAACCCAATAAGCCTTTAGGAAGTGTCAAGCACTGCATTCTGTGTAGGGAATAAAAAGACAAAAAATAAAGAAGTTCCTGACATTGAGGAGCTTACATTCCATTGGGGGAGGGAGGAGAAAAATAACATTTACACAGAGATATAAATATAAACTATATGCCAAGAAACTACCAATTGATTTGTGAAGAGGATGGAAGCAACTGAGGAAATCAAGACAGGCTTCATGTAGGAGGTGGTGCCTGAACTGAAGAAACCAGACCTCTAGAGGTAAGGAGGGGGAAGAGCATTCTGGCCATGGGAAATTGTGCAAAGGCATCAAGGTTGGAGATAGAATAGCAATTCCCCAATCTTTAAAAGGATGTGGATTCTAAATCTTGGCTCTTTCACTCAGTGTGACCTGGGCCAAGTTCCTTCCTTTGAACCAAATGACTTCTCTATTCTCCTCCAGCTCCAAATATATGCTTTATGAGTCTGTGAGTGTTGTTTATGGGGAGGAGAAAGTCCACCAGCTTCACTGGAACAGAGAATATGTGAAAAGGAATATGTCAAATAAGCTCATAAAAATGGTTCAAGGCAAATTATGAAGCTCTTTAAATGCAAAATGGAGGTGTTTGTTTTATCCTAGAGGCAACAGAGATTAGTAGGATATTCTCTGCCATCCACAAACCCCACTGTTTCCCATAAGCCATTTCTTGCTTTTCTTAAATTAGTATTCAGGTGAAAAATGAGACCTTGGTAGAGTCAAATATGAGAATCCTTTTCCTAATGCCTTTTAAACTTTTATTCAAATCTTTGCTATTAAAAGAATCCTGTACTTGGTCTTCCTTCTGCTGGTAGCCCCTCTTCCAGCTCATCTTGTCTGCATTCACTAAGCTCATTCTAAAATACTGAATTGTTAGCATGGCTCCTCTCTTTAATGAGTCCCTACTACCAATAGGCAAAGCCTAAACTCTTTAGCCTGAAGATTAAGCCTTCTAAGATCTTGCTTTTCATTCATATTACCCAACTTGTACAAAGTCGGTGTTGACTAAAATGTATGTGGGGTTGAGTTGAATTGGAGGGTCTTTGCCAGGTCATATTGTTCAACCTCTCACTCGGGGAATCCTTTATGCAGCATCCCTGAATCCTTGGCCGTATACCTTCTCCTACAACCCTTTCGGTGAAGGGAAACTCACTGTCTCCTGAGATAATGAGCTGCACTGTCAGACAGTCTTATTCATTAGAAAAATCTTAATGCTAAGTCAAAATCTGCCTTCTACCTTTAAGTACTAATGGTCCAGTTTTCTGAAGCAGTATAGAACAAGTCAGAATAAGACGTTCTTTGATTTATGAGCTCTCCAGGCTTTTCATGGAATTGGAAATGTTGATAGGCATGTTCATGACTTCAGTAGGGAAGGAATAATATTGTATTCTGTCTTCCTGTAGTGTGTTGTATTTAGTCCATTTGTATTCTATGCATGTACCTCATGGAGAGTACATAATGGCAGTGGGCATAATCTTAAATCATGACTGGCAGGCTTCAAATGAACTATTTGGCCATTTCCTAGAATGTGGAAATAGATGCATTGCTCTAACCTCTAGCATTATCTATTGGGTGTTGACACAATTCCAATATAAAATTTGATATTTGCTATAGTAAAATGATAACCCCTTAAGACTCTCTGAGGAGATTTTCATGGAATTATAGATTTTTATAGTTGGAAGGGACCTGAGACGTCAGCTGACCAGATGAGGTCAGGTCAGTCATCCCTGACCTGAAACATGAGACCTTCTGTAATATCCCAACATGTGGATGCTCAACCTCTTCTTTGAAACCATCAGTAATGGGGAACCTATTCTATTAATTTGGTCAGTGTAGATTATTAGGATTATTATTAATATTGTAGATTACTATTATTAATCAATCAGCATTTATTAAGATTCAGCTGTATGGTAGGCATAACGCTATATCCCTGACATACACAAAGTGAAATAGTCCCTTCTCTTAAGAAGCTTATGTGTAATTTAGGGGTTACACCATATATATCTAGAGAAGTGCATTATACGTATATGAGTGCAGATATGTGTACCTCTACATGTTGTGCTCATATATACATATATACCAATACACATAACATATATGTACACAAACTCTACACACATTACATACATATGGGTGTGTATAATAAGCCCACACTCTCCTCTAACATGATCAGTGTGGTGTACAAATCACTACTCATGACTACATTTGTGTTTGAAGCATTAAGTTTTTTACTGAGATATATGGGTAGTGGAAAAGAAAGACTTAGATGGATATCAATGAATAAATATATACATGTATATTTACACATATACACTTAAGTGATATGTTGTTGTTCAGTAATTTTTTAGTCATGTCTGACTCTTTGTGAACCCATTTAGGGTTTTCTTGGCAAAGATGTTGGACTGATTTGCCTTTCCTTCTCCAGCTTATTTTACAAATGAGGAAACTGAGTTAAATAGGGTTGAGTGACTTGCCCAGAATACAGGTATTAAGTGTTTCAGTCTAGATTTGAACTCAGGTCTTCCTGACTCCAGGCACAGCACTCTATCTACCATATCACCTAGCATACACATGCTCTATATCTATTTCTATGTGAAACAAGGTAATTTTTGAGGGGAGCGCCGTGAGTAAAACTCTAACATTTGAGAGGTTCAGAAAATGCTTTATATAAGAGATGACATTTGCCCTGAGCTTTTATGTATGCTAAGGATTCTAAGAGGCAGAGGTGAAGAGGATGTGCATTTCACAGCCTGTGCAAAGGGATGGAGGTAGGAGATAAAGTATTGTGTGAAAGGAACAACAAAAATGTATAGTATAAATTGTGAAAAAGTGGGGAGGGAGTCATATAAGGTAAACCTGGAAATGCAGACTGGAGACAGGTTGTGAAGAGCCCTAAAAGCCAACCATGAGCTTTTACTTGGTGCTAGAGATAATAAGGAACCACTGGAGTTTATTGGGGAAATTCTAGATTGGATCAAGCACGTACCTCCTTGAGAATGACCTCTCAGACTTAGGACTGCCCTGTGGGACCAAACAGAACAAGTCTTGGGCCTCTCTTCTATATGATAGCCCTTCTAATATTTGAAGTAGTGATCCTGTTCCCCTTTAGTCTTTTCTAAATAGGCTGAATTTGGAGTCAGGGAGACCTGAGTTCAAATATTGCTTCCCATAATTATTGACTCTGGGCAAGTCACTTAACTTCCTTCAGCCCCAGTTTCCATCTATAAAATGAGGTGACCAATAGTACCTATCTCACAGCATTGTTGTAAAGAATCAAATGGGAGAATATCCAGGAGATATTTTGTAAGCCTTAAAGTGCTGTATGAATGTAATCCATTCAATTTTTAAAAAATTAGTCTTGTGATTCTAAGATCTCAATGAACTTAGTAGTAGTTAAATGCAATGATGGGTGGAGAAACACTGAAGAAGGAAGTCTGGGCTGCTGCATCGTTTTTTTCACCTTCAGGCTTAGGAAGTGAGTGTGTTACTGAAATGGGGGGGGAGCAGTGAAGTGAAGGAGATAGCAATGCTATGATTCCTGTACTATGGTCTAAGAGCCCTTATTCCTCATTCAGCACTGGCTTGTGTGAGTCACAGCACAAGAGGAATTGTGTCCTGTGCTTGTCTTGAATTTGCATATGGTCAGCATCATTTTGTCATCAGCAAGAAATATGGCAGGCTATGCGTGCATGCAGGCATAGAGCAGAAGACTAGTTGATGGATTATCATGACTTGGGGTAAAAATGATCCCACCAGAGATTATGGAGAAATCATTTTTTGAATATCTAATGTCGAACATCCATTGATATACATGTGCTTTGAATGTACATAGGCACTTCACTCTAATACTGTATTTGAGAAGGGAGGCATTGTGACACGGTGGAGAGATCACTGGCTCAGGAGTGAAAAAACCTGGGTGCAAATCCTGTTTCTGATATTTATTAGCTATGTGACCATGGGCAAGTCACTTAAACTCTCTAGTTTAAGTTTAAGCTCATCTGAAAAATGAGGAGGTTTGGACTAGATGACCTCTGAGGTCTTTTCTAGTTTTATATTTATGATTCTATGACCCTATTGTAATGTGGTTTTTAATTTATTTATATGGAATTTTAAGGGTGCAATGCATTTGATTTTCACAGCTAGATGAGACAGGTACTACAGACATTATCCTCACATTATAAATGAAGAATCTGAGGCTTAAAGACATTAAATGACATGTTGGAATACAGCTGATATCAGAGCAAACATTGGAATCCAGTTTTCTTGCCACTTGAAGTCTAGCACATATCACCTCTACTATTTTCATTAACAAAAGCCCATTAGACAGAGTTTGACATGGACCGAAGTCATTCCAAACTCTGTACTCCATTGGGTTCCATTATTAACAGGCAGCAAGTTATTCCTGTCTGAAAATCAGCAGGCACCAACTTTACTAGAAATAGAGTGAATTTTGATGTGTTGCTAGTCTGCACTGGGAAAATATCTAGAAAAGATGAAAGTTATTTTGTTCATTATGAGGTCATTCTAACCCTGTCGTCCCTGCTTCAAAAAGGAATGGAATTCAACCATTGATCCCTAATCTGCTTCTGACTCCAGCATACAATTTTGGATCAGTGTTGTCCATTCTCACAGATAAGTATAAAAATAGTGAATAAAACTTTGCTGCAGGAGCAACATTTGCTCACCCTTTTAACAAGTGCCACTTATTTTTTGTCTTCTGCTCTTCTGGACTGGGTGGTACCACCTGACTCCTCTTCTTCCCTGTCTTAACTGACTGCCCCAACCCTGATCGTTTACTTTCCTTGACCTCTGCTGTCAAACACACCCTTTCTACCTTCTGGATCAACAAGTGTCGTCCCTGCTCTGGCCATTCTGCCTCTCCTGCATTCCATGCTCCCATGGAATGTACCCATTAAGGTACAGAAGGACAAAATAATTTATCATGTTTTCAAACGATTTGTTTTGGAGTTCTTTCTGAATTATGAGGGTAGTGGGGTAGAAAGACATTGATGGAACCCTTACCACTATCTATGATGACATTAAACATAGAGAACAAGTAGCTGAGCTTTACATTATGTCACTGCTAGGTGGGATGTGAAAAGATGATCAATTAATTGCAATTGAAGATTAATGAAGCTGAGAAAAAGATCACCCTTCCAAAGAGAAAGTGAAGGGGCATGAACACCAGCAGTCACTCAGACTTACAGAAATGTGTGTGCAAATTGGGGAAAATAGAGACTGAAATAGTGGGAGACCAGAATTTATGAGTCACTGGAAAGGTAACTATCATCACATGTTCCTTCCACAAAGCTAATGAGAAGTATAGGAGCACTGATCTAAATATCTAGTCCTTCAAAAGTAATCAACAGCTCTTCCCATTCTGTTTGTGCTGTTGTGAGATGCTGAGTAATGTGGAGGTTCTGTAGAGATCGGCCCCTGATTGCCAGGAAATTGTTCCTTCTTGCTATGATAATTTATCAGTTCACATGGAGCCCATCACATAGTAGGGGTTTATTAAATGTTTGTTGAATATAATTATCTCATAGAATCTTAACATTAGATAAGACTTCAGGCCAAGACCTAGTATAACCTGTGCCTAAACATAAATCCCCACCATGGTATCTCAGATCTCGATTCTAGATGAGTGATTACAGTGGTGGCAAAACCACTACCTTCTGAGGAAGTTTATTCTGCTCTTGGACAATTATAATTATTAAAACATTTTTCCTCATATCAAACTGAAACCTGCCTTTCTGTAACCTCCATCAATTAGTTTTGACCTCTAGAATCAAAAAGTGCCTTCATTTTCAGATTAAAGTTCTCTTGCTAAAATTTGCATGACTCTGGGCAGAGGTTTTCTTTTTTTAATAGCCCCTCATTAGGTACACTTTATACCATACTAGGAGCATTCCTATATTTTAAACTGTGGTTCAGAAAGCCAAATTCCATTCTCAGACACCTT
The DNA here is from genome assembly GCA_028646575.1 of Pseudocheirus occidentalis. Taxonomy (NCBI): domain Eukaryota; kingdom Metazoa; phylum Chordata; class Mammalia; order Diprotodontia; family Pseudocheiridae; genus Pseudocheirus; species Pseudocheirus occidentalis. Next base: position 159,392,767 of record CM053601.1, read on the forward strand.
TTCTTAATCATCATTATCTGTTCATTTTTCATATCTGCCTCTCTCTTCTGAAAGCTTTTCCTTCAAATGGTAACTGATGAAAATTCTATCTATGTACTTAAAATCTTTAGTTTCTTCCCCAGAAGTTCATAATTCCTGAAAGTACTTTTATGAGATATATTTCTGTCCCCATATGAGTTCCTCAAAGTCAGAAGGGATCCTTAGATTTGAGAAAGCTCAAGATACTCTGTCACATCCTGGATAAGCATCCTGGATAAGCATCCTGGCATGACAGCATACTTCCCCATTGCTTCTGCCAGGGCAGAACAAAGGGGTTAGATCTACTCATCCCTCAGAGAGAAACAACTGGTCCCAGATGAGGAAATGGAACGACATTCAAATGTGGAGAGAGGGTGTTGGAGGGAGACTCATGTGGCTCCCCAGAACTGGCCCCAGAGCCAGTAATTTTGAGTTCTACATGGACTTGAAAAGAGGGCTTATGACACATCTGCAAGGCCCTATGGGAAGGGAAACAGAGAGATAGGGAGCCTGAGTTGTAAACAGACATAGAGAGGGACCAGTAATGCTGTGAGGGCCTCTAGGAGAGAAGCACCCAGTATCCGATAGAGGTGCTCAAGTGGTAGAGGAGTTTTGTCAAAGAAAAAACAGCATGGAAGGAAGCTAGAAAAACGAAAGCTATAGGAGGGGCCAGAACTAATGAAGAGTGAGGAGCCAGTCAACAGTGTAGAAGAATAAAACCAGACCTTGCCCTTTGGAGTCAAGCAAATTATGTGGGTTTTGGGATTGGGCAGATTAACTCCATCAACTCCAACCCATATAGCATATTACTCTAAGGTAGATGGAATGTGTAGTTTACTGTAGGTAGCAGAAATTTAATGGACTAAGCATGAGCTTAAGTAGAAGTCATTTCTACCTTTTTGTTGTGCTAATATAACCTTTCCCATATTTAAAATCTTGTTAGCCTCAGACCTTGTAGGGGAAGTGAAGGTCTATTTTGAGGATGTCTGATGAGTAAGCTTTCCTGGAATTTCTCTAGACAGGGGGCATGAGTAATTTTTGTGAAAGGCACTCCCAAAATGGTACCAGGATTCTCGTGTCAGGAATGTCACATTAAGATTTACAGAGTAATTTATCACTACTGCCCACATTTTGAACTTGATATACTCATGCTATTAATAAGGAAAAATGCAGCAGAGAATTATAATTTTAAGAGTGCAACAAGATGGACATGATGTAGAGATATCAGCAATCTCAGAATCCCAGGAGGAGCTGTTGTGTGGGAACATGTTGGAATTTGTTCATGAGATTGTTTCATTTGCCAATCTGCCACGCCACCATGCCAGGTCTCTCTCTCCTTTGAGAGTATGTTGGTGATAGGGAGAGTCATACAGAATTGGGCTGATACCTGCCAAAGTGCTATGGTCACTCAGATGGTACAGGAACATGCCTCCCACGTGTCATTGAATTGTCATTTGGTACATCTCTTTCCCAGGCAGCTAAAGATGAGTGGGGTGTGTGTGTGTGTATGTGTGTGAGTGTGCATGTGTGTACATGTGTGTTGTGTGTGCATGTGTGTGTGTGTGCTCATGCAATTTGTTCATCCACGCTTTCTGCTATATTTCTCTGTAATTCATTTCTCTCTGTGATCTTAGCAGGGTAGAAGAAAATGTGTGAGCCCTGGAAGTATCTCTAGGTATCTCCATTTTTATATGTGGTGGAAGTACTCCTGACCATTTTGTAGGAGAGGAGAATGTAAAATATACTTAGACAAGAATTTAATCTTTTTTATCACTTAATTAGCAAGTAGTTGTTGAATATTTTCTACATGTATAATCCGTCGTGGATGCTATGAGGAGAACAAACATTTAAGATGTCAAAATGCTTACCATTCAGCTGGTGGAGAGAAAAGTTAACCCACAGGAAAAATTAGAAAGTAACAAAAGTCAGAATATAATTAAGCACTAAACTGGCTGTTACTATGTATGCTGCAGGAATTCAGAAAAGGACATGAAAGCATTTCCCTGCAGTGCAAAGTAATCAATAGGTTTCATGAATTATTCTGGATTGAATATGTATCCAGCTCCTTACTCTTTGAGATCTTGGTTATAAACCCATCAAGGGAGACTTGCATATTTAAGTGTATGTGCAGACATGGAATAAGAGTGTGTGTGAACTTTGATTAAATACCCAATCATTATTTATCAACTTGAATAATTCCTCACCTAATGGAAAAATGTTGTTCTTTGTCTATAGTTTATATCCATACATTTTACTTCCCAAATTCTTCTTCTAGATTAAGGATTCTTAGCCAGGGTTCTATGGATAAATTTTAGGGGACACATGGAAAAAGTCACATCTTTATTTTCACCATAATTGTTTTCCCTTGTAGTCCTATAGGCATTAAAAAATATCATTTTGAGAAGGGTCCATACTCTTCATTAGGTTGCCATAGTGGTCCATGTTTAGTTGTTTTTCAGTTCTGTCTGGTTCTTTATGACCCCATTTGGGATTTTCTTGGTAAAGATACTGGAGTGTTTTGACATTGCTTTTCCAGCTCATTTTATGGATGAGGAAACTGAGGCAAAAGGGTTAAGATTTGCCCAGGGTCACACAGCTATTAAGATCTGAGCTCAGATTTGAACTCAAGAAGATGACTCTTCCTAACTTTAGACCCAACGCTTTATTCACTGCACTCTCTAGCTGCCCTGAGTGGTCTATAGACTACCAAGCTGACAGACGGATCCATGGGCTTCACCAAACTGCCAAAGAAAAAAGATTAAGAACTCTTCTTCTAGATCAGCGGTTCTCAACCTGTGGGTTATGTTCAATTTAAATACATCCTGTATATCAGATATTTACATTGCAATTCGTAACAGTAGCAAAATTACAGTTATGAAGTAGCAACAAAAATAATTTTATGGTTGGGGGCCACCACAACATGAGGAATTGTATTAAAGGGTCACGGTATTAGAAAGGTTGAGAACCACTGTTCTAGATATTTATTCATTCACTTACTTATTCAATAACAATTTAAGTACCTATAAAATGCAAGACACTGTTCTAGGCACTGGAGATTAAAAAAACAAGCCAAATACCCAACCTTCCCCTAAAGATGCAACTGCTGGGGAGATCAAACATTTATACAGATAAGTAAATATAAGGTATTTAGAGGAAGGAAAGGCATTAACAATGATGGGAATCAGGACAGTCTTACCACCTTGTGGTGCCCTCTGAATTGAATTGAAATGAAAGATGCTAAGATAGAGGGCTATAGAATTTGAAGCCTTCACTGTGTGCCAGGTATTATGAGAAGTGCTAGGGCTATAAACAGAAGCAAGAATGGAAGTGCCTACACTTAAAGAGCTCATGGGCTAACGGGATAAGACTACACAGAAAGGGTTGCTGAAAAAATGGAAGTCGGAAGCAAGAAAAAGATATTGCAGGAAATAGCATGGAAGTCTGGTTCTCTAAAAGAAAAGGCAAGAAGTTCACCTGTCAGAGCTTAGGGATGGAATCTGAGTTTGGGTGCTATTGGAGATGATCAGAGAGTGGGGCCATGCCAATGGACTGCAGGACTGATTATGAGAAGTGGAAGTATGCCTCAAATGCATCAGTGAAGTAGGGGGATGTCTCCCCCAAGCCTGTGAAAACTTCCCCTGGTGGAGTGGGCAGGGAGCATTCTAACAGTAATAGTAGGTGGTGCTTGTGGGTGGTCAGTATCACAGGCAAAGCAGCTAGCTCTCTCACTTAGGCTCTGCCTTAGGAATGTGAGTGACTCCCATCTTTCCCCATTCCTTAAGCAGCTGGAGATGGGATTGATTTTATTTAATCAGATCCTCCACACAACTTATCACCTGGGACAAATATCCAACAGGACAGTGAAGTGAACTTGCTTGAGGTGCCTGCCTCTTATTCATCCAAACTTCTTTGAGTCAGTAATGCCTATTTGACCAGCTTTAGCCAGAGAACTGGAAAACCCTGGTGTGTTTTGGCCCCATGATTGAGAAATTGAGAAATTTCTAAAAAACAAGATTTTTTTTTAAATGGGAGATTCTCTAACATGTGGCTCATGACCCCTGCCAGGACAGAAACCTTGTGCTTTGTGCCAAAGTTCAAAACCTTGGGTCTTTTTATATCTGTACCTATCCTAACCATTCACTGGCTTTCTATTTTGTGCTTTTGGTTCATAAATAAACAGAGATCAAAGGCAGTTAAGATTGATTGGATTATATCTAGACAGCAAAATCAAAACTGCTTAATCAGAAACTAGGTAACTTCACAGAATAGAATAAACTTGGGATCAACTTCTGCCCCTCTTGTGCTAGCTTGTTGCTGACTCAAAGCTTAACATCTCAGCCTCTAGACTGGCATTGCAAAATGACTGCTTGTGTTCATTTCTCTCCCTCTCTCTTATAAACCCCATTTGAATTAAATGTACTCAGCTCTCCATGGCTCTGTCTCCTTCTCTCTTTGTGCCTTTTTCTCTCCCTCCATCACACTGCTATAGCTACACTTCTGGATCGGAGCTTTTACTTAGTCTCTGTTCCTTTCAGAATGGAAAGAAGCAGTGCTCCATTTCCCACAAGACCATACAGCTACCAGTCTACCATCTTTTTACCTCATTGAGGCATTTAGCTTTGGCAAGGACAAAGACCTTCTCAAGCTTCTGAGACAGGAGAAAGGGGACGGGTGTAGATGGAGTTTGTGATGGAAGTTGAAGACTTGTGTGGTAGATGGTTCTTGATTTTGGGACACTGATTACTAAGGTCACAAAATGGTAGAACTGACAGATCATGCTCAACCTCCCTATGTTATGGATGAGGAAACTGAGACCACAAAAAATTAAGTGATTTACTCAAGGTCATAAAGGTTGTAGATATTTGCACTAGAATTCTGATCAAGATTTCCAGCGGTCTTAGAAAGTAGGATGCGAGAGATTATTGATAAGGATGACTTTAGGGACTTGTGAAATAGTTCTAATAGGGAATGTAAGAATGAATTATAACTGAATAAAAAAGATTGCTAAGATGACTCAATTGAAATCAGAAGGCACAAATCTGTTGTGGACCCGGTCATCAAGGTTTTTCTGATTTCATCTAGCAGTGTTTGGTGACTTTGTGGACAGTGGAGGTTTTAAAATTCCAAAGTGTGTTTGGACTGAATGTTTACTTGAAAGTTTTCCTTACAATATACATGAATTTAGAATTATTTACAATATTATCCAACGTCATTTCCCAAATGTATGGTAAGCTATTCCAGATAGCAACATCCACAAGGAGCCCTCAGGCTTTCTTGACATTCTGAATCTAGAGTAATAGATATTTCTTAGTCCCTATTCTAGGCAAAATCATTTCTTTCCATTGGCCTCAACTATACACACTAAACTGGGTTTGGGGCAACCAACAGGCCTCAGACCCATCAGTGAGGTAGGGGGATGTCTACCCCAAGCATGTGAAGACTCCCTCTGGTGGAGTGGGCAGATAAGAACAATTTGTAGCAATGGCCATGGAAATAGTTGAAACAGGAGTGTAGAATGCTTAGAACTTTGTCAGATGTCAAAGATGCCAAGGTTATCCATTGTATCCTAGGCCATCACCAGTCAGTCTGACTTTTGTCTTGCTACTAGACTTTCATGACTCTGGAAGACAGAGTAAGGAAACTCTGTGGAGTTTCACTTAAATCTAATTCACATACAAGTCTAGGTATCAACTTAAGATGTCATTGGTCCTCTTTGAAATCGAGGGAGGGACAACATCAAGAAGCAGCTTTTTCTGGACTTAAAAAATGATTGTTTTTCTGCTTCCTGTCATTCTTTTCTTCTTTAAGGCCGTGTCTATATTATGCATATGTTAACATAACTGAATAAAAAGGGATAGTCAATCATCACCTGTCTTATATATTCTGTATGTATTTATTTATTTAGCAGGCCAGACTTCTGCTTTGATTAGTACATACTACCCCCACAGAGTAAATTCCCTCTACCAATGCATCTACTCTGCAGCTTTTAGACTTAGGGCATTTCTTTGAACCCTGAAAAGTTAAGTGATTTACCCAGGTTAATATGCATCATAGAAAGTACTTGAAGCAACGCTTTTTTTTCTCCAGGACCAGATTTCATCCACCTATCTACTCTGCTTCTCTGTCTTATTTGTAAGACACTAAAAATTTAGGTGCCCAAAATGTCCCTTCACTCATTATTTAATCAAGGAAATGAGAGAAACTTCTGGTGAAAATGAGCAGGCTGCTACAGCTTACAATCAATTATCAAGAATAAATGGCACTGAGAATGCCATCCTTAAAAAAAGATAGGCTGGTTATGTAGCAAGAGCCAGAGGTAAGTGACAGATAACATGTGTGCTATGTTTATATTCACCCAGTGTTATGCTAATTTGTGGAAGATCCTAGCACATAGATTGGACCATTTATGGGAGGATGTGAATGGGAGTGGCCTTAGGGGTGGGAGCAAATAGATTGTTATTAGCATCACTGGAAGAGAACTCCAATCAAGGAGACCATAGATCCAATGAAGTTACATTATTTCTTGACTACATTTGGATAGCCCTTAATATAGACAAAAGCTTTAACATACAACTCATTTGTTCTCATGACATCCCTGTGACATTCATTATCAAGGCAGGTATTACTTTGCAATGCATTCCTCTTTGAGCTCTACTATTGACTCCCTGGATTTTGTTAGCATGGTTCACCTGACTTCTCACTCTAGAAATTCTCTGAGCTCCTGCAGTCACCTGCCTTGGTGAATGAATCCTGGAACCTCTGTTTGAGGAAGGGTCTGGACCAGCCATCCTTCTCCAGGCTTTGCCACTGTGCTTTAGCTGTCTTTTTCTTCTGCCCCTATAAACCCTGTCTGTCATTGGTGAGTTCTTCTCAACCTCAATATTGAGGAAGGAACATCTTTCATTTATCTTCTGACTGTCTGGACTTTGCCACCATGCCTCCCACAACTACTTCTCCCACCCCTTTTCAACTCTCTTTTATGGATTTTCTTTCCCCAATAGAATATAAGCTCCTTGTGGACAAGGACTTTTCCTGTTTGCATATATATCACCAGTTCTTATTGCTTGGCACATAGGAAGTACTTAAGAAACCCTCATTGACTTGACTTGCCAGAAGGGACAGAATCCTATGAAGAAGCAACTTGGTGAAGGTCACAAGGGAAAAGTGACAGTCTGGGCTAGACATCAAGGCTCCAAGTATCATATTCCACACAATTTTCTTTAGACTACACTTTAATGTCTTGAACTTATTGCTCTATGAGACTGATTGGTTTTAAGTCTCAAAACCCTAACTTGTTTGGTAACAAGTTCCTCATTTAGTCCCCCAACCCTCTTAGTACTTTCCAACTTTTCTTTTACCATTTGGCACAAAAATATCACTTACATATGTGCTTAACAATAGAGTTATTTGAGAAATCTTTTTTAACATTTCCCCTTGTATTTATACTCTCTTACCTGAACAAGAAGATTAGGGCAAGAATAAAAGAGATAATTAAAGAAAGAAGTAGGAGAGCTGAATTGTCTCTGTGATTTTCTTATTATCATCTGTGAAATGCTTTATCAAACACGTGCCATCAGAGTTTCAATGATTACACAGAGATCGAAAAGAGCTTTAAACTTGATCAGACACTTTGCCCAATTGGAACCATTGTTGGCAAGGCCCATTTTGTCTTCTCTCCTAAATCCCCTAGAACTGAACAATAACTTTTTGATTAAGCAGTTGGCAGTGACTATTGTGGGCTGCCACATTTAATAACAAAAGTCTTCCTTTAGAACTGGAAATGTTATCTAAATTGCTTTGCTCTTCTTCACTGATTGTTCCCTCCTATCTATGACAGAACTGATGGCGTGAAAAATCAAAAATTTCTCTCAAGATTGTTCTTTTTTTGTTTTTCTTTCACAAAGAAAGAGCTCCAGACTTGATGAATAATTCAGGACTGTTGAATCTGAACAAAACTGAAGTCCCGTCTCATCAGCTGTCCTTTCTGTAAACACTATTTAAAAACAACAGTGTGGGTATTGACATATTTTTATTGGGGAGGCAATAGACAACAAGTTAGAAGAAGAAGAATATCAGCAGTGTGTCCTAAAGGATGGTCATCTAACCTATTTTTGTTTGTTTGTAGTTTCTGGGAGAGCATTGTATAGTAATGCTTTTAAAATAATTTAACTTTTTTAGGGACCAAAAATCTATTTTCCCTCTCTCTTCCTCTTCATTGAAAAAAGAGAAAGGAAAACAAAGTAATTATAAGAAATATTCAAAGCCAAGTGAAAAAGCCTCTCATTGGCCATGTCCCAAAATATCTATTTTATTCTACACTTTGGCTCTATCACCTCTCTGTTAAGAGATGGAAAGAATGATTTCATGATTCAACAGAGTTCTTAAATCTTTCAAAGTTATTTGTCTTTCCCACTGTGGTTATTATTTATAAATTGTTCTTCTGGTTCCAGTAACAACCCCTTGAAAAGTATTTTTAGGTAGTCATTCTACAACCTTTTGCCTTGGAAGTTACTGTCTGTGTGTGTATAAAAATGAGATTATAAATGTCTTGTGAGGAACAGCTTATATTTTTAAAAAAAAATTTCTTCCCTTTCCCAATATAATGTTAGATAACATAGGTGTTCAGTTAAATAGAAAAAAAAATCTCTCAGAGAAGATGTGTGATTGGCACCTTGCTCAATCAGAGATACTTGTTTTGAGTAAGAAATGTTTTACTATAGTGGGTCAGGTGCTGGATAAGAGTTAAGAAGACACCAGTTCAGATCTGCTGCTGATACTTATTAACTATAAGTTACTTAACCTCCCTTAGTCTCAGTTTCTTGTTTTGTAAAAGTGATAATAAAACCTGTAGTACCTACCTCAAAGGATTTGAAGAGGCAAAAATGAAATAGAATATGCAAAGGGCTTTGCAAAAGTTAAAATGATATTTAAATGTTAGATGCAAATGTCAGCTGAAAGGCTGAGTGTGAGGAATAAAGACTTGGTCTTGAAATCAAAAAGACAGCTGATTGTTGGATATCTATGTTACAAGTTTCCCCACATGGAGAACATTATAGTTTCAGAAAAAAAATATAAAAGTAACATCAGCTATTACTCTTGCTACCGCTTCTGCTACTGAAGAACTCAAATGCCAATGATGGAGTTTCAGGTTGTTGAACCGTGCATAGGAGGTATATTTTTTAGCGGGTGGTGAGGCTTTCATCTCTAAACACAATGAAGAAATGAATCTACCTCTGCCTGCAGAAAAGACCAGCATTCTGAGTAACCTACCAAAGACTGGTACCTTTAGGGCCTCAGCTGCTCATGTTAGTGGTCACTCTGGATGCAGAATTTTCTTTTCTGGTTCTGTGGCACTTGAGGACGTTGCCATGCTCTAGAACAGAGGTTCTCAACTTTCCTAATGCCACAACCATTTAATATTTTATGTGAGCGTGTAGGTGGACCTGCCTGGAGATGCATAGAGGAACAGTGTCTTGGTTCCTAAGACCATCGGAAATATGTTTTCCAATGGTCTTGGGCGACTCCTGTGAAAGGGCTGTTCAATCCCCAAACGGGCAGCGAACCACAGGTTGAGAACCACTGCCCTAGAATCTCAGAGGCAGAACAGATCTTAGAGGTTATGGAGGCCTGCTTGTACCTGAACAAGAAACCCGTCTAAAACATATGTGACAAGTGATCATCCATCTAATCTTTGCTTAAGGTCTCCAGGGATGGGAAGACCACCATCTCTTCCACAGTCTCTTTTACTTTTGTTTAACTCTAATTGTAGGAAGCTTTTCCTCATATCCAAACTGAACAAATCAGTTCCCTCTCCCATATAACAACCCTTCAAATATTTGAGGAAGGTTATTAGGGTGCCCTAGAACTTCTCTTCTCCAAGTCAAGTCAACATATTTATTAAATACCTAATGTATGCCAGGCACTATACTAATCAACAAAGACACAAAGAATGACTAAAACCAGTGCCTGCTCTCAAGGAACTCACATCTAATGGGACAGAAAACAAGTGAAGCATTATGTACAAGCTAAAAGAAACCAAAATAAGTAGGAGGTAATTTCAGAGGGAGGGGACCAAGATAGAGGTGGACTGAGAACTTCCATCAGCTGATGATGATGACATGCAGTTTGAGGACCTTTGCCACCTTACTTTGCCCACTCTGGACAATCTTCATGTCATCCAAATGCAGACTCTAAATGCTTCTAAAATGCAGAGTTGGGCGCAATACTTCTGATATGGTCTGACTAGGCAGAGTACCATAGAAATACTTTTCAAGTGCAGTAAAAAATAAAAACAAAGGAATAAGACTGCAAAAGATAAAGGCCCAGGACTGAGGTATTTTACATTGGACAGGAAGAAAGAATACAATGATCTGATCAGTCTGATCACATAATAATAAAAAAAAGATCAGTGTAGTCCTAATGCCTGATCATAGCTATGGCTACCCAGAAATTCACCTTTAGCTTTCTTTAAAAACAATAACATTTCTTTTCCAACATAGTTATTTCCTGATATCCTCTTCTCCTACCCACACATAGAACTCCCCTTTGTTATAAAGAACAATAGTTCTAGCAAAACTGATTGACAATTACCAATTATCACAAGATAGTAGATCTAACCCACCACAATCATGCTCTTCTACCTCTGCAGAAAGGAAGTAAATAAGTATGTTTCATCATCTTATGTCAAGGACAAAGATGAGTCACTGGATGCAATCTTTAACATTATTATAGCTCTCTAATATATGTGTATATATATACATACATATACATGTGTATGAGAGAGAGACAGAGAAGAGACGTGAGAGTGAAAGAAAATGAGAGAATGAAACAGAGTGAGAATGAGAGAAGAGAAGAAGGAAGATGAAGAAGAAGAGGAGGAGGAAGCAGCATACAGGCAGAACCATACCAAACACCATTCATCTCCTATTGGTTTATCCCCCATTTTTTTTTCAAATTCAAAGACAATTCAATAAATGTGATTTGAAATGTTATCAGAAATTGCCTGTATGGTGGAAACCCTTTCTCTAATTGGCTCATCTCTCACCTCCAAGTAAAATCAGGGAAATCCCTTCTCCCATGGGGCTATCTTCCTTTCTTTCAAACTTGAACTGTGAATGTATAGGCTTAGACAAAATTACTTTTAATAGCCATCTAGACTTAGACAAAATTACTGTTAGTAGCCATCTAAACTATTGGTAATATTAAATAACAAAAATCTACATACAAATATTAAAAAATTGAAAGTCTGCAATGGAATTTGTAGTCAGAATCCCCTAATCATTTACTACCCTCATCATCCGAGTATAGTTTTTGACAAAAGGAACGGATATAAATCTTAAGTAGAAATTTTTCTAGTCAGATGTTCTGAAAAAATATGAGAAAAAAAGAGAACAGACATGCTGTTTGCCTGAAGTTCATTCTCCTGGACTACTACCCCTACAACAGCTGCTGGCAGGGCCTGCTCTCAGCTCTGACTCACTCTTGTCCAAATATCCTTCTCTCTTCTGACTTTTGGTCTGCATGCTTTGCAGATTGTGCTTCATTCTTGAATCCATACTTCTCTTGTCTGGTGCTCAGGAATATTATCAGATATTCTTTTTTCAAGACCATTGAAAACTCAATACAAATTCAGTTTTTTTCCTTTACAATTTTTTAAAATTTGTTTTCTTGTTTACATCATTCATTTTCATGAGATTTTTGAATCACAAATTTTATCCCCGTCTTTTCCCTATCCCAACCCCAAAATAGCGATCCCACTGTAGAGTCCCACCCCTGGTCTGCTCTCTAACTTTCTGGTAGGGTAGGGAGGGTCTCCCTACTCCAGTCGCTGTATATCTCAATTCCTAGTTGCAGGTATTGCAGAGCTTTAAATTCTAGATTCTTTTGATTCCTCCCTTGTCACCCACCCCCACTGGAAGGACAAACAATTCAATACAGGATGAGGATGTGTGATTATACAGGACATCTTCATAGTGGACATATTGTGACAGTGATCATATGTCCCTCTTTCCTATCCCGGCCCCACCTTGTTCTGTTCTTTACCCTGTCCCCATCCCTTTCCTGAAGTGTGTGCTTCCAGCATCCCTCCCCCAGACCCTGCCCTCCCCTCCATCATCCCCCCTCTCATCCCCATGCCCCCTACTCTCCTGTGTGGCATGATGCCCAGTTTAGCGTTTATGCCATTTCTTC
>CM053601.1:159405473-159424657 GCA_028646575.1 Pseudocheirus occidentalis
AGTTCTATTTTGCCCTCTGATTCTAAAACATCAGGGCAATTTTCTTTGAGGATCTCTTGAAGGATGCTTTCCAAGTTCTTTTTCTGGTCATGGGTTTCAGGTAGACCAATAATTTTCAAATTGTCTCTCCTGGATCTATTTTCCAGGTCAGTGGTTTTTGCAAGGAGATATTTCACACTGCTTTCTATTTTTTCGTTTTTTTTGTAGCAGTTTAATAGTATCTTGGTTTCTCATAAAGCCATTAGCTTCCACTTGCTCCACTCTAATTCTGAAGGAATTATTCTCTTCAGAATGTTTTTGAGACTCTTTCTCCATCTGGCAAATTCGATTTAAGACATTCTTCTCTTCTTTGGCTTTCTGGGACTCCTTTGTCATGTGAGCTAATTTGTCTTTTAAGGTATTGTTTTCTTCACTCAGGTTGTTGACTTTCTTTTCATGACTTTCTTGCATCATTCTCATTTCTCTTTCCAATTTTTCCTCCACTTCTCTTTGGTTTTCAAAGTCTTTTTTCAGTTGATGTATAGCTAGTAGGCATTCTTCCAGTGTCTTGGAAGCATTTGGTGAGGGAGTTCTGACTGAGTTGTCTTCCTCCTGCTCCATGCTTTGGTCTTTTTTGTCCATAAAAAAGGATTCTAGAGTTTTACTGCTGTTCCTAGCCTGCTTCCTGTTTCTCATTTTGGCCAGTCTATTAATTGCTTGGTTTTTTAGCTCTGTGGAACTCTGCTTCCTGGAGGGGAAAGCTCTGTCCCGAATCGCTGGGGCCCTCACACCTGCCAGAGCTATTAGTGGGATGCCACAGCGCCCCCCCCCAGCTTTGGCTCACTGAAAGCACACCCCAGGACCACCACTCAAGACCACGATCCAGATCAATGCCATGAAAATTCAATGTTGCCAGTATCCCACAATGAGGTCTTGGGGCAGAACTTGACCTGGATGTCATTAATATCACTGGTATGTAAAGCCAATGGTAAACAGACTCCCAAGAACTTACTGTCCAAGTCCCTATTTGACAGTTACAACTTCCTCCAAATAAACTGTCCCCAAGTATTCACAATGAATCTATGATGATATTAGTTTGATATTTTATTTTTAATACTTTATTTTATTATTTTTATTGTTCACATAATTCATTTCCACGAGATTTTGAGTTACAAATTTTCTCCCCATCTTTTTCCCACCCACCACGCCAAAACAGGTATCCAACTGTATAACTCCTCCCCCAATCTGCTATCTCCTATGTCCTCCCCCATCGCCCCTCTAACTTTCTGGTAAGGCAAGATGGATCCCCCTACCCCAGTGCCTATATATCTTAATTCCCAGTTGCATGCAGTAAATAATAATATATGTATATATTATGTGATTATATGTATGTATATGTATATGTACATATATATATATATATATATATATATATATATATAAAGTGTGTGTGTGTGTGCATATATTTAACATTTGATTACAGAACTTTAACTTCTAGATTCTTTCTCTTCCTCCCTTGTCACGCACCCTCACTGGAAAGACAAGCAATTCAATATGGACTGTACATGTGTAGTTATGCAGAACACCTCCAAATGGACATATTGTGAGAGACTGATTATATGTTCCTCTTTCCTATCCCGCCCTCCCCTTGTTCTGTTCTCTACCCTGTCCCTGTCCCTTTACAAAAGTGTGTGCTTAGATCAACTCTCCCCCCCACCTTGCCCTCCCCTTCATCATCACCCCTCTCATCTCCATCCACCCCACTCTCCTGTGTGGCAAGATACCCAGTTTAGAGTTTATGTCATGCCTTCCCTAAGCCAAATTCAATGAGGGTGAGGTTGACCCTTTCCCTTTTGCCTTCCTGTTCTTCCTCTCCACTGTAACAGTTATCCCTTGCCTCTTCTATATGAGATGATTAACCCCATTCTGTCTGTCCCTGTCTCCTCTCATTCTATTCCCCTCCCACCTAACAATTTCGCCTTTTAAAGTATCATCCCTTCCTATTCAATTGATCCCATGTCTCTATGTACACATATATACACATACTCAGATATGTATTCATATGCATATATATACCCCCCTATATAGACATATGTGTATGTATACATATATATATACATTTGTATTCCCTTCACCTATCCTCATAATGGGAAAAGTTTCATAAGTTATAACTATTGTTTTTCCATGTTGGCATATAAATAGCTCAGCTTTGGTAAGTTCCTTATGATTTCTTTTCCATATTTACCTTCTTGTGCTTCTGGTATGTGAATGTCAAATTTTCTATTCAGTTCTGGCTTTTTCAGCAAGAATGTTTGAAATTCTTCCACCTCGTTGAATGACCATATTTTCCCCTGGAACATTATACTCAATTTTGCTGGGTAGGTGATTCTTGGTTTTAATCCCAGCTCCCTTGATCTCTGGAATATCGTATTCCAGGCCCTTTGATCCCTTAATATAGAAGTTGCTAGATCCTGGGTTATCCTGATTGTGTTTCCACAGTATTCAAATTGTTTCTTCTTGGCAGCTTATAATATTGTCTCCTTGATCTGGGGGCTCCAGAACTTGTCTATAAGATTCCTAGGGGTTTTCTTTTTGGGATCTTTTTTAAGAAATGATCGGTGAATTCTTTCAAGTTCTATTTTGCCCTCTGGTTCTAAAATATCAGAGCAATTTTGCTTGAGAATTTCTTGAAGGACAATTTCTAGGTTCTTTGTTTGATCATAGCTTTCAGGTAGTCCAATAATTTTTAAATTGTCTCTCCTGGATCTATTTTCCAGGTCAGTGGTTTTTTTCAGTGAGATATTTCACATTACCTTCTTTTTTTTCATTTGTTTGGATCTGTTTAATTGTATCTTGATTTCTCATAAAGTCATTTGCTTCCATTTGTTCCACTCTAATTCTGAAGGAATTATTCTCATCAGAAAGCTTTTGAGATTTTATCTTTTATCCATCTGACAAATTTGACTTTTTAAGGCATTCTTCTCCTTATTGGCTTTTTGGGCCCCTTTTGTCATTTGAGTTAATCTATTTTTAAGATGTCATTTTCTTCAGTCAGGTTGTTGGCTCTCTTTTCATGATTTTCTTGCATAATTCTCATTTCTCTTTCCAATTTTTCCTCCACTTCTCTTATTTGGTTTTCAAAATCTTTCTTAAGGCACTCTATGGCTTGTAACCAGTCTACATTTTTCTTGGAAGATTTTGGTGTGGGAATTCTGACTGTGTTGTCTTCTTCCCATTTCATGCTTTGATCCTTTTTGTACCCCAAAAAAGGAATCTAAAGTTGCATTGCTGGGTTTGCTTTGCTTCCTTTGCCTGCTCATTTTGCCAGTCAATTACTTGACTTTTGGGCTCAGTAGAACTCTGCTTCCAGAGGGGAAAGCTCTGTCCCAAATTGCTAGGGTTTTTGCAGCTGCTGGGGCTATTAGGAGGCCGCTGCAGCCCCCACCAGCTTTGGTTCACCAAAAACGCACCCCAGGACCACCACCCAAGACCACAATCTAGATCCAGGCTGCTCAGTGCAAGAGCACTTAGCCTCAGAATGATCACTTGGCCCCACTACAATCTGCAGGCCAGGAGCTTCTGAAGCAACCACATGGAGGTGGCTGCAGGGCCACTGCTTCTGCTGCTTCCTTGCCCTGGAAGCAGTACAGTTGGACCCACTTTTCACCCCCAGATTTAGCCAAGTTCCACTGACCTTTCACTTAGTCCTTGTTTTTATGGGTTGAAAATTCTGGAAATCACCACAGTTGCCACTGATCCATGCTTCTAAAGGCTTCAGCCGGGGCTTGTCCTGGTGGCTCCAACGCCAAGCCAAGGTTTCAGGGCAGGCTGGTTTTGGGTCCCAGCACACTGTGATGAGCCCTTCCTGTCCTACCTGCCTAGATGCCTTCAGCGGGAGATGTGTTTTCTGTAATTTTGTGAGTTCTGGAGCCCTAACATTTGTTTAGAGTCATATTTTATGGGTATTTGAGGTGGTTGTGGGGGAGCTATAGAATTTTCCTGCTTCTTCCACCATCTTGGCTTTGCCCCGTAGTTTGATGTTTTCTACAAACAGATTGCAAGCCACCCATGCCTTCCCAATCTCCTGTGATTCTTGTGCATTGGTTTAACACCCAACATATTTGGAGGTCTTTGTCTCTTTTGCCTAACATTTCAAACCTCATAATCAGTCATCACAACCTTCAGAAAAATTAGAAGAAACAGAAGGAACAGATAAACATCCTCATACTCTGTGTTTTCCTTTCCCCAGTCTTATTAAGCCCTATAGGAAATAATGATTGGCTGATACCCTTTCATAAATCTATGATCCTAACTGCCATATATAACTTTCCCCTAGTGATCTCAAGCCTTAGGGGGAAAAAAGAAAATAAAAAATAAGGAAAAGATGAATTATCCCATCTTCCATGAGCTTCACAGGAAATAATGATGGGCCCATTCCCTCTCTTGAATAATGAAGGAAATCAGAATAGATTTGTATCCCTCTCAAAAACAGCCTGATCTCCTGGATTGGGACATCACTTTTAAGAAGAAATATATATATATATACAGATCTCTTACTGTTAATACTTGGACTATCTCTAGTTTCTGTCTCACTAGCACTTGGGGCACTTGAAATTTTCACCCTTTTGGGAATGAAACCATACGAGAGGTTGAAAATTCATCTCTCCTAAAATGAACGGAAATTTAGGCTACTCTAAGGCTGTACCTGAGGGAATCTGTCATACAGGCAACATTCAATAGCATCCAATACCACAACCACAATGTACCAGTTAAAAGAGAAAGCAAAAGTAATTTATTCAAAGGTCTACTTTTTCTTTCAGCATTTTTTAATTTTGGTTTTAATTTAGACTTTTCTACTAATATTTAAAACTCAATATTTGTAGATTATATATTTTATTGCATGCTACCATGGTGGGGTGAGAGGAAGAGAGAGGAAAGAGGAGAGGAAGAAGGAGAAATTTTGAAACTCAAGGGACTATGGAACTGCCTGTTGTCAAGTAAAAGTAAATAAATAAATTTTAAAAATATTTTAAACCCAAATTTCCATCCTTGTAATAACAGTGAACCAAGAGATAGTGGCATTAAACTAAAGCCAATTTTTCAAAGACACTTAATTTGTAATCTTGCCTTCCTTTTTTTTTTGGTTAAATCTTGTAACAGCAATAAAAGAAGAAAGCAGATGTAAATCAAGGGGGAAAGTATATGTTCTGTCTCTGGCATCATTACAGTGAATTTATACAATTCCATTTTGAAAAGCTACTTGTATGCTGTCTACCTTAGCTCCAAAGAATGGATGGAGATTCAAAATAGATAATAGTACCAAATCTACATCTCCAAATCTGCACTCTCTTTGTTCATACTTTTATCTATGCAACGGTCTACTAAATAATTCATTCCTAACTATACACATTTAAAGCAGACAGCAGTGAAGCCTTTTTTCACAGTGAGAGGTCAATGGATGGATCTGAGCAAAAGAGTTGTGGTGGTGGGTCCCCCTCCCCTTTGAAACGCTATTTACTTGGCATCTGCTCTATGAAAGGGAAGATAAATCTTCTATTGTGTTAAACCTTTAAGCTTAATTGAAAAATCACTATTGAGTTCTGTGAAACAATGAAAGCCTCAAAATTAAAATGTGTTACAAGCTGAAATGCCACTCCAAGTGCTTCTTGATTTGCATAAATAGATTTGTCACAGATTTAAACAAAAGTAATCAAGAAATTCCCAGGCTTCAAGTTCTTTTTTTTTTTCTCTTTAGTATCAGGCTTAGAAACGGAGTTGTAAGAGTGATAATAGAGTGGGTAAAAAGAAGGGGATGCTGGGAGGGGGCTGGGATGTCATGATGCATGTCCTCAGAAGGTAGGTGAATGCTCATTATACCAGACTCAAGATTGCAGCTCCGGAGAATACTTGGGGGAAGGAGGGGAGGGAAGTGGTGTCTTATTTATCAGCAAGAGTTGAGATGAGAAATATAATGGAAACAAACCTTGTGACTTGGCAATACTTCTTCCTTTTCCCTCTCCTGAAAAAGCATTGGTTCTGCCTCAAGATGTCAGAGTTCTTGATTTTACCCTGACCTCGCAAGGCTGCTGAAAAACCCTTCATTAGCCTGGACACTTAGTTCCTAGATTAAGCATTCTTGAGAACACCACTTGTTACACAAAATTTCTGGGTTGCCAAAAACTTCAATGGACTGCTAATCCAATCCATATCACAAAATGAATTGGCATTGCAACATACTCAACAATTGCTGATCTAGGCTTGACTTTAACATTTCCAGTAAGGGGAACTCCCTAGCAACTAAAATCTAATTGTTTGTTAGGAAGCCCTTCTTTCAATCAAATCTAAATTTCTCTTGTTGCCATTTCCAACCACTGATCCTAGAGCCTTCTATGGCACAAGTAGGACCACTCTGAATCCCTCTTGCACATGACTGTATTTAAATACACAAAGGAACATCCAAATCTTCTCTTCTCCAAGTTAACCAACCCAAATTCCTTCTACAAATTCTCACATGGCTTACTAGTTGCTTTCTTCTACTTCCTTAACATAGCTCCTAGTTCTATCTGGGTTTAAAAATCACAAAGCACTTTCCCTATAACCCCATGAATCAGTAGTCCTCTTTTACAACTAACAGAAGCACAGAAAGGCTAAGTGACACAACTAGGGTCACTTAGCTAGTAAATGTCAGAGACAGGATCTGATGCCTAAGAACATGAATTCTTAAACTTTTTTGCATCTGGTGAAGGCAATCCATTCTCAGAAAAATGTCTTAAAATATTTAAAAAGATTAAAATTACTAAAGGAATTAATTATGGCAGAATAAAGCTACCAATACATTTTTTGATTAAACTCATAAATTCTCTGAAATCTACCCATAGTCTTTCTAGGGTCCATGGACCCTGTTCTAGACCAAGGCTTTAACATCAGCTTTAAGGTCCTACCTACTGCATGACTCAAGAATAAAAATAGTCAGATCAAATGGGCAAATGTTTGAATTACTTTTAGTTTTAATCTCCACTATGCCTGCCCACCTTTTCTAAGTTTAGCAAGCATGTCTTAACCCTTCTAGAAGAATGTCTTTCATTCTAAACCATGTTTGCTGCCAGGCTAGCCCATTAAGACCAACCTTCCCCCAAGGACACTCCCAAATCCTCTGGCATGGAGAGCTTAATGATGTGAAGGGAGAACATTGATCTGCATATACTTGTCACTGTAGCATGCTATTCCCTTCTCCTCCCCCACCTAGGATCTTTATTTAGGGTTCGACTCATTTCACATCCCCCATCAGAGTGACTCTTTTATTATTGGGGCCAAGAGGTACTAGTATTCTGCACGGCTCATCAAACTTCCCTCTGTGGAAAGGGATGATTCAAGAGAACTGTCTCATTTCCTTTCCCTTTCTTGTCATCCACAAAGTTGCCACTAGCTGTGTTTACATGTGTCTCTTTTGCTTAGAAAGCTACAGGGAGACATATGTTTCACAAAGGGATAAAAATACAGCATTTCTTTCCCTTCCTTGCCATCTTCTCTCTCTCTCTCTGTTTTCCTTCTTTCCAATTCATTTTCTGCCCCATCCCTTTTTAATGCTTAAGTTATTGTGATTGATCTTAAAGAGCCCATGTATAATCCATCCACTCCATCCAAGGCCATTGCTGACACAAAAATGCATACTTAAGGAACAAATGCTCATATTTCTATGGTCACAGGGGCAGATCTGAGCTGATAGACTTAGAAACATAACAAGGGGTGGAGGCGGGGGTCTTCAAAAAGTTGGTTCTCCCATACTCAGCTCGTAAATGCCTCATAATTAGACTCAACATGTCCTACATATGGAGCAATGCTCTCATTAAGCACATCCAGGATGGATTGCTAAAATGAGAAAAAAAAACGCCATTCTTACCAACACAAAAGAGGAAAAAGTAAAAGGGCATTCCCTGAGCAGGGGAACAGAAACTCCTAATCATCTGAACCTGAGTGGCATGTTTCTTGTTCCCAAAATGTGGTGGCGAATTAAAATATAATTAACAGCATGGAGACCAAGCTGCTCCAGAAAAGAGGTAATAGGAACCTATGTAGGCAAAACATCAGGAAGCCAAATAATTGTACTTTTCTACATTTACACAGGTAATATCAGCAAAAAAGCTAATACTTAAAGTCTCAGGTGACCAGGGTCAGTCCGTGTGCCTTTTTCAGGGTGTATTGAAATATTCTGTCTTTCCAGAAAGTACCTGCCAAAACAGCTAACATAACAGCATGGCTTATAAAATGCAATGTGGTTTTAAATATAAGGCAGATCTACTCAGGCAAACTGTTTCATCCACCTAGACAAAAGCCTTAAATTGATCTTGACATTCACAATACTAACCTACCCTATACAAAGTTCTCCAGATGCTATGGGAACAATATACCCCATGGCAGAGAATTAGCCATAGCCTGATGTAGGATGGGATTAATGGCACCCATTATGCCTTTATAAAATCCTCACTTTCTCAGAATTATTATCTCTTAGGCCCAACTCAATTGTTTTCCAGCTGTTGACCTTGGCTGAGGCCCACAACTGATTGATATCTTAACAACAGTGCTAGGAACATGCTAGAATAACAAATGCCTTTCTCCACATAACTCTATTATTCGCAGACTATGTCCATAAAAATGAAAATATCAGGACTAAAATAGGAAGAGAGAAAAAAACTCCATGGTTGATTAAATGTTTGATATCATACAGAGAGAGATCCATAATTTATTTAGGGACACTACCACCCTTTCACCAAGGACCAGGCAAATTGTGTACCAGCATCCATTCTCCAAGGACAATCACATGAGTCTATCACAGGAACACAGCACTAAGAATAAGAGAAGTTCTTAACTCAGAAACCATGAATTCATTTTTTAATAGTGTGACAATGTTATTTCACTGTAACTGGTTTCTTTTCTGATCCTTTGTATTTTATTTTGTTTTCTTTTCTTTTTTATTATATTTTGTATTTTATTTTATTTTGAAAATATTTTTTGAAAACAGTCTTCTGAGAAACGGTCCACAGATGTTAGCAGACTGCCAAAAGGATCCATGACATGAACTAAGTAAACCACAGGTCTAAACCCCATAAAGGTCCACAAAGAACCCAAGAGTCCAGTGTCCCATGCATAACCCCCTCAAAGACTATCTTGTCAAATCTACTCACTTCCTCCCCCAAAGGCTTCCCCACACAAATGAACATTAACAAAACACTGTACCTCTCTGTACCTCAGTTTATGCACCTGTAAAGTGAGGCTAATAATAGCTTAAGAAATGATCTCAGAGTTGTTGGGAGGTTCAAATAAGATCATATGTGCAAAGTGCTTTGCAAACTGATGTCTTGACATTAGATGTGAAGAAAGGGTCCACAAGCTCATTTATTCACCCCAGCCATGGCTCTCTAAGGCAGAAGAGTGAACTAGCTCAGTTTGAGAATTTTCAACAAAAATGGTCACAAAAAGGAATTTGTTCTTGGCTTTTAATTAAATTCACAATATGAATACTCTAAACTTTCCCAATTACATGAAGTTTTATGATACTCATTGTGATAGTGTGATACCAAATGATTTATGGAAACTCTTCATATAGTCAAAAGAAACTCGGAACAAAGGCAATGTACTCACAGAGGAATGGCCAAACAAAATATGTCATAAGAGCAAAATGGAATGTGACAATATAGGGGGAAATGATTAATAGGAAGAATCTAGAGAAACGTAGATATGTATAAATTGATTATTTGGAAGGAGGTGAAGGAGGGTTAGATCTGTGACTTCACAGGTATAGCAAACCATCCTCCATCTTTCCTGCTCCAAGCAACTGAAATAATAAATCAGAAAATAATCAGAACCAAGGAAACAATATACAAAGAAGCCAAACAGAGTTAAATAGAAGAAAAAACAATTAAATTCCAACAGAACCTAGATCAATGCAATAATGGCCAATCCTATCACAAAGGACTGAAGATGAAATATGCCTCTCTCCACTCAGAAAAGACGTAGTAGACTACAGATACAGAATGTAGCACGGTCTGCCAGACACGGTGGATGTGGTATGTTGTTCTGTTTAGCTATGCTTCTTTGTTTCAAGAGAGAGTTCTATTGGAGGAGCGTTTAAGGAGATGACAGCCATGTTTTACAATGCATCAATAAAACATTCAAATCACTAAGTAGGTAAGCAAATGAATAAGTGAATGAATGAATAAAATGGTGCTTTAATAAACTGAAAATAGCTCCAAACTGTGAACTATTGCATTACTACTTTCTGGTACCATCTATCTATCTATCTATCTATCTATCTATCTATCTATCTATCTATCTATCTATCTATCTATATATATATATATATATATATATATATATATATATCTTTCTACCCATCCATCCATCCATCTATCTATCTATCTATCTATCTATCTATCTATCTATCTATCTATCTATCTGTGTATGTATATATGTATATATACCCATATATGTATATATGCCCATATATATACACCCAAATATGTGTATATACACCCATATATATATACCCGTATATGCATATGTACACACACCCATTCATATATATACTATATATAATATTATATATAATGTCATTATATATGTATGGGTGTATGCATACATATATATTATATATAAAATATATAATATCATATGTGATGTCATTATACATGTATGGGTATGTCATTATATACATATATACATACAATGACATGCACACACACACACCCATATGTAAACACATACACAACTGGAGACAGTATGGTACAGTGGAAAGAATAGTTGATTTAGAGTGAAAGGACCAGGATGTAAATTATGCTCTTGTAAATTCCTACTTGTATTAGCTCAGACAAGTCCTCTAACCTCTTAGGGCCTCAGTGGCTTATCTATGAAATGAAATAAAATGAAATGAAATTTCTCATCTATAAAATGGAATAAAAGGTCAGTCCAGCTTTCAATCTCTGATCCTATCACGATATCATATAATAGTCACCAAAATTCTCAACAAGCATAGCTCAACCTACAAGAGAAGGAAAAACATCTGCACACAAAGATGTAAGAAGTACCACAATGGAAGATCCATGTGCAAAAACCATGTTTCATTCTCACCTGCTCCTGGCACTTTAAAGAATATAAAAAATCATGATACCATAGGCTCGTGGCTCTAGAGGTAGAAAAGATCTTGCCAATCATCTAGTTCAAACCCTTATCATGTAAATGAGGAAATGGAGGCAGAGAGGTTGTTAGTGTCCCAAGGAATGTCATACAGTACCTAAATAACACAGGCAGCACTCAAATTCAGGTCCTATGAGTACAAATTTAGCATTCCTTGTACCATACCATGCTGGTTCAACTCCTGCATGGTAATTATTAATCTCCCCAAAATTTCATACATTTCTAGAAAGGGCAATATATTTTAAATCTAATTTTTATTTGTCTTTTTTTATATATCCCCTTCATTTACACACACACATACTCACTCACACACACACACACACACACACACACACACACACCTTCCTCCTCTACCTCCATCTTCAACAAAGAAGAGCTTGGGGAAGAGGGGACACATTTTAGCAAAACAATCCAGCAAAACTTATCAATTGAGTTTGATGATATGTAGAATGCTCTCAATATATAATCTATTCACCACCACATCCACCTCTGCAAAGAATGGTGAGTGGGGGCAATTTAAATGTATCAGGGAACTTTCTCTGAATATAAGAATATATCCAAAGGAGAAAGGTCATCACACAACTGCCTGGAGAAAAGGAGGTCAAGCTAAGAAAGGGGAACACTAAAAGGAAAGAAAGGACCAGGGTCACAGGAAGACAAAAATCTGCCCCCTTTACCATTTTATCCATGGACAACCCTATTATTGACATCCATAGTAGTAATAAAATACCTTTCCATAGGTATTTATAACACATACATGAAAAATATTTCTTGCTCCCACTGATTATTTTAAAATTAATCGCAGATCCAGAGTATCAGCTGATATGCAATGGCAACTTTGACCACATAGCATATGCTAGTTTCTACCTTTTCCTCTGTAATTATCAATAGCTACATTCCTCTTTATGCTATCTAAAGACCTTCCAATTTTAGAACTAGACATTATATATATGTGTATATATATATACATATATACATATATAGAGAGATATATATTACCTCCAAGTACTCTTCAAATAAACATTCTTAGAATACCCAATAGCATTAGAGAATTGAATGGCTATGGTTACTACCACTAGTATTAATATAAGTAAGAATGAACTATTTTTATAGTAACACACAGTAGAAACCAAGGATAAATGTTTGCATTACAGCATATCCATCTAAATTTCAGATAGGAATAAGAAATGGAATGATATAACACAAGTAAAATTCAGGTACCTACTTTGGCAGTCATTTTGGCCAAAAGCTCTTGCAAATCCATTATCCCTTGCACCAGGCTTAAGAAATCACTGCAGGTTGGACATGCTCAATAAAGAAAAGAGAGACATATATGTCAATGCAGAGTCAATATATGGTAAGAAGAAACAAAAAAACAGCATTTACTTGGTTTCCTAGTGGAATGTGTGTGTGTGTGCTTGTGTGCGTGAGAGAGAGAGAGAGAGAGAGAGAGAGAGAGAGACAGAGTCATAAAGGGGGAGAAATAGCATCAGAGATACAGAGACAAAAGCAGAATGAGAGACAGAGATAAGAACTGGAGTGGAATGTAAGGGTATTTAAAGTCTGGAACTTTTGTTGACAGACAAGTACAGGGGGGTTAGAAACAGGGTATTATTTAAACAGAAGGAAAATGGACCCAGAATGATTGAAAAATATATGTTAATCATCTATATTTCAAGTCAGGCATTGTGCTTGATACTGAGAACCAAAAAAAGCCAATTGTCCTTTCCCTTGAGGAGATTACAAGCTATTATGGGAACATAATATGTAGAAAAGACTAGCGGTACATACCAGATACATAGCAAATAAGGTGTAAAGAGCTCTTTGGGGACAGGGAAAGGGGTGTCCAGAACAACTTTAGTAGTACTGATATAACCACTGAGCTGGGTACTGAAGGAAACTAGGGAGTATACACTAGATAGATACATTCTAGCATACCTATGCAATTCATAATGAGGCTATTTATACAAAAGCACCAAGAGAAGACAAAATGTGACGTAGGGCAAACTTCTCTGAGATCAGTTTTATTTGAATAGAGAGATCAGGAAGGGAAGAAATATGAAACAAGACTGGAAAGGTAGGTGGCAAACAAACTGTGGCTGGTCTTACATGGCAGAATAGAGTTCTGTATTTTATCCTAGAAGCAATAAAGAGTCATCAGAGATTTTCAAGTAGGCATATGATGTGTATTTTGGAACAACTGATGTAATTTTTGAGTGCTACCAATAGATAGGAGGGGGGTATCTGCAGCCTTGAGGCTACATGTAGCCTTCTAGGTCCTTGGGTGCAGGCTTTTGACTGAGTCCAAGTTTTACAGAACAAATCTTTTTACTAAGAGAATTTGTTCTGTGAAGTTTGGATTCAGTCAAAGGGCCACACTTGAGGACCTAGAGCAGTGGTTCTCAACCTTCCAATAATGCCACAACCCTTTAATACAGTTCCTCATGTTATGGTGATGCCCAACCATAAAATTCTTTTCCTTGCTACTTCATAACTGTAATTTTGCTACTGTTATGCAAATGTAAATATCTGATATGCAGGATGCATTTTCATTGTTACAAATTGCACATAATCACAGGTTGAGAACCGCTGACCTGGAGAATCACATGTAGCCTCAAGGACTCACCCTTATGCTAGGCATTAAAACTGAACAAGGTATCTAAAGTCAATATTGTACTCTAAAAACACTATTTCTACAGTTTTTAACAGTCAATATAGCCAGACTCTAGTTGTTGGTCTAAAAATACCATGTTTCTAGAACCTAAGCCATTAATAGATCATTGAAATCTGTACATTCTCAAGTCAAGCAGCTGATACTTACTGCGATTCAGGTTAGGACATTGTGTTATGTATCCATTGGGCATAAAGATGACTTTCACATCTTGAATCACACCCTTTAAAACAGAAGAGATAACTGGTAATATATACTTCAGTCAAACAATTAGAATCCCATGTCTTATAGGATCATATATTCCAGGCTCAAGGAACCCTTTGGAGACTATGCCCCAGATTTTGAAGACAAGAAGTGGAGGCCCAGAGAAAATAAGTGATTTGTCCAAGGTCACATAGGTCAAAAGAAGCACAACTAGGATTCAAACCCAGATCCTCGGACTGAAATCCAGCAGGTGTTCCCCTGTTCCAGAGTCAGTCACAAACTAAGTGCCTAGAGTGGCTGAAAAAAAGTCATCATTTTTAGAAAACCGTAATTTATTTATTGAAGAGTTGAATTGGACAGCCCCTAGGACTAGGTTCCAAAGCCTACTTTCCAATAGACTTTCTTTCTTGAAATATGTATATGTTTGCTATGCTCATAGAGACCACTGCCAGTTATCACTGGTTAGCACTAATGGAGTTCTTGGTACCAATTTTCCATTGGTAAATTTTTCTAAACTACCTCTGATCAAAAAGAAATCGATGAAAAATCCCTCATCATCCCTGAACATTAGCTGACACTGACATGTGGTTGGAAGAATGGAGATTGCTTATTTAAATGGTAGGTAGAGAGGGATGATAGACATGTTGGAGTATAATGCATTCATTTTGATTCATTTGGCCCAGGAAATAAAATTATACATGGAGAGGACTCCATAACAATCGCTTTGCTCCTCAATTAATCAAGGAAGCAACTTGGGATTTGCTGGTGAATTCTGAGATTTGTTCAATGACTTGCTGTGAGGGAGAGGCCGTCCATTGCTCTGCCTCCACAACTCGATATGGAAGAAAAATTCTAATTTGAGGCAAAATTCATCAGGATTGCCATTTTGCAATGAAAATATTGATTTGGCTGTTGGGTTTCTTTTTTTCCAAGTTGAAATATGTGATTTTGTTTTTCAAATTTGACAGAAGAGATATTACAGAACAGATGGGAGACATGGAAGCTGGTTGAGAATATTGAGCTTAACCTATAAATAAAATATAGGCTCAAGATAGTACTGCAAGTCCTTCAGAGGGAGTAACATTTAACATTTATGGGCTCATCTCCTAAAACAGCAGAAGGTAATCAGCAAAGGCGGCTTCCTGCTTGTTATTTTAAGTTAAAATATTAATTGGAATTATTAATAGAGATAACAAAATCCTAGTACCTTGTTCATTGAATCTATATCTGTATTAATCTCTTCTTCGAGGATGATAGGGTTCATTATTATGAGGAGAAGGAACAACAGAACTATTGTAAGGGGCCCTCTACAGTACTTCTCAATATTAACTCATTATTGGTAGTTGGCAATTAGGAGGGGGCAATTGGTTGGCCTTAATCTAGAGCATTCTCTGGGAAGAATAAGTACTCTCCCCTACCCCCAAGAAAACTAATTTTTTCAAAAGACAAGTGCCTTCTTCAGGACATTAGAATGACATGGTATTATTTTAAAAATAAAAACATTGGGTTAAGAGTTTAGAGGCAATACTGGTGGTGGTGGTGATGATGGTGATGATGATGATAATGGTGATGATGATGATGGTGATGATGATGATGATGATGATGATAATGATAATGATGGTGGTGGTGGTGGTGGTGATGGTGGTGGTGAGAAAAATAATAATAAAAACACCTAGAATTTATAGTGTTTCAAGGTCTTCAAGGCACTTTACAAATTTTTTATTTTATCCTCACAGCAACTCTGGGAGGAAGGTGCTATTATTACTTTAATTTTATATATGAGAAAAATGAAACATAAAAGTTAAGTGACTTGCCCAGGGTTACATAGTGTCTAAGTCTGGATTCGAACTCAGGTCTTCTGACTCCAGGTTCAGTGCTATCTATCCACTGTACCATCTAGGTGCCTTTATTTGTAAAGCATTTAGCACAGCACCTTACACATACTAGGTATTTGAGGAATGTTTGTTTCCTTCCTTTCTCCAATGACTAAGCATTCACTTCCATTCTCTGAATCTCAGTGTTCTTATCTGTTAAATGAAGGAACTGGACCCAATTATTTTAAGGCTCCCCAAAAAGGTGACATGTATAGTGCACTGGAGCTATAATGAGGATATAGGTTCAAACCCTACCTTTGTCACTTCCTACTAGTATGACCCTGGGAAAATAACAATTTTCCTGGACCACAATTTCTACATTGGAAAATAAGGTTGAAATAAATAACCTCTAAGGTCATTTCCAGCTCAAGATTAATAATTTTCTTTTAGCCACTGAAACCCAAGGAGTCAATAGAAACGTCAACTGAACAATTCCAAGCTTTATTATAGAGTAAGCATCAACAATCCTTCCAGCACATAATCTCAATAGTGATGGAGAGAGTGAAAGAGCACCATTCAGAAACAGAATATCACAGGGTTTCTTGGTGGTGATTTTCATGGTGGACAGGTCCTGGCATCTTCCCTATGATTTCATTGGTATAGGAAATTTCCCACTCTACCAATAGAGATTAATGCCTGATTTGTAAATTACAGTCTTAGAGAGTTCTCTGTGGCACTGAGATCTTAAGGGACCTGCCCAGTGGCACACAGCCAGTAGGTGACAAATTCTGAGACTGTTTCTTATCATGTTGGAGGTAGGGAAATCAAAGACCAGCTGGAAAGAACCAATCCATCTTTAAATGTCGCGCCTTATCTTGAAATGGGGCACATCCATTCTTCATACAGTTGACAAAAGTAACACAGACCCCATGCTTACACAAAGGAGTCCCAAAGAGGCCTGCCTTATATTCAGGAAGTGAAGGCCGCTAGAAGGGCATTAGTGTTTATCGGTTTTCAATGACACCAGTGACTTCATTACAAATGATGGCCCATTTGTGCTGTATTGATGGAATGTATGCATAGATAAAAAAGATACTGACTGCCCAGTGTCTTTCACTAAGCCATACCTGTTCTAGGGATCTCATTTTGCAGATGAACTGCTCATAAATACATACACACACACACACACAATACAGTTTGATTTGACAATGGGGATTACGTTTTCTTGAGATGCTTAATGTTAGCCTTGAAATAAGAAAAGAATGGTTCTTCCAAACTCTATCCATTTGGGAAATTTAGAATTTTTATAGATCAGGATGTATCTGAAGCATCCC
Source organism: Pseudocheirus occidentalis (assembly GCA_028646575.1). Lineage (NCBI taxonomy): Eukaryota > Metazoa > Chordata > Mammalia > Diprotodontia > Pseudocheiridae > Pseudocheirus > Pseudocheirus occidentalis. The sequence goes on from CM053601.1 coordinate 159,422,666, forward strand.
AATTGAATTTTAAAAAAAGAAAGAATTTATTTTTCCCCTTATTTACCTTTATTCAAAACCTGGAGCAATAAAGCATTGTATTTGGTATCAGAAGAACTACATTTTTGTAGTTCTCCTAATTACTATCTCCTAATTACTATTTGAATACTTTAGAAAAAGCTCAAACTTTTTGAGCTATGATTCTTAACCATAAAATGGGGATAATAAATAAAATAGGGGTTGTACTTACCTCACAGGGTTTTTTTTAATCAAATAAAGTAATCCACAAAAAATGCTTTAAAAACCACAAAGTCCTCTACAAATATGTTGTTACAAATATTTGTAAAATGAAGGACTGGTCTAAATGGTTTTTAAGGTATGTTCCAGATTTAATGCCCATAAAAAATACATCTCTACCACAAAATCAAATTATTGTTGTAGTGTTGTTTTTGCAATTAACTCTTCAAGTTCAAATTTTTGTGACCCCCATTTGGGGTTTTCTTGGCAGAGATACTTGGAGTAGTTTGCCATTTTATTCTCCAGCTCATTTTACAGATGAGGGAACTGAGGCAAAATGAGGTTAAGTGACTTGCCCAGAGTCACACAACTAGTCTGAGGTTAGATTTGAAGTCAGAAAGATGAGTCTTCTTGACTCTAGGTCTGGCCCCACCCAGGCTCAATGCATCATCTGACTGCCCACCACATCACAAAATCTGGTCTATTTCCAAGCTCATATTTATTTGAAAGGGTATTTATTCATACCCTTATGTTATTTCAGTTTATCCACATACCAATCCCCTTGTGCCCATAGTACTAGTTCTTAATTTCCTCATCTATAAAATGAAGGACTTGGACAAAATAACTTTTGTTTCATTCCTTCTAGCTCTAAATCTATGATAAATCTTCTACAAATTCCTTTGGCCAATGTGGGCAGTGAATAGAGTAATGGACCTGAAGACAAGATAACATGAGTTCAAATCCCATCTTATACTCTATCAGACTCTGTTTCCCCATCTGTGCAAAAAGGATAATAGTACCTGCTTCCTAGAGTTGTTATGAAGACAAAATGAGGTAATATCAGTAGAGCATTTTGCAAAAACTTAAAGCTCTATTTAGATGCTAGATATTGATATGAATATTATTAATATTATTTTCCAAGAGCATCTGACCACCAAAAAATATCAAGTGATTAGAAGAAAATATTAAAAATCTTGACAGTCTTTTAAATAAATCTAATAAAATATGGGACACATGAGAATTAATGAAAAGATCCACAAGTATGGTATATGTAAAAAATGCAGTCATATTGTTTCCATTTGCCTAATGTTATCCTCTTGAAAGTGGGAACATCTGGAAGGGGGTGGGGAGTGGAACCAAGATGGCGGCATAGAAGCAGCAAAGCACTGCAGCTCCCACACAACTACCCCCAAAACTCATAAAATGGGACTCTAAACAGATTTTCGAGCTCCCAAACTCTCCAAAAAACAGAAAACACATCTGTTGCTGCAGGCAGCTCAGCAGGTAGGGCTCTTCTCAGCAGTCTGGGAGCCATGGACAGCCCAGCCTAAAACTCCGCTGGCTAGGCCCCAGGGCATTGGGTGGAGCCCAGTCTATAGGAGAGCAGATAGGCTGCACTGGAGGCACAGTTATCACACTTATCAGGCCAGAAGAAAAAAAGGTTAAGAGAAAGATCAGTGGATTTTGCTAAATTTGGGGGAGAACAACGGTCCAGCCAAACTGCTCCCAGGGCAAGGAAGCATTGGGAGGCAGCTGTGGCAGCAGGAACAGCTGAAAGCAGCAGCAGCCTCCACTGGGCTGTTTCAGAGACCCCAGCCTGCAGATAGCAGGGGAGCTGAGGCAATCAATCAGGGCCAGGGGCTCTTATGTTGAGCGGCCTGGATCTGGATCGTGGTCTTGAGTGGTGGTCCTGGGGTGCACTTTCAGGGAGCCAAAGCTGGGGGGCTGCAGCACCCCACTAATAGCTCCGGCAGCTGTGAAGGCCCCAGCGATTTG
>CM053601.1:159425157-159441834 GCA_028646575.1 Pseudocheirus occidentalis
TCGGCTTCCGGCTGTTCCAGCCTCCGCTCCTCTGGCTGCCGCGCTGAGCCCCTGCTGCCAAGCCGCCTTCAGCGAGAGCTGTGTTCTCTGGATTTGTGTGAGTCTGAAAGTCCTAGACTTTCCTAGACTTTGTCTGGGCTCGTATTTTCTGGGTGTTTAGGGTGGTGGTGTGGGAGCTGTGGGACCTTGCTGCTTCTACGCTGTCATCTTGGCTCCGCCCCCCAGACATTTTCATACTTCTTATGATCCTCTGCTTGCCACTCAGAGTTTCATTGCTATGATCCCTCTCTTCCATGGGGCCCTTTCCCATCTAATCATCATGGGGTCTTGGGGCAAAATTCTGCGGGACAGGTTGTCATTCTTCCAGGTGTGACTATACCCATGTCTAGACTGTTCTTTTAGATGCTACGTCCACTCCCATGATTGAATTTACTCCAGGTATCAGGGCTAATCATTGCAACTTTCCTTGGAGTGGCAGATTTTCTGCATTAGCAGGTTTCTTGCAATGGGGAGGGAGAAGAGGGAAGTGAATAAGCCATTTACAAATAGTTTTGTTTGGTCCTCACAACAACCCTTTGAAATAGGTGCTATTATTATCCCCATTATATGATTGAGGAAACTGAGGAATACAGAGGCTAAATGTCTTGCCCAGGGTTTCTTGTTGTTCAGTTGTTTTTCTAGTTGTATCTGACTCTTTGAGACCCCATTTGGGCTTTTCTTGGCAGAGATGCTGGAGTGGTTTGCCATCTTCAGCTCATTTTTACAGATGAAGAAACTGAGGCAAACAGGGTTAAGTGACTTGCTCAGGTTAACATGGCTAGTAAGTGTCTGACACAGGATTTGAACTCCTGAGTATGTCTTCCTGATTCAAAGCTTAGGACTCTGTCCACAGCACCACCTAGCTGCCATGACAGAATAGACCAGTTTAGAATCCCAGAGAATGGGAGCATCTTCCAGTGCCAGACAAGCACTTGCTTTTGTTCTCATCAACCTTAATTCACCTCCACATCCCCACCTTGACAAGAGCAGAGATTGGTGAATTTTGGAGTATTGGAGGATTTTGGACTTTCCATCTGTACCATCCCTGCCTGGAGAAATCAATGTAGTCTCTATCAGTAGATCAGGATAAGCCACATACCTTGAATAATACACTGAGTGAAGTTCATTTCAAAGAATCTCATGAAAACTTGAGCATATGAAAGAATAAAAATATTTTCATCAATTAGGAACAGTGAATTACTCCCTTGTTCCCCCAGTTTGATCCTGTTTTCCCCAGACTCCATGTACTGATGTGGGTACCACAGATGTAGTATTGGATAGACATACCCCAAATCTCAAAGCTTCTCTATATTCTGGAAGGAAGCGTTGGTAACTTTTCTCTAGAGATCACCCCAGTCTGCCAGTGCCCATGGGGCTTGAAAACATCATTTCAGTTTCTGTCCTATACAACAGTAAAACTTGTCATAACTAGTATGTATTCACTCTGTCCCTAACTTATCAACAAAAATACCTTACTTAGGTCCTTGACTTCCATTAAAGGGGATCTTGTAGAGTAATAAAGATGCCTGGCCATATCCTGTGGACAGATTGTGGTAGGACAAAGAGCCATAGTTGGCAGCAGCCTTGGAGATTTGATTTTTAGAATTTCGGAATAGTAAAGGAAGGGTGTCTTATCTCCCTTCTTTATTTTATAGATGAAGAAGCCGAGGCCCAGGATCATTGACTTACTCAAGGTCACTTATACAGCAAGTGGCAGAACTTGGATTTGGGCTCAGGAAATCTGACTCCCAATCCAGCTCTCTTTTCCCTTTATTATACTGCCCCTGTATTAAATTAAATATTGTATCAATTTAATTCCTTTCAACGAGAACCGTTTATCAAGTACCCTGTATGTGTCTCTGGACACTGGGAATTCAATGACAGAAATGAAATAGTCTCTTTTTGAAAGGAGCTTACATTCTCTTGGGGATGCTTCCGCTGATGGAGAAAATGACATTCAATCATTTAACAAGGCTTTAATAAGCTCCTCTTATGGACCCAGTGCCATGTTGGCATATAGACAAGTAATAAAGTAAAACAGAGATACAAGGTAATAGAAAGTAATTTCAAGATGATAATAACTGGGAGGGGGCTGGTAGATCAGGATATTTTGGTTTAGAAAGGAGTATTTGAGCTGTGTTTTAAGGGCACAAGCAGTTCTGCCAGGTGGCCATTCCCTTAATCACTTTGTTGCTTATTTGAATTCGCCTCAGTTGGTCTAAGGTAGGAAGCAATTGTGGGGTAGCCACTGATGCTCCTTATCACATGCCCAGAGTTTTTGTCTTGATAAATATCCCTGCCAGCTGTCAGGAGGCACATTTCCTTGAGCTGGTGCATCGGAGCAGTCTCTTGTCACCGGCCTCTTGTCTCTCCTATTTCAAGAGGCACAGATATAGAAAGCACATGACCAGCTATTAATTTGGGGAGTGCACACATTCGACCAGCTGGACCCTGCGTTTCTGTGCAATGATCTGTGGCGTTGTTGTAACAGGTTTACCCTTGAGATGATTATGCAGAAAGCCTCACTAGCATTATAGTCAATTGACTGAGCAGAGAGAAATTTAGGCCTTCAAAAAAAAAACCCTTTTCCCTGGAGTGTTTAGAACATCAGAAATAACTACAAAGTGCCCTGTCTATAACAAAATGGGGATTGTGTTTTGTTGGCAACTGCATTTTAATGAACCACATTTGCCTTAAGAGTTGAGATAAATTTGAGTTTAAATGCCCAATCTTGGAGAGAATATTCTCCAGTCTTCAAGCATCCTTGGAATGCAACCTTTAATGCTGAAGCTTTCTGCTTGGCCTGGCTGGCCATACTTGGAAAAACGAAAGGGAGGTTTTAAAACTTTAATATCACTCTAATGGTGTGGGAGTGTGAAAAACATTAGCAAACTATCAATTAATTATGGCCTATGCAGTTGCTGCATAATTACACATTTTCTTTCAGACAACTTCTGGTTTCCCAGTGGTAGATTTTCTTTCCCCCAGCACTGAGCTAGAAAGTGCAAACTTATTTTCCTCTTTCATGTTGATGGGAAAGCAAGTCAGTGGAAGACTTTATTATTAGTAAGTACGTATTTTGTGCTTACAGAAGGTAAATGCCTTGATAGGAGAGCTCTTTTACCTGCTAACAGATTTCGATGGCTTTCTGTATTCATCGCCCAGTTTCCTGTATTTGCATCCTCAGTTGTTTTGCCTTAAATAGTAGCCTGGAAATCTGCGTGGTTGTGCCTGTTTGCACACTGGCTTTCAGTAATTAAAATGTCAAACCCAGAGGATTGTATTATGCTTTATTGTTCTTATGCTGAGTAGGGCATTTCAGGTGGCCACTCAGGGCCTGTCCTTGTCCAATGGGAAACGTTTGGTTTTCTTTGGTCTTCTCCAAAGTTACACCCTTGAGTCTTTTATTCCCTCTTCTGCCCTCTCCTCTTCTTATGTATGTGTTTAATGATTCTATCCCATTCTGATATTGGTTTATAAACTAATAAACAAGCAGATATCAATAGATAAGGGCTTAAGGCTAGGGTTCTTAACATTTTTTGAGTCATACATTTCTTTGATAATTGGGTGAAGCTTTTGGATACCTATTTAGAAAAAAAAGTGTTTGTAGATGTAAAAAATAAAATACATAGGATGGCAAAGGAAAGCATTTATATTGAAATACAATTATCAAAATATTTTTTAAAAAGTCAGTGGAACAGACCAGGACCAATCTGAACCCTCTCAACATTCTCTTCTAAGCAACTTTAAAATAATATTTGGAGTGTCAGAACCAACAAATGGTCAAAAGGAAACATTTTTCCACTCACAATGATTTAGGAGGTCTGCATTTGAGGTCTGTAATACTGGAGTGGGCACAGATTAGGCGGCAGAAGCTAGCAGTGCTGGCCTTAGAGGTGACCATGGCAGCAGCAGTAGCAGCTTCGGGAACTCTCAGCTCAGAGATGGTGAGAGCATCAGACAACCAGTCAGAAAGAGATTAAAAGGGTCCCTTAGCTGGCACTTGGTGCAGTTGGTCCTGATTGGCAAATCTATAGTTCCAAAGCAGAAAGGAGTGCTTGTGGTCAGTCACAAGGGAACAGGGGTCCTGCTCACAACTGTAAGGCTGAGAAGAGCACTAGTGCTTGTGGCTGCTGGGGAGCAGGGGTCCTTCCTGAGTAAATGCCCAGAGAGCAGATCAGTATGGCAATGACCATATCTCTTCCAGGATAATGCCACCTTAGAAGTGGCAAAACTTGTAGGATACTCCTCCCACCCCAGAACTATCTCTGAAAACAGCCCCACAAAAAAAGAATGAAGCTTGGCACAGTAACTTCCCACCTTAAGGTGAACAAAACACAAATCTGACATAAAGTTCAAAGTCAAGAAATATGCTGCACAGGGCAGCTAGGTGGTGCAGTGAATAGAGCACTGTCCTGGAGTAAGGAAGACTTGAGTTCAAATCCGAACCCAGACACTTAACACAAAAACTAGCTGTGTGAACATGGGCAAGTCAACCCCAAATGCCCTCCAAAAAGCAAAAAAAAAAACATGCTACACAAAAGAATAAAGAATAAACAACAAAAAACAAACTATGGTGGCAGGGAAAACCAAGACATAAACTTAGAAGAAGACAGCAATGTGAAAACAGCTACAAGCAAAGCCTCAAAGAAAAACGTTTTGTAAAGTTACTGTTTACATTTCTACAAATAACCAGAAGTTCATGGACCATTGGCTTAAAGTATAATCCTTCCTAGGGGTACCTGCTTTCAAACAAGGGTATCTCAGAGACTGTAGGGGCTGAATGTAAGGAATACTCAAATTAGAATCCTGAGACCCAAATTCCCACCATGGGTTTGGCACTTACTTGGGGAAAGAATATTCTACAGAGCTACAGAGTCAAAGCAAACCCCACAATGAAAAGAAGACTGGATTTGGAGTCAGAGCGCCTGGGTTTGAATCTTGTCTTTGCAACCTAACTTCTTACTCAGGGCCTTCAACAGAATCACCACTAGAATATAACTTCCCTGAGGTTGGTGGCTTTTGTTTTTGTTTTTGAAAGTCCAGCGCAGTGTGCGTCATAGTAGGTATGTCCAAAGGTTTGTTGGATTTAATTTAATTGCGGCCTACTCACTAGACTAACTTTGTTGATAATTACTTTTAATTCAATTGAACTCAATTCAGCAAACATTTAATAAGTGGTTACTACATTGGGGTAAACTATCGAGATCAAAAGAGACAAAGGAAAAGGTCCCTTGTCATTGAAAAAGTCATAAAGGGTGTCTGAGAAGTCTTACTGTATTTTAAAAACTTTAGTAGTTCAAAACTGCTCTTAAAACTTAAGTAACTTAAATTCTGATAAGATTTTTGGGATATCCCAAGATATTTGGGATATAATTACTTATGTTAGTTTGCTTATTTAGATTACCTAGCCACAAGAAAGATGCTCTGTAGTGGGCTTTATTTGGAGAAATTCTTTCTTTTCTGTCTATGACTGATTCTGACCTGTGAATGAAAGCTTCCTAAAAATTGTTTCAACATCTTTGAAGTTGCCCTAGGTCATCTTGGCTCCAGTCAGTCGCCGAAGGGAGAGGGCTTGGGATGACTGGTTTGACAGTTGTTTAAATGAGTTTCTCTTCACTATGGTTTATTCTTCCTAATTTTGCATGGATGAATGATACAGAGTCTTTGCTCTAAGGCAGTACAATATTGTATCCGAAGAAAATCATCCATCTAAATGTACATGTATTTCTAGTAAAGTTGTTTGCAGGTGATATTGACCCTTTAGCTCTCAGAAATGATAACATTCTTCATTCTTTCTGGGGTGGGAGGAGACATTGCCATTCTTTAATGTTATGATTTATGATTATGTAAATTCTTTGGATATAAATACAGATATCAGTCTGAATTATTCAGAGTTTCATAAAGATGCTGTGTTCATTTTAAAAAAGTGTATGCTCTCCTTTCTAAACATATTTATTTAAAAGAGGACTAAGAGACATATCCCATCTCAGTCTAGTCAGACTATTTAGCAATTCTAGTACCTAGAGTAAGTGTTGGAAATATATCGGAGACCGACATTGATCTACTACTATTAACTAGATTATTGCTAGGTAAAGAATCTGGGAGTGTTCAGGTTCTGGAGGAGTGTATCAGGGGTGCAGCTGCCCAGGGGAGGAAGTGTTACCTGGAAACATTCTGTTTTAACTAATTATAATTCCTAAGTACTAAACTAAGTTTTTACCTTTGAAATGAAAGTATTACCTAAAGTTTGGCATTCAGGAGCAAAGCCCCTATTGTCTCTGCCTAGTTATGACCCTGATTCCAACTTCCTCTTTCAATAATGACATTGTAATGAGGTGTTCTGAATTCCTGAGTCCTGACCTCTACCTCCTGGGGTCACTTAACCCCAAACCTATTTTTTTCCCTCTGGAACTTTGACCTTGGGACCACTTAGTTCTCTGGGTGAAATAAACATAAGGATCTATAGGGCATCAAAGCTCCTTCCTTATACAGTGTGGCCAAATACCCCATTTTGTAGTAACACTGTGCTTATACCTGTGTCTTGTTCTCTGTACCTAAATTCTCATCTGCGCCTAGTCATGGCTTTTCTGGTTCAGTCATCACACTAAGAGTCATTGGGTAGCCATTTCAGCATTAATTTGATGAAATACTTCAATTTTGTTGCTCAGATTATCAGACATTTATTATTGTATAGTGTACATACAAATAATGATAGTGTTTTAATATAATGCTTTACCGAGTATTTTAACAACATCATTGCTTAAAGAGTGAAAATAATATTATTCCCATTTTTGTGAAAGACAGAATGAAAGTTAAGGGTGATGAAGGGTTATGATGAATGAAGTTGAGAGTTTTTCATCTAGGAATAAAACTATCTAACATTTATAAGTTACTTTTATGTTTGCAAAACACACTATATAGATCCTCTTATTTGATAATACAAGTGTCATAGAAGATGAGGAAAGACTTCGGGAGATAGATAAAATAATCTAGGAATATGTGATGAGGGAGACACCTCTGGTAGTTATGGACAAAAAAAGGAATTCAACCTTGAGGGAATATCAGGAATGAAAAAGTTTAAGATGATGGCATGCACATACATACACACATACACACATAACATATCTAAACACACACATGTATATACACATATATACATTATATATTATATATGTAATAATATGTATAATATACTATATAATGTGTATATATGTAGAAACCATACACATGTGTGTATGTGTGTGTATGTGTGCATATAGAGAGAGATCTTCTATAAAAGATAAAGTAATTATGGATATCTATTAGCTAATGCTTTCATTAGAATATAAACTCTTTGAGAGGAGAGTCTTTAGTACTTTGTCTTTTTATCCTGGATGTCTAATACAGTGCCTGTTTCTAACATATGGGAGATATTTTACAATTTTTTCATTGAAAAAATGCTTAGTCTGTTGAAAAAAACCAAGCCAAACTAAAAACCAAACCTCTAGTTTCTAATCCTTCCCCTCCTATGGTACTGTTCTTGGAGTGGATCTCATTGGGGAGGAATCATATTTAACTAAATCCTCTCTGCTTAAAAAAAAAAAGACAAACAAAGACCTAGGGTATAAAGGGGTTGAATGATTAGAGTTTAGCCTATCAGAACATATGTTAGCATTGTTATTTCAAATCTTTCATTCATCAATTCATTCTCATTTTTGAAAAAAAAATAATCATTTTTTGCATTCCTGTTGATGCCTTTCTTTATTATTGCCTACTTTTCTTAGCATTACGTCCATTGACTAGGTAAGACTTAGCTCATGGCTCAATTGCCACCTCCATCGTGAAACTTTTCTTGAGTAAGTCAGCTCTCAATGATTAATTGTTGTGTCCAATTGTGTTGGTTGTGGCCAGTTCTTAATGACCCTACCTGGGGTTTTCTTGGAAGAGATAGTGGACTGGTTTGCCGTTTCCTTCTCCAGATCATTTTACAGGTGGAGAAACTGAGGCAAAGAGGGTTTAAGTGACTTGTACAGGGTTACACAGCTGTTAAGTGTCTAAAGTCAGATTTGAATTCAGGAAGAGGAGGCTTCCTGATTCCAGACTCAGGGCTCTATGCAGTATGGCATCACCTTGCTGCCCCTAATGATGACTTCCTTCAAGCAATTCTTAATACTTCTTTGGCACTTAACACTTTACACTCATTTGGCATTTAATCAGGTAGGTTCTTATATCACTTCTATTATGAAACTGTACTTTTATGAACTTTTCATTTTCAGTCATTTACCTGACGAATACTTAATGCCTTAGTGTAAACACCAACACTATGAGTCATAGATCAACAACTAAGACATTATTATTTCCCTCAAGGTCTATAGACTCTAGTGGGAGTGATCAAATTGCTATGGTACAAGGTAGAATGCAATAAATGAAGTACAAATGAAGGTCTCTGGAAATTCAGAGGAGAAATAGACTAGTTCTAGTCGGGGGGAAGATAGGGAAATGCTCTAGTAAGGGAGCAAAATATGGGTGCAGTCTTGAAAGAGCAAATTTTGACTGAGTAATTAGTGCTCTGCATGTGCAGTGATATTATCATCAGAAAAACAAAACAAAACAGCACAAGAAAAGGTATAAGAGTGGAAAAGTCCAGAATCTGTTGGGAGAAAACAAAATAGTTGATTTGTTTAGATTATAGGTGATGGAAAGTAGTTAACATAAAAAGCGTTTATTATGTGCATACTATATGCCAGGTATATTCTAGACACTAGAGACACAAAGGTATGAATAATAGTTCCAGCCCTCAAGAAGCTTACATTCTTTGGAGGGAAGCAACTTATATGTTATGTAAATATCTGTAAAAAATCTATAAAAATGAATTCAAAGTCATTTTTCAAAGTATGAAATTAGCAGCTGGGAGGACAAGAAAAGGTCTCATGTGATACTTGGGTGAACCTTTGAAGGAAGTTAGGGATTGTAAGAAGTGAAGAAGGAATGAATTTCAGGCACTGGTGATAGTCTTGTCCTACAGCATGAAGATGGGAGATATATTATTAAGGCTATCAGTGACCAAAAGAAGGCCAGTTTTATTGAACCACAGAGTGAATGAAAGGCAGTGATGCAGAGTAAAAAGGGACAAGAAGGTTGAAAATAGGCTGTTGAGGGTTTTAAATGTTGTTTTTGTTCTTTTTACTTTTAAATTTTTTTTCCACTTAATAGTGTTTTATTTTTCCAATAACATGTAAAGATCGTTTTGAAAATTCATTTTTTTGTAAGATTTTGAGTTCCAAAAATTTTCCCCTTCTTTTTTCCACTCCCCAATACAGCAAACAATTTAATGTAGGTTATACATATACAATCACATTAAACATGTTTCTGTATTAGTCATGTTGTGAAAAAAGAATCAGAACAAAAGGGGAAAACCGTAAGAAAAACAAAAAAAGAAAACCAAAAGTGAAAATAGCGTGCTTCCCATCTGCATTCAGACTGCATAGTTCTTTCTCTGGATTTGGATAGCATTTCTCTGGGTAACTGATTCTTGGTTGTAAAGCAAGCTCCTTTGCCTTCCAGATTATCATATTCCAAGACTTCTGATCCTTCAATGTAGAAGCTGCTAAGTCCTGTGTAATGCTGACTTGATATTTTAATTGTTTCTTTCTAGCTGCTTGTAATATTTTCTCCTTGATCTGATCATTCTGGAGTTTGGCCATACTATTCCTTGCATGTTTCATTTGGAGATCTCTTTCAGGAAGTGAATGGTGAATTATTTAAATGAATATTTTACCTCCTGGTTCTAGGATATCAGGGCAATTTTCCTTGATGATTTTTTGAAATATGCTCTCCATGCTCTTTTTTTTTTATCATATCTTTCACATAGACCAATAATTCTTAAATTATCTTTACTGGATCTATTTTCCAGGTCAGTGGTTTTTCCAATGAGGTATTTTATGTTTTCTCCTATTTTTTTCATTCTTTTAATTTTGTTTTTGACTGATTCTTGATGTCTCATAGAGTAATTATCTTCCACTTGCCCAATTCTAATTTTTAAAGAATTATTTTCTTCAGTTAGGTTTTGTACCTCCTTTTCCCTTTGGCCTTTTCTACTTTTTAAGGAGTTGTTTTCTCCAGTAACTTTTTTTTCCATTTGGTCAATTGTATTTTTTAAGGAATTGTTTTCTTCATTCAATTTTTGCTCTTCCTTTTCCAAGCTTTTTTTTTCTTTTTGGAAGGGGGAAGGCAGGGCAATTGGGGTTAAGTGACTTGCTCAAGGTCACACAGCTAGTAAGTGTTTGTGTCTGAGGCTAGATTTGAATTCAAGTCCTCCTGACTCCAGGGCCAGTGCTCTATTTACTGCGCTACCCAGACACCCCCCTTTCCAAACTTTTAACTCTCTTTTGCATAACTTCATTTCTTTTCCCAATTGTTTTTACCTTTCTTATTTGCTTTTTAAAATCCTTTTTGAGGTCTTTCAAGAGGATATTTTGGTATTGAGACCAATTCATCTTTCCCCTTGAGGCTTCTCATGTAGGCATTTTGTCTTTGTTATCTTCTTCTGAGTTTGTGTTTTGATCTTCCCTGTCACCAGAGCAGCTTTCTATTGTCAAGGATCTTTTCTGTATTTTATTCATTTTTAGCCTATTTTGTGATTTAAAGTTGAACTCTCTTGATCCTGGGGCAAAGGGGACACTGTGCCAACCTTCTTGTGCTGGGGCCCTGGGAAATTTTTAAAATGTTAAGCAGAAGAGTCTCTATTTAGTCCTAAATGCAACAAAGAAACATTGGATTTTATCAAATATAGAATGACATGGTCAGACCTGTGCTTTTCATATCACTTTGGCAGTTGGATGCAAAATGGATTGGGGAGGGGAAAAATTAGTCATAAGGAAACCAGATGAAGAGGTTATTATGGTAGTCCAGGTGATAGGTGATGAGTCCTGGGATTTGGGGTGTGGGGTTTAGAGTAAAGGGAGATAACAGATGTGGGAGATGTTATGGAAGAGGAATCAAGGAGGCCTGACAACTGAGTGGATTTATAGAGTAAGAGAATAAGGAGTGGAGAATATCATCAAGATTGTGGTCTTGGTAGACTGGGAGGATGTCATCACCCTAGACAAAGCTGGGGAAGATCAGAAGAAGAGGTTTTGGGAGAACGATATTTAGTTTAGCTTTGGAATACATTGAGTCACAGATGTCTATGAAATATTCAGTTCTAAATGTCCAATAGGCAGTTGGGGATATAGGACTAATGCTTAGGAGAAAAATTAGGGTTGGATATTCTGTGAGTCATTTGTGTAGAAATGATAATTGAATCCATGAAAACTTAGTTCACCGAAATTCTAGATAGCAACTGAGAAGAGGGTCCCTGACAGAGTCTTTGAGATATATGCACAGATAGGGAATTTGATAGAGATAAGAGTGGAAAATAGAATAATAGATACTGGAGGATATCAGAGTCACAAGGGACTTCAGAGGTCATCCAATCTGATCCTGACTTGGGTATCACCATTCTCTCCCCACAAGGTTATTATTCAATCTCTATCTGAAAACCTCTAGTGATGAGGAACTCACAACTTCCCAAGGAAATCTAGTTTACTTTGTCTAGCACTGTAGGAAGTTTTATATTATTATATTTACATCATATCACATCATATTTTAATGTAGTTCTATATAATATAATCATATATTCATTTATGTATGTATATATGTATATATAAGTATACGTGTATATATCTAAGTATATATCTAAGTATATATGTGTGTGTATATATATAAGTATATTTATATTAGGCAGTTTATATTGAGCTGAAAGCTGCCTTTGTGTAACTTCCACTTACCAATTCTGTTTCTGCCTGCTAGACCAAAGCAAGACAAGTTAATTCCTTTTTCACTACAAATTTGTTGGTGCATAACCTCACCCGAGACCTTGATGCTTCTCAATGATCTTTCTGTTTTCATTATATCGATTTCACATAGTGAGTTCCCTAAACCGTTTCTTCTCTCCCCAAACTCCAACCACATATCCATCTCCCCAGCCTTAATAGCTGTCCAATAATCTCCTACTTAACTGAGAAGATTGATGCCGTCTGACATGAGCTCCCTCCATCCTCTGTCCCCCCAGTCCTTAAAACTTATCAAAATAATCATTAACTCTCTCTTCTTTTATTCTAGTCAGAGACATAGATAGCCCTTACTCCTTACTAAGGATAATCCCTTCTCTGTGGCATTGATCCCTATCTCACCTCCAGGGTATTATTTAAGCAACCATCCCCTTCCTCTCATGAATACCCCCCAACTGTTTCTCACCTATTTTACACATCATCAAGTCTCTTCAGTCCTAAATAATCCTTCACTTGACAATCTGATCTCCTGCTGCCCCCCCCAACTTTCTCCTTATCACTGCTAAATATATTTCGGAATGAAAAAAGGTGGTATTCACCCTCATGACTATACTTCCTCAGGACTGAATCTGTCTTCAGTATGTAGCAATCAGTTTTCTATCCCCAACCTTCCCCTGAAACTTCTCTCTTAAAGTCACAAACTATCTGATTTTCAAATTTCAGCCCCCATCCTACTGGTTCTCTGTATAACATTTGTCTAGCCTGCTATGTATTGTCCATAGTAATACCATATTTTTCCTTGTTCTCCAACTTCTCTAACTGTTCCATCTATATCAGTGAAGTTATTTATTTGGGAATGTCTTCCCAGCTGCTTAGGGTAGACATTTATTCATTTTTTTCCTTTGACCTTCTCTCTTCCTAGTATCTCTTCCTAGACTCTCTCATTTTCACTCTTCAGCTTCTGGTAACATTTCAACAGGTGAGACTTCTAGATGGTTATTGCTGGCCCTGGACCTTTCTTCTGAGTCCTACTCTTGTTTTCAACTGCCTGTTAGAATTCTGTACCTAGAAGCTTCACTAACTCCTACCATGTAATTGTGGAGTCATGTGACTTTGGTTCAGATCAAATGTCTGTCACCTCTTAATGTCATGACCTTGAACCTATCTTGGCTTCAGTTTCACCATCTGTGCAATGAAGATGTGCCTTCTAGGTTCTGTATTTCTTTGCCAAGGATTCCCACTCCACTCTTTTTTCTCATGCTGAAATGCACAGTCTACACTGATTGCCTCTTCTCTTATAATCCTGAATGCACCATGCCCATATCTCTAAACTAAAAACATCAGATTTTTGTCATCTTCTTTGTGCTTCTAAATATTTCTCCATGGACTGGTATCACCTCTCCCCCTCACCACCACCATTTCTGGCCCAGTCACAAGGATAAGAAATGGGGAGACCATTTTCCCAAGAAAAATCAAAATTAAGTGAGGGCTTTGTCCCTTTAAGTCAAAATTTAAAGGATGTTGACCATACTTAGCCTCCTTTAGAAGGTAAAACAACTGAGTCAAGCACCTGATTTTTTTAAGCCAGATATGTGAGTTCATTTGCATAAGGAACTCCATATGAGGAACTTCCTCTGCTTTTGCAAATTAGTACCTTCCCTGATGCAGTAGATAGAGTACTGGGCCTAGAGTCAGGAATACTCCTCTTCCTGAGTTCAAATCTGGCTTCAGACATTAGCTGTGTGACCCTGGACAATTCACTTCAGCTTCATCTGTTTCCTCATCTGTAAAATGAGCTGGCGAAGGAAATGCCAAACCACTCCTAGTATCTTTACCAAGAAAACCCTAAACGGGGTCAAAAAGAGCCAGATAAACTTCTCTGCAACTTATAGTCTTAGAGAATTAA
The DNA here is from genome assembly GCA_028646575.1 of Pseudocheirus occidentalis. Taxonomy (NCBI): domain Eukaryota; kingdom Metazoa; phylum Chordata; class Mammalia; order Diprotodontia; family Pseudocheiridae; genus Pseudocheirus; species Pseudocheirus occidentalis. The sequence continues at coordinate 159,438,916 of CM053601.1, forward strand.
TCTGAGGCTCTGAAAATTTAAGTTAGTTGCTATGGCTCACACGTCTAGTAGATATTAGAGGCAGGATTTGAACCCATATATTCTGGATTCTGATGCTAGCTATCCACTACATGATACAGCCTCTGCTGAACAAGAATTAATAGAATTGGAAGTGACCAGATAGTGTGTTCCCTTCCATAAGCAGCTACCTCCCTACTGAGTCTAATTGGCCTTGAGGCATCTTAGGAGTTCCTGAGGTTGTAATGCCACGCACCAGCAGATTCCCAAAAGAACGCTAGTATGAACAACTTTTAAGGTTCAGATTACACAGTAATAGTGAATACTCTGTTTATTCTATTACAAATCAAGGCAAACATTCACAATATTTCACAATATCATATTCTCAACATTACATATTATCACAGAAAATCACAACAGCTTAACATTAGAATGGCCACACAGTTTTCACTACAGTGGCCACAATATTTAGAACAAGGAATAAAGGAATAATCATCTGGTTTCCCTCCTTACTTAATCATTTAACCAATTCACAATATATCAACCTACTCATGGGGCAACCATTAACTTAATCAGTCACTAATCTAGATTCACAATTACTAAATATCATTAATCACTAAGTAAAGTCATTAGAAAACCACACAAACCCTCTACTCCTTGGTGTTCAGCAAACCTCAATTTTCTCCAATGGGAGGCCTTTTCTTCATCTTGACTCTGGGTGGTCTCTCTGATTCCCTGGATCCCCTTCCATGGTCTCAGCTCCTTCCCAAATCCACCAAACAATCACCTGGATTCAGAAGCAGACAGCTCCCAGGTCCTCATCCAGTCTTCAGGGCAGTCCCTAGCACACATTGATCCAGCACATCTCAAACCCTTCACTACTTCTCTTGACTGGAACTCAATGATCAGCCAGGCCAAGAATAAAGTCTTATCCTGGTCATTCTTCTTCAGTCCTCCAGCAGTTCAGCTGTCCCTAGGACCCAGAAGGAATATCAGCCTTCTGGGTGGCCTTCACCAGATTCTGGTCTCAGGAAAACTCCATATCAGTTCTCAGTCAGTTTCCAGATGCTGGGAGAGAAACTCTCTCTCTCTCTCTCTCTCTCTCAAGAAAACACCAACTCGCTTCTTCAGTCCAGCAGCCCAGCTCCCAGACACTGGGACAATCCTACTTCCTCTAATAGGAACCACATTTCAATTCTGTCTCTCTGTCTCTAGAATTCTTCTTTATATACACACACTGGTTTCCTGTTTCAGCCAGTCTCATTCTGCCACATCAACAAGGGACTTCACACCCTCTCAACAGGGGACAGAGCTCACACCTTCCATACTTAGCCCTAAGTTACTAAGTGTGAAGTATTTGCTCAACTGATTGCTGTTACAGAGGTCTTCTTGGATTACTACCTAGACTGATCTTTCCCCACTGGAAGGTGTTTTTGTGTTTCTTCTCCCATAGGACTTCATCCTAGGGAGGTCTGATTTTTCTCCCTAATATTTATCCTCTCATCCCCTTCCAACTATTTTTTTTTAATTTTTAAAAATTGTTCGAGAATCCCTCAGATGCTACTTCTTGCCCCTTGGACCTGAATTCCTAATTATACCTTTATTTCCATTTAAATAGCCCTAGCAGCACTGTCTTCCCTGCTCAGGTTCAAACATCTCATGTACTTGACAGAGCCTCATTTTCAAAGAGCTTGGTTTTCTGTTTGCTTATTTCCCTCTGGAATCCTGAGTCCAGGTCTATGGATTATAATTTTTCTTGCAATTCATGTCCCATAATGCACTCTGTCTTGTTGTTTCCCACAGTGGTATTGCATTCCAAATTCTACCCCTCCTTCAAGGTCATTCTGAGATTCTGCCTCCTTCAGTAGGCATTCCTCAACTGTTTCAGTTCATGTTTATCTCTCCTTCAAAATACTTTGTGTCTGTTTCACTTTTTGGGGGGGAAGGTACTTAATCATATCTTGCCTAGCTATGTAACTTAACTGAATCAGACAATCTTAAGAGTTGGAAGACACCTCAGAGGTGAGAGTGTCCAACCCATACTTAAAGCATAAATCTCCTCTACAGCATCTCTGACAAATATTCACCCCTCCTCCTTTGGAAGAACTCCAGTGAAAGTGAATTGGGCACCCCTCCAAGGGAGTCTGTTTCACTTTGGGGACTGATAGGAAAGTTTTGTGTTGTCTTAAGTTTATTGGGTGTAGTTGAACAAGATTGTAATGACTAGTGAAAGCTAGGGAGGCATATCCGTAAATTATGCCTCAGCCATAGGTTGGACAGAGCACTCAGGTCAGTCAGCAGAGGCACCATAGTGATGGTATCAGTGCCAGGAAGCCTGGCTTCACTTCTCTCTACACTTTGTGACTCTTAGCATCTTATCACTTGTCAGTGTTCTCTTTATAGCCTAAGACTATATATAACAGAGAAGAGAGAGACCTCCGTTGTTTGTGGGACTTTCTTTATCCAAGGATTCCCTTTGCCAAAGACATCACAGGTCCTGGTTCTATCCTACCAGAAGTCCCAGAAGTAACTAGAAACAGGAAGACTTGAGTTCACTTTCAGCCTCAGATCCTTACTAACTGTGTGACCTAGGGCAGAGTAATTTAATGTCTGACTGCTTCAATTACCTCAGCTGTATAATAGAGACAATAGGATTGTTTTAAGAATCAAATGACACAATAATTGCAAAGTTCACTTAGTATTTGGCATCTGATACATGCTAAAAAAAACCCCAACAACAAAAACACACAAAAAATCCCCTCCCTCCTTCCTTCCTTCCTCCCTCCCTCTCTCCCTCCCTCCCTTCCTTCCTTCCTTCCTTCCTTCCTTCCTGCCTGCCTGCCTGCCTTCCTTCCTTCCTTCTTTCCTTCCTTCCTTCTTTCTTCCTTCCTTCCTTCCTTCCTTCCTTCCTTCCTTCCTTCC
>CM053601.1:159442334-159461613 GCA_028646575.1 Pseudocheirus occidentalis
TGGCTTTCTGGGCCTCTTTTGCCATTTGAGTTAATCTATTTTTTAAAGTGTTGTTTTCTTCAGTCAGGTTGTTGACTCTTTTTTCATGATTTTCTCGCATCATTCTCATTTCTCTTTCCAATTTTTCCTCCACTTCTCTCATTTGATTTTCAAAGTCCTTTTTCAGTTGATGTATAGCTTCTAGGCATTCTTCAATTGTCTTGGAAACATTTGGTGTGGGAGTTCTGATTTCTGGGCTCTCTTCCTCCCGTTCCATGCTTTGACCCTTTTTATCCATAAAAAAGGATTCTAGAGTTTTATTGGTGTTTTTATTTTGCTTCCTCTTTCTCATGTTGGCCAGTCAGTTAATTGGTTGATTCTTTTAGGTCTGTGAAACTCTGCTTCCAAGCGGGGAAGCTCTGTTCCAAATTGCTGGGGTTTTACCAACTGACAGAGCTATTATGGGGGTGTTGCATGTCTCCCCAGCTTTGGCTTGCTGAAAGTGCACCCCAGGACCACCACCCAAGACCACAATCTGGATCCAGGGCACTCAACACAAAAGCACTTGGCCCTGCTCTGAAGCAGTCTGGTGGGGGCCACTGCTACTGGTTCCTGTAGTTCCCCTCTCCCACTGCTACCTTGCCCTGGGGGCAGATTGGCCGAACTGCTTTTCCTCCCCCAAATTAAGTTTCAAAGTTTCACTTTCAGGGGGCGGCTAGGTGGTGCAGTGAATAGAGCACCGGCCCTGGAGTCAGGAGTACCTGAGTTCAAATCCAGTCTCAGACACTTAACACAAAAAACTAGCCGTGTGACCTTGGGCAAGTCACTTAACCCCAAACACCCTCCAAAAAGCAAAAAAAAAAATTAAAATAACAAATTTTCACTTTCACTGACCATCTCCAAACCTGGTTTGCTGGATGTGAAGTTTCCCTCAGGTGCAGTAGATCTTCTCTGAAGTAGACTCACGCTGTGGCTTGGGAGGCTTGTCTCCTCCTGACCGCCCTGGGGCCTGGTCTGGCACGTTTCGGTTTTGGGCTGGGCTGGTCTCGGCTCCCGGCCTGCCTGCCTGCTGGATGAACCCCTCTTGCTGAGCTGCCCCTCTTCAATCCCTGTTTTTCATGCCTTGGTAGATGTGGAATTGCTGGAGGCTGTAGATCTTCTCTCCTACAGACTGACTGCTGCGTGGCTTGGCTTGGCTCAGCTCGACTCCTTCCCACTGCCGCGGGCCTGGCCACGGTCTTGGCTTCAGCCTGGGCCGGCCTCAGCTCCCGGCCCACCACAATGAGCCCCTGCTGCCGAGCTGCCTTCAGCGAGAGATGTGTTTTCTGTATTTTTTTGAGTCTGAGAGTCCTAGACTTTGTCTGGGGTCATATTTTATGGGTGTTTAGGGTGGTTGTGTGGGAGCTGCGAGACCTTGCTGCTTCTATGCCACCATCTTAGCTCCACCCCCCTCCTAAAAAAGACAAATTGAGTTTTTGATGTCTGAGAATTAGGTCCAGAATTTCCTGCCTTCTTAGAAAAGTCTATTACAATATCTATGATTGTGGGGAAGTCTTCCAAAGTTTTCCAAGTTACAACAATCTAAAACTCCAGTGTTTTTGTTCAAATTGTTGTATATATTGTTTTCTTTATTCTGGTTTTTTCCATTCTGGATCTATTCATATATCTACTCCTATTTTTCAATACTTCTTATTTGTCATTTTTTTTACAGTGCAATAATATTCCATTACAATCAGTGCAACAATTTGTTTAGCCATTCCACAAACTTTTTGGACTATAACCTTTTCCATATCTACAGATTTATTCTTCCTAGAAATTTAACTGTTTATGAGTTTTATAAGGATGACACATAATTTTAGAGGATCACATGTACCTTTGTGTTTTAAAATAGCTACTTTTTATAGTTTAATGCAGTTCCACAAACATTTACTATGTGCATAGTATTTGCAAGATAGCTAGTTAGGGTGAAATTTTCACACCTTAACCAGGGAACTGACTTGTTACGTTAAAATTTTCCCTTTTGTGAAGACTACTGATTCAGTGGTTTTATCTTTACTTTGTTAAGACCTTGACTTCCTTGCAACGATGCTCTAACCAGTTGAGTGAAGCAATTTAGAAAAAAGTTCCTTATGGGTCTTCAGAAAAGGAAGGAGATGTTTGTGTATTTGTGAAGGACTAGATTTTAATGTCTTCTCTTGTATATAGTACCATGTTGGCAAGAGCATTAGCCAAGAATTGGAAGGCTAGAATAATGTAACTATTGGTTCTCCTTCCTGATATGCTTTTGTTTGGAGAGGGGCTGTCAAGCTGTTATCATTCTTGAGAATCAATTTCCTCCAGCCATTTCTTCTTCTTTGACAATTTCCAACTCTTGCTGTTCCTCATTGCTTTCAATGTCTACACACAGCATGAACTGTATAGTCCAGTCTGTAAGGAGGATGCTCTTTGGAGAGCTCTCTGCTGGTTTTTAGAAGGCTATAATCCAAGACACTTCCTGTAAAGAAGGAGGCAGTGAACATTGAAAGGCAAGAGTTGGTGCTGGGTTTATTCAAGGGATATGAAGGTGCAGCAAAAGGGCTGAAGCTTTGGTGCTGTGGGTGACTCTGCTTAGAGGAAGAAAAAAGAAGAGAGGGAAACCTAACAGCTTGGAAAGGGAATCAGAAAAAGGTAGAAGGAGAAGTAGACCACATGTTGGGTTTTGTCCTCGGTTTGATTTTTTTAAGAGGATATTCTTGGTAGTAGTTCTGACAGAGAATCATGATAGCAGCATTTACTATCTCATTCATTCACAGGCTGCTTCTCATTTAAGACAACAAAGACTTTTTTCCTCCTAAGATTCCAATTCATTCTCATTCTCTCTCTCTCCCTTTCCTTCTCCTTTCCCCTTCTTTTCCCTCTCCCCCTCCCTGTCCCCCTCCTTCTCTTTGTCCCTGTCCTCTCCCTCCCTCTCTTCCTCCCTCCTCTCCCTTTCTCTCTCTCTCCTCCCTCAGTCTCTCCTTCTCCCTGTCTCTGTTTTTCTATTTTAGTCTCTCTCTGTCTGCCTCTCTGTCTTTCTCTGTCACCCTCTCACACATAGACACATACACACTCACATTCTCACTATTTACTCAGAGACCAGCTGCTCAGCCATAGCTTGGATACCTGCTGAGCTTTGCTTTGTTGTGCACTGTGCTATATGCAAGTGTCTGGTCTAAAATTCAATTCTTACATGTTGGAAGCCTACTATAGTCAGGTTTACAATCCTCCTCCCTGATTAGCTTCCCTCAGTCCCTCATCTCCCACAAAGACAGAGAAATGTTCTTATCTTTCTATTGTTGTTGGTAAGGGCCAGGTTGGTTAAACAGATTGAGAACAAGATGCTGCTGAACTCTTTCTTATAGAAGCCCTATTACAGTCCTAGGTGGGGAATATTTGAGATGCGAGTTAGGATAGCAGGGACATTAGTCATGCAGTTACCAGTGGCTCCAATATTGCTCCCATTTCACCAAATCCGTGATCTCATTCACACTTTCTCATCCTGTAGGATTATTGTCCATATCCTCCCAGAAATCTTCCACAGACTCTGTCCATTGATCTTTTGAATAGGGATTCTTTTTTGGGGGGGTGGAGGGTGGGGGAGTGCTTATTTATTTCAAAAATTTTGAGTTCCAAATTTTCTCTCCCTTCAGCCCCTCCCCCACCCACTGAGAATGCAAGCAATATGATATCAATTATACATGTGAAATATTACAAAACAGATTTCCATATTAGCCATGTTGCAAAAAGGCAAGAAAAATAAAGTGGAAAAAGTTATGCTTTAATTTGTCCTCAGATGAACAGGGTATTCTTTTTTTCCTTTTTCTTTTTTTTTAAAATTTAATTGATTTGTTTATTTACTTTTAGTTTATAAGATTCAGTTCCATAACCTTGTGAGTTTCAAATTTTCTCCCCTCCCTCCCCTGGTGGCATGCAATCAAGTATAGGATCTGCAAATACTTTCACATGGGACATTAATCTGGTTGTATAGAAGGGTTGTAAGTGATGGAGTGAACAATGGGAAAAAAGAAACAAATCCAAACATGGAAAAGAATGATAGCATGTAGATTGCTTCTGTCTCCATTTAGACTCTGTTCTTTCTAGATCTTTTTCTGAATGTAGACATCTCCTTCCATACCGAGACTTATAGAGTTGTCTTATAACTGTGTGTTGTTGAGAAGAGTCCAGTTTATCAAAGTTGCTCATCACACATATGTTGTGTCTGTCATTGTGTACAAATTTCTCCTGGTTCTTCTCTTCTCACTTAGCATCAGTGTGTATAAGCCTCTCTGGGTAAATATGAAGTCCATCTGCTCCTCATTTCTTATAGCATAATAGTATTCCATTACATTCATATACCACAACTTGTTTAGCCATTCCCCAATTGATGGGCATCCCCTTAATTTCCAATTTTTTTTGTGACCACAAAGGGAGATGCAATAAATATTTCTGTACATCTGGGTCTTCCTCCCACTTCTATAACCTCTTTGAGATACAACCCTAGAAGGGGTATTACTGGGTCAAAGGGTATGCAATTTTTATAGCCCTTTGGGCATATGAACAGTGCATTCTTAACCAGAGATTCATGGGTTTGTCTTTTTATAATTTTGATCACTCTTTTTCAATTTAATTGGCTTCCTTTGTAATATTTTCTATTTCATTTTATGAATTTTAAAACATATTTCAGAGAAAGGGTTGCTGGACTTCACCTAGAGATGGCCAAAGGGATCCATGGCAACAAAAAACATTGAGAACCTCTGTTCTAGGTCAGTTTATGGGGCATATTCTAACTTCTGGACTAGCCTTCTGTTTTCTCTTCCTCTTGCCACTTGACCATGCCGCCTCTTTCTCTGAACAAATATTTCCTAGATAATATTTATTCCTTGTGTCAGTTTTTCTTCACCATTTTAGTTATACAAGAAGGGGAATAACTATCATGACATAGATATCCAACTAGGAGTGAGTGATCAGTGTCAGACAGAATGATGGATGGAATGTTGTATATGAAGTCAGGAGGACCTGAATTCCAGTTGTGCTTGGATCACTCATTAGCTGTGGGGCTCTGGGCAGTTCTTTTAACTTTTCTAATACTCAGTCAGTTAGTAAATAAGGTTTTATGAAGCACTTACTACGGGCCAGGCACTGTGTTAGGCACTGAGAATACAAACAGAGGCAAAAGATATTCTCTCAAGGAGCTTACAGTCTAATAGTAGCTATCTCAAAGTTCTTATGAAGATCTAGTGTGATCCATATAAGGTGCTTGACAAATCCTAAAATACTATGTAAATAGTAAGAACTTAAAATTACATTTCACTTATTTGTTGAAAGAAACCCATAAAAATCATGTGGAGAGGAAGAAGGTTACTGTAGAGAAGAAGGCTGTGAAGTAGATCCAGAATATAAGGAAGGGGGAAGAAAGCAAGGCTGGAGGGTCATGGACACAATGAATGGCCAAAGTTACTATAGATATTGTAATATCAAGAGGAGGTTGTAGGGATAATGGGACCAGGCTCATCCAAATGCCTATATAGATAAAATTCCATGATGATACATATACATGTATGAGAGAGAGGGGAAGAAAGAGAGACAGAGACAGAGAGGGGGAGGGAGAGAGAGAGAGAGAGAGAGAGAGAGAGAGAGAGAGAGAGAGAGAGAGAGCAGAGAAAAAGAGAAAGAGAAAGAGAGAGAGGCATTTATCAGATATTTTGTGAGAACAGCACTGACCTTGGCATTGTAAGACCAGTCTCCACTTCCAGTTTTGCTGCTTACTAACTGTATGACTTTGGACGCGTCTCTTCCTTTTGCTGGACTTTGCTTTCCTACTTTGTAAAACGACTTAGTCTATATTGACTCAAAAGTCAATCTCTTCCAACTCCAGATCCTATGATCTGCTCCGTAGACTGCACAAAACTATAGAAAGAATATTTGACATCGGTATTAGCAATAGTATATGGATACCATTTATGTAGGATTTTGAGGTTTGCGAAGCATATTAACATATCTCATTTCATCCTCACAACAACTCTGTGAAGTACTTACTCTTATTATTTCCATTCAACAGATAAGGAAATTGAGGCTTAAAGAATTTAAATGACGCCCAGGGTCATAGATTTAGGAAATATTGGAGGCAGGGTTTGGCCTCGGGTCTCCCAGTTTCTATGTCTAGGTCTATCCATTCTGTTACCTAGCTGCCTCCTAGTTGGCAGGGGCTTTGCTAGATCTGGGGATATAAGGACAAGGAACTTCCATTCTAGCGGCTCAATGAAATAATCAAAGCTTTTGCCCAGAAACTCAGAGTTGGGAGGGGGAAATGGACGCTATTACCTATTTCTTTTCCTTGAACAAAGCTTCTAGAGAATTACTTTTAAAACCTAAATAAACCTTTGTTGTTATGGTTTGTTTTTCACTGATGCCCAACTTTTGTGACTCAATTTGCAGCTTTCTTGGCAAGGATACTGGAATGGTTCACCATTTTCTTCTCCAGCTCATTTTGCAAATGAGGAAACTGAGGCAAACAGGGTGAAGTGACTTTCCTATGGTCACACAATTAGTAAGTGTCTGAGACCAGATTTGAACTCAGAAAGTGGAGTCTTCCTGACTTGACTCTCAGCACTCTATCCACTGTGCCACCTAACTGCCCAAGCAACCCTAGAGGAGAAATAATGACCATATAGTACCCAGTAGGAAGGTCATTGTGGGTTCCTTCTTCAGAGAGAAAAGTCTGTTTTCAATTGCCAGCAAAAGTCCAAGATAACCTTTTTAATTTAGCATCTCGTTTGGTGTTCATATTGTTTTATTGAGCTGTAGCCTAATACTTGTCGATCCCCAAGCTTTAAGGAAATTCATTCCTTAGTATAATTGGTATAGGTCCCAAGGAGTCTTTCCAAAGGCCTTTACTTATCCAGGTAAATAAAAATCCAATATTCTTTCCTGAGTAATATTGTTGAGCCGCTGCTTTGTTTTGTGTTCAGCAGTGGGGGCTTTATCTGCTTCTGGAAAATTAGGTTCTTCATAGACTATTGACTAACCTTTTAAGCAGATGAGACACTCAACAGAGAAGACTGTCTTCACCACAGTCATGAATAAATATAGGTGATATATACCTTGAAGAAGATTCTTAGTGTGATCTGGTAATTCAGTGAATGGTTTTTGCAGAGAGCATGCCCCTTTGCCTTTGTCTTGTTCTTGTCTCTTGAACAGTTTTGCATTGTGCTAGGTGTTTAATTTTGCATGGTGTTATATTCGAAGGGAGGTAGTTATACTTTAAAATGTTGAAAGCTATTAATACGTGCAAAATTCCCACAATTCCCCTAACAGAGCTTAATAGGATGTCACCTTGTTTTACTGTTCTTATAGGTGGAATATATCAACATCAAAACAGACTTTAGTTTTATCTCAGAAGGAGGCTTTGGATGACTGTAAAATAAATAGATTATTTGAATTGGAATGCCTTTAGAAATATGGGAAATAAGCATAATTTTCACTGTATTAAATGTAATGCAATTAAATAAGGTGTTCACCTGAAGGAATCTTCTTGCTCTCACCAGTTTTAAATTGCCAACTACTTTGTCCATTATTTCTGAAAAACAAAATGTTTTTATAATATAATCTCCTGAAATATTCATAGGTTATCAGTCTTTAACAAGGATGCCTTGATTTTTCAACAGGGACAAATATGGGAGGAATATGTGTTGATCATATATTGTTCTTTATCTAGGATATTGTACCGATATGTGAGAGGTCTTGGGCTTGGGAGTAAATGAAGATGGGGAGAGGGGACAGTTACTAGAAATATATTATAGATTATATTATAGGTTACATATCATTGATTATCAGATTTAACTTGCTTTAAGATTGATTGGGACAGATAGTGAGGTAAAGTTGGTTATTGAATTTCTCATCTGAAATGTCATAGAATCACAGAATCTTAGAGTTTCAGAGCTAGAAGTAACCTTAAAGGCTACCTAGTCTGATCCATACCTATGCAGGAATCCTCTCTACAACATAGCTTACAAAATCAGGTCTTTGATTGAAGATATCTAGTGAAGGACATCCTCTTAGCACAAGTAGCCTTTCAAGTGGACAAAATGCCTGCTTTAAAATTATGGTTATGGATTCAGATCCTGATTCTGCTGCTTACTTTGTGTGACTTTGGTTAGGAGAGTTACTTAACCTCTCTGAGTCTGTTTTCTCACTTGTAAAATGTTAGAATTGGACTAGATGCCCTCTAATGTCCCTTCCAACTTTAAATCTATACTCCTGCCCTTCCCTTTTGGATATCTTTAATTTTCTGGCATTTTTTCTTACATGGAATTCCCATCCATTGCTCTTCATTTCTCTTTTTTGCTTACTATGTTCCTTATAACTCTTTAGCAATATTCTTGCTTATGTTCCCCATTTGTAGTGGAAGATCGCTCATCCAACATTTTGTCAATTGTATGGTGAAAGCTGGCTCAGAAAGTCTGGTTTAGGCAGTGATCTACAGCCTATCCACAGCACATGGGTAGGATGGGTATTGCAAAGCGATGGAGAGGAAGACCACCAGAGTTAGCAAGAAAGAGTGATGCATAACAGTAGAGATGAGTTTTAGTCCTGGAATCAAAGTGAGTTGAGTCAGTGTGTCAGAGAAGAGAGCAAAAGTGAAAGTCAGGAGTGTATGGAAGTGATATAGATGTGGGCAGTGGGATGAAGACAAAATATCAGTCCAAGCAGCACGGTTGATTTAGGTGAAATGAGAGCAAGTCAAGAGCAGAACTTCACCAAATGGCAGTTTTTGCTTTCTGAGAAAATATTCTATTGTTTTCTTTTTTGGTGCTGCCATATACTCTTCTCTTTCCTAAAGAATCAGTACTGTTAATTCAGGAATGCAGCATAACTGATCTTAGCTAATGCTTCCATACTTTACCCCTACAATGCTAACTGGTGTCCATTATGATTTTGAGGTGAACAAATCTAAACTGTCCTCCAGGAATTATTTTGAAAAGTGACACGTCTATATTCTGTCCTGTCTTCTTCTTGCATGTAGGGAATGGAGAAGGAAGAAACTTCTAATGATAAATACAAATGTCTCTTGAGAATGATAAGAGTATTCATTCTTACAAATTGGAGTACACACCTAACAGCATATACAAAAATAGGGCGCATGTAATAAGGCAGGACTTCAAAAAACAGCAGCAGATAAAATCTCTCTTTGGGCTAAGCAGCAAATCTTGGTGATTTGAAACAAGCTATGTGCCACTGAAAACAGACCTGTGAGCCACTTTGGGATGTAGGCCAATGACTACCAGTCTTGCTTGTAGCCTGTAGTTGGACTTGCAGTACATACTAATTTTATTTGGAGCCTATATGGAGCATTCAAAAGATGATCATTATCCTTCTAGGCTATGAAAATTAAAAGGCCAAAGACCGTATCTTATCTAAACTTTGTTTCTTAGCCCCTAATAGCATTCTGCAAAGTGTGTGATCAATCAAGAATTTTGGGGTGAAAGATTGAATGAAAGAATGAATGGATAGACTTTCTATTTCTAGACAGCCTATAAACTTTTTGTTATGGCAGAAGCAAAGTTTTTCAAGATGGTTTGACAGAAAGCAAGTTTTAGTATAAAATAGGTTTGTATATCACATTTTATTTGATAGATGTAACAATAATAGTAGAATGAAAACTTCTTGAATGCAAGGACAATATTTAAAACAAACAAACAAAAATGGATCCCAAGTGTATTACTTTGTACTTAGTGGGTAAGTACTCATTTTTTGAATTAAAAAAATAAAAGAATTATCATTCGAGAAGACTGATATCACAGAATAGGTAGGTATAATGTGAGTGTTTGGGAAGGAAGAATAGTTTAAAAAATAAGTCTCTCTTTTTGAATTTTCAAATGTAAGATAGTTAGAAAAAAAATGGACCTGGCACATTCAAAACATTGTCACATGAATATCTTGCCAGTCTTGTTATAGAATGGTTGGCTATTGCTAGTGAATAACAAAACAACTGTCATACATGGAAAAGATGTAAGTCTGCAGGTTTGGATCTCAACTATAGTAATTCAACAGTCATTCACCATCTTTGGCACTATAAGGGGATTCTTCAGTATTTCAACTTCCACTTTTCTTCTGAGCATGAGATGAGGAATAGGCTGCCCTCTCCTTGAGCTAATTTCTGTCTCACAGCAGATATAATTGGTGAGACTTTCAGCCACCTCTCCCCACCTGGAAAATAGCACATCTGACTGCTGAATCCTTGTGTGAAAGGAGTCTGTTCTCTAGTTGAATCACTGAAATATTTAGGGATAGCAGGTGAAGTTAAAATCCATAGGGGGCCCCCAGACTCTTTCTCCTGCCTTCCTTAATATTTTATAAAAGCAGCTAAGGGGGAGAAATAATTTTGGCTTTGAGTTCTTACTTGTCTTGCTTTCATATTTGATAAAAGGCATAGCTGGCTCCACTGGGATGGCAAAGACAGCCCTGCCAGGTAAGAGGAAGATGGATGCTGCCCAACTAGAGATCAGAGGGTACTAGATGTGCATTTGGAAGATCTGCACTTCAATACTAGATCTCCAAATAGTAGCCTTGTAAGTTTGGGCATATCACTTACCAGCAGCAGTCTGTCTATCAGATGGAGAATAAAACTCACATCAACTACCTTGCGGGCTGCTTGGGACAATCAAATAAAATAATTTAGATGAAAACACTTTATAATCACCAAGCACCATGTAAATATTTCAAAATAATTTTATTGATGTATTTGGTTTTTGCAAATCACCTAAATTTCCTGCTCCATGCTGCTCCCTAAGAGAGTGATCTCTTAGAACAAAGAACTTTTGTGTTCTATAAATATGAATGTAATTCCATTCAACAGACATTTCTTTATTTCTCTGGGCCTTAGTTTCCCCATTAAGTAAGTGGGCTAAATTTGGTGATCTCTAAGGCTTTCTTTCAAGTCCAAATACTAAGAGACTATAGGAATATTAAGCAGTCATTGTGTGCAAAGCATTATTCTGGCTACTAGTGAACTCTACAAAGTCCCTCACTAAATGAAGCTGTCTAAATAAATAGCTCTAATTCCTGAGAAGTGTATAGGGTAGGTGCCAACAAAGTGCTTTTTGAAGCCTGAGTGGGACAGAAAGTCATTACTAACTAGGAGCTTTGGAAAAAGTTTTCCTCCTGGAGTAGGAGGTAAGCGAGTTGGGCATTGAAGTCAATCAGCCAATAAACATTAATTTAGCACCTGCTAAGTGCCAGGAACTATGCTAAGTATGGGAGATTCAAATGTGCAAAGAAAGACAGTCCCTGCCCTCAAGGAACTTGCAATCTAATTTGGGAAGACAACCCACAAAGCCAAAAAGGTAGGGAAGAGAGAAGGTACCTGGAAGGGTCCTGATGGAGAAGTCCAAGTGAGTGCAGCCAGCTGGGAAATTGAGATGTTGGCCTGAGTGCCTTCCTTGAATGGTGGCTCTGGGAGGGACTCTACTCCATACCTTCCAATAAGAGGGGTGTTAGGAAAAGAGGGTATTGATGAGAGGGGATGTGACCTTGCAGAATGAAGCAGCTAATCAATAATGATGGAGACCTCTATAGGAGGGAAGTGTGATGGTAAGGAGTAAAGTACATCTGAGGGAAGGATTGGGGTCTATGTGAATAATAGCATGGATGGAGGAGTGTGGAAAGCTTTAGAAGAATCCATTGTGACTGGAACTTAGATATATAGTATTGATCTTACCTTTGAGTTCAATTCAACTACTATCTTCTGCATAGTCATTTGGCAGTCCTCTTTCCCTCCTTAGATTAACTTGCATTTACTTACAAGTTCAATATAAGTCCTTGGTACAATTCAGGGCACTTGAGGGCAGGCAGATTGTTTTGTTTCCATCTTGGTATCTACAGTGCCCATAAGGAGTGCTTGTTGAATTAAATTGAACTACATGGACTTGAATAAAAAGAAAGCAATGAGGGGGCCATTCAAATAGAGAAGGGCTGCAGTTGTTGGAGCTTTGCTGAGTTTGGGGCTCAGGAGAGGGGTCAAGGCTGGCTATAACAAATTTGAGAATCACTTTGACAGGTCATTGCTGAAATTATTGAATAAATAAGTAACTGAATCAGCAAGAATTTATTGAGTACATGCTCTGTGTCAGAAATTGGATTAAAGCGCAGAGGTACAATGAGATTGACTAAAAAGCAAACAAGGAGCTAGGGAAGAAGACATAGAGAGAAAGGTTTACAAATTTTGATATCTAGAAGCATATGGTGTAGTGAAGCCAAGGTAGGTGAGAGTCTGAAAAAAAATGAGGGGGCAAACAATGTAAGATGTTACTGCTCAAGAACTCTATTCATGACACTCTTAGCTACAAAGTTCAGTTGCCTTTTTATTACAATCCTGATTTTTCTTGATTTCTGTGTAACATCTCAGTTGGAAAGAGACATTTCAATTGAGTGATTGGCACAGAACTAAGTGCATGTAATGGGGTGTGAGAAAGGGCTGATATCAAGGATAGACAATTTTTTCAAGAAGTTGTTACAAGGAAGGGGACATGAGACAGCAGTTTGATGAGTTAATGAGTTGATCAAGAGAAGACTTTTTTTTAAGGGTTTTGGGAGGCCTTAACATTTTTCTAGGCAAAAGTGAAGTGACTGAGGAGAAGTCAAAGAAATTGAGAGAAGTGAGGGTGATTGCTGAAATAAGACTCTGGAAGATGCAAGAAGGGATGAGACCAAGGGTATTGGTAGGAGGATTGCCTTGGTTAGGCATTGAGATATCTTTTCTCTGAGAGGAAGAAGAGAGTGGAAAGTGAGTGGGAGAATTTTCTTTTTGCTTTTTTTTTGGAGGACGGAAGGCAGGGCAGTTGGGGGTAAGTGACTTGCCCAAGGTCACATGGCTAGTTTTGTGTTAGGTTTCTGAGGCTGGATTTGAACTCAGGTCCATCCTCACTCCAGGGCTGGTGCTCTATTCACTGTGCTACCTAGCTGCCCCAGAGTGGGAGAATTTTCAAGGAACTGAGAAAGGAAATGGAAACAGCTGTCATGCTTCAGTCTTAGTGAAGTGGGTTAAGTACTCTTTATTGAGGAAAATGTTCAAAGCAGTCGTTGTGTAGCATGAGGTAGAGTCAATAAAAGTTAAGTGGAAAAATTGCCAAACATAGAGAGCCAGCTGAGGCACGCTATAAGAATTCCCAGGGATACATAAAAGACCAGGATTGGAGTTGACTCACTGGACAACTCTGATGCCAGGGGTTACTGAAGGAGTCGAAAGTAATGGGTGTTACTCCCCTCAGTGTGGTTTCAAGGCCCTGTGGTCCAGTGTAGAATATTCCTCTGCCTTAATTCTATCTATTACGTTTCTGTCAGAGAAAACACTTAGTTCATTAGACAGTATATTTGTTTTCTAATGAGTCTCATCAGATCCTCCTTTGCTTCTGCCTCAGTTGCTTATTATGTGTTATTAATATCAAGTACTTAGGGTTTTTTCTTGACCAATAAGATGAAGGCAAGGAGAGAAAAGGAAACCTGGGTAACCTTTCAGGAACTGAAAATAACTACAAATTCCACTAGCTGTTTCTAATGTATCTTTCTGTTTGTTGGTGCCTATGACTAAAGAACCCCTTGCAAGTAGAACCTATTTTCCTCCCCACAAAATCTGACAACAACAGATTAAATGTGTCTGAGCTGGGTGGCAGTACTAACTTTTCTCCTTTGGGCTATGGCTGTCTTTGTAGTAACTCTGATATTTCCATTTACAGGATCTATGAACGAGTGATAGATCCCCCGGAAACTAACCTCCCCCCAGGAAGCAACTTATGGCTTGGGCAGCGCAACCAAAAGCATGGCTTGCTGAAAGTAAGCACAGTTTTTTTTTTTTTAAAGAAGATACGTGCGCGCGCGCTCACAATGAGTCCTTGCTTTAATTTTTAACTTTTTAACAATTAAAAAAGCAGTTGCTGAATAAATTACTTATTTTATTAATTGTCTGCTATGGGTTCTATCCAAAATTTCCAGATTTTGGCTATAATATTCCTAAAAGTTTTTGTTTTGGAGTTCTTTTCAAGAAGTGATCAGTGGATTCTTTCTGTTTTCACTTTTCCTTTTGATTATGAGAGATCTTGGCAGTTTTCTTTTTAACATTTCTTAAAATATTTTCCATATTCTTCTATTTTATCATAACTTTCCAGTTGTCCAATAATTATTAATTTCTTTCTACTTTATCTGTGTTCCAGATCAGTTTTTACTTTGATAGCTTACATTTTTTAGTATTTTGATTAGACTAGTCTTTATTGTTACCAGATATAGTAATTTCTTCTATTTGATCCATTATAGTTTTCAGAAAGCTTATTGCTGGGGTAAGATTTTATACCTCATTCCAAATTGTTAATTCCCTTTCCAATTTTTTCTTCCATGGCTTTTATTTCTTCCTCGTTTTCCCACTATTATTTGTACTACTTACAAAAAAGTTAAAAGTTGAAAAAACCCTCTTGCTTCATTTGTTTCAGGAATTCTAGTTTAATTTAATTTGTGCCCAAATTATGTTTTTCTTTAAGGCTTTGTTGTGGATATTTTGGAGTCATTCTCTCCTAGGGTTATGTCTTGAGTGTTCCTGTCATTATATTAGCATTTTGGAGGTGGGGTTCTTTTTTTTTCACTTGTTCATTTTTCTAGCTTACTTTTTAATGTCAGAGTTAATGTTAGGATCACTCCCTATGTACTTTTGAAGTTAAGGTCTGGGTAGGTGCTGTTGTTCCTTTTTTTAGGTACTTTCAGGGACTGCCCAGGCTGGGAACCTGCAAACTTTAATTGCTTTCCAAATGGTCTGATCTAAGGCAGAATCTGATGGATGATCCCCTGAGCTGAGCTTTTTGAATTCTTGATTTGGGTATCTGACCAATAGACTCATCCACTCTCAGGCAGCTGTGGAAGCTCTACTGGTTTAGGATGACAGAACTGTAGACTTCTTTTTGGTCTGAGATTCCTAACTTGGTTATTTCTCTATAGCTTTCTGACTATGCTATAAGCTGAAACTGAGACTCTTCTACTCCTCACATCTGAACCACAGTGCTGCTGCTTCCCAATGCAATTCCTCCTTGCTCAGTATATAGATAAGTTTTACCCTGGCTTCTCATCCTAGAATGCTATCCCTGGGTGCTGGTTCTTTCCTCATTATACTCTGGATCTGTGATCTGGTACTGGATAGTTGGTGTTGGCACTCTATATAATGATCACACTCTAGCCTGGGACCTAGTCTTCCCTTTGAATACAGTCTGGGAGCACTGGGGTACTCCATGCTGCCTCCTGGCCAGACTCTGTCCGCAGTGTCCACAGACTTCTATGTTTCCCTATGCTGACTTGGCATGAAAGTGATTCAGGTTCTAGTTTGGTGTGTTTTCTACATCTTTGGCATTTTGAGGGAGAGTTCACTGCATTTCTTCCTTCTACTTCAGTATGGTGGCTTGACTTTTCCTCTCCCCATCGGAATTCCAGAGATATATATTGCACTATAGCTAGATGCTGATAGGGAACCAAAAGCAGAGTGACGTTTTCCCTTCTGGGAGCTTGCAAGTAATCTAGCTGGAGGAGACAAAACATGCACTTTTGAAACAGTTAAGTAACAGTGTTGCTTCCATCCCTAAGAGTCTGTGATTTCTCATGAATACAAAGTAGTATATGATTAAATAAAGGACTAAGTGATGCAGGCATGATGCACAATATAAGTTTAGAGAAGAGCTCACTGTGGATTGCAGTGGATGAGGGAGGCCTCATAAAGGAGGAAGAATGGACTAGGAACCCATGACTTCTTCCTATCTTTATCTTTTCAGAAAACCTCGTGGTTTTGAGTGGGAGTAGCTTGTTCTATCTGCCAATAGAAAGAATGGAAGCATGGCATTTTGAAGACTGTGGTCCATCAGCCAATCGTCTCTTCCCTCTCATTGCTTCCTCAGGTTGGGTCTCTGAAAGAATTTCTCCATGAATGAGATCTTCAGCTGCCCGATTTAAGCCCCATTTCTATTTTGGGGGGGCTTTGTGGTCACAACTTAATTAGTACTGTAGGTTATTTTCTATAATGCTAGATAAACAATGGAATCATTTCACGTTCACAAGGAAGTAAAATAAACCAGAGCCTTGCTACTGAAATGATAGCTTTTTCTTGTACATCATAGGCATTTCTGGATAGAGCAGTGGAAAAAATGTTATTTGGAAACAGGGGACCTGGGTTCAAATCCTCGCTTTACTTATTATTTGTATGACTCTGGGTAAGTCATCTAATCTCTTTGTATTTTGTTTTCTTATTTCTAAGATATAAAGGTTGGAATAAAAGATCAGTAAGGTTCCTTCTAACTTTAAATCTATAATCTTATGGTCTACTTTGCTCTCCTTTCTTCTCCTTTTTCTTTACTTTCCTCATTGTTTCTCTCCCTCTCTTTTCTTGCGGGATTTTTTTTTGCTACGCTGTAGTATCAACTCCTCAATCATCTTGATGTTATTAGAGATTTGGTTCCTCCTCCCTCCCTACCCACACTGCTTCATTCCTCACAAGAGGCAGCCTGTTTTCTCTAAATGAGAGTTGGAACATCCTTCCAGTTGTAATATTTGCAACATAGTGAATACTTTTCATGTCTGAGGAACCAGAGCACTTGATTTTATAGCTCTGGATCTAAAAGTGCTTTTGGTATGTTTTTAGGTTAAGATTACATTGTTCTCTATTTTGAATATTAATTCAACACTTCATAGGCAAAGTAAAAGCAAAAAACTAGACACATTCAATGAAATTTCAGCTTACCGTTGCATTCTTTGGATAATGCAAAAAAAAGCTACTCATTGAAGAGCAGGGTATATAATCATCAGCTTAGTGCCATCCAGAAAAGCTCCCAATATTAAGTAATTCCTATCTGGGACAACCAAAGACAATTTGGGGATTTCTTCCAATCAAAACAGCATTCATCTGAAGAAACAGCTGTGATGATAGTGATGGGCTTATCTACATTTTAAGATCGCCATGGTTTTTCCATTATCAAGCTGGTTGACTATCCACTCAATTTCCCTTTGATGCATTCAGTGTCTAAGCTGGTTATGCAGTTACGATTTTAGAGGAGGGAGAAGGAAAAGGCAAAAGGACTGTGGTGAGCCAGTGAAAACCTCTGAAGCCATGTAGTTTCATAGCGCAATTGTGACAGGGTCCTAACTGTTGATAACCAAAGAAAGTTGCTGTTCAAAAGCCTTTTACATTATGGATACAACATTTTTTTAAAAGAGACATGAACAAAAGAGGTGGCGCCAGCCTCTGGTAAATAGGAGTTCAAAACCTGTCTCTTACCTGGACTTCACTGTTGCCTCTAACAGCTGAGCTGTCACTGAGAAGTGAAATTGATGGCATTATTTTCTGCTACAGCTGTTGTTTTTTTTTTACCTCAGCTGCTTCCTATAATTCTGCAGATGGTAAACATATGTTTATAGCCACATCAGAAAAGAAGCTCGATTGGATTCACCCATCTTTAATTCTTTTATGCAGAAATCCAAAGTCAGAGAACTCTGGGATCTTATACATTTGGAAATTAATATTTCTGTGCATTAACACTTTGGAAACAGCAGGGTAGCTAATGACATGTTAATGAGTTGCCAGTTTTTATTGATCATAATGAAAATAGACAAGTGCCTTTCTTGGCTTTTATGTATGCCAGAATATTTTATTAACTGTCTTCAGGGCAGAGATACATAATTGGTTGCATTTTTTAGATCCTACTTGTGGATTTCACAACTCTCACTTTGTTGCTCAGTGCAGAAGCCCAGGTCTTTGCCAGTTTATAAACAATACACATCTTCATCCATATATTTACATGCCCAGCAGGGTATCCCCTCCCCTTTTCCCTTTCAAGGCAATTTGTTTCAGTGTTTTAGCACCAAAAAAAGTGAACCATTTTCTTCAATGTAAACAGAGATCTGCAGGGAAATAAGGGCGTTAAAAAAGAATTAGCATTTGTTTGGTATGAAAGCTGTGCTTGCACTTCTGTCTGAAGGCTCCGTGTATTATTATGAGCTCTTGCCTAATCGTTATTTCATACATAGGAGCATCTTCATAGCATAATTTGATAATCTTTATGAGTGTGTTTGTGTGTGTGTTTGATGTGTGCATGCATCTTCCCCTTCTACCTGCAAAATGGGAAATTTTCTGGGAATTGTGGGAATAATCCACATAAGTTTCTTGAACATTAAAAACTCATAATGGGCCACTTACCTATTCCAAGTCGATTTCTCAATGCACCATTACCCCAAAGAAGACCGCAGTGGGGAACAACAGGTGAATTGAATAAAGAAAAGATAGCAACCTGTTTCCTCTTCTTGGCACAGTGCCATCCTATTAACAACCAAACCTCAGTAATTTAGACACCCCTCATTAAGGATTCGTGACATTTCAGGATGCCAGGCTGGGCTGAAGTCAAATATTGCACCACTGTTGGAGGATAAAAAAGGCTTACAGAGCAAATTGATAGACTAGACAAGATTGCAAAGAATCCTTTAGCCTATCATTTAAACCTATGCATATACACATGCTTACAAACTCACCCACCAGACTATTTTTCAGGCAATTTAATAACTGTTGTTTTTTTTAAACAGTTTTTTTTTGTTTGTAAGCAATTGCAGTTTTAACTCTGGTTGCTTTTCATCTAGTCATTAAAGAAAGTCTGGACTGCTGTCTGGCAAAACCTTATAAGCCTGTGCTAGTTTTATTGGGGGACCAGGTGCAGATTCTTGTTCCCTTGAAGTTGGGATGAGTCAGATGTTCCCACTTTCTTTTTTTTTAATTTTAATTTATTTTCTTGATTACATCATTCATTTCACAAGGTTTTGAGTTACAAATTTTCTCCCCTTCTTTCCCCTACCCCCAAACCCAAAACATTGATCCCACCATACAGCCCCTCCCACAATCTGTTCTCTTTTATGTCCTCCTCCAATGCCCTTTTAACTTTCTAGTAGGGCAGGAAGGGTCTCCCTACCGCAGTCCCTGTATGTCTTATTTCCCAGTTGCATTTGATTGTATAGCTTTAAATTCTAGATTCTTGCAATTCCTCCCTTGTCACCCATTCCCACGGGAAGGAGCAGCAATTCAATACAGGCTGTATATGTGTAATTACACAGGACATCTCCATGGTGGGCATATTGTGAGAGGCTGATTGTATATCCCTCCTTCCTATCCTGCACCCCCCCTTGTTTTGTTCTCTACTCTGTCCCTGTGCCTTTACTGAGGTGTGTGCTTCCTGCAACCCTCCCCCACCCCGCCCTTCCCTCCATTATCACCCCTCTCATC
>CM053601.1:159462113-159482382 GCA_028646575.1 Pseudocheirus occidentalis
AGATTGTGGGAGGGGCCTTACAGTGGGATCAATGTTCTGGGCTGGGGGGTAGGAGCAAAAAGGGGAGAAAATTTATAACTCAAAAACTTGTGGAAATGAATGATGTAACCAAGAAAATAAATTAAAATTAAAAAAAAAAGAATCTCAGCTGAGCAGTTAAAAAACCATTGTGAGTTATAGGATAAGGCTGAAAAAATGTTCTCAAGAATTATAGCTGTCATTTCATGTGTGTACTACAATGTGAATGCTAATTTAATAATATAATGCACATATGTAGTTTGCACTAATTAGGTGGGTTTGGGTTTGGGGAACAGCAATATGGATTTTATCATTGTAGGGAATTGCCAGTATGGAAATTCCCTCTATCGATACAGATTGACACCTGATATGTAGTTTACAGACTTAGAATGTGGCTGAGGCATGGAGAGGTTAGGCTGCTTGCCCAAAATCACATAGCTAGAAGGTGTCAGAGATGGGACTTAAAAACCGGTCTTCCTCACTCTGAGGTAGTATTTCTATCCACTGTGCCATAGCATTAATGAGAGTTTGAATGAAATAATCTTTAATATTCCTTTTATATCTAGAGAAAATGGGCAGCAAGGGAAGACCCTCAGAGTAGAAACTAGTTATTCCTGTGCCTGGAACAAATTCCTGTGCCTCAAAATCAGACCCAAATAGGGAGCAGGAAGATTAGTCCAAAGCCTTCTGTCCTAGAAGTCTACCCCATGACCCTGCATCCCTATTACGTAACCTGTATCTCCTATATGGTTCTCTCCTGACTTGTGTTCTTCCCTCCAGTTCTGGGATCCAGTACCTCTCCACCATATGAACACACACCATGATGCTCGAAATCCATCATTCAGTAGTGTGGCAATTCCTTATTTCGGAGAAAAGCAAGAAAGTAAGTCTATTTTCATTTAATCACTAATTCATTTAACACTCTTTTATTGAGGTCCTGGTATGTCTCTGCTACTGTTTTTCTCCTAAAGTGGAGAACTAAAGCCAAGTTCATCACTGGAAGGGTCAAATTGATGCTGTGTTCTATATACTCTGGGACTACACAGGTCAATTCATTTAATTATTTGCTCCTGCCTAGTCATACAATTTGATAATACAGGCAGTCAATTTGGAAAGGGAGGAGAGAGGAAATAAGTCAAACATGTTTAACTGAACTAGCCTGTCAAATCACAGCCCAATTTTCTTAGGAGCTTTAAGAGGCAGTGTGCTGAAAAAAATAAAAATAAAGAGGCAGTGTAGTAGAGCAAAGAGTGGACTGGTTCTGAGGCTATGGGACATAGGTTCAAATCTCACTTCTGATATTTAAGAGCCATGAGACTTCCCTAAGCTACAGTATCCAAATTTGTAAAAGGAAGACATTGCACTTGATGGCCCTTAAGGTCCCTTTGAAGTCAAGATCTGTGATCCCATGACTGACCTCTGCTATTTATATGACTTTGGACAAATCACTTTGTCTGGGCATCAGTTTCCCCAATTATAAAAGAGAAAGGAAGTTAGACTGGATGTCCTTTAAGGTTCCTTTCTAGCTCTCAGGCAATGATCCCGTGATATTCTGTAGACCTCCTGATATTCTTTCCCACTGCCCTGCATGCTCCAGGTAAGAATCCCAAAGCTGGATCTAGTCATCCCTCAGACAAAACCCAGAAAGGGAACTGGCCCTCCTAGAAATCTGAGCACTCTGCCAGCAGAGAATACATCCACAGAGACGACAAAATGCTTATAACCATGGTCACAACTACAAGTTCCTCTATATTGCTGTTTCCAAAGGGACAGTATTTCAGGCAAGTATTTAACTTGTTCGAGGACATTGCTAAGCTTCATCTCCTACATCACAATTACTCATTAATTAAATCATCACATCGACTGGCCTCAGTGCCATAAATACTTGCACCTTTTAATTCATCTTCTGCCTATTTTTCCCCAGAGTTTTCAAGAAACTGTAAGAGTTCTTGTTTCTGCTGCATACCTTTGACAGTCTAAGACAAAGCCCTTCAAACACAGCAACCCTTCTTCATTCCTCTCTACCGCACACGTGACACAGTAAATCAAAACCCAAAGAAGATGTTTAAATTGTGCTTCCAGAGCAAGGAAGGGCTAATTCTACTTACAGATGTAAATACTATATAACGCCTCTGTTTGAATAAGACATACTATATCCACTGAAGCAGAAACATCCACCCCCTTCATTCTTTTGACAAATATTTGCCAAGTGACAATAATCATCATCAATATCATTTGCTTCATCATGGCATGTTAGTAACTGGGGTCTACAAGTCTACAGCAATGAAATTCAAGCTCTGGTGGGTCCTTAATTCAATTGGATAAATTCAATTTAACCCAATTCAGTTGAAGCTGGGAAGACTTATAACCTTTCTAACTATGAAACTCTATGACTCTTTAAGATCATAGATGTAGACTGAGGCCAGATCATGAAGGCCAAACTAAGAAGCCTGAGCTTTATTTAGCTCACAATGTAGAACAGTTCTTGAATCGATAGAAAACTCTTTGACCAAGCAGTTCTGAAATCTACTTTCCTTTCTCACAATCTCTTAATTTCCCTCAAGTTCCCCCTTGAGTGTTCTACATCACAGTAATGAAAATGTCCTCTTCCAGTGTGCACAAATGTGTTCAAGCTATATTTTATGTTTTCTTCCCACTCACAAAATACAACTTCTTGTGTTTTAGGGTGGGGGTAGGTTACATTTCCAAATTATTTCTCCTACTTCCAAAGTATTTCTTCTCAATTCCATTCAACTCTGCCCTCTGTGAGCCCTCCTATAATATCTTAAAAAGCCCATTTCTGGTATTAGTTTGCTGTCACATTATAAATACTCAATACATTCTCAGGATCCCTCTTGGGACACTGCTTTCCTTGCTTATTCCCTCTGAAATTCACTGCATTCAAGATTCCCACTCTAAATCGATGGAACAATTTCTATTTTTGTTGTTCTTATAGCAGTAGTGCCTAGCACAGTGTCTGGTATATAGTAGGCCCTTTGTAAATAGTTGCTGATTGAACCTATGATCCAACATACCCATTTCCCATTTCAGTTATTTTTCTGACATACGGGCTCTCCTTTCAACTCTTCTAGTTTGCCCTTCATCCTTAGGATTGCAGAATTCAAGGGGCTTCAGAAATAGAAGGACCCTAGATGATACCTACTCCAACCCCCAAATTTAACATATAAGAGTCAACTGAAACCCAGAGGTTGAAGTGACTTTCCCCATGAGTACGTAGGTACTGGTAAATGGTAGGGTTGGGATTTGAAATTAGGTGCTCCGGCTTCCAAGTAAGCACACTTTAATCTTCAGCTGACTATCAATACCATCAAATTTGTCATGAACCTCAAACAATATTTTCTAGACATCTGTCTTCAATCATGTGAAAATAGGCTTGCTGAATACTAGAAAAGTAGAATTCCTTAGCATGTATTCACTGAGTTACATGACTTTTGATGAGGATGGATAGACTCCCAGAGATGTTATAAATTGGTCAATATACTCGGGATGCAAGTAATAAGAACTGACTTTATTCCAGCAACCTGTTTGAGTCTTATAGCTCTGAATTCTCTACCATGTTTCAGTCATGGAACCCTCAGGCAGTCTGAGGAAGCATATGGACAACTTCTCAGAATGATGCTTGCAAATGCACGAAAGAACGGAATTATAAAGGAAATAAATTATGTCAAAATACCGTTATGAAAATCTGAAAAAAGTTCAAAGACCCCTTGAAATCTATCGACAGATTTAAGGGTATGTAAATACCAGTTAAGGACCCCTGCATTTGAAGGAACATATAAAAGGGTGGCAGGAAGCGGTTACACTCTAAAAATTGTGACATATGCCCTATCCCCCACTTTTGGAGAAGCAGAATAAGAATTTGTGTGTTGGATTTAATCCCAGAATTACCTTCCTTAATTGTACTTTTCCAGGGACATAAGGAATGTAGGTATATCATTTCCTTGATTTTAAGGACATATGAAGTTGGTTCCACTCTTTGACTAACAAGGAATATGGCTTCACTGGCCCCACAAAGAACCTGGCTGAGCAGCTAAATGCTGTCTACTTGACCCATCCAGACAAGCCTGAGCTGTAAAGTGAGTGGGGGACAAGGGGTGGGCTATCACAGGCTGATAAGTTGCTATATAGTAGGTAATCTCTTCTCTTAGAAGCCTACCATAAAGTCCTGCAAAAATGGGACGAGCATAAGAATATGACTTTTTAACATAAGCTGCGGGTGCCTGAATTTTAAGGTCCTCTTGTCTCTGGTCTACTGTCTCTCTCTTGACAGATTACGCTACTTTGGCCCACTGCTCTTAGTATTTGGCTTCTATGTACTTCCTGTGTTCAAATTAAACTCTCAGCTTGTTCCTAAACATTGCTCCCTGTCTTTTCTTGATTCATTCAGGAATCCTGCCTCTCCAGTTCACACCCATCCTTGATCTGGCATGACAGTTCCTCTCAGGTCTCAGGTAGCCCATCTACAAATAGGCCAGTTTCCAATTAGGGGCCATGACACCCATGTTGTTTGAATGCTGCTGCATGCATTCGACTCTTCCACCTTATATATCCTCAGATTCCTTCTCTGAAGCTATTTCAACTGCAATCCACCTAGAATAATGAGGACAACTTTAAAAAGAGACTATGTAATGCAAAGGCTGTTTGGGAGGATTTAATTGAAGTGCATAAAATCTTAAATAGTACAGATAATCTCAACTAATTTCAGTCCAGCACAGATGACAAGGCAAGTGAGCATGAATTAAAATTACAGATAAACACATTCCGAACAGATGTTGGAAGGAACTTTTTTTTCCTTACTGAAAGCCATAAACATGCAACAGAGCCCACCAAAGTCATTCGAGACATTTGAGATACAATTAGAGACGATCACGAAGGGAATAAAATACTGGGGAGAGTGTCAAGAATTTTTGCATTGGCCAAATGGTCTCTATTCTCTCCCACAAGCATTTCTGCGAACACTTTGTCAAGGTTGTTGGTTTGCTTTCTGTCACTGAGCAGTCTTTGAGGGCCCTTTGTACCCACATTTCCAATCTGGTTTTCACTGTTCCTGCTCCGGGCCAAAATCGGGAAGCCAGCCCCCTCCCCTTCTTTGCATCATCCACTTATACTTCAAGTGGCTTGGCTCCTGCTATCCCCATCATGGGAAGATAATGAGCAGGATAAATAAATACCATGCTGTCGGCAGAAACTGTCCAGAGAGTCAGAGAGAAATTGCAAAGCTGATTAAGTATATCACAGGTGAGGCTGCCTATTACTGAGACCTTGGGCATTGTCAACCTCAGAGCATATACTGTCCTCCCCCCACCACCTACATCCATCACCTCAATTCTATTTTTCCCCATGTCTCCCCTTAAAAGTTTTGTGGCTACCCTGTCAGCTCTGTGGGTTTAACTACCGGTCCCAGAGACAGATGGCAAGCTTCATTTTTTGTAAAAGGCTAGGGAATTAGTGACTATATTGGGCACAATGCAATAGTAGATCAGGGAAAGGTGGCTGGTCTGCCGATGGCTTAATGCCCACTTACACTCCTGGGCTTTATGCCATAGTTCGGTTGTTGAGAACATGGAACTAGTGAAGTCACATTCTAGACCCTGATTTTCATTCAGAGCAATTGGGTTTTCCAAGAGAAACTCTTGTCTGTGACCACAGACTGCTTTTCTCAGCACAGAGTACTCAGGTCCTTGAAGCCATGTTTGTTTGTTCATTTTTCATCTTGTCTCTCTGGTCCCAGGGTCTAACACAGTGCCTTGAATACAGTAAAGTTGCTTAACGAATGGTTACTGAATGGATGAACTGATCAGTCCATTGGGGAACGAATGAAAGCATGTGGCTGGTTCACTAAGATAAAGATAAAACAAACATTCAATTGCTTCTGGAGGGAAAAATCTACTGACAGCCTTGGAAGCATTTGTTTCATGAATAAAGGACCACATGGATCAGCTCCTGCAGAACCAAGCAGCATTTCAAATCAGCCAGTGGCCCAAAGGAACCTCCCAGTCCTGCATGAGAGGAAGGAAGGGTTCTAGTTTTCATCTTCTTGTCTTCTGGTGTTGAGACATCAGAGCTCATCCAGTGTGATCTCAGTGTCTCCTCCCACTGGATCTCGGTGGGAAAAAATCAGGGATTTTTAGAGGCGTTATTTAATCACATCTATAGAGGGGCAAAGAGCAAAAACACACTCTAGGAGACTCCTCAGAAGAAATTTCCAGTTTGTAGCCCTCAGTTTCTGTAGGCAGAATAGTCTAAAATGCAAAGTTCGGATCCTGGACATGCTAGGCATGAGAAAGATTCGATTTCAACTTCTGAGGAGTGACTCTCCTGGCATGGTTTAGTTTGGTTTCTTTTTTCCTCAGGAGCAGCCCTAATTTTCACGCTGAGATAGGTAGAGATGATAAATATGCTAATTGAAGGGCCTTCCTGGGCAGATATTGAAGAAAGCTGAAGCCTCTCTCCTTCTTATAATCAATAACATCTGGGTGACAGAAGCCATACATTTGTATTACGCAGACTTTCTCTTCAATGAAATGCACGTTTCAACTCATCAGGCAGAGTCTACCCTTGGTGAAGCTAGGCAGCAGATGATTCAAATCCATTCAATACATGGTGCGGCCCAACAGTATACAGGAGAAAAATTGCTTTACATAGAAATTGAGCGTTTCTCACCTTTTCATTACTTTCTTTTAGAAAGAGTGGGAAGAGAGCAGAATAATTTGGATCAGCAGGGGCCCACCAGGCTCCCTCATACTAATCAGAATAGTAACTGTCAATTCTACTCCCTCAGGGGGACTTTAATGAGAAAAAATGAAAGACAGGAGGGAGGGGGCAAATAAACATTTAAAAATAAAAAACTCCAACATATACAGATAGAATTTTATACTGCAGATGTTTCCCCAAAGAAACAAAATGTGATGAAGAAATGCAGAGTAACATTTATAGGGAAAAGAGTTTAAGACAAATATTTAGAGTGGAATGATACCAACTATTTTTCACTTCCTAAGAGCCCAACTAGAGTTGGAAGGGGCAGAGGGCATCTAGAACCATCTCTCTTTTTTTTCAGATAAAGATTTTGAAATCCAGAAAGGTTAAATAAATCTCCCAAAGTCTCCCAAGTAATAAAGGTTCAAAGTGGGATTTGAATCTACGACCTCTGACTCCAGAACTCCAGTGTTCTTTCTACCATATCATGCTACATCCTGAAATGAACTCTAGGTTTTCATGACCAAGAAAATACAATGCTTCTTCTCTGTGAAAAATACTCCCCTAACATGTGGATGGTCTGACTTGCAAAGCAATCCTGAGAGGAAAACAAATGTAGGTTGCTTATCCCAGGACTGGGATATCTGCTGTTAAGTCCTAGGAAGAATGGTGATTCACTAATTAAAAAGCAGATAGAAGAAAAATGAAATTACTAGCAGGCTCCACTGCCAGTTGGATATTTGAGGGCAGATGGAAACCAGGGCTAGCTTTCTTGATATCACTAGCTTGGGAGATGGAATTTAGCGCAAGCCTTATAGACCCTGCCCCCTTTTAACCATATATAGCTGACTGATTGAAATCAAGCTCACCATAGGAGATTGTCCTACCGTGTAGAGACTCCTCAGCTTCCCTAAAAATAGTTTGCAATATTTCACCTGAGATGGGTTTGGTAGGAATAAGTAGAGGGAGAGAAAACCCTAGCCTTTGGAACAGATTTAAACTCTACCTGAAATTGAACGTTCAGAGCTAATGACGTAGGCTTTTCTTCTTTTCCTCTTACTGTCACAAAATTCCAAGACCCGCATATTGATTCTAGGTAGACAAAGTTTAGTAATGGCCACTCTAACATGGTACCATGCACATAGTAATAAATCTAGTCATCTAGGAGAACTCTCAGTAGGAACTCCCTTCCCCAAGGCAAATTTTAATCCATCTTTGACTTGGTAGATAAATTCTAATGAGTTTCTTGAGGTACACAAAGGTTAAAGAACTTACCCTTGGTCAAATGGATTGTGTCAGAGGTGAGATTTGAAGCAAGGTCCTCTTGACTCAAAGCTGGATACTCTACCACTCTTCTCTCCTGCCTCTCAGGTTCAATGTTTTTTTTTAATTTAATAGAAAGCTTCTACATTTCCCCTTTTCAATAAGATTTTACTTTCTCTAGCACAGTAGTCTGTCTATAGAAAAAGTCCCTCTTCCAAAGCTTACTATCAAGTCTCTAAAGAAAAAAAAAGTCATCATTTCACCAGTCATAGGATAATAGATATTGAGCTGAAAGGAGTTCAGAATTTATCTAATTCAGTCCCTTGAATTATAAAGGAAATGATAGTACATAAAGGTTAAGCAACTTAACCAACATCATACCTGTGGTCCGAGGAAAGAGGAACAGGTAGATTTGAGCAAATCTCTCTGACACCAGGGTCAATATTCTTTCCACTTTACCACTCAGCTTCCCTCTCTCCATACAAATGATAGCCTCTCCACACCTTAGCATGCACCTTCATGATTAGTTTTAATCTATCTATCTTCTACCATAGAGATAATGGATATATGGTCCAGAATAAAATATGCATTTCTAGCCATGGTCAATATGGGAATTTATTTGCTGGACTATGTGTTTATTGTAAAATTTGTTGTTGTTGTTTAATGGAGAGAGTAATTGGGAACATGAGATAATAAATATTTGTAGAAATACATCTTTTTTAAATGAGAAGAAATAAAAATCATCATGAAATGACTAAGACTTAAATGATTGAGCTTTGCAAAATTAAGTTGGGCTGGTCTTTCGACAACAGACCTGAACAACCTGAACCAAAGTCTTTCAAGAGACCAGACTTTCTGCTTCATTGGCATAATATTTGATAAGCCAATGTCACTTCTATGCCCTGATGGAGTATCAGAAGATTTTTTTTTTTGCTTTTTGCAGGGCAGTTGGGGTTAAATGACTTGCCCAATGTCACACGGCTAGTTTTTGTGCTAAGTGTCTGAGGCCGGATTAGAACTCAGGTCCTCCTCACTCCAGGGCCAGTGCTCTATTCACTGCGCCACCTAGCCACCCCAGAAGATTTTAATTAAGGTTAAAGTTTGCATCCAGAAAGCAAAGTATCCTGAATCCAGAGAATATGAGTTTAAATTAGGAGAGATAGAGCTTCTAGGAATACAGTGTTGATGGCACTGCTATATCTGCCCTGCTCAAATTCTGCCTGGAACACTGGATTCAGTTCTAGGTGCCAAAGCTTAGGGAAGAGCTTGTATGTTTGCTAGATGTGAGCAACCATGATGGTGAATAATCAAGCAGCTCCATGGTTGAGAAATGGTTGAAAGGTCTGAGGATGTTTCTCACAGAGAAGAGAAGACTCAGGGAGACAAAAATGGATGTTTTCAAATATTTTAAGGTCTGTCATGTGAAAGAGGTTTTAGACTTGGCCCCTGAGGCCAGAAGCAGAGCAATGTTAAAGTTACAAAAAAACCTTAAAAGCCAATTTAAGTTTGATATCAAGAACTTCCTAACAATGAGAGATATACTGAATGCATGAATGGATGGATGGGTAGATGGATGAAAAACATATTTATTAAGTACTTACTATGTGTAAAGCAATGTGTTAAATGCTTGGAGGCACATATAGTAAAGTAAGACAGTTCCTGCTCTCCAGCAGTTTACATTCTAATGTAGGAAATGACATATAGGGAAGGTTTTAGTTGAATGTCAATTGGAAAAGGTCCCAGGGTCTTTGGATGCAGTGGCTAAGCAGATAGTAATATGTCTTTTTTACTGCTATTTCCACTGATAAAATCCTATCATTTTCTAGTGTTCCATAAATAAAACTGGTATTACTTTCCCTAGCTGGGTGTTTTCAAGCAGGGGGAAGATCTTTCATGCTGAAAGTTCCTTTCTAGTATTGACTGGTCTAGAATCAGGGGTTCTTAACTTTTTTTGAGTTGGATCCATTTGGTAATCTGGTGACACTTATGGACTCCTAAGAATCAAGTTTTTAAAGGCATAAGATAAAAAGTATAGGAAACCAGTTTTATTGACATACAGTTTTTCAAAGTTCATGGACCCCAGGTGAAGAGATTTGGGAACAAAAAGTTTGTTTCATTAAAATAAAGTGCCTTCCTTACCTAAGATAGACTCAGAAATTATTAATTCAGTCCCTCTTTGGAAGAGGGGGGAGTAGAAGGGTCAGGGTCGGTGAAAGGAATGAAGAATGTTCATGTAAAAAACAAAGCTCTAGCTAGCAGAAAAGATGAGACCTGGTCTATTGAAACAGGTCAGAGCAACAAAAATCCTCCTGTATCTCAGTGCCCCAATCAATGGATTCACTCTAATAAAACCATAAATTGGAGAAGACTTACAAAAATTCAGCCCTATTTGGCACCTCAACAAAGTCAAGTGATGGATTTTGCATTAAATTATGAGTTCCACCTAACAACCCCATTGGTTATTAATAATGGACAACTCCTAACAAAATTTACTGATCATCGGAAGTCTGAAGAATCTTTCCAGTAGATGGGATTGCATTTTGAGGGATGCATTTTAAAAAAAGACTCAGACATTATTTTTGACACTTTGATTTATTTGGTCCCATAGGGAATAAAACAGTTATCAGGGGGCTACATTTTCCCCCCAAAATTTTCACCAATCATTGTCCACTTATGCCAAGCTGAGAGAAAATATTCATTTTGATCTGAGGACAATATATGCCAGAGGTAACTATGGTCATAGAGGACAGAGGGAAAGGATTAAAAATATGATTCTTTATCCTCCTACCTCCATGTCCAAATTGAGAAGTAATATTACCAGGGTCTTTTAATTCTGGAAATAAGATGCAAAGGAAAACCAGACATATCTGTTTCACGAAACCAAATATTTCCCTGCCCAAGAAACTGACATTTCAGTATTTTCTTCCTTGCAGAAAGTAAAAGGTATTCAAAATTCTAACAGAATGGTAATTGCCAAAGTGAGGAGAGGTAGTATGAACAGAAAGCTAGCCTTAGAGTCAGGAAGCCAAGCATACGATCAAGTACCTTAACCTCTCACTGTCTTAGAGAACTTGAAAATTGTAAGTTGAAGAAGAGGAGTCAATTTGTGTTGGTGGAAGGAATATACTCACTGGGAATTCTCTAAACTGATAAAATCACAGGTCTAGTCCAAAATTAAACAATAACGGTAATATTAAGGCACAGTGCTGCACCAACCTAGTTGTTTTCCAAAATGTCATCCTTTTGTTATCAATAAAGAAGAAGTGACATTTGGGAAAGAATATCAGGCTCTAGATCATAAGAAAGCCAGGTTCAGATTTCAATTCTGATATTCACTAGTTGCATAATAGTGGGATGTTACATAACCTCTCTGAATCTCAGTTTCCTCATCAGTAAAATGGGGATAAAAAGAGATAGCGATAGGGATGGGGATGAGGATAAGGATAACGATACGCATGGGAATGGGATGGGGGATAGAAACAAGGATGGTGATAGCAAAAGGGATAAGGATAGAGGAAAGGATAGGAATGGGGATAAGGATATGGATAATGATGGGGATAGATATAAGAATAGGATGTACAGTGGATAGAGGGCCAGGCCTGGTGTAATGAAGATTCATCTCCCTGAGCTCAAATATGGCCTCAGACACCTACTAGCTGTGTGACCCTGGGCAAGTCAAATAATCCTGTTTGCCTCCATTCCTCATCTGTAAAATGAACTGGAGAAGGAAATGGCAAACCACTCATATCTCTGCCAAGAAAACCCCAAAAGGCATCAAGACTTGGGCATGATTGAAACAATTAAAAAACATAAGGAAAGGGAGGGGTATAAGGATAGATATGGAAGTGGGGGGTAGAAATTGACTTAGGTATAAGGACAGGGATGGGAATGGGGATGGGGGTGGGGATGGGGATGGAGAAGGTGATGAAGATAAGGATTGGGACAGGGATGGAAATGAGGATGGGGATAAGGATGAGGATGAGGATGGAGATGGAGATGGGGATAAGGATAAAGACTGGGACAGGGATGGAAATGGGGATGGGGAGGGAGATGGGGATAAGGATAAGGGTTGGTACAGGGATGGAAATGAGGATGGGGATGAGGATGGAGATGGGGATAAAGGGAATGGGAAGGAAATGGGATGATGAGGAGGATTATAGTAGGGTCTTTGCAGTTGAGGAAACTCCCTCTACCAATGCAGATCAGTACCTTCTCCACAACTTACAGGCAAAGACAGTTGACTACAGGGCCTTGATAGGTTAAGAGACTTGCCCAAGGTCACAAAGCCAATATACAATCTGAGGTGGGATTTGAATCCAGTTCAGTCTATCATTCTAACCATTATAGTCTGCTGTCTCTCTTAAGCAATATAGCTTGCATATCACAGATGACTATGGTAATAAATATTTATTCAGTGCTAAAAGGATCTCAATGACTATAAAATAATAACTAGCATTTATATAACACTTATTATGTCCTATGCACTAAGGTAAGCACTTTACAATTATTATCTTTTGATCTTCACAACAACTCTGTGAGGTAGACATTGTTATTGTCCACATTTACAATTGAGTGGAATTGGACCTGAGACAAGCTTGAATAGACAACACAGCACAACTGGGGCCAACTTGTGGGACAGCATAGGAGAGGACCTTTCCTTTATTAGACATCGGGAGAGGAAGGAGTTAGGGGCCGGTGCTGCCTGATGTCAGGAGCTTTCCATAGCAGAATGACACAGCAGGCAGTCTCTGCCTGAGATCACTGAAAATGTCCTTATATGTCTTCCTAGCTCCTTGTTCATTCTCCTAATTCATGCTCTAAAGAAAGAAGTGAATATAGCAAATTGTGTGGTGCCCTGTGTTCTACAGGAAGCCAATTTAAAAAAACACTAGAGGAAAAGAGGAAGAAATTGCCTGACTCAGGCTTCAGACCTATATCTTCTTGACTCCAAGTTAAGTATTTTATCCACTAGGTTATTGTCTAATAATACCTGACTCATGGTAATAAGGGAATTTGAAGACCTTCCCTGCCCCTTAATGGACCTCAAGTAGAACCCAACAGGAAGAGCTTGATTGGGAGGAGACTGTTTTTCTTCAGGAAGGCCCACACCTTTTGTTACTTTGTAATTAGGCAGTGGGTCATGAAGGTTGTGATGTCCTCTAGCCCTGAAGAAGAGTATATATACTCTGAGGTGGTTTTGCTTTGGGGCTCACTTATGGCAAGTGTTGTGTTATTTGGTCAGATGAGACTCTGTATAGCCAATGAACACCCCCCTCAGCTTTGAAACTCCAGATGTTGGTGTTTCTCTTGCTGGTAACTATGTATGTATGTAATAATCAGACAGCTAGAAGCCCTGTCTGTTGATCTGTTGAATTATGTTATTTTCTCTGTCTGTATTTTTGTCTGCTTATAATTTCTGTTTCTATTTTCTGAAGTTCAGGGTGCTGACTTTTTCCCCTGAACTAAGTGAATTATATATGTATGTATAAATATATATACATATATATGTGTGTGTATATATATGCATATGTACGTGTGTGTATATATGGTATATGTGTGTGTTTTATTAAAGATTGTTGACCCTTTTAAAGTTGCTTTCCTTTAAAAAAGCAGATCAAAGAACCTATGCTGGCAGCCATCCTGGGTATGCTAGGGTGCTTGCTGTTGCACTCACCAAGATGTGAAGACAAGGTTTTTTGCATACCTGAAACTTCTGAACATATCTGAGTTCATTCATTTATAAATTCAAACAAGTTTTAAGCATCTGCTATATGTAAGGCACATGGGTTCTAGTTGTAGAATGAACTGTATGGTCAACAAAAATTATCATCCCCAATTATAGCTAAGTAAACTGAAGCAGAGGCATATGAAGTACCTTGACCATGGCTGTAATAGCTGGATCATGTAATGCATTTAAAGCCTTGGTCTCTTGATTCTCAGCATAGCAATCATTCCATCCACCTATCAGAAAAACTGTATCTCTTCCACCCTACTCATTCTAGAAAACCATTAAACCATCATCTTCCCCAACCATCAACCCTCCTTTGCCAATGCCCTCTAATTCTTGGCTCACCTCTGCAGACACTACAGCATTGGTTCTCTGGAAGAATGTGATCTTCTGCTGAGCAGTTCAAAGGAGGACACGCTTCTGTCACTTTCACTAAAACTCCACCCTGGAAGCCAGACAGAATGAGGAGACAAAAGAATTTTGATATAATGAAACACTGGCAAAAGCATCCAATTAATATTCATTGTTAACAATGGCGGATGATGAGGAGCTATGATGATTCTCTGCTGGCCTTACCTTAACCCATTCTCCCAACCCAGCTTCGATTTTACTTCTAAAAGAATATATATCCCACACCAGCTTTTGCTTGAGGGTCTGAGTACCTCCTGGTTCTGCATAGGGTGTTCAGTGATATTTAGTCAGCCAATAACATGATTCCATTCCACGTTCCACTTTAAAAACATTTATTAAATGCCTACTATGTACAAAGCAATTTGATGCTGTGGACAGAGAACTAGCCTTGAAGTTAGAAAGTTCTAGGTTCAGAAATTACATTTGCCACATACTGGCTATGTGAAGCAGGACACATCATTTATCAGCTTCAGCTTCCTCATCTGTAGAACACTGTTTAATAATAGCACCCATTTCATAGTGTTGCTGTAAGGATCAAATGAAATAATATATGGAAAGTGCTCCACCAATCTTAAAAGCTCCAAATGTCAAATTATCATTATTAAGCACTCAATAAATGCTAATGGTTATTGCTATTACTAGTAGTAGTAGTAGTAGTAGTAGTAGTAGTAGTAGTAGTAGTAGTAGTAGTTCTCTTGACGTTGCATGATGCCAACAGAGCATGTAGGCTGTCTATCAATCAGCTGTTGCATTTACTAAGTGACTAGCCTATACTTTTTTCAAGGTATACATCTCTCTAACAGTGTTCCTGCCCCATTCCTAATTGATAATGGGCTACAGCTGCTCATGCAGCAAGCCTGTCCAAGCACATGAAACAAATGTAAATGCAAAACCATGTTTCAATGTCAAATATGATTTACTCTCAGGCTAAAAATTCTTTTGGATAATCTATGCTACTATTCCCTCTCCATTATCCATAATTCATAGAAAGCTGCATATAACGTTATCCATGAGGGACAGGGGGTGGACTTGTGATTTTATTAATGGAAGGACCTCCCAGGTGAGGAAACTCCCTCTACCAATACAGGTCGGCACATTCTCTGAAATTAGCAAACTGTTTGAGACAACTAGAAATTAAGTGACTTGCCCAGGGTCACACACTCAATATTGAGGCAGAGTCAGCACTTAAACCCAGGTCTCTCTAACTTCGAGGGCACATTCACTATACAAAAGCTGTCTCTAAGTCAGAAGAAAATGTAATAATTCTGGATTACTAAAACGCTAGTTTCTCCACCCCCTGCCAAGAAAAAAACCTCAACATATTTAGTTAGACTCTAGTAATAAAAGGAAATAGGAAGCATAGAATTAAATGGAACCGGCATTACTTTCAAAATAAGGAGACCTAGGCTAGAATCTCCATTCCAATATTTATTAAAG
The DNA here is from genome assembly GCA_028646575.1 of Pseudocheirus occidentalis. NCBI lineage: Eukaryota > Metazoa > Chordata > Mammalia > Diprotodontia > Pseudocheiridae > Pseudocheirus > Pseudocheirus occidentalis. The sequence goes on from CM053601.1 coordinate 159,477,688, forward strand.
GTGAATGTGATGGTGGGTGAGCCACTTAGCCTCCCTGCACCTCAGTTTCTTCATCTGTAAAATTAATTGTTGAACAAAGTGATATTTGCATATATTATCTCTTCTAATTCTGAAATCTATTGAGCAGTTTGAAATAAATTACATCAAGGAGGCAAGAAAGACAAGAAAAAGAATATAGTCTGTTAGGACTCAAGAAGGTTAACTCTAAAATAGTGAACAAGAAATAAAACTCAATGAAAATTCCAGGCAAGCAGCCAATCACACCATCGTCCAGTTCAGTCTGACCACCTATTTGCATCTGCTCAGAACAATAGCAGTAACAAAGAATCAGAGGGGGGGGGGCTGGATCCTGTGGGGCAGGTGAGGATGGGAGATAGAAATTTCACAGTAAGGTCAAAGAAAGGCGAATGCTTGTCTGAACTGGTTGAGACATGTGTTTCTCTTTGCTTCTTGCTAAGTATTGACCTCAAGGTCAAAACGTACAATTCACCAGTAGATGTGAGACTTTTTACAAGTTTGTTGGGATGCAGCGGTTACTTGCCAGGGTGTACAGTCACTGAGAAAGAAAATAGTGCTGGACATGACAGCTGTGCTTTATCATTCATTTCTACTTCAATTTCTCCATGCCCTAAAGTCTACTGTAGCCAACATTATCTGCTCTTTTCCTGCTGTCAAGGACTAAACTTTGTATTACAACATTCTACCTCAAAATACAGATCCTCTTTCCTTTAATTTGTCCTTTACTTGGAATCTCGGTTTAATAATTGGCATATATGTGTGTATGTGTGTATGGGTGTGTATATACATAAGCATCTATAGATATCTGTGTCTGTGTATGTATGTATATATATATAATACATGTATGCATACATACTTATAGATGGTACTATAAATCTTGCAGAGTGTTTTGCATATATTATCTCTATATGAGCTTCACGGACACAATGATACAGTGGAGAGATGATTAGGCTTGTATGCAGGAAGACCCAGCCAGATTAGAGCTTTGCTACTTTTTCATACTAGCTGTGGGATCATGGGAAATTCTCTCCTAACTGCTCAATGTCCCAAGCAGTTCTCTAAAATCATGTTGTGGATAGGATGAATACATGTATTAGTGGAGAGAATTTACATAATAGGAATTCCTTCCTCAATGAAATGACAGATCTGCCCTCTGACAAAAAGTTATCATCATCACCATGCTCATTTTGCAGATTGGGAAACTGAAATTAAAAGAGATTGACTCTTATTCATCGTTATAGAGTTAGTTAGCATCGTAGATGAGCCCAGGACTTCTGTTCCTCTCTCTCCTTGGACCTAACATTTCCATCCTTTATTAGGCTGTTTACCCAAGTTTGAAGAAATAGTCACTAAAGTGTTGTTATTGTTTCTAAATCATCCCCTGATCGCCTCCATGATACATCATGACACAATGAGAAAATATAATAAAATGGTTATTGAGAAAGCTAAATCAGTGACCCCTTTAAAGCAGGAGTTCTTAACTTTTTTTACTGCATCATAGACCCCTTCAGTAGTTTGGTAAAGGCTATGGATCTATTCCTAGAATGATGTTTTTAAATTCATAAAATGAAATATAAAAAAATTATAAAGTAAAATAATTATATTCAAATACAGTTATCTATCTGTTTATCTCTAGAAAGAAGTACCTCGATCAAGAAAGTGAAAGAAAAGTGCATAAAGATTGCGGGGGAGGGGATAGATAATTAGAAAGATGGAGGAAGAGGGAAGGAAGGAAGGAAGGAAGGAAGGAAGGAAGGAAGGAAGGAAGGAAGGAAAATAATAATTGTAAGGATCCCAGATTAAGAACCCATACTTTAACATCTCATGAAAGAAAGGGCAATGATGTTACAAAACAAGCTAAACTAAGTGTCCAAGCAGTAATGTATTTCATGGTTTACCCTGCTTTGGTGACTCACAGAGTTTGGACTCCATCTTGCCTTTCCCACCCCTATGATCAATTCCCTGGGATGTGAATTTGTGACTTTCCTCCCTGAACACACTCCTCTGATCTTTGTGGCATGCTGCCCCTTCTGTACTGCAGGTTTTCTGTCCAAGTATTCATTCTCAGCTTTACCTACATATATGTTCAAGGGCTTGAAGATCATGTCACATGATAATCCGTTGGAAAAAACAGGGATGTTTAGTTTGGAGGAGATTTAAGGGTGACACAACAGCTGTGTTAAAATATACAAAAGGCTATTGGGTGAAAGAGGGAAGAACTTTGTTCTGTTTTTCCCCAAGCGCTTCCATTTATCCTTCAGATCAATAGGTATAAGTCGTAAAGAGGAAAGCTTAGTCTTTATGTAAGGAAAACTAAAATTAACAGGTTAAGCCGTCCCAAAGTGAAATGGGCTGCCTAGGGAGATAATATGTTCCCCTTTACCAAAGATTTTCAAGGGAAGGTTGGATAACAACTGATAGGCAGTGTCTATCAACCAGTAATAGACAGCTATCAGTGGAGTTGGTTGTGGAATGGATACTTGTTAAGGGACATATATGATTAGATAAGGAATTCCTTTTTCTAAATAGTCTAGTAACTGAATAAAAGCAAAAAATATATATTCTTTAAAATTCTATGTGGTTTGTTTTATGTATTTTAAAACATCATTCTGAGAAATGGCCCATATGTTTCATCAGATTGCCAGTGGGGTCCATGACACAAAAGAGGTTGAAGATGGTCTTAGGATTGGATGATCTTTCCATTCTCTTTCAACTGAGATTCTGTGATTTGATTCCCCTAGGCACATACTGGTAATGAGTATTTGGCCAATCAAGTCTCTCAGTTCAGCTCTAAACTAGACCTTCAACCTGTTTGAAGCAGTTTTGAATGAACATACAATGATGTAAAGTTTCAAAGCATTTCTTTATCCTGTCCCACTTGATCACCATAATATCTTTCTGAGCCAGGTGCTAATATTTTCAGCTACTTTTTATATACATGAGGAAAATTAGGTTAACTGACTTACTCAGGGCCATCCAGCTAGTGAGTATCTAAGATGAAATAACAATAAGAATGACATGTGAAATTTATATAAGTACTTCAAAGTTTACAAAGTGTCATATAAATATCAATATAGATATATGAAATCTCTATTTAAAAATCTGTGAGGTGCATATTATTATTGTGATCATTTTACAGATAAAGAAAATAAGGCAAAGAGAAATCAAATCACTTGCATAGGGTCACAGTTAGTAAGTTCTTGAGGCACGATTTGAACCCATGTTTTCATGACACTAAGTCTAGTTCCCGAGTCACTGTAGTACACTGCCCATCTTTAATTTGTTTTCCCTCCCCCAAGAAGCCCCTTTTGTGTGTAGGAATCTAAGAAAGGAGAAAATGGTCTCCTGAGGTCCATGACAAGTATATTTCTGAAAGGACTGAGTTACGTAGGTTACTTGCTTAGCAGAGATGTATAGTGCTACTCTATGGTCTAAGATGAGAAACACCATCCTTATTCAACCTGAATCATGCCAGTTAAGTCAAGAAGCCAAGAATTCAGATACATTAAATATTATAACCATGGACTATTTTAATATTACCATGTGTCCTACTAGTTTCTACTTATCTGAAACTATCAGTGGGTTCAAAAAAACAGACACAAGAATTACTTTCTTTGGGAGTAGAGCCAAGATGTCAGTGCAGAGTCAGGAAAACTCTGTGGCTCCCCACATAACTACCTCAAATACCTATAAAACATGACTCTAAACAAACTATAGAGCTACAGAAGCCACACAGAGACAGAGAAAAACAAATATCTTCCTGAAGGGAGCCTGGCAGGTGGACAGGAAGGGTCCATTGCAGTGCACATGGAGCCAAGCCCAGCCATGTGGGAGCCTGTGATTTTAGCCCCACACCAGCAGGGCAGCTCCAACCAGCAGCTGCAGTAGACTTCAGGAGAGATGATCACCAACAGCTGTGGTGTTTTCCAGAATTATCAGCCCATAAATGCCAAAGAAAAAGTGAGAGGTCAGTGTAGAACTCTGTTGGAACTAGGGGGAAGGGATGGAGGAGCAGGTCTAGCCCATGCCCCTGGAGCTAGAAGTGGCAGAGGTGCAGTGGCCCTGCAGCCACTTCCATGTGGCTGCTTCAGAGCTCTGGGCCTGCAGATCATAGGAGGGTCAAGTGAACATTTAGAGGGTAACTTCTCTTGCATTAAACTGCCTGAATCTGGAACATGGTCTTAGGTGGTGGTGCTGAGGTGTTTGACTAGTGAGCCAGATTTTGTGGGGGCTGAAGAGATGGCACCTTCCTAACAGCTCTGGCAGCTGCAAAAACTTCAGTGACTTGGGACAAAGTTCTCTGCTCTGGAAGCATAGTTCTACTGTGACAAAGGGCTCAAAATTCAAGTAGTTGAGTGGCAACATGAGCAAACAAAGGAAGTAAAGCAAGCACAACAATCCAACTTTAGATTCCTTTTTGGAGGAACAAAAAGGATCAAAGCATGGAATGGGAGGAAGACAATGAAGTTAGAGCTCGTGCACCAAAAGCTTCCAAGAAATATATGAATTGGTTATAGACCATGGAGGAGCTCACGAAAGATTTTGAAAATCAAGAGCAGTGGAAGAAAAATTAGGAAGAGAAATGAGAATGATGCAAGAAAATTGTGAAAAAGAGTCAACAACCTGACTGAAGAAAATAACACCTTAAAAATAGATTTTCTCAAATGGTAAAAGAGG
>CM053601.1:159482482-159495442 GCA_028646575.1 Pseudocheirus occidentalis
AGCTCACTGAAGAGAATAATTCCTTCAGAATTAGAGTGGAGCAAATGGAAGCAAATGACTTTATGAGAAATCAAGATACTATTAAACAGATCCAAACAAATGGAAAAATAGAAGGCAATGTGAAATATCTCATTGGAAAAGCCACTGACTTGGAAAATAGATCCAGGAGAGATAATGTAAGAATTGTTGGACTACCAGAAAGCCATGATCAGAAAAAGAACCTAGAAATCATCCTTCAAGAAATTCTCAAGGAAAATTGCCCTGATATTTTAGAACTAGAGGGCAAAATAGAACTTGAAAGAATTCAGCCATCACTTCTTGAAAAAGATCCCCAAAGGAAACTCCTAGGAATATTATAGCCAGGTTCCAGAGTTCCCAGATCAAAGATAAAATATTATAAGTAGCCAAGAAGAAACAATTTTAATATTGTGGAAACACAATCAGGATAATGCAGGATCTATCAGCTTCTACATTAAGGGATTGAAGGGCTTGGAATATGGTACTCTGGAGATCAAAGGAGGTAGGATTAAACAAGAATCACGTACCCAGCAAAACTGAGTATAATGTTTCAGGGGAAAATTTGGTCATTTAATGAAATAGAGCACTTTCAAGCATTCTTGATGAAAAAACCAGAGCTGAATAGAAAATTTGACACTCAAATACAGGAAGCAAGAAAGGCATGAGAAGGTAAACAGGGAAAAGAAATCATAAGGAACTTATCAAAGTTGAACTACTTACATGCCTACATGGAAAAACAATAATTGTAATTTAGGAAACTTTTCTCAGTATGAGGAGATTTGAAGGCAATATAAATGTGTGTATGTGTATGTATACATACATATATACATATGTTTTTATAGGAGGGTATATGGGTATATGAATACGTATATTTGTGAGTATGTGTATATATGTGTACAGATATACATAGCCAGAGGGCACAGAATCAACTGAATAGGAAAGGATGATATTTAAAAGGTGAAATTGAGAGGTGAGAGAGGAATATAATGAGAGGAGATAGGGGAGAGACAGAATGGGGCAATTATCTCATATAGAAGAGAAGGGATAACTGTTACAACGGAGGGGAAGAACAGGAAGGCAAAAGGCAATGGGTCAACCTTACTCTCATTCAATTTGGCTTAGGGAGGGAATGACATATACACTAAATTGGGTATCTTGCCCTACAGGAGAGTAGGGCGGGAAGGGGATGAGAGGGCACAGGGGGGAGGGCAGGTTGGGGTGTAGGGTAGTTAGAAGCACACACTTTTGAAAAGGGACAGGGGCAAAGTAGAGAACAGAACAAGTTGGGGGACAAGATAGGATGGAGGGTAATATAATCAGTCTTTAATAATATATCCTCTATGGAAATGTTTTGCATAACTGCACATGCACAACCTATATTGAATTGCTTATCTTCCCAGGAAGGGTGGGAGATGAGGGAGGAAGGGAAAATAATCTGGAATTCAAAAATTTTAAATCAAATGTTTAAAAAATATATTAATATTATTATCATTTTACATGCAACTGGGAAATAAGATATGAGATCCATCTTGCCCTCCAGAAAGTGGGAGGAGGGATGGGGAAGGATATAGGAGAGAGCAGATTGGGGGAGGGAGTATACAGTGGGATTGCTGTTTTGGGGTGGTGGGTAGGGGAAAGATGGGGAAAATTTTGTAACTCAAAATCTTATGGAAATGAATGATGTAAACTAAAAATAAACATAAAATTTAATTTAAAAAAAGAATTACTTTCTTCTAGGTCCCAGAGATTTCCATCCCAAGTTCTGCTAAGAGAATCTTTTGCAAAACAACATGCAAAATCCAGAAAGGTTTAGGTTGTTTCTCAAAAGAAACCTGCTTTCACTGTCTGCTGATCCAATGAGCCTGGGAGCTCTAATTGACCTTTAACATATTTAATGAATGAAATCATAATTAACAAATAATGTTTTAAATAATGAAAATTGTGTTTGTGAAAATGTGCAAAGCCTGTGACAAGATTTAAATTAGTGCCCCCCCACACAGGGGATCCACCTAAATTATAAACTTCATCACCTCTTCTCACTTGTTTTTCAGAAACATTTCAAGCACAAAAGAAGGTGATGATTCACATATTTTAATGCTCTTGATTGTGATTTGTTTCCCCGTGGCCTTCAGGTCTCTGTGTTGGTAGAGAAATGAAACTCTCCCATTATCTCCTGCTTAGAGAGAGGACCTATATGAAATTGGTTAAATACAAACACTTTTAATTACTATATTTCAAACTCAATTTCGAACAACTCATGCAAGTCAGATTTTCCATTCTCAAATTGCTTTACTTACAGAAATGTCAAAGGAGACCAATAATTGCTTAAAACTGAGTATGACTATCTATGAGGAATGATTTGTTTTGATTTTTCAAACTGCCTTAGACATCCTCCATGGGATTTTTAACACAGATTTGTTTCTATCTTAATTGGTGTTATTATTCCTCTAAAACTTTCCTGGGACCATGAAAATAGAACTCACAGCTTTATTTAATAGATTTGAGGATCTTTGACTCCATTTATATTGAACTACCTCTCTCCCATCTGGTAATATCCATTAAACTTTTATCCCATGGCTCTATTATAACCTTCTACCAAATCTAGCCTATATAATGAGACAAGGCCACAGGATAGTTGATAAGGTATTCTGAAATGATCATGACATCATTCAATGATCCATCAACTCCACAATAACAAGGTATAGTTTCTTTGTCATTGACACATAATCCCCAAAGAAATGGGGATCATGTCAATAAGTTTACTTCCATACACAGAGAAGAAATACTGTAAAAATGTGCTTCATCATTCCCTCAATTTCAGGTTTACCTATGGGTTCTGCTCAAAATGTTAAGGCAGTTTGCCAGACCTAAACTATTGTCATAACTACTTATTATAGGGCTAGCCAACCTTCTGCAAAATTGTAAAGTTAGCCTAGATGGAGTCAGAAACACACTTCCTAGACATTTGCCTGTCATGACATCTCAACAGGCCATTGTCTCCTCCCTAGCAGAGCACTGTACTTTGCCCATAGAACTGCCCAGGGTTTTGGTGAGCCAGCTTTGATATTACATTGCCTGGGCCCAGGCCTTCACAGAACTTCATAACCACATGAAGAATACTTAAAGGTGATTTACTCAACCTGTGGGTCATGACCACTTTGGGGTTGAACGACCCTTTCACAGGGGTAACAGGAGTCACCTAAGATCATCGGAAAATGCATATTTCCAATGGTCTTAGGAACCGAGACACCACTCCTCTATCCTTTTCCAGGCAGGTCCACCCACATGCAAACATACCCACATACATATATTAAAGGCATTAGGAAGGTTGAGAACCACTGCTCTACCCCTTCACCTTACAAAAGAAGAAACACTTACTCTGACCCTTTCCATTTCACTCTTATCTTCTCCTAGAGGTAAGTTTTTAAAATTATCTACTTGGGAACCAGGATAACCACCACTATATTATTCTTCCTATCTTCCTACATCCACCTCTCATCTAGCAACAACTTTGTGATGTTTGAAAACTAAGAACATGTTCCTCCCATAGTTGGAATTCCATCCTACTTCAAAGAATCATTCCCAAGTTTCTTGGGTTCAGTCCTGTTCTGTCCTTAGATGTAGAACCTTAAAGGTAATTGAATCCAATTCTCTCATTTTACAGAGTGGAAAACTGAGGCCCAGAGGGGTGTCATGGCTTCCCCAAGGATACAAAGGTATTTTGAAAGGAAGGATTGGAAACCAGATTCTCCAACTCCAGAACCAGTATTATTTCTACTATACTGTCTTACAACATGGGTTTACATTTTATTTGCTTATAGTTATTTCAGAGTCATATGTCTCTCCTGGGTATATAAGAATGCATTTTTTCCACAACTATAAGTACCATGATAGCAGCAATTGAATCATATTGGTCGCTGTATCTTCCCAAAAGATCCCTGAAGTCCCATCCATATCTAATCTTCGGTCCTATAAATAGCCTTCTCTATCCTTACCTGCTATACTGTGGTATTTTACATATACATGCATATATATATTTTCATATATATGCATATATATACACACAGAGAGACATACATAAACACATATATACATATATTATATATTACAAGCTCATTCATGTACATATATACATACACATGTATGTGTATTCATATATGTATACTACACTTACATACACACATTGCTGATACACAAGTGTTGTATATCCATTTAAGAAACTGGTCATGCCAACATAGAAAAGTTAAGATTTCAACTTACTCGACATTCTCGACAGCTCTTGGTTAAAATCCGATGACCCTCTGCAAGAACTTTTCCACCATAGATACACTTTGCTGTAACAAAGATGGACAAATTAGTCAGAATGCCAAAGTCTTAATAAAGGAAGATAGAGTCTTTCCCTCACTATTAAACAAAGAAAGAGAATGGCAGTTTTGGGAAAGTAGCTCATTATGACTCCTATCATTATTAATGCTTTAATTTTGGTTATGGTTTCTGTGAGTCATATGCACACATATACATACATGTGTATGTATGTGTATATATGTACATGTGTATACATATGTATGTAGATATATGCGTGTGTGTATATGTATATGTGTGCACATGTATATCTATAAATCTAGAATTCTTTCAGTGTTCCAATTCAAAAATAAAACTAGAAAATGAACCAAGATGGTTTGAAACATGAAGCTCAATATATTACCAAAATATAGAAATTATCTACTTTGGTAAGCAGGCTGTGTATTCTCCAAGAACTCCCCCATTAACTCTGCATCTTAGAATCCTTGGCTTCCTCCATGGCTTAGCTCATGTGCCACCACCCACAGGAGACCTTATCTGCTCCTCTTGTGATTACTCCCTCCACCCCAAGTTATCATGTACATATTTATAGACTGATGTGTTTCATGTACCCAGTAGGCTATGAATTCCTCGAAATAATTTTCATTTTGGAGTCTCAGTGCCTAACGCAGTGCATTATGCATAACAGATGCTTTAAAAATGCCAGTTGGATTGAAGTGAATTAGATTAGGTTAGAAAGGCATCTAAATTAAAGGATATTTTTTGAGGCACCTGGTGGTGCACTGGGCCTGGAGTTGGGAAAACCAGAGTTCACATTTGGTCTCAGACACCTACTAGCTGTATGACCCTGAGGAAGACACTCTACCTGCCTGCCTCAGTTTCCTCCTCTGTAAAATGGGAATAAGATAATATTTTTCAAGGGATGAATGAGCACATGTCTGATTCATGGTAGTCACTATATCCATGTTATTCCCTTTACTTCCTCCTCCAGTTTTTGTGGTATACTTTAAAACAACATAGCAGAGTGGAATAAGTGATGAATTTGAAGCTGGAAGACAAAGGTTGATTCTCAGCTTAGTTATTCACAACCTGTGTGACCTGAGACCTAGGGGGCATACCAGATAGAAGGCTGGACTCCAAGTAAAGAAAGCACATGTTCAGATTCTTCCTCAGACCCTCTATTAGCTGTATAACCCTAGGCAAATCATTTAGCCTCTCTCATCCTCCATTTCCCCATCTATAAAAGAGAGTTTAAGGATACCATCACCCTCACAGGGCTACTGTGAGAATCAAAAGAGACATTATACTTTAAATGCTTTGAAAACCTTAAAACATTATTTAAATATTAGCTGCTCTTCTTTTTAAAATTTTTATTTATTTTTATCTTTTTTTTGAAATTTGGAGTTCCAAATTCTTTCTCCTGCTTTCCTCTGCTTACCCATTGAGAGGCAAGAGATATACCAATTTTACATGTGAAGTCATGTGAAACATACTTACACATTATCCATGTTGCAAAAAAGCAAGAAAAAAAAGCAAAAAAAATATGCTTTACTCTAAACACAGAGCCTACCAGTTCTCTCTCTAAAGCATTTTTCAGCTTGAGTCCTTCAGAATTGTCCTGGACCCCTATATTCATCAGAGTAGCTAAGTCTTTCACTGTTAATCATCCTTACAATATTGTTATTATTGTATATTATGTTCTCATTCTGCTCACCTCACTTTGCATCCGTTCATATGAGTCTTTTCAGATTTTTCTCAAACCAAAAAGATCTGATCACCTAAGAATAACTTTGACCCTCAAGTTCAGAAAAGTCAACCAATGCACAACAATGAACTAGAAAACTCACCTTGGGAAAAGAGGCCTTAAAAGGCAAAGAAATTGGAGAACATTGGGACCTTGAATGTAGGTTCAATGAAAAAGCTGAGTAGAGTTCCTATTACTGAAGTCAAATTTTCCTGAAGCTTAAGCCTTGATTCACCTGACTGACCCAATTTAAAGCAGTATCAAAAAATACCCAAGAGGTGTGATACTTTCCCCTCTCAAAAAAATGACCTCACCAAATTTTCCCCCTGTATTAACAGCAGAAAAGGACTCTATGGATTTGGCTGTGTCTTCTGACCAGAAAGGATGCTTGCAGTTCCACTACTCTCCTCTAAGGAACAAATATAAAGCAAAGAAACCAAGAAAGGGACAATGTCTTCTTATGGTACATGCTGAAAGCCTTTAGGCTGTGTCTGCACACAATATGAACTAGGAAGTGGATGCCAGCACTCAGAGGCTGGACCACACACTCACACAATCATTCACAGTGTCTCTCTCTCTCTCTCTCTCTCTCTCTCTCTCTCTCTCTCTCTCTCTCTCTCTCTCTCTCTCTCTCTCCTACTCTTTATACCTGAATTATCTGGATAGCACAAACATTAATGACATCTTTGCCAAAATGATGTTTTCCTTTTCACTCTTCATCTATAGACCCTACCTTCAAAGCCCCAAGATTTCTGTGTAAAAACCTCCAGTGCTCCCAACTGCAGCTGGTGCCGAATCATCCAGGTGGCTCATCCTGCTAAGTGCATTGCTGTCAAATTTGCCAGATGCTTCTTTGCCCAGGCTGGGGACCAAAGAACAGTGTCTCCCTGTTCTCCATCACCACATGCTGATTTGGATATGTAATGTCTCAAGACATGTCTCTAGTTTGTTTCCTTTCTGTCTCTTTGAAATTGATCACTTCTGGGACACGTTTCAAATGATAAGGACTCTATCCTTGCGTTTACCCAAATTATATATGAACATGAACACAGGGACTCAAATCATCCAAATTGCTTCAGAATCAAGTGTCCCTTGGACAGCCCTACCTCATTCTTCATACAATAGGGCTGTTTAAAGACAAGTTTTATTTAAGCCATGTCTAGCTCCTTTAAGGCTACAATTTGCTAAGTTTATAAGTGTAACCCCAAACTAAAAAGTGATTTTGAATTATTTTTTTCAAGATCACCAACATGCCTCCAATTTCTGAATCCCCAATCTTTTCTTCAATTGCTATTGCCAAACATTGGTCCTTCTATTATACTAATTCTTATTCTACATACAAAAATTTCATTTTTTCTGTCTGAGAAAATAACTCAAAAGGCAAATCAGGTGCCTTTAGTTGAGTTTTTGAGGAACAAAGATTCAAATTTAAGTGGATTCTTAAAATCTTCAGCATTGTACCAATGATGTTTGAATCAGAAAACATCATATCTCCAAGAAACATAGACCAAAGTGATTAGGCTGAGTTGCATTTGGTTTGGTTTTACAGCAACCAAAAAGAGAAATCTGCAGGTGTATCTTTTTAAAATCTGAAAATTTGGCCAAGTGCTTAGCATAGTACTTTGGAGATAATAGTTGCTTAATAAATGCTTTTTAATTAAGTAATTAATTCTTATAAATGCCAGCTCAATCTCCAACATTATTTATACTTGAGTCACAGTGCCTTATTTCCATCTGCCTAGACTGATTTTACACTTGAATGTCCTGCTAGCACCTTGAACTGAACATTCTAAAACAGAACTAAACAAGGTAATCCTTAGGGAGACATAATAACTGCCTTAAAGTATTTGCAAAGCTGTCACATGGATAAGGGATTAGATTTCAGTCTGGTGCTAGGAGGCAAAATCATTGGAATGGGTAAAAATTGCAAGGGAATAAATTTAAACTTGATGTAAAAATCTTTCCTAATAGAGCTGTCCAAAAGTAGCATGGACTATCTGGGTAAGTGTTGGGTCCTTTTTCAGTGGAAACATTCAAGAAGAGACTGTATGGCCACTTGTTAACTATAACTCCCCATAATTTTGAGAGAGATAGTATAACTAAATGGATAAAGAGTTGGCCCCACAGCCAGGAAAATGACACATACTAGCTTTGAGACGATGACATGGTCAGGTCTTTACTTTAAGAAAAAAAAATTGTCAGCTAATCAGAGGATGGACCTGGGTGGGGGGTGCAAGGGTGAGACTTGAGACAGGAGGACACACCCAAAGGCCATTGCAAGAGTCCAGATGAGAATGGCCTGAACCCAGGTAGTGACCGTATTCGAGGAAAGGGTATATACAGAAGGTATTATGAAAACAGAATCTAATGCCAATATTTCCAGCACAAAAATAATAATAACTTGATGTTTTATACAAATATTATCTTGCTCACTCTTCACAACAATCCTGTGAGTTTAGGTATTCCAAGTACAATTATTCCAATTTTATGAGTAAGGAAACTGAGAATCTGAGGTGTAAATGACTTGCCTATGGTCACTTAAGTGGGAAGCATCAGAGTTGGAACTCAAACACATTTCTCCTGATTGCAGATTTAATACTCTTTCTACCATATCATTCTATTAAGCACAAATTCAACATCTGGTGACAGGCATTCTGCAGCTCTGGTTTCCACAATTAATCATATTTATTAAATATCCATATTGTACTAGGTGCTGGAGACACCAAGAGAAAAAATGCAAGTGTTTCCATCCTCAAGGAACTGACATTCTATAGAGAGAAACAACATGCTCACACATTAAAAAAAATAAAAAGATATAGAAACCCAAAATACAATAATTTTGGGGTGAGGGAGGCACAAGCATCTGGAGGAATCAGAAAAGGTCACATGTAGGAGCTGAAAGCTGACATGAGTTTGAAGGAAACAAGGTGGTCCAAAGAGGTAGAAGTGAGGAGGGTATTGAGTCTGAGCATTGGGTCCAGTGTCTGCAAACATAGGAATTCAGGAAAAAGAATTTCACACGAGAGGAAAAGAAAGGAAGAGAGGTTGGATATGCTACACAGTCTTTCCAGTGTAGACAAAAAAGTCAATATCTTGGTTCATTTGCTAGACTTAAAATCCTAGAGAAGCCATGCTGCCTAAATTCTAAAAATGACCCCAGAGAACTGCCACACTATTTTCCCCTACTAGTGAATTAATTTACATCATTATCATATGTTTATTTTTATTTAAACTATTTTTGATCCATTTTATCTGTACTTATTCAACAAGGCAGGGATGGGTGGGAAAGAAACACTAACTGTCCATTAATGGAAACATGCATATAAATCTTCATCCAAGATTGTACTCACGGCGACATGCTTTACAACACTGGCCTCCAATGTGGACAGGGAGTGAGTCAGGAGAACAGTTGAGAGGGGGACAGGACATCCTCCGGCATTCTACCGCTCCACTCTGAGGAAGAACAGAGAAAGAAGATTCAAAGTACAGAAGACTGGTCTAAATGGAACAGAGCCAGGAGAATGACTCATACAATGACATTAATAATACAGGGTATTCCAAAAGTCTCAATACACTTTTACACCATCAAAGCATTAAACTGCTCCAAGATTTTTTGGCATACCTTGTGCAAAGGAAAACAACATTGAAAGACAATAGAATTCTGACTTTAAGGCATTCCTCTCACCTTTCAGCAGTGAAGTGGCAGACTCAAGGTGTAGAATCAGATATACATTTTCAAAGTGACCTATTCACTGATTTATAGCCAAGTTCTGATTATCAAGAGTAGAGAATCCCATGAAGCAGTAGCATATATGTGAATTCACATGGTTCAAAGTTCTAATTATGAAAAATATGGTAACTTGTTTCACCTCAATGGAAATATGCTGTACAAATTTAAATAATGTGAACTTCCACAGGATCACTTTCATTGAGACCTAATTAAACTTTCTTAAATGAATATCTCAGTTCTAAGGGTGTGTCCTATTGGACAAAGGGTAAGTAAGGAGTTATCAGAACAGAGATGAGATAGACATAAAACAAAAATTCATAAAACAAGGCAGCAGAAGAGGAATGGGAATAAAAAGGGGGAATGGAAAAGGGACCTTAGGGCTTTCCTTTTAAAGACCCAAATACTAATCCCAGAAACTTCAGAGAAATAAAAGCAGTATTAGAAGTTTTAAATTTATTCCGGGATCAAAAAGAGAGCTTTTTCTGTAACCTGAATGAACTCAAGCCACCTCTTTTGCTTTCCTGATATACATCATTGACTTTATCCCACATGCCCACTCAGGACAAATAAATTAGATAGAAAACAAAAGCCCATTTTACAAGAATATAAATCAGACTCTTTGCAGACTCTGTCAATCATTGTCAAGGCACTAACAATCAGTTTTGTGTTTTCCTGGACAAACAAAGACATTCTACAGATATTTATCAAATAATTTCAGTGGGACAAGATTTACATACTAAAACTCCTTCCAATTCTTAAATTCTGACTACAGATGCCATAGTTGTCACTATGTAAGATGAAGACACATTTTGGGAAGCAAATTAAAGTCACATTTAGCACCTTATGTGGGAAAATAACTATTAATTATAATAACATTTCCATAGCACTTTAAAGTTTGCAAAATGTTTTCCATTTGCTATTATTTGATCCACACAACCACCCTAGGAATTCATTATTATTCTCATTTTAAGGAACAGAAAAGTGTGGCTCAGAAGGGTTGGGTCACATGACTAGTGCATATCTATTCCTGGCTCCAAGTTCAATGCTCTTTTTCCATCACACCCAACTTCATGATGAATGAAACGAACACTTCCCTCCCTCCCACCCCTAAACAATAAGCTTCTCAAGGATATAATTAGGACAACTGAGAGACTACTGTCAAGGGAAAGTCAATTTTATGTTCTGAAGATTCACATTTTTTAATGGCAAATTTCCAGCATTTTTTAACCATCATTCAAAATTGCCAGTGGGTGCATACAAAATAAAATGCGATAATAATTTTCAGAGTTAACGTGTCTCCAAGAGCCAAGATTACACCATAATTAGTTCTCTGCCCCTTAAATGTGCTTTTTCAAAAAGACTTACTTTACATGTGCAATTCCTGCAGTGATCATCCTCTACCCAGGAGTCTTGGTCTCGATAGATCAGTCCATTTACTTGACAGGTCTTCTCGCAATGGCAGTTTTCCAACTGATTGAGTCTTGTTTCTGCATAATTCAGCTGTAAACCAGAGTTACTAGTTGTCATTTCTAGGATTCACTTGCAAGGTTTTTCACATAGCCAGTACAAAAACGGGGAGGGGGAGGAAGGAGGGAAAGAGGAATAAGAAAACTCGAACCACTCACCATTCCCTAACAGGATCCAATTTTTGGTACACAAGGTGAAATCAGTCTAAATTGAAGACATATTGCCTTCCATTGTCTAATGAGTACCAAATGAGACATTAAACTGTATCTCAGGGACCTCGTGGGTGTTCATAAATTTGTGTACTTTCAGCTCAAACCACACATTGAAGCACTCATAATGAATGTATTCTTGAGTACTCATTAAAATGTTTACAGGCAATATAATCATGAACACTGGTGTACTTCTATTTGTCTTCTGTCTTCTACCTTTCCCTCCCCATTCTAATGAGATAATAGTTTTTCAAAGCTCTTAACAGCATGCCTGGCACACAGTGGGTGTTTTTAAAAGTGTTTATTTCCTTTCCTTCTTCACACCACCATCATCCTTCCAGTACTAATCAAGTGACCATGGTTTTTAAAAGATAAAATCAGCTTTTGCTCCAGCAGAGGAGCATGTGAGGAGAAATGGGTGGGGAAAGGATAAAAAACCCAAAACTCCCATTCCCCATACTTATAAGCCAAATTTAAGGATTTCCAGACTCATGTTCCCAGGAATATGCTATATTGTCCAAAAGGAGGGAAGAAGAAGAATGAACCACTGACAGACAAGAATAAATTTCTTTAAACAACTCTCCAGGGAGTCATTTCCATAGCCTGCTTTGATACTGCCATCTTATCAAGATAAAAATTTGATACTGCCATTTTATCAAGATGAAAATTCATCCTTAGGGTGGTGGGAGAATGACTATGCTTTTATCCTTAGTATGCTTCTTCCAAAACTGCATATACTATGGTTTGAAAGAAAATACATTTTACTAAAGAGCCATGAAATCATTTCCCTTGGCTTTCTTAATCTTTATGTATTCCTTCATTTTCCTAACCAGCATCACTTAGAGTACTCTAAGAAAGCACTCTCACCTTTGATCAGGTTAAAACCTCATGAATCAAGTGTCCACCAGTAGGACTTCTACCATGATGATGTTGACTCCCAAGAAATTTCCCTTATCTGAGGTTCCAACCCAGATGGTCCCATCAAATATTTATCCTAATGAATACAATGACTTCATAAATAAACAAAATCTAAATATAATTGTAAAAACCATGCTCTCATTCATTTCACACACAACAAAACCTCAATGACTCAATGTAAAGCCAATCAGCAGTAGATTCCTAAAAGAATGCTACTGTGAACAACTTTTAAGATTTGGATTACACAGTATTAGTGAACACTCTGTTTATTCCATTACAAATCTTTATTCAGTACAATGTTCACAGTTTCAACAATTCACAGTATTATATACAATCTTAAGAACAAGGAAAGTCTCAATATTATATCTTATTACAGAAAAGAATAAGGAATAAGAAAAGAATCAGTTGGTTTCCCTAAGGGAGAAATCAGCTTCACATTTTAAGATTCAATCAATCAATTAACAAAAGGAATGACCTAGTTTCCCTAAGATGGAGTTGATTCAATCAACAATTCACAATATACTGATCTTCCACTCCTGGGGTAACCATTAACTTTAGTTTCCAAATAAAGT
>CM053601.1:159495942-159568985 GCA_028646575.1 Pseudocheirus occidentalis
CTTCCTGGAGGGGAAAGCTCTGTCCCAAATCGCTGGGGCCCTCACAGCTGCTGGAGCTCCTAGTGGGGTGCTGCCGCACCCCCCCCAAGCTTCAGCTCACTGAAAGCGCACCCCAGGACCACCATTCAAGACCACAATCCAGATCCAGGCCGCTCAACGCAAGAGCCCTTGGCCCTGATGAATCGCCTCAGCCCCCCTGCTATCTGCAGGCCAAGGGCTCTGAAGCAGCCCAGTGGAGGCTGCTGCTGCTTTCAGCTGTTCCTGCTGCTGCAGCCGCCTCCCACTGCTTCCTTGCCCTGGGAGCAGTTTGGCCGGACCTGCTCTTCTTCTCCAGAGTTAGCTAAATCTACTGACCTTTCTCTTAGCCTTTTTTTCTTCTAGCCTGATAAATGTGGTAACTGTGCCTCCATTGCAGCAGATCTGCTCTCCTATAGACGCGACTCCCTGCCCAGTGCCCCAGGGCTTGACCTGGCCCGGATTTAGGCCGCGGGTCCCAGACTGCTGGGAAGAGCCCTGCCTGTTGTGCTGCCTGTAGCAACAGATGTGCTTTCTGTCTTTTGGAGAGTTTTGGAGCTTGAGAACCTGTTTAGAGTCCCATTTTATGAGTTTTTTAGTGTTTTTGTGTGGGAACACCACCAACTTGGCTCCGCCCCCCTCAGCTGAGATTCTTAAAGTTCAGTGACAGCTCTTTTGATCCTTCAAGAATAGTAATTGAAAATTCTGTGACTTGTAAGAATCTAGCTCATTACCTGAAGATTTTAGTTACTTCCTTAGATTGTGATACTGTCTGGGTATTGTTCTGTAGCCATTATGTACCCCAATCTTGACTTCCCAATTAGATTATAAGTGACCCAAGGGCTAGGTCATGCTTCTTCTCTTTATCTTTTGACTTCTAGGTTATCTTAGTTTTTACTGATCCCTTCAATGAGTTTAGTTTCTGGTTCAAAGTTTGCCTTTCTTTCCAAAGTACCCTTAGCCATAATCTTTCAAGACTATATTATTCATGTTTTTAAAAAAAATATCTATTATTTATTAATTTTTAACATAAAAAATTGAGTTTCAAATTCTCTCTTCGTCTTGCCATTTTCCCACCCTTGAACACGCAAGCAATATGATATAAACTATACATGTGTAATTATGCAAAACATATTCCCATATTAGCCATATCATGCAAAAAGAGTAAGAAAAGTAAAGTGAGAAAACTATACTTCAGTTTGTAATCAGAGTACATCAGTTCTTTCTCTGAAGGTGGATAACATTTTTCATCATGAGTGCTTTGGAATTTTCTTGGATTATTATTTTGATCAGAATAGCTAAGTCTTTTACAATTGATCATCATTATAATATTGTTGTTAGTGTATAGAATTATCTCTTGGTTCTGCTCACTTCACTTTGCATCAGTTCATATATATCTTCCATCCACCTTATCATTTCTAATAGCACAATAGTATTCCATCACAATTGTATTCCACATCTTGTTCAGCCATTCCTCACTTGATAGGCATCACGTCAATTTCTAATTCTTAACCACCACAAAAAAGGGTTCCCGTAGATATTTTTCTACATATGTGTCCTCTTCCTTTATCTTATATCTCTTTTGTGTTCAAATCTAGTAGTATTGATGTATAAAAGTATATCCACAGTTTTATAGGATAGGCATAGTTCCTATTTTTTCTCTAGAATGGTTGGACTAGCTCACCACTCCACCAACAGGTCATCAGTGTACCTATTTTCCCTAATCCCTTCTAGTCTTTCTCATTTCTGAAAGGTGTGAGGTTGTACCTCCGAGTTGCTTTAATTTGCATTTCTCCAACCAATAATGTTTTAGAGCATTTTTCCCCCTGAAATTATAGATGATTTTGATGTTTTCTAAAACCTGCCTGTTCATATTACTTGACAATTTATCAACTGGGAAATGACTCTTAATAAATTTGACTCAATTTTCTATATATTTGAGAAAAGAGGCCGTTATCAGAGAAAATTGATATATATTTTCAAATATTACCTCATTATCTATGGTACCTTTGAGTTAAATGTAGTCCCTGCCTATCTTTTTAATTATTTTTTTGATTAGGTCTATTTTTTTTTGCTTTTGCTTTGTCTCAGATCATGATTGCTACTCTGCCTCTTTTTTTAAAAATTCTGCTGAAGCATATTACATCCTGCTCTAGTGTACACTCATTTCAACTCTGTGTGACTTTCTGCTTCATGTGTGACTCTTTTAAACAATATATTATTGGATTTTGTTTCTAATCTAGTATGGTTTCAGCTTCTCTTTTCTGGGTGAGCTTATTCCACTCACATTCACAGTTATTTTCTTCTGTTCATCCTTCTCTCCCTCTTACTTATCCTCCTCAAATTTATGCTTCTCAAAAGTCTGTTTTGCTTCTGATCTTTGCCTCCTTTAACCTGTCTTCCCTTTTATCACCCCCTTTACATTTTCACATCCCTTTCCCATCCTATTAACCTATTGGGTCAGATAGATTTCTATATGCAACCAAGTTTGTGTGTGTATATGTGTGTGTATTCATACACATATTCTTCCCTTTTTGAACCATTTCTGATGAGACTGAGTTTCAAGCATTGTCTACCACCTTCCTATTCTACCTTTTTCTTCCCCCTTTCCCGTGTGCATCCCTCTTTCCAAACCTTCATTTTTTTAGATCATCCCAACATGAACAACTCACAGCCACTCCCCGTCTCTGTTGACTGTTTCTAATTGCCTTTAAATGATAAATTTCTTTGAAATTACTTATATTATCTTCATATAGGAATGCAAGAAGTTTAACTTCATTGAGTCTCTTAAAACTTCTTTTTCGTGTTTACCTTGTATGCTTCTTTTGAGTGTCATTTTTGAATGTAAAATTTTTTATTTGTCACTGGTCTTTTTTATCAGGAAGGCTTGTTCATCTTCCATTTCATTAAATGTCCATTTAATTCCTCTAAAGGATTTTATTCAGCTTTTCTGGGTAGATTATTCTTGGTTGAAATCCTAGTTCTTTTGCCTTCTGAAATATCACATTTCAAGCCTTCAACTCCTTTAACATGGATTTTGACTAATCTTCTGTGACCCTGATTGCACCTCTATAATATTGAATTTTTTCTAGCTGCTTATAATATTTTCTCCTTGACTTGTTTGCTTTGAAATTTGGCTCTAATACTCCTGAAAGTTTTCATTTTGGTATCTCTCAAGAAGTAGTCACTGAATTCTTTCCATTTTGACTTTACCTTCTAGATCTAAGATACTGGGGATGTTTTGCTTGATAATCTCTTTAAATATGATGTCTAGGCTCCTTCTTTGATCATGACTTTCAGATAGTGTAAAATTTTTCAAATTATGTATCAATTTTCCAGGTCAGTTGTTTTTCTGATGAGATATTTCATATTTTCTTCTATTTTTCATTCTTTTGACTTTGTTTTATTGTTTCTTGATGTCTTATGGAGATATCAGCTTGCATTTACCCAATTCTGATTTTTAAGGAATTATTTTCTTCATTGAGCTTGTGTACTTCTTTTTCCAATAGGCCAATACTGCTTTTATGGAGTTCTTCAGTGAATTTTTGTGCTATTTTTTACCATTAAGCCAATTCTTTTTTAAAGATGTTATTTTCTTCAGTGTTTTTGTGTGCCTTTTTTGCCAAGAAGTTAATTCTCTTTTCATAATTTTCTTGCATTACATTCATTTCTTTTCCCATTTTTTCCTGTATCATTTATCTTTTTCTTTAACTCTTCCAGGAATCCTTATTGGGCTTTTTTCCAATTTACATTTTTCTTTGAGGCTTTGGTTATAATTGTTTTCACATTGTCTCCTGAGTTTCTGTTTTATTCTTCCTTGCCATACTAGTTTTTTGTGTTTTTTTCTAGTGTTTTTTTTCTTTTAAAAAAATTCCCATTGTTTAGTACAATGCCTGGTCCATAATCAGTGCTTAATACATGTTTACTAACTGATAGACTTAATGTTTCCTTGAGGTCTGTTTTTGGCCCTTCGATTCAGAAATAATTCAATTCAACAATAATTTATTACACCTCTATTATGCACTGGAAATACAAAGACAAAAATGACACAATATTTAACATGATGATACTTAAATCTTCTTTTTGCTCTAGAAGCCTTTCATTGATAACCCCATTCATTCCTGTGGCTCCCACTATAAATTTTTATGTCCAGTCCTGCCCTCTATTCCAAACTTAAGATTTTCATCCTAACCCACTTAGAAGCCATCTCTAACTGGGTGTCCCTACAACATATTTTGATCAATGAATTCTAAAATAAATTTGTTGTTTACCATTCTAAACTGTTTCCATCTTTACTATTTCTTCTTGTAGCAACACAATACACTCATGTCTATAAACATGGCATTATTTTTTCTTTTCTCTTTCCCTCATTGCTCAAAATAAACCAGTTTTCAGGTCCCCTTGATTCTGTTTATGGAATATCCCTTCCATCTATATCCTCCTCTCTGTTCCCACTACTCCCAGCCTAGTGTCTCACCACCATCCACTTGAACTGCTGCAATGTCCTTCTTCAGGTCTTTCAGCTTCTAGATTCTCTTCTAATCTAACCTTTATGCCATTTCCAGCACAGTCTTTATGTGTACATCTGACCATCTATGTCACTTTTCTTTTAAAAACTCTTCAGTGATTCCTTATTGCCTACTGCCTAGAGGTGTTTTTTACAATAAAAAGGGGTCCCGGGTTGGTACTGGAAGACTTAACTTTAGAATGTTAGCTCTACCTGTATGAATCTGGGCAAGTCACTGTAACTTGTTAAGTCTGTTTCTTCTTCTGTGTTACCAGTGAGCTGGAACTGATGATCTCACAGGTCCCTTCAACCTCCAGATCCCATGATCTCATTAAGTTCAAATTCTGTCTGGCATTCAAGGCTCTTCTCAATCTGAAAACACCCTACTTTTCCAGCTTTATTTAACATTACTCCCTTCTGCTTTGTGTATATGGAGATATATGGCTATGTGGCGTAGTAGACAGACCACAGCTTAGGAATCAGGAATTCCTGAGTTCTGATCTTGACTCAGACTTTTTTTTTTAATCTGTGCAGCCCTGGCCAAGTGGTTTAATCTGTTAGCCTCAGTTTCCATGTCTGTAAAATATGGATAATAATAGCATTTTCCTTATAGGGTTACAGTGAATGACTAACATGGTAACATGTAAAATGCTTTGTAAACTCTAAAGTGCTGTGTGAATGATATTGTTATTATTATTGTTGAGTCATTATTGATTCTATGCTCTAGCTAAGCTGGACAACTCTTTGGTCTCCTTTCATGAAATACAGGCCATACTTTTGTGTGGCTGTATACTATTTCATGGTGTTCCTTGTGCAAACTAGTTACATCTCCTTTAGGAAGCATTTCCTATTTCTCTGACTGATCACAATCATAGATTTAGAATTGAAAGAGGCACTAATAACCATCTAGTTTGATACTTTTATTTTAGGGTCAAGGAAGCTATAGACCCAAGTAGCTGAGTGACTTGTCTATAGTCATGAACTCAAGTCTTCTAATACCAAATATAGTGTTCTTCCTATTATTAGCATGTTACCTGCTAGGTGGCACAGTGATTAGAGTTCTGGACCTGGAGTTAGGAAGACCCGAATTCAAATCCAGTCTCAGGCATTAGCTTTGTGACCTTGGACAAGTCACTTGATTCCTCTTTGCCTCCGTATCTTCAACTGTAAAATGCAGAAAATAGTACCTGCCTCAAAATGAGGTGTTTGTAAAGTGCTTAGTTTGACACATAGTGAGCATCTAATAAATGCTTTTACCTTCTCTTCTTTTCCTCCTTCCCGATTCTTCAGAACCCAGGCTAACTGGAGAGAGTCATACTTAGAAAGAATACTTCATTTTGGTTGCCTAAAGACAGGCCCTCTCCCACATTTGGTCTGTCCTGGCTCGATTTGGCCCTGAGAACATCTCCCTTTGAATCTTATAGGTCCAGCATGAACAGCGGCTCTGCTCCTTTGCCTAACTCCCAATGTAGACTTGGAGGGAAAACATTCCTCTCACTCTTTCTCAAAGGTGTGCCTGTTGCAGTTATTCTCCCTCAAATTACTGATTTCGTCATATTTTGTATTCACTTCTCTTTGTACATGTCATTTCATCCCAGTAGATTATAAGCTTCCCAAGGGCAGGGACAGCTTTGCTTTTGCCTTTGTTCCCCAGCACCTGGCTCAATGCTTTACACATAGCAGGTTTCATAAATGCTTGTTGAATTAAATTGTACTGAATTCTTCTATTTCAGTCCATTTGGTTGGATGGATAAGGGGGCCTAGGAGAAATCTAAACTACATAAAAGAACCTTTAGGTGGTTTACAGTTCCCAACTTTTGAAACAGGAGTCATGCTCTGGATATCACCTTCTCTCTGAGTGGTTGTGAAGAGTTTGGGAAGTTAATTAGATACCCACATGGTGATTGTCCACAGGCGTACTGAATCTAAGGGCAGTGGAGACATGACACTATTTGGATGCGTGTACTAGGAAGAGGTTCTCCCATTAGCTTTAGTCTTGTGAGAATGAGTGTTTTCCTTATCTTTTTAATTATCTTTGAACCATTGGATTTGGCCATCATCTGCTTGGGGGAGTTCTGGAAAGAGTTCAAGATGAAAGAGAAGGCAGGCCAATATTCCCTAATAAATTCAATCTCAATTCTATATAATTCGTGATGAGAATAATTGAGAAGAGAAATACTCTCATAATAGATAGCCTATGGTAAAAGAGTACTTTAAGTTTTGTGAAGCATTTTACATACATTATCTCTTTTGAGCCTCATAGCTACCTTCTGAGGTAGGCAATGTTCTTATTCTTCTTCTGCAGATGAGTAAATGAGGCTTGGAATGGTTGAGTGACTTCCCTAGGGTCACACAGCTAGTAAATATCTAGGCGGGGATAATAGTCCTCCCTTTGAAGCCAGGGAGCTCTGGTTTAAATCCTTTCTCTGAAACAGACTAATATCATGCTGATGTTAGGCAAGTCCTGATCTTATTCTTCAGGACTCAGTTTTCCCATCTAGCTCAGAGAGCAGTTGAGAGGATTAAATGAAGTAATCTGTGTGTGTATAGTGTTTGGTAGTCTCTAAATTCTTTTGTAAATACCAGTTATTGTTACTATGTGTAGGGCTTTGCATTGGAAGACACATGGTAGTTAGATAAGGAATAGCCCCAATCACAGTCTCAGTGGACCTTACAGTTTAGTAGAGGGATGCAATGCCAGTACACATAACTATGTTACTCTACTCATGGGTGCATACATGTATTCATCTATGTGTATATGTGTGTACTTGTATATTGAATGAACCATATGTGTACAATGTGGTTGTGTGTATGTAGTTGTGTGTATGCATAAGATTCATTCAGCACATATATACTACACACAAAATATGTGTGTATGTGCATACATGTATGTACACATACACATATGTGTGTGCTTGAACTTGTGATTTCATTGGAATAGGGAAATTCCAGTGTAGAAATCCCCTCCAGCAAAACAGATTAAGAGCTTAACTATAAATTATAGCTATACCAAGAAGTACAACCTGTGAATTAGAAGCTGTCTTAATTAGAGGGCTCATCATTGTGTGAAAGTGGCCTTAAATTCCCCCAAACTCCAGCAGCAGAACTTAAGTTCTGACCAGTGCTACAAACATGTAATGAAGGAAGATCTTCTCAGGGCCAGGATAAAGCAATGTGGTCCAAGTGAGTTAGAGAGTTTGTCCCTGGATGACTAAAATGGACCATTTTTCCTAGGCGTGGCTGTATTTGACTGCAAGTGTCCTGATGATTCAGGAAGAAATTAATTTGACCAAAAGATTGAACATGCAGTTTAATTCTATCCTAATGCTAACTGCTTAGAAAGGGATGTTTTGAATCTGTTCATCCTTCTGTTTTTATGAAGATGTGTGTACATGTGTATGTACATGTATATGTACATGTATTTGTGTATATACATGTGTGTATGCATAAGCATACACATATATAATATATATGTATGTGTATCGATCTATTCATCCTACAATTAGCTCTAATATTCAAAGAAAATCTAGTAGAGAAATATTAAATTACAATAAAATGTAAAGGTTTCAAGTATGAACTTGCCAAAAATTGTGTGGCTATGATCTCCGTTAAGTGCCCTGAGGCTCATTAGCAGATGGTTGACTCTCAGGTGATCATTTTTTATCAGTCATAGTAATTCATGAAACATGGAGAGATTGTTCTTTTCATCAGCAGAGGAAGAAGTGCTCACCCTGCTAAAAATTTTGGAACTTCAAAGCCTCAAAGCAAAAGTTTAGCATCATTTTGTTGTGGGAAATCACTTCAGAGTCAATTTGAATGTCCCCCATTATAACTGTGTATTAGTTTGAATTGACACAATGTTGTGTGATATGGTGGTGAGAGGATTACATTTCCTCTGGCACACACTAGCTATGTGACCATGGGAAACTCATTAAATCACTCTGTGCCTTAGATGAAGACTTGAGTGCTAAATCCTAGAGTAATGAGCTGGAGGGAGTTTCTTCATTGGAATTTCTCTAGGCAGAATGGAATCATAGGGCCTTCCCATCTATATCTCTAGATACCTGAAGATTTAAATTAGGTAGTTCCATTTTATTTGGCGGGGAAACTGAACTTTTAACTTTTAGTTTGTATTTTACTGTTGTGTAAACAAGTGACAGCCCTGTTCCCTTTAAGGTGAAAGAGAGGGTCATGTAAGGGAAAGAACACTTGGAATGAGAATTAAGACCTGAGTTTGAGTCCCTGCAATCCTATTTCTCAATTCTATGACCTAGGACAAGACACAGACTCTTTGAACCTCTTTGCTGCAAATGTGAAATAGATAGAATCAAGATGTATGAAACATTATGCGAAAAGGAAGAACCCAATTATTTACTTATTATTAGGTTATTCAGTTATCTCAAGAAAATTGAAATTTATCATAACAAAATTAATTTTATTTCACTGTAATTTAGACAGACAAATATAGGCGAATGCATTCCTTTTTAGGTGGAGAGACATTAAGAAATTAAACAAGAAGTTCTTGTCCTGAAGTGAGACATTGCTTGGCGAGCTGCAGTTTCCTACTTCTGTGACCTTCAGCAAATCACTGAATGTGTTTGGGCCTCAGTTGTCTTCAGTGTAAAATAGTCATCCTGGTGTTCAGCTCCCTAATTAGATTTATGAAGGGGAGGAAGGCAGAAGTGTAACTAATATCTCACTATTCCAACCTAATGTTGTCTGAGGGAGCAAGGTAGAATGAGAAAAAACAAAACACAGTAAAACAAATGAACAAGGGAGTATTGGTGGCCCCTGCTCACTTTGGTAGGGCTTCTGATTTATTCTAGACTCCAAGCTGTTCCAATCCCCTTATGTCCTCCTCCCCCCAAACCTGGCCCCCGCCACTGCACTGAATTCTATTTCTGCCTTTTTACTTTCCTTTCTGGCTTTGGTGTCTTGATGAATTCTGACTTGACCCCCTGCATTTCCTACTTTGTTCTCTCATTACTCTTATGGCCGTATCCACTTTCCCCAGGAGGACTCTTCTCTTGGCTCTGAGTTGTTGCCTCAATTCACTAATCCAGACAGCTTCATTCCCTTGGAGACTGGAGACTGTGTTATCTGTTCTGCACCTAAACCGAGGGATCTCTGCCAACACCACTTCTTCCTCTTTCAGCAGAACCCCAGAAACTACAGCACTGCAGCAGTAGTCTTTAAAATAAAAGAGCTTATATGGTCCCGCTGAGGAAGCATTACCAAAGGCATCTAATATACCCTGATCCAACCTGTTTCCTTCCTCTTCTCAGAAGGGCTGGGCATCTCATGACTCTTGCTGTATAATCCAGCTTTTCATGAGACTTGGGGAGAGTTATATTGTGAACCTAGCACATTGCTTAGGGTAGATGAATGACCCCAGCCACAGGCTTCTGCTAGTCCCCGAGTCTAGGCTTTTCCCCTTTACTAGGATTATTGGGGTGATCTTGCTGTTGAGTCAGAATAACTATCTCCAAATTGTACAATTCTCAGCTGTGCTTATTCTGATTTCCTGAGCAGACCAGAACTAGAGACTTTGTAAGAGGTATAGGAAGAAAGCCTATTCAGAAGGTTTATATGGCTTTTCCCCTCCCCCAGCAGAGCCCTGGTACTATTTGTTGAGAGGAATAGACAGTTATGACCCTTTTACCAGCTGGGATCAGCATCCACTCCCCTTGATATTTGTTGGGCTAGAGCAGCTGGCAGGGCCAATGCTGTTCACTGAATTGGACCTTAGAGGATAATTCACACTGATTCCAAATACTGGAAGATGAGAAAAGGAAGACTAGGCCCAGTACAGATATCTGCAAGCATACTGGGTAATTATATCTTTTATTCTCTTCTATGTACCTACCTTCTTTCAGAGATTAATGAACTTTGTAGTATAAGACTTGCTGGGCTGGTTTGGTGGCCCTCTATCTCAAAGGCATCATCATTTATTTCTGCAAACCTGTCTTGCTTATGGAATCAATCCAAGTCATCTCATAGCACCTAAACCATTAATGGATGTTCCCTAAAGTGGAGAACCATCAGTTTAAGAAGGAGTAATTGCAAAACAGATAATGGAAGAGGAGATTCTAGTTTAGGTATAGGCCTTCAATGATATCTGAGGTTCCTTCCAACTTTGAGCTGATCATTCTGTAAGTGGGAATTTTGCAGGGGTGGCACATAATTGTCTTGCTTGGAATCTATTCAAATACTCAGAAGGAGCTTACATTGTGGTAGGCAATGTCTGCATGATGAAAGACCTTGTGGAATGCCACTGTCATTTCACCCCAAAGTTTTCTGCTTTGATGACACTATTTGTTGACTTATTGAACCACTTACCTCAAGACTTCTTCGTGGATTCCATAAGTGGTGAGACTATTCCATGCTCTTACAAAGTGCTTTGCTTTGATCTCTATGTCTTATCCTCACTTACAGAAATGGTTCATCATGAAGACGAATTGAAGCATCCAATAAAATGGTGTTGGTCATCCTCTCACTCCTACCATTCTTCCCAATGAGCCAACATTATAAATAATTCCCCCACACTCCACACAATTCTCCCTACAATGGCAAGATTATAATAAGGTCGAATAACTTTGAGTGAAAAGTCATTTTGACTATTATAAATACCCAAATTAGCTACAAATTATATATTAAGATACTCTCTGCATTCAGAGAAAGTACTGAAAAATAGGTGTATATATAAAATGATTTTACATATACAGACATCTTTGTGTCTAATTGGTAGCCATCTCTGGGGTAGGAGGAGAGAAAAATTTACATGATAACATTTAAAATGAACAAGTTGTACATAATAGATTTGCAGTTTCATGTGTGATGATCTTTTTTATTATGCTACATACAAAGGACAAACAACAATGTTATGGAAATGCTTGTTTTATTTCATCAATAAAAAAATAAAAATAAAAAAGAAAGCTTTCTGCAGTCAGAGATCATTTGAGGTAGGAAATAACTATCTGGAGTGAGCATGGCACTCCAACGTTATCCATTCTGTCCGTAGCAATGTGGAGTACTTTGAAACCACCTGGGATGTTTGACATTGCCATACCTATTGGACATTCTTTTTCATGGTCTCTATTTCATCATCACCTAAATTCCAGGATATTACAGCTTGTACCCAAATGCACTGTTGTGTAAACTAAAATTTGGACCTTCCTACAAATCATAAAATTTAATTTCAGATGAACCTGTGACTTCTGATCTGCTAGTAATAGATCTGAGATGTCCAATGAGAAACAACTATTCAAAGTTTTGATTTGTGTGCTTTGTCTGCAGATTAGATAAGGCAACAGACTTAGAGGATGGAGGGACTTTAAAGGCCACGTAGATGAGGAACTCAGGCCCAGAGAAGTTAAATGACTTGCCCAGAGTCACCCAGTAATTGGTAATAATTATTAGATAGTAGATACTATTTAACTGAGACTAGATTTGAACTTGGGTCTTTCTAACTTTCTGATAGAGTCCAGCACTCTATTCATTACTACATGCTGGAAGGTAAGTGATATACTGTGGAAAAATTAATTGTGTGGTATGGAAATCCCTCACCAAAGAGGGGTGGAGACAGTTGTCTGTACTGTAAGTCAGAACAAAACCCACATTTAATTCTAGGTTCATAGGAACCATATCACGACCTCCAATACCCCACAGACTGGTGGGGTTATGGGTCTGAGAAAAAAACAACAATGGGATCCTGTACTTAATATGCTTATTCCCAGAGCTGGTTAAGGCCTGCCGCCAGTGCTGTATCACCAAGCAATGGTATCAAGATCCAGAGGGGTATTCTTTAAAGAAGGTAGCTAGGTTCATGGCAACCTTGCCCTAGCAAGCCAAAAGTGGACTTAACTAGCATCCTCTTGAAATTTTCTTTTGGTGTGGGAAGTTGTAGCAGCCAAACCATCATCTTGCTGTTACCTACTGACTGACTTTGTCAGTGTTTGCAATTCCAGAAGACTCCCTGGCTCTGACTGGCTACAGTCAGGTATTTCCTTGCCCTTTGGGCTTATGTTTTGTTGAACTCTGTCTGGCCTGACATGATGCCCCCTTTATTTTTACTTTTTCTGATTAAGGCTTGGATTATGATGATTTTACATAGAGGTGATTCTTTCTTCAGACCATTTTGATTGTCTTAATTAAACGTCATCCAACTACTGACCCAGGACAATCTAAGTGATTTATAAAACTCTTTCAGACAGTGTGTCATGATTCCCAAAAGCTTAAGAATCACCACTATTAGCAGACTCATTAAACTTCTGGTCATTAAGTAAAATTGGAAGCCCCCAAATGCAAACCTTTAGGATGCTGAAAATAATCCCTGAAATTGAGGTTATTCGATTTAAGGTCTGGCAAGGGGTAACCTAGGGTTACCTCATTACAAATTTGAACGAGGGAAATAATTGTCTCCCTATATTTTGATATATTTATTGATTTGGGACACAACATTTTATTTTATTTTAAACTTTATTGATGACTTTTGTTTTAAATCATAGTCCTTTCTTGATATCTGTCTCTCCTTGCTAGTGGATTTTGTAGCAAAAAAGAAAAAAAATAAGTAAAACCAACTAACATGGTGACTGAATATAAACAGCATATTCAGCATTCTGTCCCTGTAGTTCCTCTCATTTCTGCCAAGAGAAAAGAATCCTTTTTCATCTGTTCTTCAGGGCCAGGATTGATCATTACAATTAATCATGTTTTGGCTGCTTTTGTGTCTTGTTTTAATTTGCATTATTATGACTCTAGAACTGTGAGCCTATGAAATTATGATTCTGTGATCCTTCTCACTATGGGGCTGACTACCATCCCTTTTCAGAGAAGGTCTCTATGGAAAATGAGGCCATGTTTGTTGATATAGCAGTCCTGGAAGACTTTAATAGTTCTACCTCCTCAGCTCTGCATCAGTTTATAAAGTCCCATACTTCTCTGAACTACTCCTTGTACAGCAATAATTGTCTATCATATTAATATACTACAATTTGTTCAATGATTCCCCAGTTAATGATCACATACTTTGGTTATAGTTTTTGAAGCACTTAAAAGTGATTTTTTAAAAAATTATTTTGGTATAATAGGGAATCTTTATTTTTGTCTTTTGACCTATTCGAGTTGAATATGAATATGCTTAGTTGAATTAAAGGATATAAGTTAAGTGACTTTTCTAGCACTATTTAAATTAATTTTGAGAGCAGTTGGATCAATTCACAGCTCTACTAACATGCATTAATATGCCAGTTTTTACTTCCAAGACAACCCTCCAACATTGACTATTTCTGTCTTTTATCCCCTTTGCCAATTTGATAGTGTGAAATTAAATCTCAGAGTTATTCTAATTTGCATTTATTTTATTATTAGTGATTTGGAACATATTTCACATGGAATTTGATAGTTTGCTATTCTTTTTAGAGATATTTATTCATATCCTTTAATCAATTTTTCTCTTGGGGGTATAGCTCCTGATCTTATATAAAGTGGCAGCTAGGTGTTATAGTGGATAAAATGCTGTTCTTAGAATCAAGAAAATCTTTCCCAGTCACTTACTAGCTATATGAACTTGACATAACCTCTCCCTGATTTAGTTTTTTCATCTTTAAAATGGGGATAATAGGAACACTTACCCCAGAGGGAATTTGTGTTGATTAAATGTGGTTATATGTAAAATGTTTTGTAAACCTTAAAGTGCTGCATAAAAGCAGTTATTATTATTATTAGTATCACATATCTATGTATATGTGTGTATGTACATAGATATGTTCATGCATATCTGTTAATCCTTTATGTATTTTAGATAACAGGATATTGTCTGAGATATTCATTACAAAGTTTTTTTTCCATTCCAATTTCTCTTATTCTTGCTGCATTGATTTTGTTGTTAGAAACATAAGCAAAAATTATGTAGACTAATAACTATTTTATCTATTATCATTATTTCTGCTTTAATTGGTTAATAAATTACACTGTTTCTAAAGTTCTGAAAATTCTCCCATCATTACTCTCCAAGTTTTAAAATAACATGACATTTTATATTTAAATTACATTTAAAAAACTCCAATATTTGGAACATAGCGTTCAATGGGATTGGAGTTCTTTTAATTCAAATTCCCTTTAATTCTTGCTTTATTCATTATTTAGGATTTGAGACATCCTTTTCTTCCAGATGAATTTTGTTATTATTTTTCTAGTTTTTCAAAGTAACCATTAACTTAGTACCATAATTTTTATTTTGTTAGTATAGTCTGACTATAAAAATCTATCTCCAACAATTTATCATTATTATCATTAATATTAATAATAACAATAAAATTCTTTAATTTTGGAGCATCTTGTAGCTGTATTTGAGTATTGATTGTGTCTTGATAGATTAATTCCCAACTATTTTATGCACTGTTGTAACTTTGGGTGAAATTCCCCTTTCTACAATTCCTTCTGATTTTTGCTAATATTATATAGGAATACTAGTGATTTCCATGGGTTTATTTTATTTTCTGATACTTGTTTTAAAGGTAAAACTAGGATTCCCCAATTTTACTCATAGGAAATTACACACACATACCACATATACAGACATACAAACATATACATATACACCCGTATATTATATATGCATATACATATGTGTGTATGCAAGCCTTCCTATTTCTATCATTTAGGGTCTTTTCTCTTTTGTTTTAACATGAGATTTTTTGTGCTTCTTTTTTAGGTCATAACTTTTGTGCAGAAGGACCTAAGTGTGGTGAAAATTCTGAGTGCAAAAACTGGAACACCAAAGCTACCTGTGAATGCAAGAGTGGTTATATCTCTATCCAAGGAGACTCTGCATACTGTGAAGGTAAACACAATACTTAACACAGCCATTTCAGTAAAACCTTCTTAGAAATGTAGTGTCAAATGCAAGATTAATGGGAAGAAACTGTCACAAAACTAGAATTTTATGTTGCTCTAAATGAAAATGCCTATGGGATTGCCTTGGCATACCTGAGGTGCCAAGTAAATGAAAATGATGTCTTATAATAGTCCAGTATCTTTATGTTCCTTAGTATTCAATTCTGTTTAAGATAAATGTAAGACAACTGAAGATAATTCAGGAAAGATAAAGAAATGAAAAAATGTGGGAAGTAGATGAATATCTGTGTTCTGCTATTACCTGTCCCTATGATTGCCAGCTAAGTCAAGAATACAATGTATATTCATGTCGTTGGGATGATTATCAGTTCTTTGTGTTCCATGATGAATATCAATTGAATGCAGCCTATTCTTGGAAGTATTTCTTTGTGGTTGTGATATTAACTGTCTTCTAAATTTTTGACATCTCTGTGAGGATGGTTTCTAGCCATTATTTTTTTCTAGGGTTAGCTTTCTTAATGTTTAATATTAAGGACAGAAACCCCTAGAGTGCTCCAAGTGGTAGACAAATGCTTCAGTTTCTTTGGCACTTTTGGTATTCAGTATGGGTTTGATGGTCAAAACAGAAGAGCCTAAAATCCTTAGCCCCCAAAGTTCTTCATGTTTGAAGTGGGCAAGCCCTACTGCTCAGCTTCAGGTAGTTGTTTGACAGTCTTCTTTCCATTGGCATGGTGGAAATTCTTTTATAACTTTTTGATTCCTGTTTTTGTGCCCTGATAAACCCAGGGATGATCCCAAGACCATTTCTTACTGTGGCAAATTCAGGATAATTCTTGGTCACTGGTATTATTTCAGCACTGGGGCCCAGTTGGAAGGAAAAAAACAAAACACAACAAACTAGCAATGGCTATAATTTACTGTATGGGTGGGGCAGGTAGGCTTAGGAGTATCTCAACTGTAGTTGGAAGGTGTATAGCAGGAATTATCTCTATAGGAGCCTGGAACACTGGTTTAGGGGAATCTGGCAGCAGCTCAGAGTTCTACATTTTTATTAGAAATTATCAGATAAAATATGATGAATCCATTAATTTTTGCCATCTTCCTGATTAACAAAGATCACTGTAAAGTGGATTAAAGTCATCAAGTAAAGTTTCTCATGGGAAGACAGTCAGTGCTACAAGTCAAAGTACTGACAATGGGCATTCCACTATAAAGAATGGGACTTAGAGGCAGGATTTTAGCCTCTAAGAGGACTTGAGGAAACTAGACAGGACTGTATGAGACTAAAAATTAAAGTAAATTTGGGGAACCAAGATCCTAGAATCCAAATACAGGAGGAAAGATAGGGGTATAATTTTTGGTACAAGTAAAAGTCATGGGCTTAGTTATAAAGAACAATCTGTATAGAGACTGAGTTTTTGGAATTGTGTTATAGAATCAATGGAACTAAGGACAGGATGAAAGTGAAAGCATTCAGTTTATGGTTTAGTACAGTGGTTCTCAGTTGCCTGTGAGTTGCAACCCCTTTGGGGGCTGAATGACTTAGAAAACTCTATCCATCTCCAGGCAGGTCTGCCCACGTGCAGATATACCCACATATGAGTATTAAAGGGTTGCAGCATTAGGAAGGTTGAAAACCACTGGTTTAGTAGAAAGCACACCCAGATTGGAGGCAGAAGGCCTGCATTTGAACATTGGCTTGGCCGCTTATTGGCAATGTGATCTTGTCAAGTCATTTCCCTTCTCAAAGTCCCAATTTGCATACTTATACGTTGAGGTTGTATTAGATGATCTTTAAGTTTACTACCATCTTTCAGATCTCATGATCTAGGAGTTCTTGCCTTTCCACTGACTGAGAAATTAATTGGTCCCAAATTCTGAGAGGTAGGTGCAGTTGAACCACATGGCAAAATGATGGGAGAATGGAAGTTCTACAGCTGTAGAATGGGAATGATAGAGGGGAAGATGGTTCACGGGAGCCCCAATAATCATGAGAGTGACTATGGTCTTCCATTGGGAATGATCAGATAAAATATGACCAATAAATTAATTTTTGCTATCTTCCTGATTAACAAAGATCATTGGAAAGTGAATTGAAGTCTTCAAGCAAAAGTTGTGTTACCCCTCATCAGGTAGGTTGTAAGGGGGATTCTTCAGGTCTAGATGGTATTTGATTTCCCTTCCAACTCAGAGAATCTATGACTTAAAAGGAATTCTAATTTTTAGTATCTAAACCATAGAAGTCTATCACAGGACTGGGATTTTTGAAGAATAAGGTATCTCTGCTACCATCTAGTCCAGCCCATTCATTTTATAGATCAGGAAACTGAGGTCAAGGAGATAAGCGACTTGACCAAGGTCATACATTCATATGAGGAGGCATTTGAACATACAATCTGCTCTTGTGATTCCATAGCCAGTGTTATTTCTACTGTACCAATACGAATAAAATGGATGTGTTGGCAACATTAAAATATGTTCTTCCTGCCCTGGATAAAAATTGCAAGGGTATTTTGAATGTTCTCAACTGCACTGGATGTTGGTCTAATGTTTAATGTTTTTTTTTTGTCAATAGTTGTGAGTTTCTTACCATTTTCTCATTATAGCCACAATCTGCAGTGTCTTGTTCTTTTAATAACTTAACCCATCTCCTGAGGATATTGCTTTAGTTAGAGCCTTCGTGATGGTTATTATGAAATTTCTTTGAAAATTTCTTTTTTTAAAACTTTTATCACTTAAGCTGGTGATAAGTTCCTGGTCTGTAGCATTGTTTCTACTATTCCATCTCTGAAGAGTTTCTCCACTAACTCTAGGTAGTGTAATGGAAATTGATGCATAGTTGTACTTCTTTTACCTTTACTTTCTTGGTAGCTCAATTTTATAGATTTATTCTTGCTTGGAGGATTTGTCTTTTGGCAGACTGATCCCAACAGGTTTTAGTTTTGCCTGTTAGTTACTAATGTTCAAAGTTCTAGTAGTTTTTTTGCTCTTTTCTTTTTCATGTATATTTATGTTTTTTTTAATTTTGATACTTTCATGACTCTTTGACCTCAAAAATATGATTACTAATCTCCTAGTGTTCAATACTTTACATTAATGTAAAATATTCACTTTGGGAGCTTTTATGTTGGTGTTTCTATTTAAAATCAGAAAATTAACACCAACCTTACTTCAAAAGAATCATGACTTTTGGTGTGAGTATTCATTCTGCTGAGTACATCGATTTTAGATTCATAGATATATCATTAGATGGGAAGTTGGAACCCAATCCATTCTCTCTCTGCCTCTACCTTTTTTAAAGGAAGAAACAACAGATTTTTTTTCTGAAGGTCACACAGGTATTAAGTATCAGAGGCAGGATTTGAACCAAGGGTTTTTGATTCCAGAGCTTGACCCTTCCATACCTTAAAATAGAGTTCCTTAACCTTCATTGTTTCATGGTCCACTTTGGCAGTCTGGTGAAGTCTATGGACACTGCTCAGAATAATGTTTTTAAATTTATGAAATAAATACTTAAGATTACAAAGGAAAACAAAGGCTAGTGAAAATCAAGATGTAATTTTTCTTGCAAAGTTCATAGATGACATGAAATCTCTCTCTATATATATCTGTGTGTGTATGTATACACACATGCACACACGTAATATATATGTGTGTATACACATATATATGTGTGTGAGTAAACACACACACATACATGCATACTCCCAAAGGTGTCTATGCGCTCCAACTTGAAAAGCCCTGACTTAGAAGATAGTTGTCTTGAATCACTGTCTTTCCACTATAAAAAACAAACCAGCCAACATCAGGCTTATAGTAATTACAGGCACATGGGATTATATATCTATAACTGGAGAAAACCACACAAAATATTTTGTACTCTCTCAATTTATAGATTTTTAGACTGAAGCTCAAAAATTTAAGTAATTTGCCTTAGTGGGACAGTCTTTTGTTTGAGGAAACCTTTGCTGGGTCTATGGTAAAATCTCATGTGGTCAAAATGAACTTGATGACATGTCTCATGATACCATCAAAGAACTCCTTGAAAGGAAAAGCCATAGAGATAGTAGCAATTCAGGGTCAGTCAAAAACATTTGTTAAGTAACTACCATGTATGAGGTGCTGTGCTAAGCACTTGGGATAAAAAGGTGAATGATAGTCCCTGCTTTGAAGGAAGTTTGGTGGGAACTATCCTAGTGTGGGCTCTTTGATCTGGCCTTAAGCAACCCACGATTGCATCCATGTCAGGACAAGGCATTGGAGGAGGAGTTTTTGGAAGGCAATTTTCTCTGTGTGCAACTTGTTTAAGCCCCGCTTCTTCATTTTCTTGGTAAGATCCCACCTGCCAGGTCAGGTTCTGAATTTTGGAAGTGACTTTCCAGTTTTTCATAGTATAGGGCAGTTGAATCTGAACAGCTGTTATGAGTGAATGGAAGAAAGTATCTTGGAGGACTCAAGTTCTAATTTCACTGCTGGGAAGCTCACTACTTGTCCTTTGGAACTAATCTTCTTTTCCCCTTTTATCACCTGAACCCTACAGGAATCCTAGAGAGAATTGTTGACATGATTCTGCTATTGGTTCTAAAGTCTTGCTGTGGTTTATTAATTCTTCTGTCATTTATATTCATTTGCTTGCAGATGAAGACAATGTGGTCCAGCAGAAAGAGCTGAACCTCAAATTTTGCCTCCCATCATGCTCTATGAGTGGTACCTTGGGTAGGTCACTTGATTTCCCTATGCCTTAGCATTAGTAGAGGGAGTTTCTTCACGTAAAGTTCTTTGAACTAATGATATCATAGATCTGACACTCCTCGCTCAACTCCCTCCCCTCACCCCCAAACATACAAGTAATGATTAGTAATAGTCATGTTACTAATAGTCTTGGAGAATATACAGACAGTGGTATCACAGAAGGCCAGGACTTTATAAACAATGGATTCTGACTTGGGGTTTGAGAAGTTTTTATTCTGATAATTATTTCAATATAACTTGTTTCCTTTATAATACTAGGTATTGAATCTTATACATTTAACATTATTTTGAGAAGGGGTTCATAGACTTCACCGTGCTGCCAGAGGAGTTTATCACACAGACACACACACACAGACACACACACAGAAAGAGAGAGAGAAACAGAGAGAGTCAGAGAGAGAGAAATATATATATATATATATATATATGGAGAGAGAGAGAAAGAGAGAGAGAGAGAGAGAGAGAGAGAGAGAGAGAGAGAGATTAAGAACATGTTAAAGGACATTTAGTTTGGCCTCCTCAGAATGCAGATGAAGTCACTGAGGCCTAGAGGTGGTAAGGGACTTGCTTAAGGTAGGGTATCAGCAATAGACTCCCTTCTGGATCTCCACCTTGCCCAGGGCAGTGGGCTTGTATAGTTTAGTGAAGCTATGTGCTATGCCATGCAAGGTTAGCCAAGATGGACGGGTCATAGTGGAGAGTTCTCAACAAAAGACGATCCAATGGAGAAAGGAAATGGCAAACCACTTCAGTATCTCTGCCGAGAAAATCCCATGGGCAGTTGCTATTTTCCACAGGGTGGCTGAGAGTCAGACATGACTGAATGACTGGACAATAACAACAGAAATAGAAGCCATTTCTCTTGGTGCACTAAATCCAGTGCTTTTCTGCTGCCTCAGAGTCACTTCACTCAGCTTTTGTGGCAGGGATATAGCCTGGGTTTCATACTTTCTCTGTGTTTATTAAGGTTCATACCACTCTGAGGGCCCTTTTATGGCTGTACTTCGCCTTTGGCACTCTTCCCTTGCTTTATCTCCAGAAGCTTTCTCTGTGCTGGTCTGACTGGCCGGGAGATAACAAAGAAGCGTACCAAATGTGCCGTGAATTTGGGGATTCTGGCTTTTCCACAATGCTAGTGGTTTACCTTTCTGTAGAAAGAATGAGGTGCTGGAAAGGGGCTGCAGACAGATTCTTTTTAAGCCTGCTGAAATGGTGTGAAAATGGACCCATGTTGTAGCTATCCTGAAGAACAAGACTGGCTTGAAATTAAAACAAAATGTCAAGTGCGTTGTTGGGGCTCTCTCAAGAAGACTCTTTATGGAAAAATAAGCACAAAAGCCTTTCCATTTTCCTTAACTTCTGACTGTTGCAGTTGAGACATGGTATATTAAGGAACTCCTTTTGTACCACTGCAATTGTAGGAGAGCCCACTATAGACAGTATCAGGACTCCTGGCCAATGAACAGAGGATAATAAGACCGTTTGTCAATTAGGATACAATTCATGGGCTCCTTTTCATTTTGTCTTATCCAAATCAGGCAGGGGCATTTCCCACATTGAAAAGTGCTTTAGTTGCATTTTTAGTGTCTTAGGAATCCAGAGGCAGAAGGGCCTGGATCCTCTTCGTGACATTGTCTGCAACGGCTGGCCTTTAAGTAGTGTTTGAAACATGGGCTGCGAAAATGAGGAAAGTTTAACAGTCTAAAACTAATTAGCTGACTTAGTAATATCACTGCTCATTCTTCCAGAAAGTGAGGAGACTTGAGTGTAATTTAAATACTGGTTTTGGTGTTATTTCTTTAAATATTGACCAACCAGATGTGGAATTTAGATAAACATAGTTCTGCTTTTAAAAAGTGGAGATTTAGGTTTTTTATTTTTGCTTTTATGGCCATTGAGAGGAGTATTCAAGAATGATGGAAAGTCAGGGCGGCTAGGTGGCGCAGTGAATAGAGCACCAGCCCTGGAGCCAGGAGGACCTGAGTTCAAATGCGGCCTCAGACACTTAACACACACACAAAAAAGCTAGCCGTGTGACCTTGGGCAAGTCACTTAACCCCAACTGCCCTCCAAAAAAAAAAAGCAAAAAAAAATATTAAAAAAAAAAAGAATGATGGAAAGTAGTAGCAGCAGCAACAGCAACAGCAGCAGCAGCAGCAGTAGTAGTACTAGTAGTACTAGTAATAGTAGTAGTGGTAGCAGCAGCAGCAGTAGTAGTACTTGTAATAGTAGTAGTAGCAGCAGCAGCAGCAGCAGTAGTAGTAGTAGTGGTAGTAGTAGTAGTAGCAGCAACAGCAACAGCAGCAGTAGCAGTAGTAGTAGTAATAGTAGTA
Organism: Pseudocheirus occidentalis; assembly: GCA_028646575.1. NCBI lineage: Eukaryota > Metazoa > Chordata > Mammalia > Diprotodontia > Pseudocheiridae > Pseudocheirus > Pseudocheirus occidentalis. The sequence goes on from CM053601.1 coordinate 159,518,407, forward strand.
GTAGTAGCAGCAGCAGCACCAGGTGTAGTAGTAGTAAGAATTATTTGGAATAATCTTTTATAATTATTTTATGCTTTTGAATATCACTCAGATCACACTTTTTATTTTATTTTTCATTCTAAAAACTTTTACTGATGCCTTTTTCATCAGTCATTTCCAGTTACATTCCACTTTACTTTTTTTTTTCTTTTTGGAGGGGTAAGGCAGGGCAATTGGGGTTAAGTGACTTGCCCAAGGTCACATGGCTAGTAAATGTGTTAAGTATCTGAGGCTGGATTTGAACTCAGATCCTCCTGACGCCAGTGTTCTATTCACTGCTCCACCTAGCTACCCCAATTTTGTCTTCTCTTTAGGAGATGGGGGAGGGATTACTACTTCCTTTTTACATATTAGTTAGCAATTTACAGAGCCAGGACTTAGGATCAAGATTTCTGACATCAAATTCAATGTCTTTGCAGCTGCTCCAAGTTACCTCTCTGTGGAAAATACTCAGCAGCTGAGCAATTGTAGAGCTCTGCTGCATAAGGCTGAAAATTTCCAAAGGTTGAAGACTGAGGAGGAGTTGGTTTCTAAAAATGGAATCATGTTTTTGTTTAAGGAAGTGAATAGTGTACTGATATGAGGTTGTACCTGAGGAAGATAGAGAACGTTGTTTGACACAAGCAAATAAAGATAATGTTGCATAATCATGACTTAGGAAGATTTGGAATAGCCAAAGTCTCAAGAAAATATAGAACTCACAAGAAGAGTTAAGACAAGCCAGTGTTATTGAGGAGGTCTGTCTCTCCTCTCTCCCCTTTCTCTCCCTTCCCCTACCTCCCTACCTTTCTTTGTTCCTTTCTCTCTCTCTCTCTCTCTCTCTCTCTCTCTCTCTCTCTCTCTCTCTCTCTCTCTCTCTCTCTCTCTCTTTCTCTCTCTCTCTCTCTCGACAATCAGGGAACATGGTAGAAACAGGTTAAATCCTCTGGGTATTCAGGTGGAATTGGTCACCCTGTTGGAGACTTGGAAGGAATAGAATGCTCTCTACCCTGAATCACTAAAGTCTTGTGGGTTTTTAATACTCTTCTTAACTGGGTCTAACAGAACCAGGCAGTGGGAGAAGGAAGGAAGGAATGAAAGAAGGAAGGAAGGGAGGGAGGGAGGGAGGAAGAAAGGGAAGGAAAAAGGCTGGACCTAGGGACTGGTGCTAATTCATAATAGTGGTGGAAGGGAAGACTCCTAGGGAAGGAATATTTTGTTAAGTGGCAAGGGGAGGCTACTAGGGAAATTACAGTGGGGAGAGGCAACATATAGATTGTATATTTTAAAGGATTTAATGCTTGGTGATAGATGTAAAGTTAGATAAAGATCGTGCCTTGATTTTGTCACATTCAAAGGCAGCATGTGGTCTTTCAACATTGAAACTCAAATATCTACTGTCTTCATTCCTCTAGTTCTCAAATTCCTGTCATCTAAAAGGTACCTTGACCTGTCTTTGCCTACACTATATTACAAGAGGCCAATAAGGTGGGAAGTTCACTCCAACCCCTGTCAGCAGGAGCACTCCTAATGCTACCTCAACTATAAACTTCATGGAATTTATGATGTAGCAGACAGATGTCACATATCAGTCATGTGATTTTAAACTGTATTAAAAGAATAATGTAAAGGGCAAGAGAGGTCACACTCTTAATTTATGCTGTTTGTCAGAACAAACCTAGAGTATTAACTCCAGTTCTAAGTATGACATTTGTGATCAGATATTGACAAACTAAAATAGATTCAGAGGAGGATGAATAAGTGATGGTAAAGGGACAAGGAGCCTAGAATTTCACCTTTAAAAAGTGAAGACTTGGAGTCATGGTCATGGTTGCTATTTCAAATATTTGAAGGGACTTGAGATTAAGATAAGATTTCTTTGTATAATTCTAGGGAGCAAAACTGGAATCCATGGTTAAATGTAACAAGGAGGAAAATTTCCACTGAATACAGCATAAGGAAGATGCTTCAAACAGTTAAAAGCTGTTCCAAAATGGAGTAGAGTCACTTGTAAAACAATGAGATTTTTGTCATTGGAAGTATGCAAACAGATGCCAGGTTATAGCTGTGAAGGATGTTGCCAAGGAGATTCCTGAATAGGGTAGGAGATGGGACCAAATCATCTCTATCTCTCCCAAGGCTGTGAAGGTGTATTTCTAGTTAACTAAGGGGAATCCAAAATACCCATTTTGTTTCAGTTATTCATTTACATATTGCCAAGATATGGCAGGATCCTGGTAGCCTGAGCTTCATATTGTGTTTGGGACACTGTTAATTTAGACTACAACAAACACCTCTATTAAACAGCAACCCATTGATTTAAAATCCTTCAGTGACTGGTCATTTTCTACAGGATCAAATTCAGGCTCATTTGAATGTCTATTGGGTCTCAGTTAGCTGACCATTTTTGCCAGATAAATGTGAGTTTCAAGGTAACTAGTCTGAATTATAAGGTGTTAAGCATGAAGGTAAAGCAAGAAGAGAATGATGAAATGGCCTGCATGGGTCGCCATGAAGCCATTTAGTAGGATAAGAGCAGTAAAGAAGTTTTAGTTTGAGGTTTTAGGTCCACATTTGGCTACTTTATCAGTCAGTGTCAATTATTAGGCTCAAAAAAGTAATACAGAACTGTTGTCTGGAACTAGGTGACATCCTCCCTATTGGTGGCTCCAACAGGTACTTGAAGGATTCTACTGTCTTTTAATTTGGAAGAAATGAGAAATAGTTTCTCAATCTCATTCTTTTTGCCTGTCCTCATTGGATTTAAGATTTTTCCTGGTCTCTGTCTAGACAATCTCACTACCCATATTTTCTAGCAAGAGTATCAGGAGGGAAATCAGAAAGCAAGGGGTAGTGAAATGGACCCCTGTCTTTTTACTTGTCTCTTCTATTTCCCTCTGATAGTAGAACACTGTAACCACTTCCAAGGACTTTATAAAGAGTTCTGTGGCCTGCTCAACTCACACTGACTATCCTCAGTGATCCAGAAAACCTCTCCTGTCTATGCTGCATAACCACTTTCTCTTAATCAATCAGTCACAAAAAAAGTGCCACTATTTACCAGGTACTGTCCTAGGTGCTATGATATATTGAGATGTATTAGTCCTTGTCCAATGGACAGATTTGGAAATTGACTAATATAGACAATAAGAAGACAATATGGGAGATTGTCCAAGATCACACCCTTGAGATAGTTTGCTTCCCAATTCTGGATCTACCACTCAACTAAACCCAGGAGAATTATAATGACCAGCAAGGGTAGTATCAGTTTAGGGATCAAAACCAAGGTGGACTGACTTTTACTCTTATTGCCTTCTTCCATGTGGCCTCTCCACCTTCTTTCCCTTTTTTAGTCACATAAAAATGCTAAGTATCATACTTAATTCAAAATGTCTTTCAAGGAGACCCCATAAAGATCGAAAACACTATGTACCACAATTCAGAAGAAATATTAATGGGATGTTCTTTTAAAAGGCAAAAGTAGTGGAAGAACATTATTGTCATCGTCTGGCCACCAAGTACTTTCAGATCACCTTCAGAAAAAAACCAAGAGATGTAGCAAGGAGGAGTCACCACTAAGAGGTTAGGGACAACTTGTGTCAACAGAGACATTTTTCAGAGGAGCAAAGCCCAAGGTCACATGGAAGCTGGTGATAGAGTTTGAATTAGGAATTTAGACTTCCCAGTTTCTAGTTTTGGCTTCTTTTTGCTATACCATTTTAATAAAAATCAGTTCAGAAAAGATTTCTTAAGGTTCTACCTTGCCTTAGGAATGTAGCAGGAATGGAAGAACATTGAGTAGAAGTAAATGGCATGATTTCTTACCCCACTGAGCTTTCAATCATGTTAGGGAATTAGTCAATCAACAAATCTTATTAAGCATCTACTAGGTTCCAGGTTACTGTTCTGATGATACAAAATCATGAATGAAAAAGTGCCTCACTCAAGGAGGTCTACTGAAAGAGACAGTATGTACACATATAACTATATACAAAATAAATACAATACAATTTGAAGAAGGAGGAACTAGTAATTGGGGTGATTAGAAAAGGCTTGGTATAAGGTGAACACCATTGAGCTTTGAAAGGAACCAGATATTCTAACCCAGCGGTGTCAAGCCCAAATAGAAAGGTAAGTCATGAAAACATACATAAGGATGTTTGTAGGTTGCATATTGACTTTGAAATTCATATATCAATGCTGTCTGTGTTTTATTGTACTTTTATTTATTTTGTTAAATATTTCCTAATTCCATTTTGATCTGGGTTGAGCCACACTAGGGAGTATTATGGGTCACTGACCCCTCTTGTCCAAGAAGTTAGGGATGGGGAAGAATGATGCAGTTCACACATCCAAAGTATGCAGATAGGGGATGAAATACCAAGTCTTACAGGAATGAATGAATTAGAAAACAAATCAGCATAAAATAAAATGACAAATTGAATAAATTTATTTAGGGCAGAAATTACCCCAAATTTATGGAAAGTGAGGGTGGGCTATTAGGAAGGGATAATATATTGGGTACAATTATCAAGAAAGGTTTCATGGAGGAGGTGAGCCTTGAAGAATGTTTTATATAGAGAAGTATACGTAAAGATAGGGGTGTGGAAACCGCAATTATTTACAGAGCAAACAATTAGGAGTCCTACATAGAAAGGAGAAAAGAAATATGTAGAAAGGGGTGGTTAAGTTTCTAAGATTGTACATGTAAAGCTAGAAGGAACCTTTGGGGCCATCTAGTTTGGTTTTCACTTTATATAGAGAGAAACTGAGTCACAGGAAGGCCAAATGATTTTGTCTGAAGATGTACCAATAGCAAATAGCAGAATAAGAATTTTAACCTGGTTTTTGGGTTTCAAATCTAATATCCTTCCCACAATACCATGTTGCCTTTTTGGGTAGAAAAGGGACACTTACATTGCAGAGGTCCTCATATGCAAATATAGAAGCCATTAGAAGTGCATAGTCCAGGGCGTTGGTGACCTTATGAGGACAGTGTATTTGGAAGAGTAGTCTGACAGTGGTGTCAGTTGGACATAAGGCATAGGGGACCAAGGTGGAGGCTCCTTTTGGCAAGGACCCTTTTAGTGTAATTCAGGCATGAGGTAATGAGGACCTGGACTAAGATGGAGGCAGCAGGAAGAGAAAGATGAAATGGCCTGGGAGATGTTACTAATGGTCAGTTAGAAATCATACGAGAGACAGTTACTTAGATGCATCAAACCTCCAGGCAGAGATGTAGAGACATCTGGCTGGTTGAATTTTTAAATTTTCATTTGGAACTTGGCATCTTTTTAACAGCAAGTTTTAGGGGGTAAAGTATTGGCAAACTTCAATATATATAAAATTTAAAAGCCTTTCCTAAGAGTGTTCGAATTACGCCCTGTTCATCTCTATGTAAATCTTTCACTTTTCCTTTTGGCAATGACTAACAGGATTTGTACAAAGGAATGTAATGGTTATTCCTAAGATATCACACTAGAGGGTCAGAGACCTGCCTTCATTCATCCCTGTTGTGTTTCCCTTTTCCTGATCCTGTTGCTGCTGAAAACTGATTTTTGTCTTCTACTGCTAACACCTGGTTTCTCATTACTCTCAATGAGAACAGCTGGAGTCTCGCTAAGGAAATTTAGTTTGGCAGACAGGTTTCAAAGCAGTGTTTATTGTTGTTGCTATGGTTTTTACCCCCCAAAACTTTGTTTATTTTTTTCAGTGGGGTAGTAGCTAGTGGTAGCAAAGTTACCCATAAATATATGCAGACAAACACATGCATACATACAAAGACATGTGTACATATGTATATACATCCAAGGCACAAATATGTGTAATAGGCATGCATCTACACATCTGTACATGCCTATGTACATACAAATGTGTGTGCATATGTGTGCAAGTATGTGTATATACGTATATTCTTGTATATACACATATATATCACATGCACACCTACACCTACCAATTTGTAATTTTATCAGGGTATGGACTTCAAGTGATGAAACATCTTCTATTAAAATGGATCAGTTTTTTTCTTTTATTTTTTTACACATTTTTTTTTCTTTTTGGAGGGGAGAGGGCAGGGCAATTGGGGTTAAGTGACTTGCCCAAGGTCACATGGCTAGTAAATGTGTCAAGTATCTGAGGTTGGATTTGAACTCAGATCCTCCTGACTCCAGGGCCAGTGTTCTATTCATTGCACCACCTAGCCGCTCTGATCAGTTTTTTTTTCTACAGCTGTTTAGCCATAGATGAGTACACTGAAAGGTTAAGTGACTTACCTAGGGTCACAAAGCTGACGCTGATCAGAGGAAGACCTTGAACCCAAGTCTCCATGACTCTGAGGTTGGTGGTCTATCTGTTATACCAGGTTGCCGCTCTACACTTTGCACATGTGTTTATTATTTAGCATTTATGCTGCATATCTTAAGTGCCTACTGTGCTGGGTGTTACATTTGTGGAGGTCATATGAAATTTGGCTAAGCCATCATCTCTGCCCCTTTGGAATTTAAAATCTTGTGCAGGGATAAGACATCCATAGGTATTAATATTTCAGATATTATGTAGTAAGTACTTTGGAGAGGTATAAAATGACTGTACAGGGACAGGGGAAGGAACACTGGTTCTGGAGCCAGAATACCTGGTGTCACAAGGTGTGTGACCTTGGATAATTCCCTTTTCCATCCCTGTTCTCACTTTCTTTTCTGTAAAATGAGGCTAGAATGAAGGTCTTATAGATTCCTTCCAACTCTAGATCTACTTATGAAAGTTAATGCCAGGGGAATTCTGGGATGATTTCATGGAGGGGGTTAATTTTTGAACTGAGTGTGAATGGATAGGAATCCATTCTAGGCTTTGGGAGGAACATGGACAAAGGTGTTGAGGCAAGAAGGTTGCTATGTGGTTAAGACTGGTTTGGAGAACTTGAGCTCCTTTATCTATGACATTTGGCACATCATTCAATCTGGATCCCAGTTTCTTCATCTAGAGAGTAAGGGGAGCTGGACTAGATTATATAGCTCTAAATCTATGAGACTGTGTAGACTGGTTTGACCAGAACACAATATACATGCAGTGGGGTATTATGAAGTACAGCTAGAAAAGAAGGATGTGTGAGACAATGGAGGTCCTTGATTGACAAGCAAAGATATTTGGCATTTATGCTTTGGCAATTGGGAGTTACTAAAATATTTGAGCAAACATATATATATATATATATATACATATGTATATATGTGTATGTATGTATATATTATGTGTATGTATGTGTACATATACATATGTATATGTGTATGTGTATATATGTATATATTCAAATGCATATTTGCATAAAATTCAAAATAAATCAAGTAAGCATTTACTATACACCTACAATGTGCTGGGCACTGGGGTTACAAAAACAAGAGAAAGCTATTTTATGCCTCAACAAGCCTATATTATAAAAGGGTTATAACATGTACATTTGATAATAAATTCTGGGTTAGGATCTGTTTAAATTAGACATTTCTATGCATATCCAAAAGTAGAGATCATTCTATAAATGATGGGGAGATATTTGCTCTTTTGGAATCTGGAAGAGATCAAAATAATAAAGTCCTGTTAGGAGGCTATGTTTGAAACCCCAGAGAATTGAAGTGAAGGTCTGTATTCAGATGGCAGAAACATAAGAGAAGACTCATATGGGAGGAATATTCCAGATGTGGCATAGCTAGGCTTTCTTGTTTTTTTGTTTTTTTGTTTTTGCTTTTTGGAAGGCACTTGGGGTTAAGTGACTTGCCCATGGTCACGCGGCTAGTTTTTGTGTTAAGTGTCTGAGGTCTGATTTGAACTCAGGTCCTCCTGACTCCAGGGCCGGTGCTCTATTCACTGTGCCACCTATCCGCCCCCTATAGCTAGGCTTTCTTAACTGATTGGGTATAAAAGTTGAATAAGGGCTATTCAGAAATAACCCAAAGTTTTGAGCATGGAGACAAAGAGAATAGTGTTACCACAGATAAATGGTGATGTCAGAAGGCAAAACAAGTTCATAGGAAAAGAGAAGGTGCCACCATAATGTACAAATAGATGTTCTTCTGGCAGTTGAAGACACAGATATAATGTTCAGAAGAGAGTTCATAAATGAGAAAACAGATGTGAGATTCATTTGCATAGAAATTGTGGTTGAAGCCATGAAAATGAAAGAGATAGACTTGAACGATTATATAAAGAGAGAAGGAAGGAGAGCCAGGGTCAGACTTTTGGGGATACACACATTAAAGTGTTAGGAAAGGGATGGGAAGCCAGTGCAGGAGAAAAAGAAAGAGAAGTTAAAGAATAAGGAAGGGAACAAGGATTGCTGAGTGTTGCTGAAGTCGAGGTGGTGGGCAGGGGAAGGATATTTAGTAGGATGATTTGGCCAGCAAGCTCAAAATAAGTTATGAAAGAAGGTAATTTTTTTAAAAAGGCCTTTGATTCTGGTATTTAGAAAGGCATTGGTGTCTCTTAAGAAAATACTTTCAGAGGTGGCTAGGTTGCACAGTGAGTAGAGCACCGGTCCTGGAGTCAGGGGCACCTAAGTTCAAATTTGACCTCAGACATTTAACACTTACTAACCATGTGTCCTTGGGCAAGTCACTGAACCCCAACTGACCTGCCTTCCCCCTTCTAAAAAGCAAAAATAATATACTTTCAGTTTGCAAAGAATTGAGGAGAGAGTCCAAAATGGGGAGGTAAAGGCATGGAGTTTAGACACTTTTTGTTTATTTCTTAATTTTTATGAAAAGATTTATGATAAGATTTATAAAAAGATTTATAGGATGCCTTCCAGAGAAACCACACTAAATGGTCACATACTTTTCTTGAATGGATGTTTCTATTTGACAGTAGAATCATGATTTCAGTGACGGCTCTGAGCTTTAATGCTTCCATCTTTGCTCCAGCAACCAAGCTTGTCAATTGATAGCTGAGTTATCGCATATGCAACACTCTTAAATGCAGCCCAAACTAGATTAAAAGGTAATTGGGAAATATATCACAATAGAAGTAAAAATACACCAGACCATAGATGATGCTAATTTGTTGCTTGGTAAGTCAATATATACATTTGCAGGGATCTTTATGTGCAATTTGATGGCTGTCTTTTGTTTTTGAGTTTAACACCACTGGCCTGGTCTTCTTGGATCATCCCACTGCTCTGCTATATCATTTGCAAATGGATCACCCCTACTGGAAGCAATTCATGAAGTCTTGCATAATAATTATGGAATGTTGGAGACCATTTTTCTTTCATTATATCAGAATGTTTTCTTGCCAAACCATCTCCATCAGGATGATAAATTTTGGTCATGAAATGTACTTTAAGATCTGCCAATTGTATATTCTCCTAGAAAAGATAGTTGAAGTTCAAAAGTCACCCCTTCAAAAGGAGGAATCTGGTGGGCCTGAGTGATCACATGAAAATACTATGTGTTGTTTTCACTGGGTTCTGCTTTTATCCCTGGAACTGATTCTGCCAGCTAATGCTGGGTTTCCTTGGTAATTTTGGGGGGTGCATCTGAAATTCAGCCTCTGGGTCTTCTGTAGACATCTCAAGAAGATTAAGAGTGAAGGATAGAAATGTTATGGTAGCTATGTGGGATAGAATGCAAGTTCTTTTTTTAAGGACATGGGACACGCTTTTTTAAGGACATGCTTGTAGGAAGATGGAAAGGAATTACAGGACAGGGGCAGAATAGCATTGAGAAGAGAAGAGAATGGCTTAGGTAAGATCCCCCTGGATAGTCTGAGGGATGGAATTAAAAGTTCACAGAATAATGCCCTAGCACAGACTTATTCTGAACTGCTTGCCCAATGCAAGACTTACAGATACCTAGGCTCCTTAAGAGTCTACCCAATATGATGGACTTTCAATAAACTTTGTTTTTCTTTGGCTGAGAAAAAAAAGTTCAGATGAAGGGATTAAAATTTTTTTTGGTTTTTGGAGGGCAATTGAGGTTAAGTGACTTGCCCAAAGTCACACGGCTAGTAAGTGTGTCAAGTGTCTGAGGTTGTATTTGAAATCAGGTCCTCCTGACTCCAGGGCCGGTTCTCTTTTCACTGCACCACCTCAGTGCCCAGGGATTCACTTTAAAGAGGAATCAGAAGGCTTCTGTGACCAGAAGGAAGGAGGAGATAGAGAGTAATGTTGATGAGCAGCACTAAGGAATGAAAGTGAGAGGAGCACTGAGGGAGCTTATGCCTGGAGTCAGGAAGTTCTGAGTTCAAATCCAGCCTCAGAAATTTGCTAACTGTGCAACCTTGGGCAAGTCGCTTAACCCAGTTTGCCTCAGTTTCCTCATCTATAATATGAGCTGGAGAGGGAAATGGCTAATCGTTCTACTTTCTTTGCCAAAGATACTCCAAATGAGGTCACAAAGAGTTGAACACAATTGAATGACAAACAACAACTATACATTTATACAGTAATTAGTGAAGCCAGCATTATTTTATGATTTTATCATCCAATGCCAAGTGTCCCTGGAGGCAGTTATCTGGAGATGAGAATTCAAAAGCCTGGAAATTAGAAGATGTAAGGGGTTATAGGATAATAGCTGATGTTAAAGTTTACATTCCCCATTAGGTTGAAGGCATGGACTACCTTTTGCCTTTCTATGTTTCCCCAGCATTTAACACAGTTTCTAGCACATCAAAGGTGCTTAATAAATGTCTATTGAATTATTGACTTGTACAATTCCGAGAGACAGTTGGATTAAAGAGATGCTGCTATGGGACTGAATTTCAAATGGAAGTGTGGAGGTTGAATACATTGGTAATCAGTGTGTCAGGGGGATTGCCAACAGGAATGGTGCAATCCCTAATGATATGACAAGAGATGGGTGGAGAGGAAGATCATGAGTCATTGAGAAATTTAGGAATGTGACCTAAAAATCGGTAGGTAAAAGCAACAAGAATAAAGTGAGATGAGATAAACATGATGCATGGATCTCAAAGAGAGAAAGGTCATTTAAAGATGGCAGTAGAGGAATACAAGGTAAATAGGAGTAGAGAGCAAGAAATATACCTACCCTTCTCCTGTGAGTTGGAGGGAGGGGGAAAGTGGCCTTAGGGAACTGTAGAATGTGGTACCTTTAGAGCAGAACTAGTTTTAAGCAAAAGAATGGTTGAGGAATGATAGTTGAATAATTTGGGGATAGTGGGAAGAAGTTTGATGGCAAATATAATCAGCTTATTTTTCCATAATGACATATGCAAGAAGCAACATAAAAAATTCATCAAAAGGTGTATAACTGGAAAAGGAAGGGGCCATTCATATAGGAAGAATGAGAAAATAAGAGAGTCTGAATGTGGTGTTTGTATTTACAATATTAAAAAAAAATCCTGAGGTAGGTCTCCAGGTCATTTGTTATGTCTGCTGGGGGAGGGTTTATAAAACAAGAATAAGAATTACATAGAATGAGAAGGTTTGGATGGGTTATAAGCTGTTTCAGTGTAAGGAGTATGGGCACCAATGAAATGATAGACCCATTGAAGTATAATGAAGAGAATCTGGGAGGAGATAGTATGGGCATGCTGCTTGTATCTTAGGTATTAAGACCAGATGACTGAATCCTGGACAGCTGATGATGGGAGGTAAATTAGTATGATATAGTCCACTGGCCAAACTTAACCAATAAGAGATTCAAAGATTAACCCAGATTTGAAAGTAGAATTTTTGGTATTATATGTAAGTGCCTGTGTGTAACTCCTTTGGGTGAGGGTTTGCTGTATATCATTGTAGGGAATTTGGGGGAAATGGTTTAATGGATAGAACTTAGGAGCTTAGAGTTGGGAAGACCTGAGTTCAAATATTGCTTCAGACACATACTAGCTGTGTAACACTGGGTAAGTCACCAGACCTCTTTCAGGCTCAGATTCCTTATCCATAAAATAAGAAGTTGGACTACAATCTCTAAAGTCCTTTCCAGCACTAACTCTGTGTTCCTATTAATCATACAAAGAATGCAAGCAATGGCCACAATAAGAACAAAACATTAGTAAAAACATGGTGAAGCAAATATCGAATGCATTATTACTTGCTTAATTTTACTCCTAAATCTCCACTTGAATCTCTACTCTTATGCAATGTGGCTAGTTTTCTTGGAGACCACAGAATTGTGGAGGTCGTTGTTCTAGACCAGCGGGTCACGACCCCTTTGGGGGTTGAATGGGGTTGCCCAAGACCATTGGAAAACACATTTTTCCAATGGTCTTAGGAACCGAGACACCGTTCCTCTATCCCTCTCCAGGCGGGTCCGTCCAAATGCAGATACACCCACATACCAGTATTAAAGGGTCACGGCATTAGGAAGGTTGAGAACCACTGTTCTAGACCTCTGATAAAGCAGATGACACTCCAGGTTCATCAGAGTGTAGTGACTCCACCAACTCCCCATAAAAATTTAAGTTTTATGAAGTCAGGAACTATGCTGCTTATACTTATGTCTCCAGGTCTTAGCACAAATGCCTGGAACGTTGTATATGTTTAACAATGCTTCTTCCATCCATCCATCCATCCATCCATCCATCCATCCATCCATCCATCTCTTTATCTATCTATCCATCTATCTATCTATATCTGAAAGAAATAAACTTATAGCCTACACGTCACTTGGAGTTACTATCTGTGGACCCTGGTTGAATTCAGAAAGCCACTGGACATTCTCTTTTCCCCCAATCATTTGTAAGACAAGAAGAATCTCATTTGAACCTTAGTAAGACAGAGAACCTCAAGGTTATGGTTCAATGTGTGGTTCATTGGAAACTTCCGGGATTTTCCCCTTATCAGTCTAAAATAGTCTTTATCGTACTCTGCCTTGAGGATCAGGGTGCCTGGCAGACCATCCTTTCCTTCACTGAAAAAGACTCTCTATTGGACAATGTGGAGGATCTCTAGGAAATGTTTAATGCCCTCTCTCTCCCTTTCCCTTAAAGTAAGATGGCTAATCAGATCTAGCAGGATCAATGGATTATAAAATGTTACTCCTAAATTAATAAATTATGCTAGCTGCTTCTGAATTTTAGAGCACAAGATTTGGAAATAAGAAGATCTAGGTTCAAATGTTAACTGTGATATTTGTGATATTTAACTGAATGACCTTGAGCAAGTCACTTTATGTCTTGGCCTCTGTTCCCTTATCTATGAAATGAGGAAATTGTTTTGGAAAATCTCTATGGTTATTTATAGCTCTAAATCCTATGATCCCTTAACTTGGTATAAATGCACATGCTTTGTGGTTAGTTTTTGGAGGGTTGGTTCTAAATATGTGGAAAGAGTTAGCCTGGTTTTGGGGTAGAGGAAAAGCACTGTCGTTGACTTTACAGGACCTGGGTGTAATTCTGTGACTTGAACAGGTCATTTTTTTTCTCTCTGAGCCTCAGTTTCCTTAACTATAAGATGAGGGGATTGGGCATCCCTTCAGCTCTAAATCTATAATTCTACACTAAGTTGGCAGTCAAACTGCTCTTAATTATCTGGTAATTAGTTCACATTGCTTTCTACCTTCAGTTTTAGTAAAACATGTTAGCTCTCCTATGCTTTCCATCTCTAGCATTTTCCCAGTTTATCCACTGAGAATTGGCTCCACAGTCTCTGGAGTCCAGGGCAGCATGTTTAGGTCATCGCTTCTATATCTGCACCTCATGAGGGTGGGGGAACCTGTGCATGGACCAGCTTACTTTCCCTGAGAAGGAGCTGGGGGCACAGTGGATAAAGGGTAAGAACTCAATGGTTAAGTGCTTACTTACTATGTGGGTTTTTGAACTCAGGAAGATCTGAGTTCAAATCTGATTTCAGACACTAGTTATGTGACCCTGAGCAAGTTATTTAACTGCTGCCTGCCTCAGTTTCCTCCATTGTAAAATGTGTATAATAATACCTATTTCAGAGTTATCGTGAGGATCAACTGAAATAATATTTGTAAAGAAAAAAGTGGTTGGCACATCGTCTGGCACAAAGTAGGTGCTATGTAATTACTTATTCCCTTCCCCTTCCTGTACAGATAAAAGCTTTTCTGTTTCCAACCCAAGATTAACTATCCCTCGCATCTCCAAATGTCCACTCGTTCTTGACCTCTGGGAAGTAACTTTCAGGTCTGGAGGTACTGTGAGTTCCAACTTTGTTGGATAGGTCAAACCTTATGACTTGGTTCTGATCTAGAGAAAGTGAGTAGGAACCCCCGAATTCCCAGTGAGAGTTGAAACAATTTGCCCACTTTGGTCCTGATTAAACCCCTGCAGGTCCATGTAAGAATTCACTGAAAAAAACTTAAGATCAATATAACTCCCTTTATGTATGCAGTACCTTCAGTCTGATGGGTAGAAAAGTATATGAACCAAACCCTGGAATATTCACTATAAAGATGTAAATATAAGCATCAGGATGACCAGGTCACACAACCTGGACAATTTCGTAATGACTTGACTCACCCATCCATTTAGTACTTGCCCTAGTAGATGAAGGATGGTTTCTAAACTTGCTGTTTTCCTGCCTTACCCTGGGCACTGCTACTCCCAAAGTCTGAGTGAGTTGGGGGACATCTTGAATGACTTGCAGTATAAATTAAATTTAATTCAGTAAAAATTTATTAAACATCAACCACGTGCTGGGCGCTGCAAAGAAACATATATTTCCCTCTTTATTTTGTCAGTCCTGTGGCCTGTTGTCTGGGGCTGGTCTCATCCCATATTCAGTGATCTTTGTTATGATAAAGCCGCTTCAGCCCTGAACCCTTATGGAGTACTAGTAATTGTGACTGGCTAAAGAAGGTTACATTCTTCAGGATCTCCTTCCTTCCCTAATATGTCCTGTCTCTTCTTTTAAGATCGCCTTTGTATATTGTTTTTCCCTATGAGACTCTAAGCTTGTTGAAGACAGGGACTTTATTTTTGCTTATATTTATAATCCTGGATCCTAGCATAGGCTTAATGGACACATTTTCTTCCTTTCTCCTTCCAAAAGTCATAGGGTTGCATCCAGTACCCAGTAGACTGGCAGGCATATGGACATCAGGGGAAAATTTGGGATAATAAAAAATGTGCATGCCTCTAATTTGGCAAAGGCCTCCAATTAACATTATTCCTCTAAGTCATAGCCTTGAGAATTGCAGAACTGTGTATGATAAAGAAAATTGGATAAGCCCTGACTGGCATGATTTAATCATTACATAGCATGCTGGACCCTTCTGAGATCATGATGACTAATTGTAAGGTCAAGCAAAGGCAGTTTTTCTGGTATTTGAATAAATGCTGTAGTTATATTTCCCATGTAGAGAGCCTGTTACATTTTGTGAGTAATAACCATATCAGCATACTTATAGTTGCTGTAGGCATTGTGAATACTGCATTGCTGATACACTAATCAGCATTGGGGCAAGGTAGCTAGAGAGTACAAGCAGTTCTCATAAATGTACTTAGGGGAGATGTACTGAACTAGACAATTGGTTAACTTCCTGGTTAACCTGTTTCAGTGTGGAATCCCCACTCCTGGTTTTCTCATTCCATTTGGTTTCCTGAAAACACCCTGATACCAGCTGGACCTGACGTCTGGTTTACACTTAGCTCATTTCATTATTCAAAAATACCTTTCCCACTCTGAAGTGGGAAATGTCTTTTTCTTGCCTAGGTGTTCCCCTAATTGCCTGCCTGTATTTCCCCTACCTTGATATTGCACATTGATGCATTAGAGGGAGGCTCCATAGAGTATCTTCCAAGGGGTTCTACTGTGTGTTCTTTCGACTTTTCAGGGTAGCTGTGAACTCTTGTTGGGAAAGCCCCAGCAAGTTACTGGTTGTTCAATGCAAGAACCTGAGGGTGTCACAGTCACTGATGACCTAGCACTGTTGACCCTTCAGTGTGGGCAGAATATTCACCTTCCTTTGGAGAGAACAGAAATTTCTCACAGGATGCATTTAATAAATATAAAAAACAAAGAAAAGGAGGGAGAACTAAGACATTCTCTTAATACGGTGCTGACACCCTGGATTTCTAAGTCATTGCTTGGGAACTTTTGGAATAATAGATGAATCATGTGAAGTCCTGCTGACTAGATGCTTAGAAAAGTGGCTTCAGCATGTGCTTATTATCCCTTTAGTGCTTGTTGTACCACATTTGATGTTTGCACCTGTCTGTATGCACTTACCGTGTATTATTTTATATGACAGCTAGTTGTGTGTATCCTATCCCTCTATTTGAATTTAAGCTTGAGGGAGACAGGTTCCCTATGTTATCTAATCTTCTCATCTTCTCCCAGCATCTAGCAAAGAGCTCACTACACATAGTAGGAGCATAATAAATATTTATTAAATAGGCTTATTGAATCATCAAAGTCAGACAATAAATACACTACAATTCTCATCTCAGCAGGCTATTCTTCACACATGAGTAACACTGTGAATTTGTGCTTACCATTCTGACACAGGATTTTAAAAAAATATAGTATCTCTTGTCCATTTCAGACTCAAAATAGTAAATGGGAATACTTACTAAAACTAGACCTTCAATTATTTTTGAAGGGCTGTGATTGTAATTGAATATTCCTCTGAGATTCCCATAGTTTGGCCACAGTAGATTGAGTGAACACTAATATGGTCAATCTTCAATAATTCAAACTAACTGGAGGGAGGCCACTCTGAATGAGTTAAAGTCTGAATTCCTTATTAAAAAGAAAAGGAAATGTTACTTTGATAACTGAAAACTAAATCCTAGTGTAATATTCCCTTCAGAGGATGATAATGCCTTGGACATCACATAGACTAATTTTTCCGCCATGTCTTGAGACAAAGCGGTGTTGTGTGCCTGCGTGGGACTGAAAAGAGAACCTAGAAGCCAAAAAATGAAGTCCTGCTCCCTGTTGCCTGGAGGTACAAAAGGAGTTGTAAGGCCAACAGAAAACGGAGAGAGGAGATGGGGATGGAGGATGAGATGAAGCAAGATCTGGTACAGCTATTTGAAGAATAGAGATATTAGAAGAATAGAGATATAGCAAGAGATATGGGTGTTCTTTCCCCCTTGCCATAGGGAAAGAAGGCAAGATGGCGGCATCCGTCCAAAGTGAAGACGGATAGATTGCTCCATTAGTGACTGGTCAGACACTGAGCTATTCCAGGTCATTAGCTGAGTGTTACTGGCACTGTTTTCTAAGCTTTTTCCATCATTCTGTTACAAATCATGTTTATTTTTTTGGAACAAATTTTACTCGTAAATGCCTGTGGGCAATCTAGTAATATGAATTTTACTTTATCCATTGGTTTATAGGATGAGAATATAGGGACAGTTATGGAAGCCACACAGAAAATAGTGACCCCTTCCTTCATCAGGGCTGAGATATCAATCATTCAGTGTATTAGATTTTTTTCTCTCTAACTGGGGACATAATCATGAGTCGTTCATATATTTCACAATTATGCCTTCAGGGGCAATATTAATATGAAGCTAGATCTTTCAGTCTGCCCTGTCAGACTCGGAGCCTAATCTGTTGTTTTACTCTGTAATTCACACCCAATAAGAACCATGAGACCCTCAGGCTCAACAGCAAAACCTAGCATTTCACTAGTATTTCCACGTCAGGTCATCTTGGATCTGCTTTTAATGAATTAGTATAATTTATTTGTAATTATTACCTTAATTGTTCTTATGAAAATGGATGCCTTCAAAGGGCAGTTGTTTCTTTTGACACTTCCTTTACATTCCCTTTCCTTCTCTGCCAAGAAAAATAAAACACCCCCCTTCCTCCTTCCACCCTCACTATAGATCATATTGCTTGTAAAGTTTAGTCAAGGGTAGCATTATTCACAAAGTCTAGATGGTTTTGTTCTGAATTAACACACTGAAGGAGCTGGGGATTTTTATGAAGAAAAGGATGGGGTGAAGGCATTTGTGTATGTCCCCCTCTTTAGTCTGTGATTTCCTTGAGAGCAGGGCATTATTTATTTTTTGCTTTTCTTTGTATTCCCCACATTTAGCAGAGTGCTAGGCACATAGTAGGCACTTACAAAATGCTTATTGCCTTGACTTGATGAGTTGGGGGCTCAAAGGTCCAGATCTTAGCTACATCTTTCCCTCAGGGGTCTAGGGGTACTCCTGTGAGTAAATGACATTTTATCGAATAGTATCATCTTTATTTTTCATTCTAGTCTTCTCCCCTATAGCAATCTCTAATTATATTTTCTAAATATAATGTCTAAATATAATTATATCTAAATATAAGTTTCTAAATATATTTGCTCATATATTAATGGACCCTGTAATTAGCATCCTGATATCATTTAACCAATTAACATCAATTAACTTTTACAGGGGGATGTTTACTGAGAATATATGGCAAAAATAGAAGTACAAACACTGAACCTGTGACAAATATTTCCTTTTCCTATCCCAGACCCTGAAGAGAATGAATTCATAATGACTGCTACGAGCATTTTTTCTACAATGCCCACTTCTGAATGTGACATTTGCCAATGAATGAACCAGTCCTTCACCATCTCCATCCACTGGTGGGTGGGCTCTGACAGATCACTCCCCAAGGCTACACTGGAGCCCCATGATCTGCTGCTGGCAAACTTTGGCATGGACTCTGTCACTGTACCTTGGTTATTTCGACCTTTCAAAGTCTCACAAGACCTGCAAAAGAAAAAAAAAATGACACTAACAGGAGTCAGTCTCTGCCCAGAGCAGTTTGCCTTTCCCATTAGAATGGAGCCAGGGTAGAAAGATTGAGCTTCCTTTATGGGAGTCTTGTACATGCATTCACATACATGTGCAGCTCAGCAGCCAACTGAAAAACCTTCCTTCCCTCACTGTACAACAAACAGACAGGAAACTTTTTTCTCCTTGCCCTGGGTGACTTTTGTCCACCTCCTTTATAGACAATCTGTTGAGTATCCCAGAAGCCTTCTGGTTCCTTTAATATCTTGAGGAGTGTCTACATATTTCTTCTCTCTTTCTGAGTAGATTAGAAGTTCTTTGAGGGCAGGGACTGTCTTTTGTCTTTTTCTGTATCCCCAGTGCTTAGCACAGTGCTTGGTAGTAGTAGGCACTTAATGAATGCTGATTGAATGATTGATTGATTGACTTCCTATCCTGGTCATTCATGGCATGGATGTTCTTAATCCCTCTTTTTGAAGTCCAGTCTCAGTTGATAATGAAAAATCAGCCTGTTCACATCTACTACGCATCTATTGTCCCTGTAGTCAGCTTTAGTTTGATTTTATTCTTCTTCCAGGACTACAAGAAGAAATTAAGCAAAGATTAGATATGAAAAAGAGGAAAGGTAAAAATAGGACCATGAGAGACACCCTGTTGAAGTAGACGGAGAGCAGATCTCTGAATCAAGACCTTGACTAAATTCGTGCCTTTGTCACCTCCTGACTGTGTGCCCTAGACAAGTCATTTAACCTCTCAGTGGCCCAGCCAGCCCTTCTCTGAGACTGTTTTAAAGCCAGTGCTGATCCGGCTGAGGAATCTTCCAGAGCAGGAAATCCTAGATGTATTAGATGAACAAATAAACAAAAAAACTTATATCACATAGATGATTTTCTGATTTAGAAAAGAGTTTACTCACAGTGGTCTGATGAGAGAACCTTCTAAGAATTTCTGTCTTTAGTTTGCAGATAAAGAAATCCAAAGTATAATTTAATTTAACAACTTGAATGCCAGGCACATAGCAATAACAGGTAGAAAGCTGATTTAAAAGTCAAATGGAGCTGGGTTCAAGGCCCACTTCTAACAGTTATTGGCTTTGTGATGCTTGATAAATCACTTCAACTTTAAAAGTAAGTTGGGAATTGTTTGTGTGTGTGTGTGTGTGTGTGTGAGTGTGTGTGAGTGTTGGATATCTTTGACAGTCTGGCAAATTTGTGGGCGCTTTCTTTGAATAATATTTTTAATGTATAAAATAAAGTGTAAGATTACCAAGGAAATTGATTTTCTTAATTTCTTGATCAATCAATAAACATTTATTAAGAGCCTACTATATGTCAGACCCTGCGCTAAGTGCTGAATATATCTAACTATCTGTCTCTTTGTCTATATTTATATCAATCTTAGCTCTCTGTTTACTTATCATAGTTTCTGTCCCTAATTGAAAGAGCCCTGAATCAATGTAGTTGCTAAGACTAAAAGTTGCTGGGAAAGACCTGATCGTCCTTGGAAAGGAGGGTTTCTTCATCATGAGTTCCTTATACCAGTGAAATCTTTGCTCCAGTACTGTAGTCCTATTCCATCCTATTCAAGGACCAGTAGTAATGGCAGGCAAGGAGGATACCCCTCCCCCCCACACACAATGTCCCTGTCCTCAGGGAACTTATATTCTACTAGGATTGGATTGGTATGGGCCACAGAATGCAGAATGCAGACAAAATGCATGAAAAGCAAGTCAAAGTGATTTCAAGAGGGAAGATGTTTAGGAATTAGGCACGGTCTCATGCAGTAGTTTGCATGCCCATTGAGCTGAGGAATAGACCACCAAGTGAACAACAGGCAGGGGCAGGCCTGGGACTGAAGCTTTCTATTCCCAAATCCTGTACCCTGTCCACTTGACCCAATATTCCTTTGGTGGGGTTGGGATGGGGGAGTATTCTCCTTGCAGTTGCCAAGGATAGGTGTACTACAAATGGAATGAAATAGTTTTTTTTTTTAAGGAGGAAAAAATTAAATGAGGAAAGACAGATGATTTACAATAAAGAATTAATTGGAAACCTTTTAGTCATTCTTGGTTTCTAGTTGACTGAACCAAGTTCGTTTCCTGAAAGGTCAATGAGTTTGTAATTCTTAACCACTTTGAAGAAGGAACTGCTTATTTGCTTTATAAATCTCCCTTTAATTAACATAGGGAAGAGGTAAAAGTAATTAATGTGTGGTTTTCTGAAGAATAAAAACATAGCACACAACACATGTACATACAGACAGATGACCCCCCCCCCCCCGGTACAGCACTGCCCCCTCCAAAACAAAGACAAAACAAAATCAAATTATATTACTATAAAATGTGTGCTGGACACCTAAAATTGGATGTTGCAACTGCACCTGAATTTATAAATATCTTGTATTTTTCCCAATGCAGTAAATCATAGCCTTGGTTGGGAGTTTGTTGTCTCTTATGCAAATATTGTAGTTTATTACATTTCACTGCAGAATGGAAGCGTTTTTGGTTGAAAATATTTCTGTTTTTAGCCTGGCTGACTATAGGGAATTTGTATAGGGAAGGAGGTAAAATTAAATCTTGATTATCTAGAAATGAGAAATAGCGTTTTGATTAATTGAATTCTTAAAAATTAATTGCAAGTTCTACCCAGTAAACTCTTTTCTTTGCCCAGTACATGCATTTCTTTTTCTGAAATACCCAACTCTCTTCTTACTGCTGTAGGAAGTATAATGCTTTGGGCATAGGCCAACCTACGCACTATTGTTTTCCTCTATATGTCTTTCTAAAATAATGCACAAATTTGATTATGCCATTCCTCTGATCAAAAATATCCAGTGGTTCCCTGTTGTCTGTGAGATAAAGAGCAAATCCCTTACCCTGCTATTTAAGCCTCTCTGTACTTTGGTGTTACCTTTCCTTTCTAGTTTTCATCTATATCACTGCCCCTTATATATTCCAGTCATTCAATGTGTGTCTTGTCAAATTCCAGAACTAGTC
Organism: Pseudocheirus occidentalis; assembly: GCA_028646575.1. Taxonomy (NCBI): domain Eukaryota; kingdom Metazoa; phylum Chordata; class Mammalia; order Diprotodontia; family Pseudocheiridae; genus Pseudocheirus; species Pseudocheirus occidentalis. The sequence goes on from CM053601.1 coordinate 159,540,071, forward strand.
AATTCCTGACTATTTATTACCTGCTTCATTCTACCACCTTCAAGTTTTCTCCAAATCATTAAACTAAGATGGACATTTAGCAAAAACCAATTCAGAGTCTTCTGTCAAAACAGATACTTGAAAAACCAAAAACAGAGCAAGACAGGACAGACCAAACTCCTGCTTCATTCTCTGATTATAGCCTTGAGAAGTTGCATGGTGTAATGGGAATCTGAAGATCTTCCCTGCCCCTTGGCCCTCTATCAACTTAAGTGAATTTAAACCTTCTCTGATTTGAAAATGTACTCTGTCCACTAATAGGCTGGATGTGGTCACATGGAGCCTGTGGAGGGAGGCTAGTTTTTTTTTTTCAGGAATGCCCACACCTTGTTACTTTGTGATCGGGCGGTGGGTCAAGAGGGTTGTGACATTCTCTAATCCAGAAGAAGGCTATATATACCCTGATGTGAGGTATTGCTTTGGGGCTCACTTTGGAAAGAATTGTGTGATTTGGCCAGGTGAGACTCTGGGCAACCGTTGAGACCCCTGGCTTTGAAAACCCAGATGTTCTTGCTTCCCTCTCTGGTAACTAAATATGGATGTAATGGTCAGATGGCTTGAAGTCCTGGCTGCTTATCTGTTTTTCTGTCTGCTTGTAACTTCTGTTTGTATTCTCTGAAGTTGAGGGTGCTGACTTTTCCCCCTGAACTAAGTAAATGATTCATGTTTGATTGATTAAAGTGAGTTCCTTTCCCTTAGAAAAGCAAATCTAAGAACCTGTGCTAGTGGCCATCCTGGGTGTGCTAGGGTGCTTACTGCTACACTTGGTAGGAGAAGTGGGAGAAGCTCAGAGTCCTATGTCAGTTAGTACCAGGAGGAAGTGTCAGCTGGTCCTGCCTGGTACCTGTTATGTAGCTTGTAGCTATGTGACTGACTTTTTAACTTCTCTCCTAGGTTATCTCTGTCAAATGAATATGCTAACACCTTCCCTGCCTATATCACAGGGATTTTGTTGAGGGAAAAAAAGAGAGATAACAGAATGTTATTGTCCAGGTTACCTTTGAGGCAATCTTGTCCAATTCTCCATCTCGGCTAAGGAAATGAAGTACACAAAAATTAAGGACTTTAGCTTTGTAATTGCAGAAATGCATCTCATAGAGCCAGTTATCTTAACTCACAGGCTAACACAGATGATAAAAATGGAAATGTTTTTAAAACGTGAGCAAAATTAAAAAATACATATAACGCATATATTTCTTTTGAAAAGCTGTCTAAATATTGTTTGTAAAGCAAATACTTTAAAGTTCATTGAATATCTTTGCTATGAACATTTGTGTAAATTTGCATAAAATTTTTGTACATTGGTAACAGGAATAATCATTACCTTTGTTTTTATAATTAAATCTAGATTTCAGATCTTATTTTCTGATAGTAGGAATTGACTTGGATACTGCAGCAGCTATAGAGTACTGGACCTCTAGTCTGGAAGATTCATCTTTTGTTCCCCCTTTTTGGAGGGGGAAGGGCAGGGCAATTGGGGGTAAGTGATTTGCCCAAGGTCACACAGCTAGTCAGTGTTAAGTGTCTGAGGTCAGATTTGAGCTCAGGTTTTCCTGACTCCAGGGCCTGTGATCTACTCACTGTGCCACCTAGCTGCCCCAAAATTCATCTTCTTCAGCTGAAATATGGTCTCAAACACTTATTAGTGATGTGACTCTTAACGCTCTCTACCTCAGATCCTTATCTGTAAAATGATCTCGGGAAATAAATGACAAAGCACTCCAATATCTTTGCCAAGAAAACCCCAAGTGGGATCATAAAAAGTTGGAGATGACTGAAATTATTCAACAACAAAGACTCCTATATTAAATTGAATTTTAGTCTGGAGATAGGTCTTCTTATTCATCAGGTCTATCAGTTGATTTCCTCCCATCCCTTTTCCTCAGGCCTTTTTGTTAGGGTTTGGCTGAAGGAATTCTGTATTAGAGCTAAGCTATGTGGAATTACTACTTGCCTTTGGATTTGTAAAATATTGGATGGCATTCAGATTTATACTGTGCTTTGAACATCTTAAAGTAGTAGTTGTGCTTCCACAAGTGTTTCACATCCATGTCAGAGTCTTCTTAAAACTTCTTTGGGATGAATGGTTTCCATAACCTTCTATTCTCTTAGCCAGTGTTCTATCTTATGTGCTGACTCATTTCATTAGTGATGAACCATTGCCATCCGATATCTTCTCAGTGGTCCATGAGAAATTGGTGGCACTTTAATGGCCAACCTTGCAGTGATAGGGTCACTCAAAATGAGAAAGGAATAAATTATTCAGTCTTAAAAGTATGCTAAGTTTCTTTGAATGGAATTACTCCCCTTCACACATTCTGTCCTACTTAAAGTGACCTATTAGCTATTTCTACTATGGTGCATGTCTTTTCACCTAGGCTTTCCCTCATGTCCAGATTTTTTTCTCTCTTCAGCTCTGCTTAGAACCCCTGGCATCCCTCAGAACATAGCTCCCACACAAGTCATTTCCAGATCTCCCAAGTGTTAGGGATCTTGCCCTTTTGAAATTACTTATGTTTATGGTTTGATTTTATTTATCTACATAGATATTATTCCTCTACAATCAAACATAAGTTCCTTGAGGACAGAGGCCATTTTTTTTGGAGATGAATGAAAGCTCAGAGTTCACTTAGCCAAACCTCTTTATCTTTCCAGCCAAGAAAGTTGGTATAGATCCACAGAAAAGAGTGATTTGATCAAGGATCCATAGTCAGTTCTTCTAAGAGTAGATGGATTTATCTACATGTTGAAAAATTGATTTGATGAGCTCAGACTGGTTTAAAAAGAAACAAATATGTATCTTTTGCTGATGAGTTTAAATGAATTTTTTTTGGTTGACTGGATTGAGTGATGAACTTTTCTGGTTAATTATTTCAAATAAGATTAGAGTGTCTATATGCAAGTAAACAATTTTTCTGTTTTTATTTTATAAACTCTGATGGCACATTGGAACCCCTGCTCATATTGGGGGATGAGACAAATACTATCATATTAAAATCATGTTAAATTAGACCCTTTCTTAAAAACAAGTTGTCAAATTGAGGGGACATGATTAGATTATGTTTATTTGAGACTATGTAATAGTAAGTTTTTTTTCTTCTTTTTCTTTTAAGACGGGAGGAGGTAGGGCAATTGGGGTTAAGTGACTTGCCCAAGGTCACATGGCTAGTTTTGTGTTAAGTATCTGAGGCCAGATTTGAATTCAAGTTCTACTGACTCCAGGGCCAGTGCTCTATTCATTGTGCCTCCTAGGCACCCCAAGGTAATAACAAGTTTTGTGGTGTGAGTTTGCCAGTGTGATAGATCAGCCAGAAAAGACAATACAGTTTTGGGTTGCACTAAGAAAATCATAGTGTAAAAAAATGAGAAAAATAATATTCCCACTGCCTTCTGTCCTGGTCCTGGTCAGATCACATTTAATTCTAGATGTCACATATTAAGTGGGACATCACCAGACCAGTTGTATGTCCAAAGTGAGGTGGCTGCCCAGGATGATGGTGAGATAGAAGGGTATGCCATGTGAGACTCAGAGGAATCCATGGGAAGTGAGGTAACAGTTGGCTTCAAGTATTTGAAGAGATGTCTTGTGGAAAAGGGATGAGACTTGTTTTGTGTGGTCCTGGAGGGGAGAATTAGGAGTCACTCATAGAATGGTTTGGAGAAATTCTTTATTCATTTCTTCCTGATTGACTCTCCATTTGACTCCAACTTTTTCTCAGTAGATAGCTTCATCTTCCACTTGACTGTGAAAATCAGGCATCCATAGAGTTGTCCCATTTCTCCTATTTCTTCCAGACAGCTGGACTCTTTTATGTATCCTCTTTTTTCCCCTTCCAGGCTCCTAGATAACCATTGTCCAGGTTTCTTCCTCTATTTCTGCTCTTGATTTTATTCCTTTCTTTCTCTTTCTGGCACTTGCTCCATTCTCTTTCTTTCTTGTCACTGGATCATCAACTTTAAGAATTTAAAGGGACCTCAGCAGTCATTTGGTCCAACTCATATATGACAGGAATCTTTTCTATAACATATTGGACAAAAGATTATCCAGCCTCTGCTTGAAGGAAAACCTCTAAGGAGGGCAGACCCAATCACTTCCCTAGGCAGCCCTTTCCATTTTGGACAGCTCCCATTGTTTAAAAGGTTTTGCTGACATGAAGCCTTAGCAACATCAACCCTTTTCAGGTCACACAGAACAAATCTAATCCTTCTTCCACAAGATAGCACTTCAGATAATAACATTTACCTATCACATACCCACTTGGAGTCTTTTTTTTCTTTTTTAGGTTAAAAATATCAAATTCTTTCAACTGATTCCATTGTGACATGGATTCAAGGTTCTTCATCATCATGGTTACCTTCCTTCTCTGGACACTTTCCACTTTATTAGTCTTCAATCCACCTATATGTGATAGTTTTTTTCCTTCTATGTACAAAGACATTGACATTTCTCCCACTCTGAAAAAAAGCTTGATTTTGACCTCTCCTTTAGCTGTCATCCTTTGTCCCTCCTTGTTTTCACTTCTAAATTCCTACGAAGAGTGGTCTAAATGTCCTACCTCCAATGTCTATCATCTACTCATTCACTCATCAATTTACAGTTTTGCTTCTGATCTGATTACTAGTGATTAGTGATTACTACTACTGATTACTACTTTGTTTCCTCACAATTCAGCAATGACTTCTTCATTCCTTATCCAATGTCTTTTTCTTAGTGACTTTTCCTTCCTGACTTATCTGTATCTTTTGACATTGGGAATCACCTCATCCTCTGACATATGCTCTCCTCCCTTGTTTTCTGTGATACTGATCTCTCCTGATTCCCCTACTTGTCTGACCACTCAATCTGTCTCCTTTGTTTGTTCATTGAACTTACTCTGCCCCTTAGGGTCTATGAGGTTCTGCTACTGGTCCACTTTTATTCTCTATTCTCTCTCTATGAATGATCTCATCCTCTCCCATGGGATCAGTTTTTGTTTCTATGATTATTTCATCCTGAAATCCTTCCAGCCACTTTTCTTTATTCTGTCCAAAACTGGACTCACAACCATAAACCCATTTTTCCAATTTTCCCTATTTATTTTGAGAGTCCTGTCATTCTTCCAGCTACCCCGGTTCAAAACCTTGGAATCAATTTTTATTCTTCCTTCACATCTAATCATATGCCAAGTCTGTCAGCTCTCCCTTCACCACATTTTTTATATCTGTTTCTTCCCATCATCACATAGCAACCATCATAATATAGACTCTTATCTTGCATGGACCATCAAAATATCTTCCTAATTATTCTCTTTGCCTTCAATCTCTCCCATCTTAAATACATCCTTCACACAGTTGTCCAAACCATCTTCCTTAACTTCCCAATACTTCCAGACAGTTTTCTAAATTGCAAAGAAAAAAAAGGAAAGAGAAGAAAAGAGAAGAGAAGAAAAGAAAAGAGAAGAAAAGATAAGAAAAGAAAAGAAAAAAGTGCTTGTTTGCATTGACAGGGAGAAGTTCCTTGCTGGGAATTTTCTCTCCCAATAAAATCAGAGACCTGGTCTGAAGGAAAGAAAAAAAAAACAGGTCTTACTATTTTACTCCCTTTACTAAAATACATGCATGCATGCATGCATACCTACATACATATATACATACATTAATGACTCATTTATTCCTTTAGCATACAATAAATTCTTTAGCATGACACTCAAAGCTATCTCTAATCTATCTTTCTGCCCTTATTCAACGTTATTTTCCATCATGCACTGCACCTGCTAGGTAAAATCACCTAGTTAGCTGTCTCCTAAATATGACTAACCTTGTTCATTCATACAAGGCATTCCTATTCCTTGAAGATATCTACTTCTCATTTCTGTCTTTCAGAACCTTGTTTTCTTTCTTTTTCTCAGAGAAGGTGGTCTTAGCTCACGTAGGTTTCTCAGATCTCCTCTGCTAACAACGGACTTTGTCTAGATTTCTCCTTTGGTCCTATCTCTAGTTCCTTGCATTTTGCTTCTCAGAATATGTTTCATCTCCCTTTAGCTCCTCGAGTTCAGGGACCTTGCCATTTTTGTCTTTGGATTATTGTAGTGTGCTCTGCACATGAAGGGGCTTAAGAAATGTTTGTTGAATTGATTCAAATCTTTGAAATTCTAAAGGTGCAGATTTTCTGTGAATGTCAGGAGAATTTTTTCTTTTCTTTTTTTTTTTTTTTTTACCGAGGAAAGCTGTGCCAAAGTGGGCTAGCCTCTGGGAGTGCCCTTTCACTAGGGATGCTCAGGCAGAGGCAGAACAGCGATGGTGGGCGTCATCGAGAAGTCCATCTACAGGTACCCTATTCAGTCTCTCACAGATGTCAGCTGAGGTCCTTTCCAATTCAAAGATTCTTTGATTCAACGATTATAGTGTTGGCTCAAGCTCAGATCAGTTTTTACACATGGTTTGATTTATCCTAGCCAGCATATGGGTATGATTAATCCCATTTTGTTGGAAAAAATTAAACCAGATTTATAATTATATATGTTGTATTTACTTCACTGTGTAAATGATGGTTTTCTTTAGTAGAATGTAAGCTCTTTGAAGGAAGGGGCCTTTTTTTTTGAACTAGCATAATGACTAGCAGATAATATGGGATAGATAATTGTTTGCTGAATTGAACTGAGTAGAAAACTTTCAGGTTTGCAAAGCATTTTGTATAAGGTGTTCTTATCTGATCCTTACAAAAATCATGAGAAACAGACACTATCAGAGTTATTGTCCTCATTTTATAGAGAGAAATTTTAAGGTGACTAAATGACTTGTCCAAGTTCATACAGATACTAAGCATTTGAACCCAGACCTTCTCAATCCTATGTCCAAAGCTTCTTCCATTTCTACACATGATTTGCCACATCCTTCTGGATATGTTGCTGAGCTCTGGATATTGGACCATGTTGCCCTAAATAACTCATAAATACTGTGTTAATGCTTTTTACTCACTGCATGGGAGAGGGCTGGTATGATCATTACCAATTCTAATTCCTTTGGTCATTAAAAACAAACATCTCTCTGGTTCCTAGCATTTTTATCAGATATACAGAGATGGAGCTGAGGCTTCTTCCTCTCTTGAATATGTTAACTACTGGAGCCAGGATTGTAGTATACTATCATCATGGTACTTTAGCTACTATAGAACTATTTGTCTTATTTTTTGCTCCCGTTAAATAATATCTATGCTAGTGCGGGATTTTATACTCTTTCCCCCCCAAATCATTTTCATATACATCATCTTATTTGACCTTTGTGACTTTCTAATAAGTACAGGAATTACTGTTATCTCCATTTACAAATGAAATAATGAAAAGTCAAGTGACCTGCCCAAGATCTCCTAGGAAATTAGAAACAAAGACAAGAATTATACTCAAGGCACTCAACTTCATCTCCAGTTGAATTTCCTAGGATATCATATTGATTTCTGGATATTTCTGGTTTTCTGGAATTTTCTCTGGAAGTAAAGTTCCATTTCCCAGGATCTCTTTAACCCTAGGTTAGTGCCAAGAAGGGGATAAATGGAGTGGTCTCAGATACAGAAGTCTCCAAGGGAGAGCCTAGGCTTAACTGAGAAGAGGTTCATTCCTAGAGCTTTAGAAACAAAATGACCTTGGAGTGGGACCATCCCATAAAGCAACATGAAGAGTGCGCCATATTCAGAGCCAGAAGACTTGTATATGAATCCTCGCTGTAACATTTACCAAGTATGTGGCTCTGGGAGAATCACCTACGCTGTTGTGTTTTTCAGTTGTCATTTTGCAGTCATAACCAGATCTTTGTCACCCAATTTTTGGTTTTCTTAGCAGAGATACTAGATTGATTTTCATTGCCTTCTCCATTTCATTTTACAGATGAAGAAACTGAGGCAAACAGGATTCAGTTACTTGCCCAGGGTCACACAGCTAGTAAGTGTCTGAGGCGAGCTTTGAACCCACAAAGATGAGACTTCTTGACTCCAGGCCCAGTACTCTAACTACTGTGCCACCTAGTTAACCCATGCTGCTGTGTGACTTCAGACAAATCAGTTAAACCCTCTGAGATTCATTTTTCTCATGAACAGAATTAGAGGGTTAGACTAGATGATATCTGAGGTTCTTGTAGGTTTAAGTTAAAAGAGAATTACTGGGGCGGCTAGGTGAGCACCGGCCCTGGAGTCAGGAGGACCTGAGTTCAAATCCAGCCTCAGACACTTAACACAAAAAACTAGCTGTGTGACCTTGGGCAAGTCACTTAACCCCAACTGCCCTCCAAAAAGCAAAAAAAAAATTACTGATTGACAGATATTTATTATAAGTACAAGAATGAAAACAAGCCCTTCCCTCAAGGAGATCAGACTTTTACTTTGATGTAGGGAGAGACAAAATGTGCTTATAGCCGAATAGTCTTTAGTCTTAGTGCTTTCTAATAGTCTATACCGAATAGTCAAAACAGGCACAAGATTTTTGGGGAGAAATTAATTGTTGGGGACATCAGAAAAGACCTCAGGTAGAAGGTGGTTTATGATGAACCACTGAGAAAAGTTGAGATTATTAGGAACTGAGGCAAGGGGGAGAGCGTTTTAGGCATGAGGATGGTCCGTGGGAAGGTGTGAACAAAGGAGAGAGAGAGAGTTGAGTATGAGGATCAGCAAGATCCTCTTGGGTGGACCCTAGTATTTGTGAAGGAGGGAATAATGTGTGATGAGGAAGGAAAGATGTGGTGGGGGCTGGTTGTGAATCAATCAATCAAGTATTTTTAAATTAAGCGACTACTATATACCAGACCCTGTACTAGGTGCTGGGATACTAATATAAAGAATTAAACATTCCTACTAGGTAGGAGATTACATGGCTTTAAATGCCAAGTAAAGTAGTTTAAATTTGTTCCTGGAGGCAATATGGAGCCAGTGAAGTTTATTGAGTAGGACAGGGGCATAGTTAGTGGAGTGAGAGGACTGGGGAGTTGCGGTCTGTCTCACCTAGATAGGATGATGTGGAAGGTGGGGAGGCAGCATCTCTGGGCAACGGGAAGAGCTTCTTACTTTAGCTATCATTTTTACCACTTGGAGTGTTTGATTGTAAAAGATCTTGGAACTTTGCCTCAGGAAAGGTGGTGCTGTCAATTTTTTGGTTTGTTTGGTTTTTTTTTTTGTCAGTCACATCTTCCCCACTGCAATCACTGTTATAGAGGCTTTTAAGATGTATTTTTTCATCAAGTAAAAGGAAAAGATGCAATTCATTTAAAATTGGTAAACATTCATTAACTGCATATTATGTACAAGTTGCTTTGTTAGATTATAAAAGCAAAACATTATAAAAACCAGTCCCTTTTCTCAAGGAGCTTGCATTGCACAGAGTGGATGTGGCATATAAAGAAATAGATCTTTACAAAGTGTTTATATATAATATATATATATATGCACACACATATATGCATAACACATGTGTGTTGTATATGTGTGCATCTACACACACGTTTATAGGTATAGAGCCATATACGTGTGTATGCATGTGTAGGTAAATATATGTAGACACTGTAAGGGCATACATATACATACATGCATGCATATATACATATACACCTTATACACATACTTACACATACACACATCTATCTGTATCTGTCTGTCTGTCTGTCTATGGCCTTTCTTTGCATCCTCAGCATTTAGCACATTTCCTGGCCTGGTGCAAAGGAAACACAATAAATGTTTGCTAAGTGACTTGCCTGAGAAAGTGCTAATATCCTGAAGGATCAGAAAGGTTTCCTCTAGTCTAGAATGTGGCACCTGTGCTAAGCCTTGAAGAAAGCTAATGATCCTAAAGGGCAGAGAGGAGCTGGTGTATTCCAAGCACTGGGGCCTGCCTGCTCAGAGGCACAGAGCTAGATTTGGGCCCCAGGTGCATCCAGGAGGCTCATTGGGATGGATCTTATAGGGCATAAAAGTGAATAATGGGGAGGCTGGAAAGGCTGGCTAGAGCCCAATTAAAAAGTCTGGGATAGATAATGATTTAAAAAAACTCCTGGCATGCCCATCTAGCCAACACTAAAACTTAAGGGGTATGGGGGATGTTTATTATTTGCATAAACTAGCATGGATTCATACGAATGCCCTTTGCATGGGCAGTGACCATTTCTCTGGGCCTGTAGGTGCCCTGCTGCCTTCTATACTGGATAGACTTGAACTTTAGCTCCTACTTCTGAGATGATGGTGCCTTGATGTCTATGGTTTTCCCATCCTGCAGGCAACTCATTATGCACATAACCGCCAGCATCAGAGGAAGTTAATTTGGCAGGAGGAAATTAAACTCAATGTCTTATTTTCTATTCCACCAGAAGTGTTGTGCTCAGGAAAAGAAATTTGCCATCCCAAGGTGACAGATATTGTGCAGAAAGGGTCCAGTGTTCCCCTCCCTGTCTTTGTTCCTTCAAAGCCTATTTAGATCTTGGCAAAGAATGCTGAACATATTTTTATTTAATTTGATAGTGCTTGTATGAAGACAAAGAAATTTACATACAAGGTCATTAATTCAGAGTTACAGACTGCTGAATATGTACGAAATAATAGTTCCCGGGGCATCTTCAGGCACAGGGAGGCTCAGTCTCCAGGGCCTTGGTGCAATGAGTAGGGCTTGTATGGGAGACAAATTTGATTTAAATGCAGTCTCAATTATTATAGGCTTTAAAAATGGAATGAGATCAGCTGGTTTCTACGGCAGGATAGAAAGTAAGCAGAGGTTAGAGGTGCTGCTGGTGGTAGCTGTAGGGTTCTTTATAATCAATCCAGATTATTTTTTCCCTTGGGGGGAAGGGTGTATTTGTACTTCTATGGACATTGGTCTGAGAGTCTGGAGATCTAAGGTCAAGTTTCACTCCTGCCAGTCTGTAACCTTGACCAAATTCCTTCATCTTTAAATTTAGGGGGTTAGAATGGATAATCTCAGAGGTTCCAGCTTTTCAAATCTATGAACTATCCAGTCCAATGCTTTTAAATATAATGGAATGAATCTCTAATGTGAAATTTCAGATATGTCAGCCAGTTTTTATTTATTCTTTCTCAAAGATGTCCTTCTTAGCATCCCATAAATCCCATCATGGAGGAAGATTATTTCTTATAACCTTATATCCTGACTCTGTGCCTAACTCCTTTCTTGGTGCCCCCCTTCCACAAAAAAGTATGCCAGCCTAGTGCACCTTCCCCATACAAGTCAAGACGCATATATTTACTTCCTACCACATGCCAGGCATTGTAGCCACTTCAACTCGCAAAGCAGCAAACCACAGTACAAAGAACACTTGCTCTGGAATCAAAGGACCTGGCTTCTAATCCCATCTCTATGAGCCAGAGCACATCACTTAATTTTTCCAGACTTTGCTTTTATAACCTGTAAAATAAAAACATTGAACTAGATTGCCTAGATGGTCGTTATCAAAAGAGGTCAAACATGAAGCCCACATGCTGCTAGCTAGATTGCAGGGAACCGGATTAAAATGTTAGAGATATTTAACAAAATAAATAAAAACACAAGAAAACATAGACAATGTTAAAATGTGGTTTTCTAAGTCAACATATGTACACGGATCCTTCTCTATGGCTTGGTGGATCCATTTTTGTTGAGTTTCATACTGCTGGTGTGCAAAGTTATTTGTATTTTTAGCCCTCATTAAAATGGGAGCTCACGAAGGGCAGGGTCCATATGGTGTGGTCTTTTTTGGTGTCCCCAGTACTTAGCACTAGCCTAGCATGTATCAGTACCTAATCAGTATTTTTTGTGACGTTTCTATCTCTGTATTCTCAGTATCTATCCATCACTTAATAAATGCTTGTGGATTGCTTGGAGTATATAGAGTGCTTCCTGTTCACCTAGCCGTTGCTTCACCAGGAGCCCCAAGGAGCAGCCTCGTTTTGCCGATGAGGAAACAGAGGATCCAGGTGACTTGATTACAGTTACAGGGCTAGCTGTTGATGTTGCTAGGATTTAAATCCTCAAATGCTGCATATCTTCTGTTTCTTCACTTGGTTCTACAAGGGAAATGGGGCTCACGTGAATGGAACCCTCCAGGCTCATCCCAAGCAAGATAAAGAATTCCCCATTCACCAGCCTTCTTGGGGCTTTGGATCAACCTTGCTTTGTGGCTTCCACCATGAGTCAGGACAATAAGGATTAATATGCTTTTATTTTTTTGGAGGACAGTTGGGGTTATGTGAGTTGTCCAGGGTCACACAGCTAGAAAGTGTTAAGTGTCTGAGGCTGGATTTGAACTCAGGTCCTCCTGACTCCAGGGCCAGTGCTCTATTCATTGTGCCACCTAGCTGTCCCTAATAAGAATTAGTTTAAATGTTTAAAATTAGTTAAAAATGTTTAAAAAGTATTTTACAGCAGTATTATTAATCATAATTATAGGGAATACTTTTCCAATACAATGCATCCAAGATCTCATTAGTACAGGGATTTTTCTCTTTGGGAATAATAACAATGATGCTGTTTTTGTTGTTGTTTAGTTGTTTCTGACTCTTTGTGACCCCATGGACCATACTATTTATGTAATGATTTGTCGTTTTCCTCCCCAGTAGATTAAGGCAAGCAGAGATTAAGTGACTTACCCAGGGTCACACCGCTAATAAATGTCAGGCTGGATTTGAACTCAGGTCTTCCTGCCTCCAGACCCAGTGCTTTATCCACTTAGCTGCCTAATAATGATACTAATAGCTAATATTGATATAGGTGTATCACACAGGGCAGGGCCCATGTTGTGGCCTGTTGTGGCTTCCTCAGCACTTAGCACTGGGCTACCTTGAATCAATATCTAATTATTGTTTTTTGAGTGACTTTTTCATTTTTATTGGTGTCAGGCACTGTACTGAGCACTTAACAATTATTATCTCAATTATTCCTTGCCACTTGGGAGGCAGATGCTCTTATTTACAGATGAAGAAACTGAGGCAAACAAAGGTTAAGTGACTTGCCCAGTGGCTCACAGCTAGTAAGTGTCCATGGCTGGATTAGAACTCAGATCTTCCAGACCCCAGGCTGGCCCAGAGCCCTACTCACTGTGATGCCTAGCTGCTACCTGTGTCTTCCCAAACAATAAAGTTCTTGTCATTATCCTTCCAGAAATCCTGCATAGAGGAGTTAGCTGGAGGCTTTCCAGAGAAAAGAGTGACATTCTGGCCATCTGTAGCTGATTCCTCACATAAGTGCTCTACCTTCTCAATAATGTCTTTTGTACCATTTCTTCTATGCAAATCACTGTTGGCAATGAGCTGCCTTCTACATAGAGTCTAGTCTTGTCTTTGCCCTTTGGGACATGTGATTTTGATCCCTCTGAGAATGAACTTAGTAAATTCCAAAGGGGGGAGGGAAGATACATGACTGTATTAAGCAGATCTGTAGCTGTCAGTTTTTTCCTTGGCTATAAAAGAGAAGAATTATCAAGCTATTCTTCACAAGCCAGTAACTGGGGGGAGGAGGGAGAGCTAGGAAAATGGCTTTTGTTTATTTGTGACAGAACGAGTCAAGGACTATTGGGAGAGCAGAAGATCAGTGGTACGGCTGAGATCAGAGAGCAAACGGCAGCATTGGCCTGACAAGAGAAGCAATGTGATTAGACAGTGACCTGACTGTCACAGTTGAGACTTTCGGTAAAAGTGATTTGTCCGTGTTTCTAGACATGGGTCCCTGCCGGGGTTGAATTTGTCCCTGGGATGTACTCAAATTTCTTGGAATTCCAGGAGAGTCAAGTTTAGGGCAGTATTCCCTTTAGTAGGTATCCCCAGCCTGTGCAGCTAAGCAGGATAATTGAGAGCATGCAGGGTTCTAGTGTCCTCCCTCTAGGGTAATTCCAGATCAAGAAATAGTATAAAAGAAGAAAGAGGAGGAGGAGGAGGAGGGAGAGGAAAAAAAGAAGGAGGGAAGATGGAGGGGTCTAAGGAGGGTGGAGGGACAAAAAGAGGAGGAATATCTGAACAGAACAGTTCTGATGCTCTAGTAGTCTTTACCTAGGGAAACAGAGTAAGAGCATAGGGGGAGATAAATATGGACCCAAATAAACAGTATGAGAAAAAAAATCAGAGTGTAAGTTTACAGCAATGATGTTCTATGATCAGAAGCCATGTAGAATCTCTAGGAGAGCACTGGTTTTTAAAAATAAAGACTGTTTTAATGCACCAGTTTGGGATAATTGACAACACTGGGCAATGTTCCAATACAGTGGAGTGAGCATCATATTTAGAGCCATACTGGGCAATGTCCCAATGCAATGAAGTGGGCACCATATTTAGAATCAGAGGAACCATGTTTGAATGCTGGCTCCGCCACTTCTGTTACACTAATCCAGGCTGCTTACCTCTACGAGCCTTAGTTTCTTCATTTACAAAATATAGGACTTGGACTAGATATTCTTCGAGTTATTAATCTATCATTCTGTGAAATCTCCTAGTGGATCTGGAGCTCAGCGTACTATATATCTGAATTATCTGTACATGTGTATATATACATACAAATATACACACATAAATGTACAGCTCTCTGCAGATTGGTATGGTGCATGTATATAATATGTATGTGTAGAGATAGTGCATAGTTATAAGCACACACACATTAACATATAATGTACCTATGTACATGGTGTACATATATACATGTGTATATACATATATTGTGTATGTACACATATAATCTATGTATAGAGATTATATATACAGTTTATATGCACACATTATATATGTCTATATACATTTATACACAAATATATCTATAAACACAATCAGTTCCTGTATCTCTACTTCTCTCCGTCTCTACCTCTGGGCTAAATCAGTGGGTTGCCATTCAACTCCATATTATGATACGGACACCACGCATTCTTTGTTTACTTTTAATTTTCATTGTTATCATTGTTTCTGCTGTTGTTTTCTGTGTGAATTACTAAACCAATGCTTTTTAATTAACCATTGATCTCATTCAGGGGGCCTCTTAGTGTTCTGAGGCTCAGTGCAATCAACGCTATTGCTTTTAAAATGAGGCGTATCTGGGGACTTGGAGATTTCTAAGGAAGCCCGGTTCCATTTGGACTTTGCACAGGACATCCTCCATGACAACGCTTTGACAAGCCTACATCTAGGTTTCATGACTCCTTTAACGTAATATTCATAATCAGGGGATTATTGAACAAAGAGCCTGTATGGATGTATCTTTCTAGGATCCCTGCTTGATTTTAACATGTGTGTTGTAAATACCTTCTTGAAGAAGAGGCTCAATGAGAGTCATTCTCTACTGAATTAAGTGCTATCACCCATACAATCAGCAAACAGACAATAAATAAAGTAGAATCTTGCATTCTCTGCCGTTTTCAATCAGCTTTGTGACAATGATGATGTGGTTGATTGTAGATAATTATCTATAATTCAGTTAGGATCTATTGACCACGCATTAGATGAAGGCACCATTCTAGATGCATTGGCAGCACAAAGAGAAAAACCAAACATTATTCGTACTTTTCTTCTCTCCTATAGAAGAGAATTGCAACATGTATTTTCATGAATCTCTATTTTAGAAATATGAGAAAGCAGGCATGTGGGTTGATAGTGATTTTCCCCCAGCGTTTTGTGTATGGAAGACAAAACTTTTTTGAATTAACTGAAAAATTTCTCCCTGCTCACTTTAAAGATTGTGGTATTTCATTAGAGATTTCCTTTGTATCTTAAGGACAGGCACTGTTTTTTCTTTTTCTTTTGTGGGGGTAAGGTAAGGCAATTGGTGTTAAGTGACCTGTCCAAGGTCACACAGCTAGTAAGTGTCAAGTGTCTGAGATCTAATTTGAACTCAGATCCTCCTGACTTCAGGGCTGGTGCTCTTTTCATTGCACAACCTAGCTGCCACTGTTTTTTGTTTGTTTATCTGTTTTGTTTTTTACCTTTCCATGATGTCTATTTTTGCATTCTCCTATAGTACTTAGAATATTGAGATCTTAGAAACCAAAGGTTGTGGTTCTACTTTGATCTCTTATGAGAAAAGATTGCTATAGAAATTATATCTATAATATATATCTGTATATCACATATAATATATAGATCTATATTTCTATAATTATAATTATATTCTTATATTATAATTATCTCTTATATATAATTATTATATCTTATATATATCTTATATAATAATTCTATAATTCTATAGATATGATCTATATATCTATATATTATATAGATAATACCTCCCTAACTTTTATTTGTTGTTTTTTACAGTATCACATTCTTCCTTTTCTCATAATAAAATGTGTGAACATCAGAGGCACCATACCTTCTGCCATCTATTATGGTAAATAGTCTCTGATCAGTCACTTCCTAAAGTAGCTTCTGGTATACAGGTATGGTTGTCCACCTTTGAATCTAGGACTCCTATGACCTATTAACTTTTGGTGAGAAATTCAAGAAGAATCCTTATTGAAATAGCGACTCGACCAATTTGTGTGTGAACGGTCATGCTTGTTCTGTATCATGCCTGTGTCTTCTCAGATCTTTCGTATTTTATACTACATCTCAAACTAGTAAGACCATTCAAATAGCCATATTTTGTCCCATCAGTACTAGTCTATTCAGTGTCAGCTCAGGTTGCAAGGCTGACGAAGTCCCGTTGACTGTTGGCTCTCAGATCAGTCCTAGGATCACAGGTTTTGACCTCTAAAATATATCTTGCACATATACACAAAGGGCAGCCCTTGAGCTGTCTTGAAGGAATGCAGGAAAGTTAGGGGTCAGTTGGAGGAAGAACTTCCATTAAGGCTATTTCCATGTAGCCTAGGCTAGTTTTTTGTTTGGTTTTGTTTTTCTTTTCTTTTCTTTTCTTTTTTTCAGAAAAGGCAATGATACTACCCTCAAGGCTAAATCCTTTCAAAGACTAAGGCTGGAAAAGTTGGCATAGGCTCCTGGTCTCTTGAATAGAACACCCATCTCACAAGGAGTCAGGGGTTCCTTATCCTTGATGCATGTTTGTGCACAACTGAATCAATACTATGCCCTTGCTTAGTATTCTTTCCATATTATTGGTGAGCATGCCTTCTTTTGACAATGTTAGGAAGTCTATAAACACCTCACTTTGTTTCAATTCAGAGTCTAAACCATCAGATGTAGAGGTATCAGACCTTTCCCAGAATGCTGGACATTCTGAGAAATGAGCTCAGTAGGGAGAGCATTCAAGGTACAGGAGACATCCCTGTGCAAAGGTACAAAAGCAGGTGGTGCAGTATGGTGAATGGGAAACAGTGTGTAGCCTTAGTCCTTATTCTTGAAGGGTGTTGAGAGAATTGATTGATATAATGTGTGTAAAATGCACTGTAAACTGTAGAGTTTATATCAATATAAGGTGGCATTATTTTTATTAAACAGCATATTTTGCAGGGGGCATTACACATAACATCTGTAGGCTATGACTGGGGCCAAAACTTTTCAGTGGGGTATCTGCTGTGTTGGCTAAGGTCATATGCTATCACTTTCTACTTGGAACCAACAGTGATGAAAGAGACTTTTGGCAGGTGTCCATTGGAGTGGCCAACAGATCAATGTTTAATGATCATTTATTTATTGTCCTGTCTCTAAAAGAGAGATCAGTGTATGGAAGGCATGGCCATTTCCTATAGCTAGTTCATAATTTATTTGTTAATAAAAAGAAAATGTGATTTCCCCCCTCTTATTCCATATATATTTTGAAGACAGGGATGTCACAATAAAACAAATGTGATATGTATATTTAAATATGTGTTTATGTGGAGACATATTTAGATATAGGTTGATATATATACTTCTTGGGGCACAGTGGATAGAGCTCTGTCCCTGGAATGAGAAGGATCTGAGACACTTGCTAGATGTGTGACCCTGGGCAAGTCACTTAACCTGTTTGCCTAAGTTTCTTATATGAAAAATAATCTGGAGAAGGAAATGGCAAGCCACTCCAGTATCTTTGCCAAGAAAACACCAAATAGGGTCATGAAGATTCAGGAACAACTGAAGCGACTCAACAACAACATATACTTCTTATCTAATTTACAAATATATTCATCTTGTTTAATTAGGAAGAGTTAAAGTCTAATTGACTTTTGCTTTTGTTTTTGTTGTGTGAGTAGTTTCAAAAAGTTACTCATCATGGACAGTTGAATTATCAAAATTTGCTTTCTTTGTTTTACTAACTGCTATTGAGCTTGGGTCTCTCATACTGAGGGATACATCTAGAGCAGCAGTTCTCAACCTGTGGGTTGTAACCCCTTTAGGGGTTGATCGACCCTTTCACAGGGGTCATCTAAGACCATCAGAAAACATATATTTCCAATGATCTTAGGAGCCTAGACACAGCTCCTCTATCCATCACCAGGCAGGTCTGCCCACATGCAGAT
Source organism: Pseudocheirus occidentalis (assembly GCA_028646575.1). Classification (NCBI taxonomy): domain Eukaryota; kingdom Metazoa; phylum Chordata; class Mammalia; order Diprotodontia; family Pseudocheiridae; genus Pseudocheirus; species Pseudocheirus occidentalis. The sequence goes on from CM053601.1 coordinate 159,558,479, forward strand.
ACACCCACATATGAGCATTAAAGAGTCACCGCATTAGCAAGGTTGAGAGCCATTGATCTAGAGCTAGGATATGGGCATTGGTGTCCATTGCCAAAGAAAGGAAATTTAACACATTGTTGGTATGAACATTTCCTACCCTGAGTGCTGAAGAGTCAGTGTGGGCAGAGAGCTGGATCAGAAGGCAGGAAGACTTAGTTTCAAGTTTTTCCCTTGAGGCATACTAGCTTTATGGCCCTGGGCAAGTCACTTAAGCTCTCAGCGCCTTAGCCTAGATGAACTCTCTAAGGCTATGTGTTACAATAGCATTTGGAGGAGTTTCTTTACTCAGAAACTCTACCCACTTTCTTTAACTAATGCCATTGAAGTCACATGTCTTTTCCCTGTTCCATCTATGGGATATCACATTATCGTTCACCTGAACATGGAGTTTTCAGGTTCATAGCTGCTCTGGGCTACCTTATCCACCACTTCTCCTGGTTGTGAGTGCTCCCACCAATGTTTCCTTATAGAGTTAACGGGCTCATTGATTTTAAGATTTCAAGAAGGGGCCATTGAGGCAATCTGGTTGAACTCTCTCATTTTATGGTTGAGGAACCTGACCTTGAGAGAGTTGAAGTGACTTTTTTATTGTCTCCCAAATTATGTCAGAGTCAATACTGAACCCAGATCTTCTGGCTCTAAATTCACAATCATTCCACCATGCCATGCAATTTTTCTAATCCTGTGAATTATAATGAAACGAGCAGAGGCATGGCTGATCAATTCTGAATCAAGGACAGATTGCAAAAAAGAGCAGTTAATATTCCTCAAACGAGTATAATAAATTTGATATGAAGTTGAGTTGTTTGCCTATATCCTCTAATTTTTGTGATCAGACTGTATTTGAGTGAGTATGAAAGCCCCTGATGATAAAACACGAGCTCTCTAAATACCTGTAATTCAGAGGCTGATTTAGTACCATTCATTCAGTACTGATTATGTACCTACTCTGTACAAAGCAATGGATCAGGTGCAGGTCAGACAAAGACAGAACAAAAAAGCAAATCAAACTGAAATGGGAAAGTTGAGCAGATGTATTGGCAGCGAACAGGAAATTTTGAAAGTGGATGAGGAAAGACTGAGCAACCAAACTGAGAGATCCAAAGTTCAATTACATCTGCCCCAAAGTGGAAAGAAATAATAACTTCTCTGCCCATGCTTATGGTGGTTGGCTTGTTCCCATTTGCTAAATCTGCCTTTGTGTTTACAAATGAATTAGTTTAAATTTCATATCACAGGGGCCAAGCCCTAGAACAGTTGAACTAAAATTATTCATTGTCCCCTGGAGTGACTCCAGTTATTTTGGTACAGTATCATGCTGAGATTTATATGAAAATGAATCTTAATTTCTAATAAGGTAACCATATGCTTTAGAGTGTGTTGGAATACACTGCCATCAATAAATTTCAGTTCTAACAAATTCTGTCTTGCAACCATCAGTTTACATTTGAACAACTCATGGAATGAATGGTTTATGACCATCCCTTTCTTCTTTCAAATTTGATACAACCATGGAGAGGCTTTTATGATGGGAGAGATTTTCTCTCTTTTCTTATTCTATCTTTGTATAATATTCTTTTGCTTTAGTTTCATGTTCCACCAAAGGAGGCTAACACCCAGCAGACTTAATGTTATTTTTTCTGCTAATTACTACAAAGAAACTGATTGTTGGAGGTACAGTCTGCATGAATTGTCCAGATGAATTAACTTGATTCATCTTTTTTCAGTGATTGTTATTAATTTCAGGAACTGTGAATAACTAAGAACCAAAGGGTGGAAAGGAATGCTCAGTAAGTAGTGTTCCCTTGCTGTGCTTCTGAGAAGATATCTCCTCTTCTTTCTTGCCTCAGTTGACTGCATTTCCTAATAGTAATTATTATCACAATAGCAGTGTGGCACAGGGAAAGAATGCTAAACATAAAGTCGGAGGATTTGGATTAAAATCAGAATTGGCCACTTTCTAATCCATGAGATCTTAAGCAAGGGATATCTCTCTGTCTCTGTTTCCTCATTTTTTTAAAGGGTAGAATTTTGACCAGATGATTTTCAAGGTCCCTTTCCTCTCTATAGTCTCCTTTTGAATGGACAGATCTACAGAATTTTCTGTTTATAAAGTCTTACTCATATATTTTCTCTTTTTGTCCTCACAACAATCCTGTGCAAGTTGGTAATGCAGGTATTGGGAAGACATAGGATTGGATTAGTGATTTCTCTGCCATAGGCAGAACCTGGGTAAAGAAACTCCATTTTACAATTCAGACTGGCATCTCCTCTACAACCCATAGTCATAGAGTTATGTGGGACACCTAAGAGATTAAATGACATTCACTGGATTATATTTGCAATGCCAGTCAGAGACAGGAGACAGGGTTGGTATGTGACAGAGCAGGAAAGCCGAATGCAAGTCTTCTTATTCCAAGTATAATGGTCCTTTAAAAATTTTAGAAATGTCTTTGGATTTTATAACACACTCATTTACTCTTTCCCCCACTCCCTTAATCATAACCCTTTTGTAATAAAGAAAAAGAAAAGCACGCAAACCCAAATGACATAGGCTCTATTTCTAACAGTGTGGTACTCCCTTCTGCATCTGTAATTCCCAAGTGGGTTGGATTGTCAGTTTCCAGCATCCAATTCATGTCATTAGAATTTTGGAGTGTGACTTCTGTTATTGTCATTTCTAATATAACTGTATCTCCCAGTCTGTTTATCTTACTCTTCAGTGGTTCTTGTACATCTTTCTGTGTTTCTCTGAATTCCTCATTTCTCATTTTTTATGGCCCAATCTCTTATACATTACACCATGCTATGCCCTCTTGTTGCCTTACTTTACTTGCTAATAATTTAGGAATCATCAACAGATTAGTCAACCAAATGGTAACCGTTGAGTAGGTATGGTGTACTTCATAGTACTAAATGTTATCTCTTCTAAAGTCTTCTTTTGTTGTCTCATCATGGTATGGAGATAATCCTGAGTTATGAAGGCTGTTCCAATAGAGTATGAACTCTGCCTCGTATAAGACTGTTTTATATATGAGAAAATTGAAGCCAAGATTAAATGACTTGCTCAGTCATACAGTCACTAAAAATCTGTGGATTTGAATCCAGTTCTTCTTGACTCTGTCTAGCACAGATTGTACTACATGATAGCATGGGTCTAAAAATGGACCATCTGTCATATGAAGAACAGTCTAGTCAGGCTTGGAGGAGTTCTTGGCCAGGCTGACTAGAGGTTAGGATATTTTATTGGCTATAGAAACTCATGAAGGCCATAGACTAAAGCATAGAGAGGCCGTGATGTTCTCTAAAAGACAGAAGACTCACTTGGATGAAATCAGGTCCTGGGACTTTGAAATACATATATATCTTATGCAAAGCCTAGTGTGATGGCATTCAAGAGAAGCATGTCAAGAAATTTTGACATTGGACCATAGGATCTTAGTCTTAAAGCTGGGAAGGGGGAAATATACACTTAATAAATGCCCATTATGTACCAGATACTGTTCTAAGCATGTTATGAATATTTTCTGATCTGATTCTCATAGCAACCTTGTGGTGTAAATGTTATTGCTGTCACAGTTTTATAATTGCAGAAACTGTGGCAGTGATGTGCCCAAGGTCACAGAGCTAGTAAGTGTTTAAGACTGAATTTGCACTTGGGTCTTCTTGATTCTCTTTCCAGCACTGCATCCACTACACCATTTCACTGTCTCTAGGAATTAGGGAAGGACAATAGATAACATTTTGCTCAACCATCTCATTTTATAGCTGAAGAAACTGAGGTCCAAAGAGATCATCACTTCCGTGAGGTCATACCAGTAGTAAGTGGCCAAGCTAGCATTTAAGTTCTGCCCATTGTTTCTAAATACAGCATATTTTTCTCTTTAGTTGATTACCAAGTTTGTTTATTTGGTAGTACATCTCAAATTTCATGGCTCTTAAAAATTATTTTCCCCCTAGTGTGTAAATAACAGATTAAAAAAAACACTAGGAGGGTAAGATTCCTCTACAAGTGTCGACATTTGGTTTTATTACTTTCAGAGAGGCCAGAGGAATTTAGAGATGTGGCTTGAGGTGATCAAGTTACTGGAGGTGGCTAGCAATGAGAATTAGCAACTTTTTTTCTAGGTACCTCCTTAAGTTATCTAGTTATAAGGTTCTACCAGAGGGAACAATCTAATGTAGACATATGACCAGTCATGCCCTGAATATGTCTGACATTTTAATTTTATTCCAACTTAAAGTGTTTTGGGCTTGAACTACAACTTCTCCCTCAGTCATACTTTTCCAGCAACTTCAGGAATGTTTCATGCTGCAGAATCCCAGAGTCACAGCATAGATGGCCTCTACCAGCTGAATTTATAGTCTGATTGAAGAGATAAGGCTGACAATTAGAGAGCAAAAATAGCAATTTACAATTAAGTGTTAAGTGGGGAAGATAAAGTCCAATAGAGGAGAGATTCAGAGACAGGAAAAAACACTTGCTTGGACCAGTTAATGATGATTTCATGAAAGAGATGGAATTTGAACTTGGGTATGAATTTTTGGACAGGTGAGTGGTTAGGACTTCAGTGGGGTAGCAGTGGGTATATTAGGATGATATTTCTAACATGGTAATGCTTAAGGGATAAATGCTAATTGTCTTCAAATTTGTACATCTCTGTCTTCCCCATAGTCACATGAACAGTAGATTTTGATATGAAAGATTTAAACCCAAGTCTTCCTGAAGGTTGGCTTTTTATTTACTAGACTGGATCATGCTGCCTTTTGCTGGATTTCTTTTTTTCTCTTCCATACTTATTTCTTCTATCATTTTTGGGGAAAGAAAAAAAGCTGGGACAACTTTTCCCAATGTAGTTTCATTTACAATTTCTTGAAATACACCTTTAGAGGTAAAGCTTCAATAAAGCCCATTTGGGATTCAAATGGAGTACATGACCATATCTTAAATCCAAATCACTCTGGCTTTCACTGATTGGCCAACAGTAGGAGGAGAAAGTGAGGCTGCTGACTTTGCACAGTCGTGCTTCACTTAAATCCTATTCACTTGGAAGTCAAGACATCACCTTCCTGATACCATTGGTCTTCTTTGAGAATGAAAATAAACAACAATCTAACCTCTATATAAGATAACTGAGACTGGAGAGATGAAGTCATTTGCCCAACATCACAAATTTGGAGACAGAAGACTGCCTGGACTTCCATACCATCCTGTGCTGTTTTACCAACCTCACCTAGCCACCATATTGCCTTATACATAATTGTCATTTAACAACAAATCAGTGTTGGATTGAATGACAAGAATGCTCTGTCTACTCAGGTCAAGTCACCTAAAACCTCATAGTTAATGTCTTAGAATATGAATTTGAAATGATTCTGAAGGCTCCTGAACCCAACTTTTATCTGAATAAGAAACTCTTCTTTAGTTGTCACCCAATATTTGAAGATCTTCATTGAAGTGGAATCCATGATCACTTGAAGCAGCCCATTTCACCTGTAGGCCAGTTCTCATTAGGCAGGTAGGTGGTGCAGTGGGTAGAGTACTTAACTCAGAGTCTGAAGAACTAGTTCAAATCCTGTATCAGGTGTTTACCCGTGTATGAGCAAGCACCCTAGCATACCAAGGGCAGCTGCTAGCACAGGTTCTTAGATCTGCTTTTCTAAAGGAAAGCAACTCAAAATGGGTTAACAATCTTTCTTTAATCAAACAAACATATCATTTACCTAGTTCAGGGGGAAAAGTCAGCACCCTGAACTCCAGAGAATACAAACCCAAGTTACAAGCACAAGTTATAAACACAAGTTACAAGCAGACCAAGAAACACATCAGCAGATGGGCTTCCAACCATCTGACCAACACATCTATTACCCATTCAAGTCATCAGAGAGGAAAGCATCAACATCTGGGTTTTTCAAAGCTGGGGGGGGCTCAATGGCTTCCCAGAGTCTCATCTGGTCAAATCACACAACTCTTCTCAAAGTGAGTCCCAAAGCAAAGCCTCACATCAGGGCGTGTATATAGGCTTCTCCTGTGTCAGCCCCCTTGACCCACTGCCCAATTACAAAGTAACAAGGTGTGGCCATTCCCAAAAAACAAGAGGTTACCACGGGCTCCATGTGACCACCAAATCAGGGAACATTCTTTTGAACCACTTAAGCAAAGGGGCTAGGGGCAGGAAAGAGCTTCAGATTCCCATTACAACCCGGTTGTGAGATCCTGAACAAATCAGTTAGTCTCTTTCAGCCCCAGTTTCTTCATTAATTAAATGGGAATAATAACAGCACTAGCTGGCAGATCTAAAGTCCTCTATATGTGCTGTTTGTTGTTGTTATTAATTCTTGAAGTTTTTCCTGATGTCACATTGAATTTAGCCCTTTGCAGCTTGTGCCCATGTATCCTGTTTCTGTCCTCTGAGGCTCAGCTCAGATCCAATTCATCTTCCATATGCCAGCCCTTCAAATATTTGAAGATAGCTCTTAAGTCAGTGCTGAATCTTCTCCTTTCAAGGCTAAATGTTCTGAGTTTTCTGGCAGAAGCAAGTCCTGCTCTGGCTTTTCATTCCATTTTTCATCATTATCGTCACTTCAGAGAAGCTTGAAGAGGTAACTGTTGGTGCTTAGTATTCCAGAGGATTCCCAGCCTGGACCCCAGGTTACAAAGCTTCATTCCCAGCAATGCCTAGGACAAAAGCAGCTGGATCCCAGCCAATCTAATTCAATCTAATCCATTCTAATGCCACCCAATGCGATTCAATCCAACAAGAATGTTTTAAATGCCTCCTATTTATAAGGCACCACGCCAGGGGATGAGGAGACAGGACAAAGACAAATGAGGAAACAGGGTCTTCCCTGAAGGACTTCACCTGCTACTAGTGGGGGGCATGGAGGACAGAACATTACCTTCATGATAATTTGAGGGAGCCTTAGTGTGAATATTTCAAGTAGATTCCATTCAGGTACATTAGTTCTTTCCTTGGAGTAGGTAGAAAATGCACTGGGAAAACTGTGGTATAGTAGGAGACAAATGACTATAGGATCAGAAGATCTGGGTTCATATTTGATCTCTGTTGATGATTTCCTATGTGACCTGGGGCAAGTCTCTTTGATTTCCTTGGTCTCAGTTTTCCCATCTGTAAAATGAGAAGGTTGGACTAAAAAGTCTCTGAGGTTATTTCTAGTCCCAGGTCTATGATTCCACAGTCCTTCCAAAAGAACCTTATTCTCTTTATGTCTCTCCAAGCAGTTTTTAGTGATTCATTTAAGGTGCACTTTATTTCTTCCATTTCACGAGAGTTACTTTTGGATTTAAGTGTGTTTAAGGAAATTCTTATGCTTCAGATTATTTCTCCTATGCACTTGGTCCCATTTTTTTAAACAATGATTTATTTTTTGTTAAGTGGCTCATGCATTGTCCTTCAACATCTTCCTGTACCTTCTGTCCCATTATTACCAAAATTAATCTTTTTTCTCTAGGTGTGTGCCCAGTGAAATACATCATGCAGGCTATCGAACGGGAACAGCAGCTAATTTAACAGCTTTGGTTGGGTCAATAATGCTGACCAGTAGGAAGGAATCAGCCCTGTGTCCCCCCCACTGGTCAACATTATTAACTCTGCAGTCTAATGAGCATGCTGGAAAATTGGTGCCTGCATATGCTTCAATATAAAGGGAAATTAGATTAAACATGATCTATGTAATGCCAGATATGATGAAAACTGCATGCCTCTCCTTGTGGCCATTGCTGCTTTTCTGAGACTATGGCCTTTCCTTGCAATTTGCATTCCTGAAACTGAAATACATTTTCAACAGGAGTCAGACCAAGGGTGATCTTCAGGGCTTCTTAAACTTTTCCCACTCATGACCCCTTTTTTGCATTTCAGCAGCTGTTCATCAGCTTTGCACAGCAAGAGGGCACGAGTAGCGCAAAGTGCAGTGCACATGCTTTGTGTTCAGAATCAAGGTTGCAGTGAAGTTGCTCCTTGTTGCAACATGGGCACGTACGTCCAGAGACACCTCAGATTCATTATGTGTTTGATTTTTAATTAATTTTTGGCATTGCACATTCAGAAACCCATAAGAGGTCTTGACCCACAGTTTAAGAAGTGCTGACTATTGATAGCTGAGGATCAACTTCCTTGGTCAAGTTCCTTAACCTCTCTGATCTTCCTTTTCCTCTTGTGTAAAATGAGCAGGATGGGGGATAGTCTCTGAGCACCAGATTTATGATGCTAAGATTCTAACCTTAGGTAAGTCACTCAGTCCCTTTAAACCTCAGTTTTCTCATCTGTAAAATGAGAAGATTGAACCAGACAGTCTCTAAAGTCCTTTCCAGCTATGGATCAATGAGGCTAGCAGCCTATAACCCATCTTAGTAGAGGAAGTAAAATGAAAATTTGATTACACATTACTTAAGTTAGAATTACCAAAGACACATGATTATAGAATTTAGATTGGGGAGGGAATTTGGTAATCATACAATCTTGGGATTGTAAGTATTGAGCTATAAAGAACTTTAGAGATCAATGAGTCCAACCTTCTTGGGGATAGGGGAATTTACTTGTTGAAGATCAACAGAGGCAGAGTCTGTATTTGAACCCAGACCCTCTTGATTCCAAACCCGATGGTTTTCCCTCTCCATTAAATTTCTTCTTAATTCTCCTTCTTAAGTATTATACTCTTTGAGGTTATTTTGAAAGGGTTAAGCGATATGCCCAGAATGTTCCCATATCAGTCTTATGCCCAGGTGAGCACTCATTGTTTTCCTCTCTGTGACCAATTATTGCTACTTGAAGTCATGAAAAGTTTCCATAATACAGACGATTAATCTCAGCACCCTGGTTTCCATCCTTTGACAGGTAATAGTTGTATCTGCTTAGGTAGTGTTTCTGGCTCTTTAATGAAGAATATAAATTGGAGAACATTAAGATAAATAATTCTATTTTGCAGTTATGTCTTTAATTCTGGAAGTCAAGGTGAAGATGAAGATTAGATTTAGGAGGAATGAAATAATGAAACAGAAGGACTAGCTATGTTGATCAGATAAGGGAACTTCAGGATCTTGGAAGTGGACGTTTTGATGTTTGTTAGGTGTCATTGGAATTTTGGCACAAAGGAGTCATCAACAGCAGCATCTTCTGGGTGAAGCTTCCTTAACTGATTGCCCATTTGAATGTACTCCAAAATGGGAGTTCATGTTTGAATGGATGAGGCCCCATATGATTCTTAATTCTCAAGAAAAGATTCACATAAATTCCCCAGACCGTACTCACTGAAGCAGGAAAATGGTTAAATCTTTTTTAAGGAAAGATTTCTGCAAGAAATTCTGGAATAAAAAAAAAGATTATCTAGTTTTTCTTCAGTTAAATAGAATATATAGTTAATTTGGAACAGCTTGTTATTTTTAGTACATTATAGTTAACTGAAGCATGGCTGTGGTTGAGAAAATATTGAATAATTTTAGATTTTCAACCTTCACACTGGGTTGCTAGAGATTGTGTATTGAAGACTTTATATTTCCTCTGACTTGAAGGGTCTCCTGCTTGTTCAAAGCATGTTCTTTGATTAGACAGATGAGCACTGCATTGGGAAAGGTAGGAAAGGGATATTTGGAGTCAGCTTCTTAATGTAGCAGGAAGTACAGAGCTTTGAGAGCCCTGGATGAGGTCTGACAATTCATTACTTATCTTTTATTTTCCTTATCCAGTCATCCTGATTTATATCTTGCCACTGGACCCAGATGGGTCCAAAGGAGAAAGAGAGGCTGGTGACCTTGCACAGCCCTCCCTCACTTAAATCCACTTTACTTGCGAGTCATGGCATCATCTTCCTGATGTCATGGTCCTCTTTGAGAATGAAGGGCAAACAATAATCTTCTTTAGTATACTCATGTTAATCCAGCTATAGAAAGCTACATAAAGACAGCTAGATGGTGTAATGTATAGAGTACTTGTATCAGCAAGCACCCTAGCATACCTAAGGTGGCTGCTAGCACAGGTTCTTAGATCTGCTTTTCTAAAGGGAAGCAACTCAAAATGGGTTAACAATCATTCTTTAATCAAACAAGCATATCATTTACCTAGTTCAGGGGGAAAAGTCAGCACTCTGAACTCCAGAGAATACAAACACCAGTTACAAGCACAAGTTACAAACACAAGTTACAAGCCAGTTACAAGAAACAGATCAGCAGATGGGCTTCCAAGCATCTGACCATCACATCCATTACCTATTCAAGTTACCAGAGAGAGAAGCACCAGCATCTGGGTTTTTCAAAGCTGGGGGGCTCAACGGCTTCCCAGAGTCTAATCTGGTCAAATCACACAACTCTTCTCAAAGTGAGGCCCAAAGCAAAGCCTCACATCAGGGCGTATATATAGACTTCTCCTGGGTCAGCCCTCTTGAGCCAATATCCAATTACAAAGCAACAAGGCGTGGCCATCCCCCCCCCCCCCCCCCGCAAAGGGGCTAGGGG
>CM053601.1:159569085-159585336 GCA_028646575.1 Pseudocheirus occidentalis
CCCAGGTTTGCTGTGAGAATGAAATGAAACAATATTTTTAAAGTACTTTACAAAACCGTAAAGCACCCTATGCATTCTAGTTAGTAATCATAAGAGAAGGAGAAACAAAGAAAGAGAAGGAAATGGAGCAGGAAGAAGAGAGGGGAAAGGGGAAGGTGCTGCTGCTGGTGATAGTAGTGGTCGTAACAGCAAATTTCTGAGGTAGGATTTGAACCCAGGAGTCTTCTGACCCCACATTTCAGATGATTTGTCTTCTCCCACATGCCTCTGTGGCACACAGATTTTGGAAAATGAAGGCTCACGCCTCATTCTGGTTCTGTTGCCCAACACACACTTTCAGCAATTGTTTTAATAATGCATCTGATGTTCTGCTTTCTGTTGATGTGGAAGTTATTACTGTAAAAATATTCAATTTTTTCATATTTATATAATATGAGTGAAGACACTGAAATTATTTTGTGATTTTTATCAAAGCACAGTCCAGATACATTTTGTCATATTTAAATAAAAGATATCCAGGGCTGATGCTTCCTCTGGAAAGAATACTAATAATGTTTCAGTGACTCTCAACTTATTTTCTTATCAATTAATTTTTTTCTTCCCCTAAAACTTTTTAAAGACCCCCACATCCATTTTTATCTATCTTCTGACACAGTACTGTGCCTGTTTTCCATTAGACTATTTCCAAAATTGATGAGCAGAACATATTATCCCTAGAGAATTAGTTTTCTCATCTAATAATAAGTTTGTTGTAGGGATCATGAGACCAGCAATGCTCCAAATAGGATGATTGGGAAGAGACATTAAATGTTTTTAAAGTATTCTTCTGACATTTCAAAGACATTTCAAATCTATCTTTTAAGAAGTCTTGCTACCATAGGCAAGTCACTTAGCCTCTCTGATCTCAGCTTCCTTATCTGTAAGCTCAAGGAGATGGACTATATAATCTCTCAGCTCCTTTCCAACACTAAAATTAATGAGAAGAGGAAAATATGAGAATTTGACATGGTTGTCCTTTAAGATTTTCATCATTATACCAAATGGAAAGAAAAATGTATAAATTCATCTCGCTTTTGGGTATAACGGATAAGATAGAGCAAGATTGCTTTCCTGATTGGAATTATAAAATCTTGATAATTGAAATGATCATCCAGATTGAAAGACAGGGTGGAACAGTGGGTAGAAGGCCAGCTTTGGAGTCAAGAAGTCCTGTGAACAAGAACTTATACCTCTCAGATATACAAGTTATGAATCCTTGGTCAAAATACAGAATCTCTCAATGCCCTAGTCAACTGTCAAAGACTAATAAATGACATCTAATCTACAGTGCAGAGCTACATGGTAGAGTTTTATACCAGGAACACTAAGAATTCTCCCACATCCATGAAATCACAGGTCCATATAATCTCTCTGCCCCATCAAAAAAGAGACAAATGAAATAATGATGATGATACATAGCAGCTAAAATGTATATATTGTTTATTTTGCACCAGGCACTGTGATAAACACTTTACAATCGTTACAATTGTATGTTGTATATTGCATTGTATGTTGTATATTGTATATCAATACAATTGATCTTCACAACTCTGGGAGGTAGGTGCTATTATTATTCACATTTTACAGATGAGGAAACTGAGGTAAACAGAAGCCAAGTGATTTGCTTGGGGTCACACAAGCTAGTAAGTGTCTGAAACCAGAATTGAACCCAGATCTTTCTGACTCCAGGCTACTCTGTCCATTGTACCATGTAGGTACCAGAAGAATAAGGACTTCTTGAGAAATAATAGTTCTTTAAGCAAGTAAGAGTAGAATAGTATGTCACCAGTCAATCAACAAATATTTATTGAGGGTTTTCTATGCGATGATGAATGATGAAATTCAGTAGGTCAGTTATAATTACAACATAAATATTGTATCAACTAGTATGTGGATGTGTGGATCAATAAATGCATACCTATGTATACAATACACAAATGCGCATATAAAAGGTATATATGTATATGTTCATGTGTATGTTATACATATACACCAACATGTGTGGATAAAATATACACATGTATAATTGTTTCACATCTGTGTTTTTATTGATACAGAGAATTCCTAATATGGAAAATTCCTTTATTAATGCAGATCAGCAACTGGTCTGTAACTTTATATAGTCTTAGAATACTGCCTGAGAAGGCACTAAGGGTTTATCCCAATTGTCCATAAGCACAGAGCCAGTATGTGCTAGAGATTAGATTTAAAACATAATTCTCCCTGGTTCTAAACCCTCTAGTTAGTGTATAGGCATGTGTATTGATTCCATTTGGAATTTCTTTAGATGTAGTATCATTGACCCAAAGGTGATATATTGAAGATGTAGTTAAATGTGTTTTATAATTCATAAAAATCAGAACATTTATCTTAATTTTTAATTTGGAAAAGATGGCCATTGTTTCTTAACCCTTTCAGTTATCATTGACCTCTTTGGCAGTTTGATCAAGTCTATGGAGCTCTTCTCAGAGTGATGCTTTTAAATGACAAAATAAGATTTGTAGGATTACAAAGAAAACCAGTTATATTGAATTATAATTATCAGCATATTGTTAAAAATAGAAGTTCATGAATTCCAGGTGAAGAATGCGTTCATATAGGTAATCTCAAAGAATTGAGAATTATTTTTTATTTGTTGACATTTCTTTCATATAAAGTAACATTAGCTGTAGGAAAAGTTACAGAGGCTGAGTAATGTTGTTTCTGGGTTTGACTGTCAGCCCCATGAGGAGTAGGCTTACATCTGGAACTGAAGATGTTAAGACTGTTAAGGATTCCATATGAGACATTAATATTATACTTGACACTTGAAGCTCTCTGCCTCTAAACTGAATTCCAGTATAACTTCATTAGGTGTCATAGCTAAATTGTTTGCAACTCCTTCTTCTGTCCTCAATTCAATATTTGTGAATGCAGGAATAGAAAAGAATTCAAATCCCAATGAGATTTCTTATAAAATTTCAATTTTGGACTGATGACAACTATGAGAAAAAAAGAGATTTTCTTTTTTTCTTTTGCTTTTTGGAGGGGTGGGGAAGACTGGGCAGTGGGGGGGGGGTAAGTGACTTGCCCAAGGTCACACAGCTTGTAAGTGTTAAGTATCTGAGGTAGGATTTGAACTCAGGTCCTCCTGACTCCAGGACCAGTGCTCAATTCATTGTTCCACCTAGCCTCCCCAAGAGATTTTCTCTTACCTGTGTAAGGAAATGATCTTTGACCAAGGAAAATAAGCTTTCATTGTCTGCGGGTGGTGTGTGTGTGTGTGTGTGTGTGTGTTGTATACATATATACATACATACTATATACATATACACACATACACATACACTCTGATTGTAGAACACTGTTTCTTCTATAGTTTAAAAAGATTAGATTGGAGTAATAGATTCTTCATCTATACTTTTTATAATGGCCTCAATACATTCTCCACTTCTGTGACTTCCAAAACTGTTATTAAATAGAAGCAGCATTTTCAGAGAACTGCATTTGGAATCAAGAAAACCTGGGTTCAGATCTAGCCACTTGGCAAACCTAACCTCTACATTCCTCAAGGTATTCACTAGGATTTATCTGCTAATTCTTAGCTAGGTGGCAGTTTGTATTTCTGGAGGATGTTCCCAGACTGGGGCAATAGTAAGTCCTTCCTGTGTTTTTAGGGCTATTACATTGTAGGATCTTAGGATTTGGAGATGTAAGATACAGCTTGGAGATCAGGGAAGCTGAGGCCCAGGAAAGTTTAATGTCCAGCCCAAGGTCAAACAAGTTATCATCAGTAGATGCAGACTCTGAGGACAATGTTTCTGACTCCCATTCTGGCTCACTTTCCATATATTGTTCTGTAGTGTTCTGTTATTTGTTGTTTTGCTGGATTTTTTTTTCCTTTTGGTCTGGGCTTGTGATTTTATTGGTCTTGAGAAATATTCATTGTGGACATTCCCTTCCTTAAAGCACCTGGGATGCAGAGAGTGCCGGCCTTGGAGTCAGGAGCAACTTTGTTCAAGTCTTTGGCATATATTACTTTTGTAACATGGAGAGTCACTTAACATCCTACGACGCTCTAACACTAAAAGTTAGACAATTTTCCAATTCTGATCAATGGAATTTTAATAAAAGTGGTCAATATCCTATTTCTAAGTTGCCAGTATATAAAAATGGATTATCTATTTGTTGGAGAAAACTTTGGATCAGAAGTGTACATTCAATGGAGAAGGCTTTTGTAGAAATCATTTTTGGATTCCTTAATATATTGGTTATAATTGTGAACATTTCTCAGAAGCTGGTATAACTTGGAAAAATGAACAAAGTCTAACTATTCTGAAATATGTCTTCTCCTTCCCCAAAATTCAATAGTAACATTATTCAAGAAAGCACATTTATGCTGGCTGGATTGACTATGTGCCACAAATGGTACAAATCTAACCCTTCTTATTTCTGAAGTATGCTTGGTTACACTCTGTGATATTGACCTACCATATTGGTTACATATTTATTCTTGGGCTCCTACAATTTTTATATAGCTCCTTTTCCATCCAAAGATGATTTTACAATATACACCACCAATATTTTCATGGGAATGAATAAAGTTTAGGAAGCTTGATTTAATAGAAATCCTTCCATTCATTACAATGACTAACTGCATTACTTTGTTCTTCTCCACTGTTTTTGGTCTTATCCCAATTCTTAATTTAAATAGCATTAATACAATAATAGCAGTACAAACAACTGGTTTTAATATAAGTTTTAATAAGGTCCAACCATCTTACTTGCAATATTACATGAGAACCTCAAAACAACCTTGAGAGGTAGCCTAGTCACCAGCCTTGCCCCAGTCCTAACCACCTAACCATTTACAGTAGCACCCTAATGATTTCTCTATCCAAACCATCATAGTTTGCAAATAGCTATTCTTAAAGCAGTCTTGACTGAGTCACTCTTTGACTGATGAGCCTTCAATGGTCCCTATTATGTCTAGAATAAAATACAAATTCATCAGTATGGCATTACAAGTTCCTCAAAGTTCACCTCCAACATTTTTTTCTAGAGAAATTTCATATTCCCCCAGTGTATGCTCCATGTTCTAGTCAAATTGGTCAAATTGATATTCTATATCAGGCCTCCATGGTTTTGTACAAATTGTTCCCAATAGTTGGGATATTTACCCTTCTCATCTCTGTCTCTTAAAATCTTTGGTTCCTTTAAAGACTCAACTGTAGTGCTATTTCCTATATGAGGAAGCCTTTCTTGACTCGCCTTTGGCCTGAGCGTTAGTCCATTCCCTACTTGCCCCGTCTTAGTTCATCACTTTGCATTTACTTACCTGTGAGTTTTTTGTTTGCCCCCAGGTAAATTCCATGAATTCAAAGTCTATTTTATTTTGGACTTTGCATCCACAGCTTTTAGCCTAGTGCCTGGCACAAAATAACGATCATACTTAGTGAATGTTTGTTGTGTTGAATTAAAATTCCACTTTATAGCTGAAAAAACTGCGACTTAGAGAGATTTGGTAATTATCCCAAAGTTTTGCCACTAATGAGTTGCAAAACTAAATCTCTACTTCTCATTTCATATTAACAATCTCTCTATGACATTACACTCATATACCTAGTTTTTACAAGTAGAAATGGAAAATGCATTAAGTAGAATCTATCAAGTTGTCAATAAACAAAACTAAACCTATATTTCACATAAAGTCCTTGGAGATGACACCATGTATACTAGCCCTCTGTTAGCATCTGACTGGTCTGGAACACTGTTCCATTAGAAAGTGGGGGAGGGAAATCTCAAGTTAGAGTGGCATAGAGTTCAGCTGTGTGTGTATGTGGTTCCCCTTCTACTTCAGGGTTGGTGTTCTATTTTTCCAGCACTCAATTAAAGTATAGGCCAGTTCAAGATCTGGCTGGTCTTCTTTTCTTGATGGAATGATCATTATTGTCATATATATGCTTTCTTAGTTCTGATTTTGGTTCAACTTTGAAGAAAACCAGTAAATTAACTTTTAAAAATTTTATTAGAGTATTTATTATATTAGTGTAGAATACATAATAAAACTTGTGGCAGTAGTTTACAAAACCATCTTATTTGACACTGTATTTTGGTTGCTAATTAATGTCATAGGGAAAGGGACTGGATTTATGATTTTATTGATTTAAACAATTCCTGAATGAGGAAATGATCTCTTCTAAGACAAATTTGTACTTTTTCCACAACAATCTTGGAAATTTGTCTAGAGTATTCGAAAGTTAAATGACTTGTTCAATGTCACATATCCATTATGTGTCAAAGGTGAGATTTGAACATGTCTTCCTAGCACCACAGCTAATTTTCTGCCAACTGTACTATACTTTCCTCTCAATTAATATCATTTTAGGGTGTTAAGGAAGGAAGGAAGGAAAGAACGAAGGAAGGAAGGAAAGAAGGAAGGAAGAAAGGAAGGAAGGAAGGAAAGAGGGAAGGAAGGAAGAAAGGAAAGAAGAAAGAAAGGAAGGAAGGAAAGAAAGAAGGAAGGAAAGAAGGAGAAAAAGAAATTTACATAATTTATTGTATATTCGGAAGGAGTAGCGTGTTGTGCATAGTAGATTTGCAGTTTCATGTGCCATCATCTTTTTATTGTTCTGTGTTATGGAAATTCTTGTTTTGTTCCATAAATTGAAAATAAAATAAACTTTTAAAAAATGAAGAAAGATGACAGGGTTCAGATTTGAAATTTCATAATCAGATTTCACAAGCAACATTTTTTCCTCTAGAAAGAACAGCATGAAAAATACCTTTGAGAACATCCAGTCATTTTTGCTTTCCTGATTTCAATGTCTAATCTTATTATCAGTACTGTTCTTTATTTTCTCTTTAAAAAAAGTGATGATCCAATCAATTCTTGTGGCTTCCTATCTGTAAATAAATGCGTGTATTTTTTAAATTGAAAAATATTTTGAGGATTTTGGTAACACATTCTTTTGTTTGGCAATGATAATTTAAATAATGGTTTATTTTTTTTACTTGCTATACCCTTATCTAATACCAGTACTCTGAGCTTCTTTTGTATAATTTCTTAATGAACTATTAAAATTATAAACCCAAATAAACCAATGTTCATCATCCTAGCTTGCTTTGAAAATGACATTTTATCCTGGTTAGGGGCATGTTACATTAGATGATACTTATTCTGATCATTAGTATTAGATTATGATGAAAGATCATATAAGCTTAGTGGAATATTAGGATTTTCATCATTTATCGAGTTACCTGCAGCTAGATGGTTATTGGTGAAGTCATTATTTTTGATCATTTAGAGGAGGTTGGAACTGTATATTTTAGAAGTGGCACTTCCATCGGATTCATTACTTCTAAAAGTCTGTATTCAAAAAATGGACTCATTTTTAAAGAATCATTTCCTCCAGTATAAGTAACCATTCAATTCTTCTTCCTCTTTCACTTTATCTCCTTTTCCTGAATTTGGTTTATGTGGTCATTTTTATGCTATTTGAGATCCTTGATAGATATTTTGTTTCATATGTGTGCGTGTGTGTGTGTGTATGTATGTATGTATATACACACTCATAATGGTGGGGAATCATTTCTTTATCTTCATTTACTTTATAAATAATTCATACTGTAACAGTTTCATATGGAAACAAGTCACCCTAGTTGTATCCGTAGAAATTTGTTGGTAGGAATGCTTGTTGATATTTGAAAGCTAGAAACAAGTATGATTATTGCCACCATTATCTTACTGTTAATGATGGGGGTGGAGAGCCAGTGGCACTAAAATGTAAGTTTACTGTTTAAAGTGGTACTTATCTTCAGAGTTATTTGATATCTATCCAGGATCAGGTCTTAAAAAGAAGGGGAAAAATTGTAAATCAGGCCAAAATTAAACATAACTCTCTCCTTTAATAAAAAAAAGCTAGATTAGCTACTAGAGAAGTGGCTTATATTATCTATACTTGCTTAAAATCACAGAATTTTATTGTTGCAAGGGACTATAGGGGCACGTAGTTGAACCTCTGTCTGAGGCAGAGATTCTTACTGTGGCCATTTCTATCAAGTGGCTTTTACAGTTTCAAGGTTTATTAAATTCAACATCCATAAGCTTAGTGTCTTCTATGAAAAAGAGAGAATTTTCGATGTTGGTAGCTGACAATTTCCCAAGTCATGTTTTTACTTTTTGATATCTCTAATTGATAAGAAATTTTCCTAAAAGAACATGAAAAACATTTGCTTGTGACTTTCATTCCTTATGAATACTTCATGCTGAGCAAAATATGTTCTGCCCTTTGGAACTGAACAAAACATTTTCTCTACATGGTGGCTACTTGGCTCTAACATCTTAGAAGATAGTTATCATCTCTTTTTTTCCAGGTGAAATATCCCTAATTCCTTTAAGCAAAGTCTCTTAAGACCTTTGGAACTGATTTGTGACACGGGAGACCCTGGTACAAGACCATGCAACATGGTGTGACCTCATGAGAGAAGGTGCTGTGCTCTGTGAGCAAAGCAGAATTAAAGTCGCTTAAAAGAAACATGAGACATGCACATTTAGGGAATCCACCCCAAATATTCAAATGGATTATTTGTGCCCGACCTGTGGTAGAACATTCTGAGCTCACATTGGTCCGATCAGCAACAGTCAGACATGCTGTAACCTGACTCTAGGATAGTGACGTCGTTTTGGTCCTGTTTGAGAATGAAGGACAACAACCAGGCAAAGCAAACTTGTCGGCAAAGTTTCTTACATTTTCATCATCCTGGTTTTCCTCAACCGGATATGCTCTGACTTGTTAATGATCTTCCTAAAATGTAATTCAGAAATGAAGGAATATTCTTTATGTTGCCTGGTCAGAATAGAACATGGTGATGCTATAATGTCTTTTGTCCTTTACACTGTTTCTTTTCATAGGGTCACATTCACTTTTTTGATTGCCACATCAGTGTTGACTCATGTTGTACTTGGAATTCACAGAGATCTTCCGTTTCTTTTCATATGAATTATTATCACCTAATCATATCTTGACTTCCTATTTATCCTTGTTAGCTTTAATCTTATTAGATATGGTTCATCTTTGGGGCACTAATTCTATTACCCGGTGGATTAACTAACCCTCCCACTTCCATTTCTTCCATGAATTTATTAAGCATAAAATCTCTCTCTTCCTTCAGGTAATTGAGGAAAATGTTGAACAGAACAGGGCCAAAGCTGGATCTTGGGTCATGACATTAGAGTCCTTTTTCAAGGTCAAGAATAATTCATGACTCATCCCCTTCTAGGACTGGTCATTCAATCGTTTTTTGAGTCCACCAAACTGTATTATTTAGCCTAAAGCTCTCCATGTTCTCCCCAAGGAGAACTGTACAGTTTCTTCCTGAAAACCAGGTATGTTATTTCCATGGGAAAGACAGCTAGGTGTCATAGTGCATAGAACACTGGAGTGATGGAACCATGAATATTGAATTCAGATCTTATCTCCATTACTAGCTGTGTGAGTCTAGGTAAGTCACTTAACTTGGCTCTGTTGAGTTTCCTCATTTGTATAATATGGATAATAATAGCACCTGTTTCTCAGGATTATTATGAGGATAAAACTATATGTTTGTAAAACACTTTGGAATTTTAAAGAACTATATGAATTATTATCATTATTCTATTCAAGTAAATACCAACAATACTGATTAGAGAGGAAAAAGAAAATGTTGATAAAGGTTATGAAGTCCTAGGCATGAAATTGAAGACTCGAGGGACAAAAGTGGTATTCTCTTCGGGACTCTCAGTTGAAGGCATGAACTTTAGAAGAGAAATCAAATTTTGTGAAGAGCTAATTAAGAAGATAGTATGTAAGAATGAGATTGGGATTTCAGGACTGCCAGT
Organism: Pseudocheirus occidentalis; assembly: GCA_028646575.1. Classification (NCBI taxonomy): domain Eukaryota; kingdom Metazoa; phylum Chordata; class Mammalia; order Diprotodontia; family Pseudocheiridae; genus Pseudocheirus; species Pseudocheirus occidentalis. Next base: position 159,578,984 of record CM053601.1, read on the forward strand.
TGAAATACATGTTCCTGGCCAGGGTTGGGGAGTAAACTTAATAGGGGCAGGTAAAAATATGTTTGGGGGCTGGGCATGGTGGTTCATGCCTATAATTCTTACTAGTGAGGCTTCTAGATAGCACGGTGGATAGACCACTGAAATCGGAGTCAGGAAGGGCAGGGTGCAAACCAAGCCCAGATATTTACAATTGGTGAAAAAACCAAGCAAGTCATTTACCTTTTGCCTGCCCTCAGTTTCCTTATCTGTAAAGAGGGCATAATACCACTTACCTGGCAGGGACTGGAAGATCAAATGAGATGAAATTTGTAGTGTTTTACAGAGTTGCAGGCATGTAGTAACTTATTAGTATCTTCTTATTTCCATTCCTTATCTTCCCTCTTCTGGTGAGGTTGAAAGTTTGAGATGAAATAGGACTGGAGGTGGGGAGGGGCACCAGGCTCTCTAAGGAGGGGTAAATTAGCCCATGTCAGAAATATAATAGTCAAAACTATTGTTGTGTCAATTAGCAGTGGGATCAAACCTGTGAGTGGCCATCACTGTGCCCACCTGGGTGAGGTAGAGACAGCCACTGTCAAAAAAATGTCTTTTACTGATATGACTATTTCAAATCTAACAAAAAACTCCAAAACTTTGAATGAGAAGTAAAGAGGAGAAAGCTGCTTGTGTATATGTAGCTGGCTAGAAACCATGAAGAATTGCTACAATGGAGAAAAATAGTAGTAGGAACAGCCAGGAATTCATGGAAGACAAAATCCAGGGAAGGAACGGGCAATAAGACCTTTGGCCTCAGATGCCTCTATATAAATGTATAAAGTCTGGGTAAAAAGAAAGGTAGGAAAAGGAATTCTAATGCAAAGAGACAATCTTATTAGTATTGTGGACAACTGATAGGATGAGATTCTTGACTAGATTATGTGTCTAGAAGGGCATGTCTCCTTCATTCAAAACAATCAGAAAAAAAGAAGGTCTGTTGGGTGGTGTTTGTTAAGAAGGTATATACTCAGGGGACAGTTAGGTGGCCCAATGGATAGAGCACCAACCCTGGAGTCAGGAGAACCTGAGTTCAAATCTGGCCTCAGATATTTACTGGCTGTGTGATCCTGGGCAAATCAATTCACTTGGTTTCCTGAGGTGGAGAAGGAAATGACGAACCACTCTTCTATCTTTGCCAAGAAAACCCCATATGGGGTCACAATGAGTCAGATTTGACTTGAACAACTGAACAACAATACGAGTTGTTGATTAACTAAGGAAGAAACACAAAGATAGGACAATTCTAGTGCATCACTGAATATTTGAAATGCTTTTCTTTTTCTTTTCTACACACAAAACCTCACATTTATATAAGAATTCAAAGTTTGCAAAGTACTTTCTAATATCTCATTTGGCCCTCAACACAGTCTTCTGTTGCTGGTGCTATTTCACCCTAATTTTTTAGAGAAAGAAACCAAGACTCAGAGAGGTTAAGTGATTTGCCTGAAGTTGCATAGCTAGGTAAGCATTTGGGGTGGCATTTTAGTCTAGATCCTTTTGACTCCAAGGCCACTGACACATCCAATATTCCTCAAAGCCTCTCCTAAAAACAAAATACATAAAGTAGAATTTACTTAAAGAACTGAATCTTCTCACTTATATTAGATGGTGCTGGATAGACAAAGACAATTTTCAACAAAACCTATATCCTCTCATTTGTTGCAGTCCCAGAAAGCTGTCCGAAGAAGACTTTGAATATTCACTGTAACACATATATCTAGAATTAGTATAAATAAATGTCTATATGCCAAGCAAAACAGATGTTCTAGCTTTTAAAATACATATATTATTATTTTTTTAAAAAGTAATATTAAAAGTGTCTCTTTATTGCACCCTTTCCCTAACTCATCCTAACTTTCCCTTTGTAGTCTTTCCCCCCCGCTCTGATCAGATACATTTAATCAGTGGATAAATTCTTTCCTGGTTATTTCTTTAGATTGTGATGCATAATCCATCCAAAAGTACTTACTAAGCATTTACTGTATTAGGTACTTTGGTAGGCCCTGGCAAGAAAAAGCCAGAAATGAACAATCCTTTTTTTCAAGGAACCTATATATGTGTGTGTGTGTGTGTGTGTGTGTTTATATATATATATATATATATATATATATATATATATAAGCATATACAAGGTAATTTATATATTTTTGGGTATATGGTAAAAATCAAGTAGTATTTGGAGGGGGTTCAGCAAATGCTTCAAATAGGTAGATTGAGCAAAACTTTGAAGGAAGCTAGGTATTTTAAGAAGGTGAGCTGAGGAAGGAGTACATCTTGTGTAAAAAACATGGAGATGAGATCTGGAATGTCTTCATGGAGTGGCAAATAGGCTAGTTTGCTGAAGTAGAAGTGCTAAGGGGATGAAAGCATCGTAACAGCGCTGCCTCCCACAGTACATCAGTATATAAAGGATCCAGACGCTATGTTAGACTTGATTTCTAAGGCTCCATTTTGTTCATGATCAATTTCCAATCATGAGAAATCTGGTCCTACCTGGATGTGGCCAATGATTCAGCATAAGCTTGAAGGGGGCATAGAAGCCAATGGATTGGAGGTACTGGCATAGTCACTGAGATAGTAGAACCCCATAAATTAGAGATAGTGTCTTAGAGGTTGGCTCATATAAACTTAGAGGGGGGATTTGACTTGCCCAATGTCTTTGAGACGAAAAGAAGCAAAACCAGTGGATAGAACCCATGTCTGGTTTTGTGACTCTTCAGGTTTCTAACTTCAGAGGATCTCAAAGGAAGAAGGTTCCTTAGGGACTGTCTAATCCAATCTCCTTTTTCACAGGTGGGGAAACCAAGCAGAGCTCCCTCTCATTTTGCATTCTTTTGTCCTCATCTTTATGAATAAATAGCATGTATTTATTTTTTCACCCTAGCATCTTCCTGATGGATGAAGAGTGTGTTTATGTGTGTCTGCATTAACGGCGCTATCTTGCAGCCCCAAGATTAAAAGACTCCTGATATCTCATTAACTTGCAATGACATTTCATTTTTAATATTGACTGGGCACCCTCGGTTGACTCATCGTGGTTCACATGACTTTAATTTACAGAGCCTAGTCTAACAGTGATGGATGCTTTAAAGATAGAGAAAAAATGATTGGGGCCACCCTGGCATGTTCATAATGTGCTAATGACTATCATTATATTTTGTGGGTACTTTGCCCTAACCTTCTCCTGTTACCATCCCAAGCGTGCTTCAGAGGAACGTAGGTGGTATTTAGGGGTCTATCACATCATTATGTAATCAGCTCATTTGTGGTTCTCTATTGGCAGAATCTATGACCTTTTAGTTACTTAGGAAGGGGTTAGGAGGACAAAACCACATCTGTGCTCATCAGCTTGACAGTGCAGTGTATCAGTCCAGAAGTGGACCTGCAGAGGAGATTTACCTTCCGCAAGGGCCTCTGGTATGGAGCCTAGTCTTTGTTTTTAGAATGGTCCATAGTGTATTCAAAGGGATAATTTACATTCTTTCTCTCTTGTGCAAGACAGCCTTATATTCTGGGTCTGACAGTTCATCCACCACCAATGCCAGGCAGACAATGGAAAGCAGATATAACCTATCATATCCTCTGTCCCTGACTTCTTTAACTGTCTCATGTATTATCAGCATGCATTTTATTTTTCAAATCTGAGTGTGAGCACAGGGTGGAAGGATCACTACTAAAGTTATAGGAAACTTTAGACCTGTAGCAGGTGTCAATTTTTAGGAATGTATTTTCCCCAGAAGACACAGTGACATGTGATGTATTGACGTGATTCTGGGCACTCTAAAACAGAGGTATGTGTATGTGTATGTATATATGTGTGTATGTATGTGCATATGTACATGCATGTATATGTATATATGTATACACAAAAACAATGGTATGGGATACACACATGATATGTGTATGTATACATACCTATATAGAGTATATATTTGGGATATATATGTATGTATGTGGAATCTATATGGGATATATATAAATAGATATTGATATATATGATCTTCACTTCCTCTCTGTCTCTCTCTCTATATATATATATACACATATACATATATATGTATATATGTATATGTATATGTGTTTATATATGTGTGTATACACACATATACACACATATCAGGTGCAGTGTTTGAAAGCACATAAATTTCTGAGATGAAAGTTCTTGGTGGCCTGGGGCCATACTAGGCAGTAAGTCTCACACCATTGTTTTGGCCTCTCCCATGAATACTGGAGATATTCCACATCTTCCTGACACTCCTCTTGGGTGGTATATTCACCTTCCCAGAGCTGTCTCTCTAACCTGTGTGAGAGGTTAACTTTATAGCAGTCGTATAATATCCCACAAGGGGACCATGTGGAGACCATGGCTGTAGCTCACATTTCTATAGGGCTTTAGGGTTAATAAAATGCTTTATTCCCACCAGCCCTGGGACATAGGGAGGATGAGCAGTGTTATTCCCATTTACAGGTTCAGAAACTGGGACTCTGAGAGGTTAGACGACTTACTTGTCTATGGGCACCCAGCCAGTGATTGTTGAAACCTCCTCAAATCTATGTCTTCTGACTCTAAAGGCCATTGATCTTTCTCCCGCTTCATACTATTGCTCTGAGCAAACACGCTTTTATGTGATGGTAAATTATTATTTAACTGGAATTATTCTGCTGCCTTACCAGATGATCAATTATAAGATAAATGACTTCATTTTAGGCTCTGACTTTTAAAACATATAATTTAATTTATAAACATATGTGCTTCCATCATCTATGATTATTTTCCCTGTCCCATTGTTTTCATCTTCTAGCCTATCGTGAACTCAGTAAACATTTATGAAGCATCTTCTGTAGTGAAGGCAACTGCCTCAGGAACTAGGAATGGAAAGACAAAAAAGAAAAATTGTCCCTCCTCTCAAGAAGTGTATGTTCAGTTGAGAGGCTTCTCTACCCCAACCTTTGTTCCTTTCTTCCCTCTCTGATCTTCTGTAGGATTTAGAGTTTTCATTAATTGGAGATAAAAAGAAAAATCAATGACTAGAATCGATGTCTGGTCTGTATAATTGGATATTAGTAGTTGTTGTATGTCTTGCCTCTCTAACTCAACTGAAGGCTTCCATGGGGCAGACATCAGGCTTTCTTTTATAACCTTCATAGTATTTCTTGTTGTTTAGAGTTGGACTCTTCACGACCCTGTGGACCATAGCTCACCAATACTGTCCATGGCATTTCCTTGGCAAAAAGACTGGAGGGGTTTGTGTTCCCTTCTTCAGTGGACTACGGCAAACAGAAGTCAAGTGACTTGCCCAGGGTCACACAGCTAAATAAGCATCTGATGCTGGATTTGAACTCAGGTCTTTCTGACTCCAACCCCAGTGCTCTATTCATTCAGTCACCTAGCTGCCTCATAATATTTAACATAGGGTCAAATCAGCATTTAGATATTTATCAAATCATGGAACCTTAGATTTGGCACGAACCTCATCTTATCGGCAATCCTTTGGATAATATACCTAATAGATGGTTAGAGGAAGCTGGGTGGCATAGTGAATAAATTACTTGGCCTGGAGTCAGGAAAACTAGAATTCAAAACTAGCCTCAGAAATTTTCTAGCTGTTTAACCTTCAGCAAATCATTTAACTTCTGTTTGCTGCTGGAGAAGGAAATGACAAACCACCCCAGTAATTTTGCCAAGAAAGTCCCATGGAGTTGTTTGCCTGTTCTCTTCTAGCTCATTTCCCAGATGAGAAAACTGAGGCAAACATGCCCAGGATCACACAGCTAAGTGTCTGAGGCTGGATGTGAACTCAGGAACATGAGCCTTCTTGACTCCAGGGCCAGAGCTCCATCCACTGTGCCCGGTGGAATGGGACTCCTTCTGGTAGTCCTGACTTCACCATCATTGGAGGTCTTTAATAAAAGTCTGCCTGATTATTCATTGGACAGTTTATGATGGGGACTCTTTTGAGGCAATGGGTTGACCAAGATGTATCTGGAAGTTCCTTCTCACTTCTGAAATTCTGTGATTCGGTGAATGACAGACTGAGAAGTTTAGATTTAATTCAATAGATATCCATCTAGATTAGATGCATTAGGTGATTCAGGATTTTTTTTTAATGTGTGCTCATTTTAAATTTTAATTTATTTTCTTGGTTACATCATTCATTTCCACAAGGTTTTGAGTTACAAATTTTCTCCCCTTTTTGTCCCTACCCCCCAGCCCAGAACATTGATCACACTGTAAGACCCCTCCCAAATCTGTTCCCTTTTATGCCCTCCTCCAACACCTCTCTAGCTTTCTAGCAGGGCAGGGAGCTCCTCCCTAC
>CM053601.1:159585836-159617797 GCA_028646575.1 Pseudocheirus occidentalis
AAGGTGAAATTTGAGGTGGGAGAGGACTTGAATGATAAGAGACAGGGAGAAACAAAATGGGGTTAATCATACCATATAGAAGAGGCAAGGGATAACTGTTACAACTTTACTTTCATTTACTCTCATTGAATTTGGCTAAGGGAAGGAACGACATAAACTCTAAACTGGGTATCTTGCCACACAGGAGAGTAGGGGGAATGGGGATGAGAGGGGGGATGATGGAGGGAAGGCAAGGTCAGGGGGAGGGGTGCTGGAAGCACATACTTCAGTAAAAGGACAGGGACAGGATAGAGAATAAAACAAGGGGGGCAGGATAGGAAGGAGGGACATATAATCAGCCTCTCACAATATGTCCACTGTGGAGATGTCCTGCACAATTACACATGTACAGCCTGTATTGAATTGCTTGTCCTTCTAGTGGGGGTGGGTGACAAGGGAGGAACTGAAAGAATCTAGAATTTAAAGCTCTTCAATCAAATGTTAAAAACAAACATATATATATATATAGTTATTACTGTTAACAATATAGATATTGTGTAATAACAATATATGTGTGTGTATGTAATAATATATATAAAATTATTACTATTGTTAACTACATGCAACTGGGAATTAAGACATACAGGGACTGGGGTAGGGAGACCCTCCCAGACCTACCAGAAAGTTGGAGGGGCATTGGAAGAGGGCACAAAAGAGATCATATCCGGGGGGGTGCTTTACAGTGGGATCACTGTTTTGGGATTGGGGATAGGAGAAAGAAAGGGAGATGACTTGTAACTCAAAATCTTGTGGAAATGAATGATGTAAAGAAGAAAATAAATAAAAAATTTAATATAAGAAAAAGAATCACAATAGAATTAGCAGCTTAAATCAGAGCATTTCTTGACAAGAAAATCTTGAGAACTTTGAACAACTGAGATTTTTTTTTCTTAAAACCTATGACTCAAATAATATTGTCAATCTAGAGGTTACCTAGGGGAAAGTCAAAATGGAATTTTCATAAATGAGAAAATTAAGGCTTGGAAAAAAATGTGAGTTGATAAGATTTAAAGAAGAAAACTCCCCACAGTGGTAAAATGGAAGATGGAGTTTATATCCCTAGATTCTTCCTCAATATTGATGCCCTTCTCTTCTGAACATTGGTACTTTCCAAAATGGTAGAATTTCCTTTCCTAAAAGTAATGCATAAAAATTAAGATACTTATTCAAGACATATCAGGAAAAAAATTTGTGGTTTAGTTTTAGTCTACTCTGTGCAAATGGATCCAATTAGCCTTTAAAGTTCCAGTAAAGGCTCAAAATTTTTGTTCGACTCATCCATCCCTGTGTTATGGGTCATCCCCTCCCCTCTCCATATATTGATGTGGAATGATACCCCCAAGATTGTTAGATCCATATCCCAGGAAGAAAATTTTCATCCAAAATTTAGAAAGGATAATTTGTTCCTCAACAAAAGATTGCATCTCTTTGAATACGTGAGGTATAGGGACTGGCTCAGTGATTTCACTTACATAGGGAACTCCAAAATGGTGGCTAAAAAAACAAAACAGCCTCTAATGATGTGGATTGCCACCTTCTCTGCAGCTTAGAATCTTAAAGAGTAGTCTAGAGCACTAAGGTTAAGTAATGTGCCTAGTGTCATAGTGTCAAGATTTGGAGAACCTGTCTGAGATAGAACTTGAACTTAGATGGGGTTCCCTCTCCATCTAGATGTGAGGCTAATCCTCTATCCATTATGCCATAATGCCTCTCACATCTGAAGAAAGAAAGACATCCACCTTAAAGGAATTTCCAGCAGCATATAGGAATAGTTTTTACAGTATTCCTGATGGCCACTGTATCAGCTATTAGGCAGCAAGACCCTAGACAAGTCATTTAAGATCTCTAAACCTATAGAAAAAAAATAGTCCTTTGTGATTTAATGGAAATGGGGAAGGAAGGTGACCAGAATGCTCTCTGCTTGTCTGTCTTATCAATTTCAAAAATATGGTAGGGATGTTACATGGTTGTGAATCACTTGTAGAACCATAATCTTAGAAGGATTCAAGTTGCAGCAGATTCCAAAGGCTATGGGTGACATAAGTAGGCTATGTTGTACTAATCAATACAAGCTAGCATAGGAAACGTTATAAAAGACATCATTTGTCTTAAACAGATAAGTGGTCATACAGAAACAAAAATGGAGAATAACAGACAGTCTATGTGTGGAAGTGGTATCCAGAATTTAAAAAAAAAGTTTTATAACCCGGATTCTCTAGGAAAAATTTATGGAAGGACATAGATGGAACTCAAGCAAGATGAGCTGTGATCCATACTACTGGAGAGAGTACCTACATCATAATCATTAATAAAATCACCAATCTATTAAAATAAGCAACTTTTCTTAGTTCTGCCATCTAATACTACAAGAGCAACAGTCTTATGATGACAGGATCTTGGATTTAGAGCTGCCAGTAATTTTCATGATCATCTTATCCAATAGTCCCATTTTATAGATAAGGACAATGAGGTTTCAGTAAGTCAAGTGACTTTTTCCAAGGTAGTAGAATTTCAATTCAACAGCAATATATTTCAAAGCATATTTCAATGTCCACCAAACATACCAGACATATGTTTATGTGTATACATACTTTGGCCTGAAGACCTTTTAAGGAAGGGGAACTCATCCTCTCTCAATACAGTCCACTCCATTTTGGAATAGTTATAACTATTAGGAACTTTTCCTTCTTGTTCTTCCTCAAATCAAATCTAATTTTGCTTTTTTTGTAGTTCCATCCCACTGGTTTTCATTATAACTTATTAGGCAAAACAAGTCTAATCTTTCTTCCACACGACAGCCATCAAAAATACTTAAACACATCTCTCATATACCTCTGAGTCTTCTTTTCTCCAACTCCATCAACTGACTTCTTACATGGTTTAGATTCAAGACCATTCACCATACTGGCTATCTTTTTTTTTTGCTTTTTTTTTTACTAGCTATCTTTGTCATATACTATCCAGCTTATCTCACATAGGCAGAGACAGGATTTGAACTCAGATCCCTGGACACCCAATGCAGCAGTCTTCCCACTACACCAAGTGCCTCCAAGCATACTAATTCATTTGGTATTTTTAGGATATGTGGCATTCCAGGGATCTTCTCTAGCTGGGCCATTTAAAAATCTTGAGTCCAAAGCTCCCTCCAATAGGTGTCTCTATTGTATTTCTATCACAAAAAAAGCCATAAGCCTAGAAATAGTACTTTTACAAAGTAATCCAAATATATTCAAAGAATCTCAATATGTATCTTCAGGCAAACACTGACCATCATGAGTAAAGTGAGAAAAAAGCTGATATGAGCAGGGGCCAGTGTCTGGAACACACTGACTTTTCTGGTCCATGTCTGATTTTTCCACACTATCCAGACTCCATTTCTTTCTGTCTCACACTCATTATCATCCAATGGCATTTTCTCCCATATGGGCTCCTCCTGTAATATAGCCTGTCTTTATGTCCTGTATTGCTTCTCTGACCTTTATAAATCAAATTCTCACATTTGATCATTTTAGGACCTAAGTGCCCCCAGAAACAAATTGGGCCAAGGTATCCATTGCTGGCAGGAATCCAAAACCACAGGTGAAGTCTGACTCGATTCATTTAGTATTTCAGAAAGACCTATGTAAGATTAAGCACCTGATGAGAAAAAAAGGCTTTGGGTATTTTATTTAATGTTGTTAGAGATTCATCTATAAAGCACCCAGCCGCATGTATCAGCTCAGGCACAATAGAGCTCAAATGGTGATTCATTCAGAGAGACTTTTTGTTGCATTTCAAATATTTAAGCTCATCTTCCAGTGGTCTTTGGAGATGGTAAAATATATATGATTTATGTTTCTCTCCTGGTTGTTGAAGTCATTTGTTTTCCTTTGTAAAAAGCATACTTACGGGTTTTGAAATAAAACCTGACATGGCATAATAATATTTCACACATAACCAAGCAACATGTGTAACGTGGTTCATAGCACCAACAGACACATGAGTGGGAGGGAGAAGGACTTGGAAATCAGCATCATTCATTACACTATAGGACATGGAATGGCTAGAAGTCAGAACTCCCTTCAGAGACAGTTAATGAGCTGACCAGACATGGCATGCCATAGTGAATAGAGGACCTGCCTCAGACTCAAGAAGACCTAGTTTCACACCCTCCCTCTAGTATATTCTTAAGGTAGAATGCTGGGCAAATCACTTAAATATCACAGTGCTTCAGGCAACTGTTTAATTCTATAAGTCACTGGAAAATTGCTTGTCTGTATTGTTGGATGGATTTTCCTACACTAATAAAATTATAGGTATGCAGAGGAGGGGAAAGAAGAGAAGGAGGAGGGAAAAGAGGAGAAAGAGGAGAAGAATAAAGACAAGGAAGAGGAAGAAGAGGAGGAGGAAGAGGAGGGGGAGGAAGAAGAGGAGGAAGTGGCATTATTTTTACCCTGAATTTTCAAGATCTTAGAACTAGAGATTTCAAATGATCCAGTCCCAACCCTACACATTTGAGGTAGGCAGAGCACACTTCATGGTGAGATTACCTGAACCCAGAAAGGTTCATGACCATAATATTATAGATTTAGTGCTAAAAGAGACTCCAGAGGTAGCTCAGTTCAACCGCACTCACTTTACAGGTAAGGAAATAGACCCAGGACGGCTGTGACTTGCCCAAAGTCATTCAGGTTGCATAGAAGGTGGAATGTGTGTCTTGTATCAAGGACCTCAGATTCCAGAGCCAGTATTTTTTCTACTACATTGCATCACCACCCCTATGAGTGGACTAAATGCTATACCAGAAGCAAAATAATTTCTACAAAAATCTTTATTCCCCCAAACAGAAGCATGTAAAAGAAAAGAGAACAATTTTTACAGGACCAGGCTTTCCCTCTCTTCCCATATACCTACTGCCTGTGGAGGCTAATGGGACTTGTCTGCTCATAATAAAAGGTAGACTGTGTTCCCCAGGCTCTAAATTGGCTCCTGTTGAGTTGACCTTCATCACCCTAATGGGAGCCTTTTGTAGATTCTCTTTCTACCTGTTCATTACTGAAGTTCTTGGAAAATATTTATGAAAACTGACCCATGTTTTTGTACTGTCCCTCGATACCTATGTCAAAAAGATTTGGCATCATAACCTGGCAGAATCTGCAGTCTAGAAGAAGCCAGCTCTTTATTCATATGATAAAGCAGACTTGGGCCAAGTCCTTAATGAAATGAGGAAGGGACAACTTTCAAAGGACCTTTTCAACTTTTCAAAGGTTCAAAGGAAACTTTAACTTCTCAGAGATTGGAAATATGGTAACAATGTATACAATACCTTGCACATCTATACAGTTATCCCTTCCACATCTCAACTTTTCCATTCCAGATTTCAATATATCACCAGAGCAACATAAGAAAGTAAATGGGGGGGGGGTGGATAGGTGGTGCAGTGAGTAAAGCACTGGCCCTGGAGTCAGGAGGACCTGAGTTCAAATCCGGCCTCAGACACTTGACACACTTACTAGCCATGTGACTTCGGGCAAGTCAATTAACCCCAATTGCCCTCCAAAAAAAAGGGAAAAAAAAGAAAGTAAATGGGAATATTGGGGGAGTTTTGTAAAAGCCACAGATGATGCATGAAGGCTAGTAGATGACACAGGGAGTAGCACCAAATACTTAACCCAACAATAAGATACCCCATAAAAAAGAAAAAATAACTATTCAGACTTTTTCTCTGGGATGAAGAGGAAAAAAATTTCATGCATATTTTCCTGGTCAGGGGGGCACTGTGCTCCTAGCTTGCTTTCAAAATATTTCTTATTTGTCCACCCAATTCCATAGCCCAGGCAAAAAGGGCATAATTTCTACTTGGTAGATAGAGAGTGAGACTCTACTTCTCTCCTGTTTAGCTTTTAGACTCATATAAAACCAAACCTAAAATAATCTTTCGGGCCTTATTTTCCATTACTTTCCTTCCCACACAGAGTAATTCAACTCCTCAGAAAACTTACCTCTTGAAAGGGCCAGGAGCTGAACTTTCCAGGAACTCTCCACTCTTGGTTTCCATCCCAGGGAACATCAGGCCTCCGAGGATAAGCCGATTACCTGACATCTCATCATCAAGCTGATTGCCTCTATTTTGGGACTCACCACCTTAATTACCTCAGTTTCCTCTCCTCTCTGACACCCAAAGCCGTACTCTCCTCATGTGATCCATGAGGAAAGGGAGGTTAGGAGAGGATTAGCCCTTGGCTCAAAGTCAAGGGCAGGATTCAAACCTAGACCTTCCTGGTGCCGCACTGAGCACTTTAGTCAGCACTTTGCTCTCTGCTTCTCTATTTTATTTCTTTCTGAAGCATAACATCTTAGTAGGCCAATCGCCATATGCCATCTACATGTTATTTTGCAAGTGCTAAATTCCAAGCTATATTGTAATGACAGGAGTGAGTCTTACACATTAAAATTGTCCCATGTGCCTAAATGTCATGGTACCATGAGCTACCGAATGAAAATAGTGCAATATTCTTGTATAATATTTATAGCTCACATTTATATAACATTACTATGTGCTGGGCACTGTGCTAATTACTTCACTTGATTTCCACAAGAACCCTGGGAGGTGGGTGTTATTATTATTATCCCCATTTTACAGATGAGAAAACTGAGGTCAACAAAGGTTAAATGACTTATCCAGGATCAAACAGCTTGCAAGTATCTAATACCAGACTGGAACTCAGGTCTTCCTTACTCCAGGAATGGTAGTCTATCCACTGTGCCATCTAGCAACCCCATCTTGTGTCACTCAGGATATTGGATGTCATGAAAATATATTGCTTGCCAAAACAAACTTGAAGATGGAAAATGAAAGTGATCTTCTAGTCCTTTAATGAATTGTAAAATTACCCTCTTCTTCATCAGCTTTAACTATGTCACTTGATGGTTGTCAGGATTGGAAATATATATAAAATGATTTTCCCATATTGGACTCAGTTTTGGAATCAAACACCACCATGAGCCTATTTCTTTCTTTGTATGATTTAGGTTTAAACTGCACTAATTTTTATCCTAAACTGCAAAAATATGATAGAAGTCTACTCCAAGCTTTTTCTACAAGCCCAACATTTCTGAGTGCAGTTATGAGGCCCTTTCCAGTAAGGTGGCAAATATATATACCAAAGCAGCTCCAGTTCAACATCAAGTCCAGGAAGAATCCCATCCCACCAGAATCTGTCCCAGAACCTGAAAAGGAGCTTGGATTCTTCTGTGCCGCTGAGACCAGAAAAATGTGGGCTGGTATCTAAATTGACTTTTCTTTACATTAATACTTGGTTAGTCATTAAGAAGAAAACTCAAAAGAAACCCAAGACAGGAGCTCTGGGAGGTCCCTCCTCCCTCAGTCTCTTCTCGGAAGAAAAACTGTTAGAATAAGACACTGTCTTCAGATTTTGATGGTCCGTTTTTATCACTTTGATGGCAACACAGGCAGTTAAGCTCTGGGCTCACAGAGATAAATAGAAATCAGTTTTCAGAGTTGGTTGTGGGGCCCAGAATAGCAATGAATGTGTCCATTCCCCTTGTTCCTTCCTGACTGTTTCAACTATACACTTCTCAAAACAAAACAATACCAAAAGAAAATTTTTAAACAACCCTTCCACTATCACATATTAATAAAATACCAACTCTCTATAGTCTTTGGTCAAATGTTTATGCTATTCACCCCCACATCTATCAATTAAAGTACCCCAATTTTCAACTTTTAATTATAATGATTCAGTGTTAGATTTGGATCAAATTCACTGTTGCCTCAAATTACCCAGTGGTTAAATATTGGGATCTGAATTAAATAAACAAACAGAATTCTATGGACCTCAGAGAATATAGTTAATGAAGACAATCTGAGGTCTGGGAAATCATTCTGTAACTTAGACAGCCACTAATAGGATCAATACTGGAGCAGGTGGAGTTAGGCAGGAATAGGGATTTTGGTTCAAGTATGCTCTAGGAAGAAATCTGTTCTGATGAAATAGTTGTCTTGAACAGGAATTGATACTGTTCCCCATTCCAATTAATTTCATGCACGATAAACCGGTATATCCTAATATTACTCAATAACGTGTGGCCTATGGTCCTTGGAAACCATTTCTTTTGCAAATGTATTTCAGTAAAAATAATATATTGCCACAATCATGAAGGTAGGGCAATTGATCTAGAAGGAAGATGGTAACATCTGTTACTGATAACCATGACAAGGATATTAGCCCTGAAGCTCTGCTCTCCTCTCCTCTCCTCCACAGCCTCCCCAGTTGCCAGTAAACAACCTGTGTGAAGTAGGGTAACCCAGTCTTCTGGGTTGGAAATAAGAAATTGGCTTTCATGACATAGATCTGACTGTTGTGATGGAAAGCCAGAGAACCAGCTGAGACTTTTGTGTGGCAAAGTGATGCAGCTCTCAGGATTCAGGTTAGCTGGATAGTTTCTCTCTCTCCCTCTCTGTCTCTCTGTCTCTGTCTCTGTCTCTGTCTCTGTCTCTCTGTCTGTCTCTCTGTCTGTCTATCTGTCTGTCTGTCTGTCTGTCTCTCTCTTTCTCTCTGTGTGTGTGTGTGTGTGTGTGTGTGTGTGTGTGTGTGTGTGTGTGTGGTCTTTCTATCCCTCTAGGGAGAGTCTCCTATGGTGGGTCTCACATGGTGCAAGCTGCCAAAGTTCTAAACATACTGCATACATCAAGGACTTGAGCACTTCGGATACTAAATTGCAAGGTCAGAAATGGCTTCATCCTTGACGATACTGATATGGTATGATACTCAGGTACTGTAGCTTTTCTAGAACAAGCCAGTGTTAGAGAAAATGGGACCAGGACAGATGCCTGTACCAAAAATCAGAGAGTACGCCTGACCACCTTCGTTAGATTACCAGTCCAAGACAAGGGAATAAAATTCTAACCTAGGATTTCCAGGACAAAAAAGGAAGATAATAATAGTAAAAACATCATATTTTAAGATTTAGAAAGTACTTTATATGAGTTATATCATTTGATATTAACAGCAATTAAAGTGGGTGGCATTATTGTACTCACTGTATAGGTGATAGAGGTGAGGCTGCTTGCCCAAGGTTACAGAGCTAATAAGTATGTGTGGCAGGATTCAAAGTCAGGTCTTCCTGACTCTGAGTCTAGCTCTCTCCCTTGCTGGTGAAAAGGGACCCTGCTTCTTCTATGAACAGTGTGCTCTCTAGGCACTGTGGTCAGTAAGAGTAAGGACAAGCACCTTTCAATTTAGGAGAATAGAATCTCACCCCTAAAAATTCACAAGACACATAAGGCAGTATGTGCTAAGTGTAGAATGAAAGGAGTACCCAGTCTTCTCAAAGATGAAAGAGATCAATGTTTACTCCGAAAACTCAAGAATAAAAAGTATGGGGTTAGGAGAACAAGTAACAGGACATAGGCACACAGGCAGATATCAAATGAGTGTCTCATGATCTGAAGTACAAGTACACTCAAGAGAAAAGGAAATCAGTGTGAGTCTATAAAGAGTGTGGAAGAGTCAGATATAACATTCTGTTAGCCATAGGTAGCTTCAGAAGAGGAGACTTGGTGACCTTGTCAGAGTCACTGGCAACAGCTACCACTATATGTCTCTTATCTGTTTTACCTGATTCTGGTAACAATGAGCAAGAAGAAGGAGAAAGAGGGTTTTTAACTCCTCGGGACCATCCTCATCTTCCATGTAATGAATTAACATTAGAATGCCATGTGCACATCCTTTCCAGCTGAGCATTGATGTTCAATTTTATTTCTATGGTAGCTACAAAAATGGCAAACTGGTTCAGTGGAAGGCTTGCTAAGTTTGGCATCAGAGAACCTGGGTTTGGACCATAGCTCGACCACTGTGTGACCTTGGAAAAGTGACTTAACCCTATGCCTCAGTTTGCCCATCTGTAAATGAGCAGTTTGTATTAGATGATCTCTAAGTTTCCTTTGATCTCTGTTTATATGATCCTATGATTTTTACTGTTTTAGACATAGCCCCTTCTTGAGATGCACTTGACCAGGCTGTATGGCATAGTAAAAAGAAGGCTGGATTTGGTTCAGATGCCACTCAATCCTATATGGGACCTTGGGCCTCAGTTTCCTCTTTTGTAAAATGATGGAGTTTACCTAGATGACCTCTAAAGGCTAAAACAGATCTAAAACAATCTAGCTTTGGGAAAATCTATGAAGTGCATTAGAACAGTAACTTTCCTGAGCCCCAGCTCTAACATAAAGAAATAGATCATCATTTGGATGTTCCTTTTACTTCAGGGGAATTTCCTTGAACTTAGAAGAAAATCTATTGTTCACATGATGATATGCATTCACAAAACTTATACTGAGAGTTCAGCTATTTCTGTCTCAATATCACTTTGTCTCTGTCTCTGTCTTTGTGTATGCCCCACATCTTGTATGGACAGCTAAAATGAACAATGAGTTGTGAACAAAAATGGACAGGAGGATGAGAAAGGTTGTCTTTGGGAAACTGTCAAGTTCTTTTAATAACTCTCCAAACTGCTCCATGAAACAAAGCCCATCATTGTTTAAATAATAGCATTTTTCAATCTTTGTGTTATCATTGCAAGATAAGGAAGATTAGTAATGGAAGAATTAAGAATGAGTATCACCCAGAAGTCAATGGAAAGGCACAAAGTGAGTGCAAGCATTACAGATAGGGGAATGCAAAAGAGAAGGAGAATCATGAGATCATCTAAGAAATAGGTGAGTGAAAAAGAATATGGGCTACTCACATACTGAGAGCAAGGGATAACCCATGGATAGCCTTCATGCTTCAGCAAAGTCCTTAAAAGGTCATGAGAACACAGGGAAAGCTCCCAGCCTATAGAGTAGATCTCCTATGAGAAGGCTTATGGAGAGATGTGTTCAAGATTTGCTCCGGATGGGCCATCATTGAGAGGCTGCATCTGTATTCCTCACTAGCGGTTACATTTAAAACAACAAGATCATGGATCCACTAGAAAAGTATTTTTCTTTTCTTTCTTGAGTCTGAACTTGGACCTCCAAATTGTTACCCAGCTGAGCCAGCTGAGAACTCTTCACAATCCATTTTGCTCCCATGACGCAGACCTCCCCATCCAGAAATATCAGGGACATGTCTATTCTATTACCCAAATGAGACTTATTTTACCACCACCTTCAATGAGCTGCCACTCTCTCTAGACATGATAATACATCTGTTCATTCTTTTTTAAGTCTCTATCTGATGAATTACTATGGCAGATATACTTTTAGTAAGTAATTATAAAGTCTCTTTTAAAAGAAAGAGAAAGGGAGAAGCTTGTAATCTGAGGTGCTTACAATAAATGTTTTCCTAACCTAAAGTGCCTGTCTACAACAAGCTTGATGGCTTGATAAACAATTTAATGGAAAACAGTCACAGTGTGAAAAAATGCTATTCCCTAGGCTGGAGGTGGAGAGGAAGTTGAAAAAAGACAAGAGACACTGTTCACTGCTCTTACGAAGTCAATAACACGTGAATAAGATGGTTCTGTTGGTTACCAAAAAAAGTTATTTTAAAAATACACAAATGGAATTTGTAGTCAATGCTTAGCAAATGTATATTTAAAAATAAATACTGAGGGACTGAGTCTGTGGGACAGCCTGAAGAATCAAAAGCATTTCAGAAAAGATTTCAAATGGATAGTAGTTATTTGGACAGTAAGTTCATGCCCACAGATGTGCTCACACTTGTACGTGCACACATACTTATACAAACATACAATCACGTCCTAATGCTTCTGAGAAAATGCATTATTTATTTAACAAAGAACTTCAGATCTTTAATGCAGAGCAAGAAACATCAAGATTCCCTCCAGGTTTTAACTGGTGTTGACGATACTCATTTAACTTTCAAGTGGTCAGGGTAAGGTGGAAGTTGCAATGGCTCATATGGATGTCTTCAGGCTCCAATCTGTTCATTCAACCCTATTCTCAGAATTATTCTATCATCCCAATCTTGGATGATTTTCCTATTCTCTCAATTTGGCATTTCATCTGCTAAGGCATTAGGCAAGCACTCACACAGAGGTCAGAAGAAGTGGTCCAAGCATATTCTCAAGGTCTCTCTGAAGAACAATAGTAGCAATTATGAGATGTGGGAGATGCTGGCAAAAGACCACCCAGTATGTCGTGCCCACATCAAAGAAGGTGCTGTGTTCTAAGAGCAGAGCAGAATCACAGGGACATCTCCATCCCAGATGCTCAGACTATTTGTGCCTGACTATATAGCCACAGTTAAATAACAGTTTACCTTGACCCCAACATAGTGAGGTCATTGGTCTTCTTTGGTCCTCTTCCAATATGAAGGATGAACAACAACAACTGGCTAGCTGTCCCTGATGCCTGAAATGAACCCCCTCCTCATTGCTCACTACTGGAATTTGTAGCTTAATTCAAGACTTGGCTCATGAGTTATCTTCAGTAGGAAGGCTATCCTTATCCTCTAAATTGTTGGTATTATTTCCTCTTTCAACGCTTATGCTGATACTATTGCTGCTGTTGATGATACTAAAAACATTTTAGAGTCCTTTAAATTCCATTACATATATTATCTCATTTTATGCTTAAAATAACCCTGTGAAATAGGTATAATTATTGTCTCCATTTTAAAAATAAGGAAGACAGAGGTTGCCTTCCTCTAGGAGGGAGATGTTGCTATATTCAGCCTGACTTTGCTTCCTGTAAAAGATCTGGATAACTTTATTAAATGGGCAGTTGGCAATCAGCTAGGGAAGGAATCAGTGATTACTAAGAACCATGGAGTCATCAAAAATTTATCATTCAAGAACTGATGGTGTCTGAATCCAGGCTGAATGCTTATCATGTAAGGGAGGGGAAAGGAAAGAGAGGGGATGACTTGGAAATCAAAACTTAAAAGGATAATGAATGTTCAAAATTGGTTTGCATGTAATTGGGGGTTAATAAAATATTATTGAAAAAATATATTATGCCAAACAAATTTCATTTTCATATTTGAATGAATTGCTATACTGGCAATTTGGAGAATATTAAAGCTTACCTAGATTTCACCAAAACATTTAACAGAGTTATTAACATTAACAATTAACAAAGAGTATACTTTGAAGGTGGTAGAAGTAGCTTTGGATTCAGAAGTGGCTGGATAAGAAAAGCCAAAGGGGAGCCATTGATGATTTAATGACAGCTTGAAAGAAGGTCTTTAATAGAATCCTCTAGGTATTTCATTTGACCCTATACCATTCAACATTTCTATCAATGAGCTGAATAAAAACACAGATGATACATCTATTTGCAAATAATGTAAAAATAAGAGATACAGAATTAACAACAACAATGATAATAGTATGCACATGATAACTTAAGGTCTGCAAAATGCTTTAAGTACATCATTTGATCCTCAAGACACCCCTTTGGTCCTATTATTATTCCCACATTTCCAAGGAGAAAACTAAGTCAGCCAAAAGTAAAGCAGTATATCCAGGGTCACATAAGTGGTCAAAATCAGGTCTTCCTGAATCAAAGTCTAGTACTCTCTATATGATGGCTCCTAGCTGCAATAAAGATCCCAAAGGATCATATTGGGCTAAAATGTAGAACTGAACCTAAAAGGACAGAATTTAAAAGAGATGAGTAAAAAATGTCACACTTGTTTTCAAAAATTAACATTCCAAGTACCTAGTTAGATAGCAGCTTGCTTGGAAAAGATCTTTAAGGTATGAGTAGATTGCAAGCTTTTATGGATCAATTCATTAAAGAGGTAAAAGGAACAAAAACAATGTAATGCAATGTTGGGTTGTATTACAAGAAGTGGAACTTCCAGGAATAAGCAAGTGATAGTGTTGTTAGATACTGCTGTGGTCAGCTCAATCCCAGACCATTGTGTTAAGATGAATAGCAGATTTTAAAAAGGTTACCAACTAGCCAAAGAGGCTCCAGAGGAGGGCAATAAGGACAGGGGAGGAACCTTGAGGCTATGACATATGGGAATGAGTTGAAGGAACTGAGGAAATATAAAATGAGAAGACTGAATTAGATCACCTCTGAGATCTCTTATAACTCTGCATCTGTGATTTCATATTTAGCCTGAAAATTCCCCCCAAAAAAGAAAAAAGGAACTTGATGGGGAGATAATGCCTGATGTATATATAAAAAAAGAATTAGACTTTCTCTTTCATCTCCAAAGGGAAGAACTAGTAATGATTGGTGATGGTTGAAAAGAGCCAAAATAAGGTTGAATATAAGAAAATAAATGTTGTTATTGGTCCCAAGTTCACAGCAATCCTAAAGTGGAATGGGCCGCCATGAGAGGTAGAGGGTTCGTCTTCAATAGAAGTCTTCCAGTAAAAAAAAATGGATAAGCACTGGGCTGATTGGTCACAAAGTAGATTTATGTGGAAGGAGGTTAACTGGCCACAAAAAATATCCCTACGATTTGCTGTTCTTCCCAATTTAGGAAAAGAGGAATGTGAAGAAAGATCAGCCTGTGGACAGGAAGGCAGTGGTTTTCCACGGCAAGAGTATGGGATTCTTGAAAAGGTTAAGCAAAAGGAGGACTTATTCTAGAGGACAGAGGGAGGAAAAGGCTTTGTGGACACATAAATACAAAGCTCTGTTAAGGTTTCACTTGATTGAATGTATTAAATTACAAATAGACTTTAGAAATGGCACAGGAGAAATCAGCCTTCTCATAGCATATGTTCCCATGAAGTGGACCCAAAGGAACAGACTTGATATCATTTCAGAGGTCTAATAAGGACCATAATTTATAGGGGAAGCTGTGAGAATATAAACCAGATTTATTATTACAGACCTTAATTGCATAATTAAATGTAAAACCACAATGCCCTTTAGATCTTTTGTTCCAAAATGGCTGCAAAGGCCTGATTTCTGTTGCATTCATTGTTGCACTTTAAAAAAATTTTTTTGTCTCGTTTTGACTGTACGTGGTGTTCTAAGGTGACTTCTTGGGATGTTTGTCAATAACTTTCACGTTGTTATCTGGTGCCATGATGTCTAATTACAGGTTCCAGGAATGTCTGCGGCTGTTAAATTCCAAAGCCAGAAGGAGGAATTCAACAAGCTTTGGTAAGGGGTTGGCTGGCTACAAAAGACTTTGGAATTTGTAGCTCTTTGTAGTTTGGGAAGGGAAGAAATAAATGTACAATCAGCCCTATGATGGGAGGGTGGAGAGCTTTCATATATGGGTTACGGCAGGAGTTTGTAAACTAAAAGAGAATGAGGAGTGAAGAAGAGAGAGGTAAGGGCTGTTTTGTGACAGCAGGGAGACTGCGGTCAAGACTTCAGCAATTCCCTCCTTCAGAGCGTAAGAAGTGATTGCAATGTGGACAAATGAAGAGGCATGTGACTATGTGGATTTGGTTTTTTGTTTGTTTTAAATTGGGAGAGGGGGTGAGATGTTCCATAGCAGGAGTGATGAGAGAAAACCGACTATGAAAACTTGCATTTCCTACTGTAAGACTCTCTCATGTCCATTTAGTTGTGTTTTTGAAAAACTCTGGTAAAGACTACATTGATCATATTTAATATGATTTCTCATAAACACCGATCCTGTCCTTACATAGCCTATATTGGAGAAGGCATGAGACATCTCTGATCTCAGCACAGAGCTGACAGTTCAAACCCTAGAACAGCTGTCGAGAGTCTTACTGGGTAACTGGGAGCTTAGGCAGAAGTCATTTCTATGATTCCAAATGCAGAATTATTGTGAATTTTAAAAATCTGCGCCAGTGACAACAGCTTAAAAGCAATTGGATATTACATATATATGTCTTGGATTGGATTGCCTCTGATGTCCCTTCCAACTATAAAATCCTGTCAATTTCTAATTACCTCTTTCAGTTCAGACTGTAACTCCTTCACCACTTAACAAATGACTTCATGGTTACACATCACTGGTGACACTTATGAACCTCTCTGAACTTGGCCAAGCTGGTTCTTGGATGAGAGTCAAACAGGCCATTGCTGGATCTTGACTGGAAGAATTCCCAACTTACTAGTAGAACTTTCTTGAATTAATAATGTGGTGGCATAACCTTCAAGCACTCAAGATCACCTCCTTCTCCCGATGAAGCAATAAATCAGAAAGACAGCAAAAGGAACACTATATAATCAACTGGGAATCAAGCCATTTGGGTTCTAGTGAATGCAATTCCACAAGTATTGTTTGAGGACATATGGTATGCCTGACACAGATGGCTTTTGTTTTACATGATTAGGACATTACCTCATTGGTCTAGGGAACTCCCAATGAGAAAAGGAAAATTATGTCCAACTTATATCTTAGAGAATTATCTGGGGGCACTGAAAGTTTAAGTGACTTACCCAGGGTCACAAAGCCAGTACATCAAAGGGATCGCTTGAATCCAGGTCTTACTGATTCCAGGAAAGCCAGTTATCTAATGCCCTGCACTGCTGCACTCCTGGCACTGGACATACAGCAGAGGAAAAACAGACTCTTCCCTGAAGGAACTTAGGTTTGTTTTTTTTGTTTGTTTGTTTGGTTTTTTTGTTTTGTGATGTACAATATGTACACAAATTCGCATAATATAAGACAATTTGCCTCAGGAGAGAACACTAAATACTTGCGGGACCCCTAGTGCTGGTTCTGCCACTTGCTCCATGTGTGACCCTAGATAAGTGATTTCACTTCTGTGCATCACATCCATAACACAAGAAGGTCAGATCAGATGATCTCTACTGTCTCACTCATCTTTGGGGGCCTAATGGTTTATAGAAGAAATCCCTTATATCGCACCTTTTTATATGAAGCAGTTACATTTTAGGAAACATTGTTAGACTCATCCAATCCACAGGAATAACTCATGACTTTGATCAAAACCATATCCATTGGGGTGTCTATGTCAAACAAGATATCAAAGCTACCATCTACATGGTGGAACATTCAAATAATTGTCCAAAGCTCTCCAAAGACAGTTTTAGGTATATTATTAATAAATATTATATAATATGAAAAATATATGCAACCAGATGGCACAATGTTTAGAAGATTCAGCCTGGAGTCAGGAATCTAGTCTAACATTCGTCCCAGACATGTGACCCTGGGAAAATATTTAACCTCTATGGCTTAGTTTCTTCATCTGTAAAATGGGGATAATAATAGACTTATAGAGTTGTCATGAAAAGTAAATGAAATAATGTTTGTAAAGCACTTAGCACAATGCTTGACACACAGGAGAATCCTCATTACTCTTCTTCTCTCTTCCCATATTAGGTATGACATAGACCAGACATCTGGGTAAAAGACTGATTCTTCCAGATGTTTGAATTATACCGACTCTACCACCTTTCTTGATTATTTTTGTACAAACCCACATAATTAAGTTGAAAGTGTTCTTGGTTTGGACATGCAATTATTCAAGCAATTTTACCAAATCTTCACGTCCCTTTTCTAGTAGGGATCAAGTCTGTGAGTACGTCACAGAAATTTTCAACTTTATTTGCCCTTCTATAAACTTGGGTTCAATTCTTCCTCTGAAAGCATCTGTGAGTCACAGAAGCCAGAAAATAACCTTAAAGATGATCAAAAGTAATAACATAATGAAACACAATAACTACCACCGTATGTTAATACTTGCAAAATGCTAACCTCATGTCAACCCAAGAGACAGAATTATCTTGCCCATTTTACAGAGCTGAAAGTGAGGATTAAAAGTCATGACTTACCCAAGATCACACAACTGAGTTTCACATTCAGAATTTGACCCCCAGGACTGAGAACTTCAAGCCCAATACTGTTTTTTAAGATAGAATCTTGCCTCATCATCTCATGAAATCTTTTTACTTGAAAACTGGAGAAACTGAGGTTCAAAGAAGTCATGAGATGATCATTTTAATAGGGCTATTTAGCCAAGACTCTGCTGATTTCTAGTCCCATATTTCTTCCTTCTACCACCCAATTTTGCCACCCATGCCCCAACAGGTAATGGTAAAGCAGGAAGCCTGTGACCTCTTCTCAGCATGGGTAAAACATAAGATCCTTGAGGACAGAAACTTTCTTTTGTCTTTTTGTCCTCATGACTAACTCAGACCTTCACTTAAAAGAGTTGTTTAATAAATGCCTATAGGATTCAATTTGGGGTTAGCTAGTTGGTACAGTGGATAGGGGGCAGGTCCTGGAGTCAGGAAGACCCGAGTTCAAATTTAGCTTCAGACATTTACCAGCTGTACGACTCTGGGCAAGTCACTTAACCCTCTTTATCTTGGTTTCCTCATCTGCAAAGTGAGTTGGAGAAAGAAATGCCAAATGACTCCAGCATTTTTGCCAAGAAAACCCTAAATGGAGTCACAAAGAGCCAGACACAACTGAAAGCAATGTATAAGAGGATTGAATTATACAGATGAGGAAGAAAGACTCAAATGTGAGGTGGTGAAAGAATGTACTCATCTTTAAAACGTATCAGAATATAAACCAGCCTCATCAAGGATAAATGGAGCATGGCATTATATAATGGAGAAGGTGAGGGTCAAAGGTAAAAAGCAAAAAGAGCTGTCAACTCTCTCCCTCTCTGTCTCTCTCTGTCTCTCTCTCTCCCTCTCCCTCTCTCTCTCTCTCTCTCTTTCCCTTTCCTCCTCCCCCTCCCCTCCCCTCCCCTCCCCTCTCCTCTCTTTTCCTCTCCTATCCTATCCTCCCCGCCCCTCTTCTCTCCTCTCTTCTCCTCCCCTCCCCTCCCCTCTCCTTTCTTCTCTTCTCTCTCCTTGTCTCTCTGTGTCTGACCTACTGGAACAGGGAAAGCAACTGTTAAACCACCCTACTAGAGAGGGGTGCCATGATAAACCAGGTAGGAAATAGGAAAATACATGCTGAAATCTCATATCAGAAAGTCAAAATCTAAAGCACGGCTAGACACCAGTTGATTCTGCACAGATCTTAGCTTCCCTGGCAGAGAGTCTTTTTTTCTTAGTTTGAAGCTTATCTAAAAAAACATAGAAAAAAATTTGCCCACTTAAGTGGAAAATGGACCTCTCGAGATTGTCTCCCAGTCCTACACATTGGCTATGAGCTTTGGAAATAATCCCATTTGTTCATGTAAGTCCCCTTTCTAACATAAGAGTTATTTAAACCAGAGTAACATGAAGGTCAATTTCCAATGAGTGGGAAATTCCTCCAGGTACATTTTAAAAGGCTAGGAAAAGATTTGAAGGTCTTGGTTCTGAGCTCTTTTAAATGAGGGGAAAATCTTCTGGGTAATTGTGATCTATTTCCCATCTGCAAAGAAGGTATTGAAGAAGGGACAAATCTCACAAAAGAACTGGCTACATGAGAAGCCTGAAATGGACACCAAGAAACTGGCTTCACTTCTCAGAAGAAAGAAGATGTACCAAAGCCTAGGCTTCTTCCTGAATAAAAACCATCAGGCATGAATACAACAGACTTCACCTACAGGCCTGAGTCCAATCAACTGAATGAAATACAGAGAAAGCTTTGAGTTTATGTCCTCACCCAAAGTGGCCCAAACATTTCTTCTTCATTCATAAGATCACAGGACCAAGACTGATATCTGGAGGGAACTTCAGAAGACATCTATTCTAGTCCAACTGGCCCATTTTATAGATGAACAAAGTAAGACTCACAAAGGAGCCTTACCACAGTAACTTGCCAAAGGTCATATGGGTAGTATCAGAAGCAAGATTTGAATACAGGTTGTCTGACTGCAAGGCAATGCTCTTACGGTATATTAAACCCTTTGTTGGAACAACTTGATTGTCTTTCCCATGGCACATTGCTTGAGTCAGGGGTTCGTGTGTGGTGTGTGTGTGTGTGTGTGTGTGTGTGTGTATAAGAGAGAGAGAGAGGGAGGGAGGGGGGAGAGAGAAACAGAGAGAGAGAGGGAAGGAGGGAGGGAGGGAGGGAGAGGGAGAGAGGGAGAGAGAGAGAGAGGAGAGCAAGACAGAGAGAGATAGAGACAGAGAGAAAACTAGAGACAGAGAGAGAGGAGAGAGACAGAGAGAGAAACAGAGAGGGGGGAGAGAGAAAAGGAGGGGAGGGAGGGAGAGAGGGGGAAGACAGAGAGAGAGAGACAGAGAGAGAGAGAGAAAAAAGAGACAGAGAGAGAGGAGAGAGAGAGACAGAGAGAGAGAACAAGAACACAAACTCTTTGGCAATCTGATTCAGTCTAAGGATCACTTCAGAGAATAATGTTGCTAAACATATAAAAACACATAAAATTACAAAGGAAACCAATTATATTGAAATAAATTATCTAAATAAAATGTTAAGTTAATGTCAGAAAGCCCTACTGTAGCCCTTTCTTCAGCTGTAGTGATTCCTACATGCCTCCTGTGATTGTATCTCATTGTCAAGACCCTCACTCCAATTCCTCTGGTGGGCCAGAATAAACAGAGGTAGCATAATAGAGAAAGGACTAAACTTAATGCCATTCCACAGCAAATTCATTTCATCCTGATCCCAAGAAAAGGCCTCAGGCATTTGTTATCCTGGATGATGGAGATACAATGACGAAACAAGACAGTCTCTAAAATAGTTTATGATTGAGCAAGAAGGATGGCACATGTATATACATACATATAAGAAACTGATTGTAACAAAGGCAAAGGGGATCTTTGACCAGTTTTGTGAGCAGAGGGCACTGAGAGATGACAGAGGAGAGATGGACATTGAAAGCAAAGGATGTCAGCTGGGAGTTATATAGAGGAAGTATCTCAGGTACAGTGAATGAGGAGAAAGGTTGCTAAGGTAGTGGAAGCAGATAGGGAAGGCTCTTCTTTCTAGAGTTAAGGGGCAGGAGACACATAGGCTGATAGCAAGTTTAATGAAAGGTATGTCTTAGGGGAGAGGAGAATTGCATTGTATATAGACAGGAGGAAAAGACTTAGTAGAGAGGTAGCGTGGAAGCACTTTCCTTCAGAATGTTGTCACCTGCAGACCCCTGAATAAAAACATTACATGATCTGTCTCTCTCTTCTTTGATTTACCACTAGCCAGATGTTCCACAGCAGTGTTCCCTGAAAAGAGCCTATGTCTATATATAACTCTTTTTAAAAAATAAACGGAAAGTGATGTCATTTCTACAGGCAACTCCCCATAGCTGAAATTCCCTCTTCCAATACAGGTGGGCAGCTAATTTAAACTGAGGGTATTGACTAAGTAATGAGTGCTTAAGCAGTCTTAACAAGAATCACACAGCTTCTAGAGGTGGGAATTAACACAGACCTTTCTGATTCTGAGGCCAGTTCTCTATCTGTAGTATTGCCTCTAATTGTCCTTATGTATATCTTCATGGCATAAAGTGTGTCATTCAGTGTGACTTGGTTCAGTATGTCTAGGTTTTTTTGTGATGCTGTTCTGTCAGTCCTCCTCCCTGTCTGATCCCCCTCTCAGCTTTCTTTGCTGGTTCTTCATCCAGGTTGTACAAAAGCTTTGTCCTAGGTCCTTTTCTCTCTCTACTTTCTTTCTTGATCTCATCTGATCCCATGAATGCATACAATTATTATCTCTATGTAAATTATTCTCAGATCTATATGCCCAGGCTTATTCTCCTGTCCTCAGCTGGACCTTTTATCACCAACTGCCTACCGGACATCTCCAAGTGGATGTCCCATCGGCATCTCCAATTCAACATGTCCAAAACAGAACTCAATCTGTTCCCCTCAAATGTCTCCAGTTAAGAACATCTCTGCCACAATTGAGGGCACTGCTACCCTCCCAGTTGCCCAGGGAGGACATTTTATGTGATCTTTAACTCCTATCACACTCACTGATCTTTTCTAATCTGTTACTATGACTTGGCATTTCTACTTTCACAATCTCTCGTATACATCTAGCTCTCTTCACTTGTACAGCTGTCAGGCAAAGCGATCTTCCTCAAATGCAAATGTAACCATCTCATCCTTCCAACACACCACACATGCGCACGCACACACTCACACACACTCACACTCGATGAACACCTGTGACTCCCTATTACTTTTTGGGATCAAGTATAAAATCCTCTGTTTGACTTTTAAAGCCTTTCAGCAACCTGACCTACTCCTTTCTTCCCAGTCTTTTTTCCTTTTTGCTGTCTGTGAATTCTATGATCCAATGATACTAGTCTTACTCTTCTATACATACAATACTACATATGCTGTTTACTATATGCCAGGCACAGTCCTGTGAGGGATAATTTATAGTGAAGGTTCCTCATTCTGAAAAGTCAAATCTAGAATGGTTTCAGTATTCACTAGGGCTAGGTTTGGAGTCAGCTGACCTTCTAGCTATCTGGGACTTAAAGCAATGAAGACCCTTCCCAGTGCCACCTCAGCACAAGACATGCCAAATAAAGTTAAGACTGTTTTCATTGGACACTCACATGTTTCTGGGTCTTTTGTCTCAGAGATAGATTCCCACGCTTAGGTTATGGGTCAGCCCCTCTACCAAAGAGAGTAAAGGCCAATTGGGGGGATTGGGTTTCTGCATTAGAAAATTATATAACCATGGGCTGGCTTCTACCCACTGTACTCTCCCTGCAGGCACCATGTGGGCAACAGGGGCAGAGTCCTTTCTCATGAGAAAGAATACAGATCTTTTCTGACCTCAATTTCAGACTCTGAACTCTTTCATCTCACATAGTGCTGAATACCAATCCTAATCTTATAATCTATTCAAAGCAGGATCCACCCAGACAGGTAATTAGTGGAATTCCCATTCATGGGGAAGGACAAGTCTTGGGGGTAATAGAATTGAGATTCAATGTGTAAAGACAGCTGATCTAATCTAAAGGTCAAGATGAGTCCATTATAAGAATGACTATGGGCTGGTGATGTCCAAGGACCAAGATGAGCAAGAAATTAATGAATATCCAAAGACACAGAATTCTGGAATTCTGCCATTATTTAGGAAACCAAAATATAGCAAAAGCTTTTAAGGTTGTGCTTTTTCTGAACTCAAACTGTTTCCCAGAAGTTTAGGCCTTTTTGACCTACATGTTTCTTTGTCCCTCTTCTGGCAGCCAGTTAACAAACATTTATTAAGTGCCTACTTTGTACCAGGCCCAGTGCTCAGCACTGGAAATACAGAAAGAAGAAAAAGTCCCTGCCCTCAAAGGGCTTCCAATTGATTAAGAGAGACAAGCAAACAAATATGTACAAATAAGATATGTACAAATAAACATGCAAGATAACAGGAAATAACTAAAAGGAGGAGGGCACAAGAATTAAGAGGAGTTGGGAAAGGCTCCTTGTAAAAGATGAAATTTTAATTGGGACTTAAAGGAAGATGGGAAAGCCAGTAGGTAGAAATGAGGAAGGAGAACATTCCTGGCATGGGGACAGTATCTATCAGGGGTTCTGAACTTAGGATCCTTGAATTTTTTTATTAGAAAGATAGATACCTCTCCAAGCTCCAGCCCCGGTGCCACTAATATGGCTAACAGAACCAAGAAGGTTGGAATTGTTGGTAAATATGCAAAGACGTTATGGTGCATTCCACAGAAAAATGGCGAAGAAAATTGAAATTAGCCAGCATGCCAAGTATACCTGCTCCTTCTGTGGCAAGACCAAAATGAAGAGATGGGCTGTGGGTATCTGGCATTGTGGATCCTGTATGAAAACAGTAGCTGGTGGTGTGTGGACCTACAATACCACCTCTGCAGTCACAGTCAAATCCGCCATAAGAAGACTGAAGGAATTGAAAGACCAGTAAAATCTTTTTATCAAATATCTGTAGCCCATAGTCCAACAATAAATGGGTTATTTTATGGAAAAAAGATAGATAAATATATGTCACCTATCTCATGGGCACCTAGATGGCACAGTGGATAGAGTGCTAGGCCTGGAGTCAGGAAGACCTGAGTTCAAATGTAGTCTCAGATGCTTATTAGCTGCATGACCCTAGGCAAGTCATTTTTTGTCTCAGCCATCTTTAAAATGAACTGGAGAAGGCAATGATAAACTAATCTGGTATCTTTACCAAGGAAACCCCAATGGGGTCACAAAGAGTTACTGAAAAGACTGAAAAACATCACCATCGAGTCACTCCACTCTTTAGATGACTGGATGAATTGTAAAAAGTTGCAAAAAAGACTCAGCAGCAATGTTTCTCATGAGGAAGTAGCAATGGGCACTTTCCAAATCTTGTTAAGATCCAGCTGTTAAAAGAAGGCATCGCTGCAAGACCATATCAATATATCAGCCATCAATTCATGAGTGTAAGGCTATCCACACGTAGCCTTATCAATAAAAATGTAATTTGCATGATAAATTGGTTCATCACAATTTAGTATTTTAGCACCCTGAAGGATGGAGCTTTAAAAACAACTGAATTGAAAGGGAAATAACCACAATGTCATGGCTGACTGTTTCAAGAAACTCACCTGCCTCAACTTTTTTTTTTAAATTTTCATCCAGATGTTTTAGCAGCAAGTTGCTGGTGTTTTTCTGCCCTGTCTGAAGTTCGGACAAGGCCAACAAAGCAATTCAGAAAACCACAAAGCTGTATTTATTTAATAACATAACTTCTGGATCCAAAATAATAATACAAGGGTCTCCTCTTGAATCTAATTGAAACACAGAATCTCAAAGCTGAAATGAACCTTAGAAATCCTCTAGGACCTGCATTTGACAGATAGGAAACTGAGGCACACTGTGATAATCTCTAGTTATAGAGTTCAAATTAGAATGCAGATCTCTGATTTTTCCCTAGCAGAATACAATACTCATTCTTTTATTTTTGTCCTTTTCTTCTCAGTAAAACCCGAACTCCTGGAGTAGAAGGGTTGTTTCATTTTTTTTCCCTCTGTATCCTTAACACCCAGCCCTGAATAAATTTTTATTGAATGATTGATTTCCACCAGAGCATGTTCTAATAATGTGTCCTTACAGATGACTCTCAATGGGGCAGAAATCCCCCTGATTAGCACAGCAGATGAGCAGCAAAGCAAAAATTATGAGATGGGGAGTCAAAGGACCTGATTAGATTCAAATCCATAATTCTACAACTTACTACCTTAGTGGCCCTGAGAAAGTCAGTTAACTTCTATGAGATTCACTTTCCTCATCAGAAAACTGAAGGGCTAGAAATGAATGGCCTTCAAACTCCCCCCTTCTAGCTGTAAATCCAACTATTTAAACACAACAAAAAGTGGAGAAGTCCCAGGCTTTCTCCATTGAAGGCACAACAATGATACGTTTCAAGATTTGAAAATCTCCATAGACAGAAAATAGAAAATCCCCATCATTCTCTGATGACCACAAATACAAATGACAGAGCAACTAACAAGTGCTCATTTCACCTCCCACTCCAGAAAGAGGAAGTAGATCTTCCTTGGAGATTCAGCCTATGTTCTGTATGACTGTATTTCTCAAATGTGCACGTCAGGCTAACAACGGAAAGATGGCTCCTGGCATGGAAGCTCAAATATCAGAAAAGACTCCCATAGCCATGAAATAGTCTGTGCCCCCCTTAGAAGGCATTGTCTTCCTCCTGGACAGGAAGGGGAGGGGAACAGAAAATGTCCTTTTAATATAATTAAACTAATTAAACTAAAACTCTCCTCTGACTTTTTTACAACATTGTTTTTGAGTCTCCCCTTCTGGCCTTGAAAAGAAAAAATTAAAGAGGGGCTGTATTACTCAGAAATGGCCAAAGACTTATCCACAAATGATTCCCAGCCACCTCACCCCCAATCTAACTGCTTACATTTTTAAGTCTTCTGGAACTGCAAGGTTAATTCCTGCTTTGAAGATATTTAGAGGTGCCTTTTAGTCACCTTGCACATCAACATGAAAAGTGGATTTTATTAATATAATTAAATCCATTTTCATTTAGCTAATACACATTTTATGTTTGGAATCTGGTTAGATCTGATTTTCCTAATGGCCCAGGATGAAGACTAGGTTACAGTATTCAAAAGGAATAATTCTTCCCCCAACATTACTTATACCCTGAGCAATTATGTTAAAATACCTCACTCTGCCAGCATTATCTTCCATAGTATACACACCACTGGGGGAGGGAAGGGGGACTTTGTGTTTTATTTCTATTCCTTAATACTCTTACCCTGTTCATGTCTTTCTGTCTCTGTTCAGTGATATTAATGGGCTTACTCTTTCAAATCCACATAGATGTTATCTTCAAATGATAAATTGGAGCAAGCTACCCAGATAATTGATCTGGAATCCCTGTGCCCTCAGCAACCTTTTTGCCATGTCCTTTCGAAGGACTTTGGACCTACTTGGGAAATTAAATGCTGATGAAAACTTCGTTTTGTTTTGTTTTGTTTTGTTTTGGTCCACACTATGCCTCAGAATGCCACAAATGTCTAAAGAAGCCTTGGAAGGACATTCTAGAACCATTTCTAATATGTACCTTTGAAATAAAATGAAACATGTGACCTGTTAATAGTGGCCCATCATCCAAAATTAATACTCTCTCACTCTGCTGCTGAAATAATTCATTCACTTGACCAATCTATGCAGCATAAAACAGCATGTCATTAAAGGAAAAATACTGGCTCCTGTGGGTGCGCATTTGCTGGAGCATAGCTGGCCTATTTATGACTTCCTCTGAGATTATTTACACTGCCTGGGCTTACTCCATGTATCTTTTCAAGCACACATCATGAGTCATTGTCACTCGTAATATCTGTGTGCTTATCTATAAACTTCCCGCACTCGGGCATATAAAAGCCACAATACTGGACTTTATTTGTGCTACAAAAATTAATCACCTACAGCAAAATCCTTCCCCCATCCCTTCCCCCCCCTCAAAAAAAAAGAACTCTCTTAGGCTACAGCAAATAGGCAGTTAGGATAAAAGGTATGTGCATGTATGCACATGTAAATGTGTATATACATATATGTATATGTGTACATATCAATATACATAAATACACACATAAACTATTTCTTCAAGATTTAAGGAATGAAACCCTAAAAGTCATAACCATATGGATGCAGTGATTCTTTGAATTGGTTTTATGTTGGCTTTCACTTTCCTCAGCAAGTTCTAGCTGACCCTGTTGTTCTAAGTAACCTTTCACGTTCAAACAATTTCATAGAACAATGACTTTGGAACATACATAAATAATATTAAGGTAAAGCAAAGGAGTCTTCTTTGATATTTAAAAATCATTCTATTCTCTCACATTTAATGATAACATTTGTCAGGATAATAATGAAAAAATAGAGAATAGATGCCTCCAAAAATCCTGGCCATCTGCTATGATTTATTACACTACTTACTCAAAGAATCGTTTTATTTTTTGCTTTCCAGATCATACAAGCATTGAATTCTGTAGCTATAACCCAAAGTAAGTGAAAAGAGAAGAGAGACTATTTTTTAATTTTCCAGAAAAAGGCTTCCTTTTCAACTTTGTTCTATTCTAGATGTGTAGTGAGAAATTTAATTCTAATTGCTTGGCTTTGGGCTATGATGCCAAATAAGCAATTTTAATCCTAATGCTTTCAGTAGCAGATTTTTTTATTTAGGTTGTAACCATTAGATTAGAGTACTGCAAACCCTTCCCCAATTTTTTAATTTAATTCTGAAAATGTGACACAATGAGTCAGTGGGCTCTATGACAACTGTCTTTGCTCTGACTCTTTGGTAATAAAGATTTTTAAAGATCATTTAATCCAACGGATACATAAACAAGAATCCTCTCTGAAAACCATTCCAACATTTGATCATGTGGCCCCTTTGCTGAAGAACTCTGGCAATGAGGAAATCTCTAACTTCTGACATAGCCCAGTCTACTCTTGGACAGCTCATAATGATTTTTCCAATTATATCAAGACAATAGTTCTCTACAATTTCTATCCATCACTCCTAGGTTTACTCACCAAGCTTAAGGGGGTAGGTCTACTCCCTTTTTCATGTGAAACTCTTCAAATACAACTGTATTACTCACTCACCTCCACCAACAATCCAAGTTAAACAAAGCCAACTCTTTTAACTGATTGTCATAGCATTGCTTTCCATGCCCTCAATAAATTGGTTGAATCTCTCCTAACATATCTTAGTGTTTTAATACTCTTCCTAAACCTTGGTACCTAGAACTAAACACAATAATCCAGATGTGTCTGAACAGGGTAGAGTGAAGCCAGAAATTTCCTTATTCTAATTATGAAGCCTAGTTACATTATTTTTTGGTCCCATATCATAGCCCTTATCCATATTGAACTTCCAGTGCACTGAAAATCCAAATTCTGAAAAAAATTGCTGTCTAGTCATATTGTCTCTATCCTGTGCAGCTGATTTTTTAAAATCCAAGTATAGGATTTTACCTTTATATTGATCAAATTCCACCACTTGTTATTCTTCAAAGTCAGGATGACTTTCATTTACAGTCCATGTATAAATATACTGAAGGAGAAACTGATGAAAGGCTGTTAGAAGTTTTTATTCCCATATTTGAGTAAAAGTTTTAGAAAGTAACAGAGCTGACATGTGTCTAGAGTTTCATCATGATGGCAATCAAAATGAATCCTAATTAAAGGAGTCTCAGGTAGCCTAGCTGGGAATAGCCAGTGAAAACACAGAACACAGAGATTTTACCTAAAATAGTAACCTCAGAAATTGAAATATTTCTTTATATATATATATATATATATATATATATATATATATATATGTATACTCACAGAAATAATAACTCATAAAGTAAAATGAAAAATGAAACCATCTGTTTCTAAAGAAATCTATGGCACTCATCTCATATATATGTATATATGTATGTATGTGTGAATATGTCTGTGTATATATATATATATACACATATATATACATACACATACATGTATATGATCTTCTTTAATACCAGCTTTAAAAGCCCATATATGGGCGGCTAGGTGGCACAGTGAGTAGTGTGCCATCCCTGCAGTCAGGAGCACCTGAGTTCAAATCTGGCCTCAGACACTTAACACTTACTAGCCATGTGACAATGGAAAAGTCATTTAAAAGCCCATATATTAAATAGCTGAAGCAGGAATTCTTAAGCTATATGTGTGATTTTTAAAATTCTTTTTTAAAAACCATATTTCAATATAATTGGTTTTCTTTTTAGCCCTGTACATTTTATTTTATGTGTTGCAAAACATTATTCTGTGAAGGAGTCCATTTGACAATCACCAGATTGTCAAAAAGATATGAGACAGACATACAAAAATTTAAGAATCCCTGATTTAGAGGCAGCTAAAGGAGGAAAAGAAGATAAAGGAATTTCTTCCCTACTTCTCCATTTCTCTGCTATGTCCATGATGTAGTCACCTTCCTGTTATCCTTTAAATAAGCATTATAATTTCCAAAGGGGAAATGGACAGCTTCAGGATAGAGGAAAAAGCCCCTGCTATGAAGCTGGAAAAACTTATCATGTTATTATATGGCTAAGGTACCATGGACAGTTCACTTAATTAATCTCATTGGGTTTCCATTTGTCCATTTTTAAGAGTAGAGATAATAATGTCTGCCCTCCCCATATCACAGGATTTGGGTGAGGACACAAGGAATTGTGAGAACATTATGGGAAGAACAAAGTTTTACATGATTTCCAATAGTCCCCTATTTAGCTAACCGAAGCACAGTAGTAATTTGGTACTTCCCAGACAACTACTCAGGCACCTCCAGCCCAGAGAGCCTTCAAGTCCGGCTCCTTCAATCAAAGACCTAAATCAAATCTACGATGACAAGAAACATGCAGGAAACAAAGCCTTTACATTCAAGCCACTATCCCAGATGGGGATGTTTCAGCACCAATAGCTCACATTTCTATACTACATTAAGATTTAAACAAATCTTCATGCCTTTACACAGACTGTACATCATATCTGGAATGATTTCTCTCCTGCAGCTGCTTCTTAAAATACCTAGAAAAGACTCTGGTCAAATACGGTGTTCCACATAAGGCTCTTCGTGCAATTCCTAATCATCAGTGGTATCCCTTTTCTGTCTAAAGTTAGGTGTTTAATTTATATAGATTTTGAATATACTTATTTGGGTAAATGTTGTTTTCCCCAGGAGAATATACGTATTTTGAAGATAGGCATATTTTTCTTTTTGTTTATGTCACCGGCATCCAACACAGTTCCTGGCATAGTAGACATTTAGTAAATGTTTATTGAATTAATGAAACTACCCCTGTGAAAAATTTGGCAGATATATCAATTCATTTTATAGATGTCAAAATGCATGTAACTCACATATTACACATGGCTATTAAGTGTATGAGACAAGGATACAAACTTAGGAATCCAGAAGAAGAGGAGGAGAAGAAGGAAGAAGAGGAGGAGGAAGAGGAGTCAATTAGCAAAGACTAACCTTTGGAGAAAAAAGTAAGAAAACTAACTGACTGAAAGAAAAGACTGAGAAACCTAGATAGAGACTCATTGATATGTATGTTCAAGGTCTAAGGGATCATATATAAATATACAATAACTCAGGCAGAAGGCAGTGTATGAGTAGCTTCTCATCAAAGGCAGCAAGAAAAAACCTTCAGAGCTACTTGTTGATTCTTTACAAAGAGACATGAGATTACTTGCCTCCTACTATAAGGGAAGAAAGGCAGGATGGGACCCCATTACAACAATTAGGAAAACAAAATAATTGATTTTCAGGGCAGGAAGTCAGAAGTTGGCTGCTAGTCCCAAGAAGGAATTATTCTCTCTCCCATCCCAGAGTTATCCATAATGAGTTTATGAAAGGAGAAAAAGCCAAAACATCTGTTTTCTAAACAGTGCCTTTTATTGCCCCAATGACCACATTGATGGGTGATTGTATAGACTGGAAGGAGAGTGAATGTGTCAGGTACAACTGCTTTGTCCCCCAGAAGTCCAGCTCTACAGGTTCAGGTGAGGAGAGGTCTGGTTACCTAAGTAGCTTTTCCTGTGGTAACTATGCTTGTATTCTTCTCTGTTTTGTATTTCCATGTATGAGAGAATATAGTGGATAGAGTCAGAGACCTGGACTACAAAATATCAGTATCTGAACCTCACCTCAGACAAGCCCTATTTCACAAGATGTGACTCTAGCCACTCCTCGAGCTTCAGCGTTCCTCATCTACAAAATGATGATAGCAATAGCACTGGAATGCTGGGAGATAATCTATATAAAGTGCTTACCTCCAGGAACTACTAAATTAAGTCATAATTATTATGAGAACAATGATGTAAGCTTGGGGAATCATAAAGTACAGGTTATAGGAAGAACTGGGCAGGGACAACATAAGGCATTTTCCCCACGACTCAATGTTCTTTAAAGCAAGAACTGGTCTTTCCCCCATGTCTGGTTGCATATTTGACAGAAAACACAGGACACTTGCTAAGAGGTCTCATGGGAGCCAAATGTCTTGTGCCTTCAACTTCCTCCACAACCTGCACTACCTTATTCTCTCAATTATTCTGATTTTAAGGTTCTATGATTGTATGCATGTCCTACAGAGAGATGGAACAGTAAAATTAGCTTGCCAGGTACAGAATCATCTCTTATCATTCATTTTTAGGAAATGAAATACAATAGCCAATACTACAGCACCTGGTAGAATTCTATATTTGCCTTTTTCAGAAGAAAAAATATGATGCCCTGTAGAGAACTTCCAGGGGTCTCCTGGCCCCACTAATGAAATTTTTCCCACTCCTATACAAAATTCTGTAAGGTTACAGGACAGATAATCAGGAGGATGAGTCATCTTGTTTGTTAATGTCTCCAAATATGGTCTTCTGATATAGTCCTAATAAATAACTAAAGAGATTACAGGGTAGATATTCAGGAAGACAGGTAGCTTTGTTTGTGCCTCTGGACACAGTCCAAGGATAAAGCCTTAATAAATAACTAGCCTTAAGCTAGAGTAAAGAGTGATCAAGATCAAAGGAGGGTTCTTGTACATTGTCTGCATTTTTTTCTGGTCACGTAGATCTTCTGCTGGGGGACATATAAGCTTTGTGGGCTCCTTGT